>OU343224.1:38486226-38726650 GCA_910596185.1 Chrysanthemum makinoi | reverse complement strand
AAGATAGAGCTCTACGTGGAGTCATTGCACCTTTACCAAATAACAATGCTCTTGATTTCTTTACTCAAGCTTGTTATCCACAATTTCCAGTGCTCCCTACTGTCTTTACCAATCCACCACAACAATCTGCTCAGATTACACCATATGATCCATCACAGCAAGCACAAGAAACTCAACTGGTTCCTTATAAGAATAACACTGATTCAACACTATACAGTGAGACACCGAATGAGGATTGACAAGGATTTAAAACGTACACTTTTAAGGGGTCATTTAAGCCCTTAATCGCCCACTTTTATATCCTTTTCACTTTTTAGGTCTCTTGGAAGCGAAATGCTGGAATGATGCATTTTTGTGACGAAAAGGAAGAAAATATATGAAGAAAATGGCAAAGTCAAGATCGAAGCCACTGGTACAAGCTGCTAAAATTGCACATTGTGGCGTTCCAATCAAAGGCGATATAGTCCTCATATGTAGGACCTTACTTTTATCAACTTATATACAAACCAATACCCGCGTTTTGCTTAGAACCACGTTAAACCAAACACATATACGTATGAGTATAAGAAGATGAAATAAAGAAAGGAAGATGGTGACTTGAATGATATAAAACCATGTATGTTGTGAGAGAAGGATGAAACAATATGATGTTTTATTTCAAAGGAAAAACACACACACACACACTTTCAAGCACACCCCTCAAATGACCATTTGAGGGGTATTTATAGTGGAATACATGAAAACCTAAAAGGCTTTCCTATGGGCTTAGTTGGACTTGGATTGGGCTTGGGATATATGAGCATACAAGCGGCTAACATACCTAACGTTTAACCAATTAGTTTAGCCCAATCCACGAGCCCGTTGACTATTCTATCACGATATCTAACACAGGTTACAAAGTTCCTAAACGTGAATGACCATCACTTCTAATATAAACTATTAAGGCTAACAATCTCCCCTAAGGGGTGGTCATTCAAATGATGCTCCACTTGATTAGGTCTTTACTTTTCGAGCTTGAACTTTGCGTGTAGATATAGAATAGTCTTGATTCTTTGTTCCTTCATGCTTTGTGATCAGTTAATGTGGTTGTCTGCCGTTGTCAACTTCGTTGGTTAGGTATCTCCACGTCTTTTTCCACCATGCTCACACTTCTATTTGACTTTGAGTTTCCAATGATGAAGTTCTCGAGTCTTTACACTTTGTAGATTCTTTGACATTGACGAAGAATCATCTTTAACTTTGAGTTGCCTTTGATTTTGATGAGAACTTTCATGTGTTGTTGGTATGAGCATGTGGCGAGTCTGCACGATCCATCGCTCCGAGCTTCCATAAGAAGAAAACATAAAAGCAGGTTAGTAATAAGCGGATTCCGGCACTTACAAGTTTGAATTTCGAGGGTGTTAACAGTATAGTGTGAAAACACATCTCTAATTCTCACAGGCCGTTCTGGCTGGAGTCCCACAAGTGAGATAACGCGATGTACCGAAATACACCTACAGTTCGGATGAGTCGCTGAGGTACACCGAAGCATCACCCCACGACTGTAGACCGTTTGAGACACACTAAGCGTAATCCACGGGGAGTTACGAAGTGACTGCTGTCAGGTGCTTGATGTTGACCACTGGCGGGAGTTTCCATTCAATCACGAAGATCACAGAAAGTGAAACTTCTCATAAATGTCCTGGCAGATTGCTAAGATCTGCGTAGGACTCTAGAATATATCACTTGTGTCCTTAATGATGAACAACAAACGATGTCATGTCAAGTGTTCCTATGAGATCTTTTGATGAATCTCGTGGCTCTAGACTCAATGAGTGCATTTTGGTTTTCCTGAGCGGAGACTAGGGAGAGGGTCTCCTTCTTCAATATCAACAATCTCTAAGAGAAAGTCGATAGATTATGTAGGGTTCCAGTGAGAATGAAACAAATCCTTTTAAGAGGAATTGAGTGGCTAGAAGGTTTAGTGCGGTCGCGTCCTGGGTCCATGACGTATTTGTCTTCAATACCAGTGTCATCTAGTGACAACTAGTAGCAGATGAATTGAACCCGGTTTTACGCCTAAGGTTGAATATGAAGGGCTATTTCTTTTCACCCTTTCTCATTACATTTCTTTTTAATTCTTCAACCCCTTCTTTCTCCTTTCTCACATTACTCTTTTTTTCAATCATTCCAAAGGACTTCTAATACTAACTATTTGTGATGTCCTTGGGTAGATCCCTCCGACTCTGGCGGATCATAGGACGAATTTCCTATCCTTAGTCACCTTATAACTCCATGACTGTCCTATTGTTGCCATAAAACCATTTTTCTTGAAAATCTCTCAAAGTGTTTATGATAGAAAACATGTTTGAAGCACTCCGAGAGTTTTATATTTTCAGAAACACTCCCCCTTCACATGTGCTTATGAGTTTTAACAAAAATCTGCACATCGAGGGTAGAGTTTGCACTTTTTTGAATTGATCGGCTCATGATAGACAATTCCCCATGAGACACGGTTACGTTGCCTAGTTAAAGAGTTCCATTGTCAGTTTTTAGGTGACAACTAGCTCTAATAACTAACTTGAAGTTGTAAACACTCCTTGAAAAGGAGGTTAGACCCATGAAGGTGCATATCTATCACAAGTTTCTCGAGATGGTACATTTCTTGACTTTGATTCTCGTCAATTCATTGGTTCCGTCACGAGTCAATTGAGCTCTTTTGAGAATCAAACAACGATCATTAAACTTTTTGATCACATTTTAATCACGTCTCCTCCCCCTCAAAAATAGCATATTTGTGATATTTTTGATATCAACGGATTAAACAACATTTTAGAATCTTTTGGGGAGACAAACGGATTTGATTTAAGCATGAATTTGGAACATTTTAGTTTTATACTCCCCCTTTAATAAAGCATAATCAATTAAAGGGTTTTAGAGGGAGTTATCTTGAGCACAAAATATTTTGAAAGATTTTGAAAAATCTTTTTGAACAATCTTGAAAAGGTGCTCAAGATGATGATGATTTCTCACCATTTTTAAATGTAGTGCCTTGAAGCGTACACTTGATTTTTCTATAAAGCACGAGTTTTGATTTGAAAAATAATCAAAAGTCATCATTTTAGTCGGGGTTTCAGCTTGAAGTATCGAAAGCCATTATTTTAGAAATTTTGAGAAACGACATGTTTTAGAAAACAATAAAGAACTCTCGCTCAAGCATCTGTACATACCCGTATCATTGTTGAATGACATTTCTAGAAAGCGTCTGAATATCGATTATCACAGAGACATGTCGTGAGAAGAATATTTTTGTATTTTTGATTTTATATTGTTTTGTATTTTTTGAAAGTTTTATATTTTTATATTTTGCTTTTGTTGGTTTTTCAAATTTTGTATTTTGTTTTTCAAAATATTTACAGTGAAGCTTGTTTGGAAAATCATTTTCAAGAAGATTGAGAAGGCGTTCTAACTCCTCGAGGGGTTAGGCTTCGCATTTCAATTCGTCGAACTAAATAGTCAAACCTTTCTTTTGGAAGGGCTTTAGTTAATAGATCGTGAGTTGGTATCTGTCTTCACGAAAAATAATTCAACAATACCATTTTCGACGTACTCTTTGATGAAGTGATAGCGGACACGGATATGCTTAGTCTTTGAGTGATGAGCAGGATTGCATGATATGGCTATGGCACTTTTCGAGTCACAATACATAGGTATTTTATCGAAGGTAAAGCCATAATCTGTGAGTTGTGTTCTCATCCATAGAACTTGAGCACAACACGCAGAGATAGAGACACATACTCACTTGTGCGGTTGAAAGTGCAGTGCAATCTTGTTTCTTTGAAGACCGGCTTACTAACTTTTCACCCAAAAATTGTGCTCCTCGGATGTACTTTTTCTTTGTAACTTGATCACTGCGTGGTCGCATCGAAAAGGCAATTAGATCATATCCGGATTCCTTCGGATACCAAAGTCCCATGTGAATGGATGTCTTCAGGTACCGAAAGATCCTTTAACCTCTTTGAGGTGCAGATTCGGTAGGCTTTGCACGAAACCGTGCTAATAAGCAAACGGCAAAATGAATATCACAGTGGTCGACTAGCGGTAGTGAGGTACATGAGAGAAGCAATCATGCTCCGATATTTCTTAGGATCAATAGGTTTCCCAAACAAATCGGCTCTAATTTTTGGTGAAGTTACCATTGGTGTTCCGACCGAGTCACAATTATCCATACCATGATTTTTCAAAATCTCAGGTGTGTATTTAGCTTGATTTATAAAAATTCCACGAGGGGATTGATGTATTTGTAAACCAAGAAAGAATTTTAGTTCCCCATCATGGACATTTCAAATTTACTTTTCATGAGATTTTCAAAATGTTTTGAAAGATTCGGATTAGTGGACCCAAAGATGATGTCGTCCACATAAATCTGAACAATCAAAATGTCGTTTTGCATTTTTGTGTAAACAAGGTAGGATCAACTGTTCCTTTGGTGAAATTGTTTTGGATAAGGAAAGAGGGCAGTTCGTCATACCACGCTCTCGGAGCTTGTTTCAATCCATAGATTGCCTTTTTGAGTTTGTAGGCGTAGTGCGGATGATTCATGTCTATGAAGCCTTCTGGTGACTCACGTACACTTCTTCTTTCGAGTTCCATTCAAGAAGCGGTCTTAATGTCCATCGATAAACCGTGATGTTTTTGTGGCGGCATAGGCTAAGAAAATCCTTTGCTTCTAGTCTAGCTACTGGCGCAATGACTCTTCAAAGTCTATCCCTTCCTCTTGTCTATATCCTTTGGCCACAAGGCGAGCTTTGTTGCGAATTACAGTCATCTCTTCATCCCTTTTGTTCTTCCATAACCATTTGAGATCAATGACGCGAATGTCAATTGGTCTTGGAACCATTTCCCAAGAGTCATGTAGACGGTATTGGAGAAGTTCCTCTTGCATCGCTTCTATCCATGCGGGTTCCGCCATTGCCTCGCGAATGTTCTTTGGCTCTATATTGCTAATTGAGCAAAGGTAAATGCATAAGTCGCAATCGGTGGCAAGTTGGCGTCTCGTCTGCATTGGCCTTGAAGGTTCACCAATAACTTGTTCAATTGGATGGTCTTTTGTCCACTTGAGTGTAGAAGGATACCGTTGGTTAAGTGTATGCGAGTTAGATGGTTCTTGTAAGCTTGAAGATGATTCAGGTGATTCCGTAGCAAACGGGTTTTCAAATAAGTCTTCATCTAACGTTGCATCGTTGTGGTTTTGGTTTTGCTCATCAACTGCTGGTAGAATGGGTGCAATAACTGTAGTAGATGTAGATGATTTAGATGGAGTTGGTGCATTGGTTTCGACCGTTGTAGATGCATCTTCTGTTGGTGGTGGAGGATGATTTTGAGCGGGTGCAGCGGAATGATGGTTTGATGCATTTGTCGAAGTTCCACCATAGTATTCATCGAACATTAACTCAAAGAAATTCTCCCATTCTTGTTCTTTAGGATTGTCAAACGAAGTTGATTGAGCTCTTTGAGTACGAGTCTGACTGATGTGTCGAAGTCTGGCGGTTTAGTCGGGTTCTAGAGCGAGTCTCTCGAAGCCATATGTGAAAGTTCGTCAAACTTCACATTCATCGTCTCCATGATCCTCCTAGTTCTTCTGTTATACACCTGAATGCCCTCGAGTTATCTGAATATCCAATGAAGATTCCAATATCACCTTTTGCTTTCGGTTTTCCAAGATCTTCTCTGTCATTCGTAGGATAGCACAAAGCGCCAAATACGTGAAAGTAAGAGATATCCGGTTTTCTGTTGTTCACAAGCTCATATGGGGTTTTATTGAATCTTGGATGGATTAGGGATCGGTTATGAGTGAAACAAGCAGTGGCAACAACATCAGCCCATAGAAATAACGGTGCACTAGAATAGATTAGCATTGTGCGAGCGGCTTCCACAAGAGTTCGATTTCTTCTTTCAACTACCCCATTCTGCTGTGGAGTTCTAACAACGATGTCTGATGAGTGTATTCCAACATCTTCAAAATGAGCTCTTAACTCCTGATTTGTGAATTCAATGCCGTTGTCTGTTCTTACAACCCTTACTGGAGTTTGAAGAAGTACTTGAATACGTTTTAGAAAGGTGATGATGATGCTTGGTGCTTAGTCTTTTGATCTCAGAAACTTAACCCATGTATATCTCGAATAATCATCGACGATAACAAGAATATACTTTTCCCATTAATGCTTTCAACTCTCATTGGGCCACATAAGTCCATGTGCAACATATGCAACTTGCTTCGAACTAGGTGCGGTTTGGGTTTATATGATGCTCTTTTGCTTTTCCTTGTTCGCATGATGGACATAAGTGATCCTTGGTGTATTTGAACTTTGGAAGTCCGTTGGCGATGTTGTCTTTGGCAATTTTGTTGATGGTGTCGAAATTGAGATGGGATAACGTCATTGCCACAACCGGGACTTTGTTCCAGATGCTCGTGTCATAAGACATATTGGTGATGAAGAGGCCATTTGATTGATGTCGATAGCATACAAGTTTGTATCCGATTCCCGGTTAAAGATCGGTGCCATCCAAGTTTCTAACGAAGCAAGCATTTTTCCTAAAAGCAACCTCTAAATCGCATCACTTGAAAGCCCGTGAAAACAAATTGTGTCCCAACCCTTCGACATAGTAAACCCGAGTGATCAAATAATTTCCAAAGGTAGATCTCCATAACCCATGATAGCTGCTACATGATCATTTCCAAAGCGTACGGTTCCAATGAATTTCAGACGAAATTGATGTGACTTCAGATTCCGGTCATGTGCTTGGAGCAACCCGAGTCGACGATCCAAAGACATATTTCGATAACTTGCCAA
Organism: Chrysanthemum makinoi; assembly: GCA_910596185.1. Classification (NCBI taxonomy): domain Eukaryota; kingdom Viridiplantae; phylum Streptophyta; class Magnoliopsida; order Asterales; family Asteraceae; genus Chrysanthemum; species Chrysanthemum makinoi. The sequence continues at coordinate 38,719,817 of OU343224.1, read as the reverse complement.
TAACAGAAGAAGAAGATTTTGGAAACCGTTTTGATTTTGGTTCCGTTGGGTTAGAGGTAAAATCGGATCACACTCAAAAGTTCTCTCTTTGGGAGAGTAGGTCATTACTCATTCTACCATTCTACGGAGTGTGAAAGTTCTACCGTGGGTTTCCAAATGTCATCCCTAAAGTAAACATTATGCTCCCATCATAGTGTAAAGCCTAAGGCTCGCAACTAGTCTTCCTATTCGTTTAGCATAAGTTCTTTTGGGAACATTCTTCTTAACTGGCTTAACAATCTCATTCTTAGAAACACAATCATCATGAACATTAGATAAAGATTTCTTGCAAGTTAAACAAACGAGATTCATGATTCATTAAACTTACCAGATTTCATAGGTTCAGTACATTCAGATGAAATGTCTTTCTTATTCAAAGCGGTAAATTCCTAGGGTGTTCTTCTACTTTCTTCTCTTTATTCAAGCGACTACTCTTAGAGGCAGTCGAGACTCTATTGTTCCTTGTATTGCTCTTAGGCTTTAGTCTGCTGCTCCTAGAGGTGCTTCCTAGTCTTGTAGAAGGTAAGGCACACTCATTAGGATTCACAATCTTATCTAGAGAAGTGGTTTCAGCTTTCCTAGTCTCTTTAGAGTGCTTTTCTAAACTTATGATGTTTGTTCCAGATGTTTTAGATGTGGAGGCAGACGCATTAGTGGTACTCATCTTAAAAAGGCCAGGGGCTAAAACTTTTGGTTTCTCGATAACCGCTTTTCCCTTATCAACATTTTGTTTAGGTAGTGCGGGTGGAGTACTTTGGTTTTGATGAAACAATTTTCTCATTGACTTTTGGAGGAGGCATAGAAACAGACATTTTTGGTTTGGAAACCGGTTTGGGAACATTTGCTTTCTACGCAGTCAATGGTTTTAATCCGCAGTATCCACTTGCCTTTCCTTTTTGACTTTCCGGTGAGCCCTCAAAAGATCATTTTTAGCTTTCATGTCATTGTAGGCACGCTCATACGACAATTTTTCATACTTGCATTCCTCAGTTTTTTGATCAAGTTGTTTAAAATATGAGACATTTTCTTTTTCAAGTTTCTCAAGTGCTTTTTCATATTTTGAAACAATTTTGGAGGTCTCAGACTGGAGTCTTTCATGATCTTCAACGAAATATGTTTGCAAAATGATGGACATAATATCAGTAGTCAGAACATCTTGAAGAGAGTCGGTTAAATTTTCCAAAACTTTGATATGTTCAACACTATCATTAGCTTGCTTTACCAGGGATTTATGGTCCTTGACAAAGTCAGCTGTTTCTTTCAAAAGCGCTTGTTCAAAATGAATTACCCTTGCACGATGGCATTATTTGAGGGGCAATTTGAGTTTCAAAAAACTTTCTTTGTTCGATGTCAAAACTAGAGAACCGGTTGTTAGGTGTAATAGTGGTTTTAGTTTTAACAGTTTCTTGAAGATCCGCAATTCTAGTTTTCACATTGTCTAAAATACTTCTCGCATCACTTGTGTTAAAAGGATTGTTTGAAGACATTTGTTCAATGTTCGAAAGAGATTTTGAGACAACAACTGGTTTTGAAGCGATTTTGAAGCGAGGAGTTGACTCTTTGTTTAAAACATTTTGTGTGATGGAGAACTTTGACTTTTCTTTTTGATTGACAAAAGTAATTCCGTTAATTTTGTTCCATTTGTTATAATCAATTGGTTTGATTTCGGGATTCTTTTGTTTCATTTTTGATCTACTCTCCTCAGATAGTTCTAACGTTTCAAGAGAATCACGAACAATTATGGGTTCATGCAAAACATTTCCATTGTTTAACACATTATGAGATTTCTGAGCTTTCTTGAGGAGCGAGGAAGGGTGGTTACCAAGTGCCATTCTATTATTAGTATGAAAATGGTTACTTGATTAGAAAGCATCTTGATTGTTTTGAGCGAGAATGACCGTTGTAAGAAGCAAATTTTCCAAAGTTTTTATATTTTCATTATTATCAAGAATTTCATCAAGAAGAGAATCTTCTCGTTTTGAAAAATCAGTAATCAACTGCTTCTTCTCTTTTTCAAGATCAGAAAACAATGATTTTTTGTTTTGAAAGTTGGTCATTTAGATCAGAAATTTCCTTGTTTAAAGATTTAATTTTCAAGTTCGAATTCACATCAAGTGTGTTATACTTGATTTGCAATTCTTTTTCTTTAGAAACCAAATTTCGATAACCAATTTCTAATTCTGATTCTTTGTTTTTGTGAAATTCAAAGGCTTTTGCGTTCTCCTTGTAACTCTCAAGCTCAGTGGTCAATTTGGCATTCGCGGCCTTAACATCGCGATTGACCTTTTTAACTTTCTCAATTTCAATGCCACAGATGTTGATTAATGATTCAAAATAAGCGCGAGTTTCCTCATCAGTCTCGGTATTTTGTGCCACACAGCCTCCACTAGGATCCACATGGAGTTTCAGAGTTAGTATTGCTACAACTCGGATTGTCCATGTATGTATCATAAGTAGGTCTTTGATGTCTGAAATGTTGTTCATCATGAGGAAACACATCAAATATGACATTGTTATAGCATGGATCAGTGATTGGTACCTCAGATACTGCGTTGGCGTCATAGACAGGAGGTGCGTCGAGTCGATCAGTGCGTACTTAGTCTCCTGAAGATTTGCCATGAAGATGCAGGTTGCATTGAGTTCTTCGAGGTCTTCCAAATCATCCATAATAGCCATGAAGTCATGTTCCTCAGCACTCAATTGAAGTCCAGATTGTTCCTTTTGTACCATGATAGCTTTACTGAAGATACTGTGAAAGATCCTTCTTTTTAAACGGCTTAGTTGGACAATTCCTTGCCATGTGACCCAATCCTTGGCAGGTTATAACACTTAACACGATTACCACGATTTCCATAATTCCCAACTCTTTGGGCTGCAACATTCCCATTCGATTACCCACTTGTTCTATTCCCAACATTCGACCCATTTGATTACCACGATTGAACCGCTGATTACCCATGCGAAATCCAGTAGCATATACCTGCTGATTCCCAATAACTCCAACCATTTGACCTTGATTGCCCATGTTCACACCCGTGCTGTGCAATTTGCACATTGCGAGTGTTTGATAAAATCCTTTGGTTGTTGTTAGTTGGTGTGGAATAGCGACCTCTGAATGCTTTACCCAAGAATACAAATGCTTGTGACAAAGCTTCTTCGGTTTTCCATTTCAAGATCAGTGATTCCTTGTTCACGGTAATGTTGTTGTTCAGGTGGATATTTTTGTTGTTGAGGGATGTATTGCTGCAAGTTGTTGTTAGTGGAAGATGATGAAGCTTGTTGTTGTGTATTCACTTGAGTTTGAGTCTTTGCAATGAGTGCCAATGGATCATGATTCTTTGCTAATCTTTCTTGCCTGACTTCATTCACTTCATTTTGGTTTTGTTTGAGAAAATCGTTGAGTTGATCAAAGTTCACTTGATGTAAGTCCTTTGTTTGGTTGACAATAGTGACATATCGTCCCCATTCTTGGTAGATTGTTCAAGAACTTGATGTTGCTCACGATAGTTAGGGTGTCAACTTGTTTTACGATCGACTCATTCATTAAAGTGCAAAACCTTCCATAGTAGGATTCAATGGATTCTCACGGTAGATGTAAACTTCTCCCATGCAGTTAGCAACTTGTTCTCTGTGTCTTGTTGACCGATTTCAGTTCCATGACAAAGTCGTCTAACACGTTCCCACATGTCGAATAGAAGCTGTTTCTGGCGTCTACTGCAGACAAGATGTCTCTTGGTAAACCCGGTTGTATAATATGAATTGCCATGTCATCTGCCGACTTGTTTTACGATCCTCTTGAGTATTCAGTGTCTTTTTGAAGACGAAAAAATGGTGGGGCGGGAGGTGTTGCATCAAGATTTCCAGGGTCTTGGACTTGTCGAGGTATGAAGGGTCCATCCTGAATGGATTGATCATCAATTTTCCATTAGGTTTTGTCTTGATGTAGCGAAGCATTCGACTTGTCCATTGAAGATAACCACCTTTTTCCAACATAGGAGGGCGGTTTTCGGCACCGGCTGCATGAATATCTTGTTGAGTTGCCATTGATGAAGGTATGATCGGATAAAGTTGATGTAGGATCGATTCAACGATAAAGGAGTTGTGGTTGATGAAGATTAAGCTCAGTTGAGGTGTATCTGAAAGTCGTACTCGTAACCTTGGTTCTAAAAACTTTTTGCCCAAAATTGGAAATTCACTATAAAAATCAATTCTAAGGTCGTATGAAAATTTTGAGTTATGACAATTTTGGCGCCAAATTTGACCCGAAAAATTTGAATTTAGGCCCAAAAATTTGAATTTTTGACCAAATTTTCACAGTTAAACCAAAATTTGAATCTCGTAAAATTGAGCGTTTAGTCTCCTCAATTTTTTTTAAACCTTTATGCGTAGAAAGAGCTTAGGCGTAGAAACAGAAGTTACGTGTAGACGAGGCTTAGGCATAGAGATTGTGCTTATCGTAGGGATCTTAGGGTAGGATCTTATGTGTATCTGACTTAGGCTTAAGTAGGAATCCTTATGCGTAAAGCGGTATCTATAGCGTAACCTTAAGCTTATCGTTAGACAAAAGTTACTCGTAAACCTTACGCGTAATTGTGAAGTTATGCGTAGAGTTACTTGTAAGCTTTTAGCTTATGCGTAAACTATGGTTAAGAACCAAAAATCCTTTACACTTGTCATGCGTAAGGGATATCCACAAGTCGAAGTGTTCCACACACTTATCCAAGTGAGGGAAGCACTGAGTAACAATTATAGCTCGAAGATTCTTCACCAAAAAGTTATTCGTAGAAAACTAGGGTTTTGACTTTTTGACTTCTACCGTAGAAATTTCCAGCAAAGATTCAAATGATTTCATTTTACTGAGATAGCCTTAAAAACTCTCGAATAACCCAAAAATGTTGACCTTTTTCACCCAAAGTGCTTAGAAAAGTTACGAGTAGAAATGACCAATGAACCAAAATCGAGTTCAAAAATGATTTAAAACACGTAAAGCTTCAAAATTTTTCCCAAAACAAGACTCCTTAACACTATAATAACCTCAAACCATAAGAATCTTGAAGATTAAAGTCCAAAAAGTAAAGTTTTAAGCGTGACAAGTTTGAATAGCGAGAGCTACAGCGTAACACTTTACACAAACAAAACTTCAACCAAAACACTCCTAAACCATTGTTAGGCGATTGATACCAATTGTTAGGACCTATGATATATCAACCTTATCACGAAATACCCGTTAACCACGGTTATCATAGAACTTCGTGAAACCAAACACAAACAATACATTGAATAAAGAAGGAAAAGATTAAGAGATGGTGACTTGAATGATTTATAAAAAACCATGTATGTGAGAGGATAAAGATAAACACAATATGTTGTATTACTTCAAAGGAAAACACACACACACACACTTTCAAGCACACCCCTCAAATGACCATTTTGAGGGGTATTTATAATTGGAATACATGAAAACCTAAAAGGCTTTCCTATGGGCTTCGTTGGACTTGGATTGGGCTTGGGATATATGAGCATACAAGCGGCTAGCTAACATACCCTAAAGATTAACCAATTAGCTTAGCCCAATCCACGAGCCCGTTGACTATTCTATCACGATATCTAACACACGTTACAAAGTTCCTAAACGTGAATGACCATCACTTCTAACATAAACTATTAAGGCTAACATTTATCACGAATAATAAATCTCGGCGGCTCATAGACTTTTGCTAAAAAATACACTGGCGTCGGGCTTTGTAGAAGAAGGAAGGCGTCCGCGAGACTTTTCATCTCCGGGCGAGCTGGATCGAGAATCGAGACGGCGTCCCTACTTTGAAGCAGGCACGGCGGCTACAACTAGCGTGGCAGTCCCATTGCCAGGCGAAAACCCTAATGGCGGTGATTTGTGGCGTCCACATATAAAGGCGGCCAGCGAGTCGCAAGTGTAAAATTATATATAGAAATGAAATTTTGGGAAGAATTTTTAGAGGTAGACTTGTAGAGAGTAAAAGAAACCCTGGCGTTTGTAGTCCGGTTTGGACAATATCTTAGGGTTCTCATACCCTTTTTTACATCAAGATAAGTGTTTTACTTCATTTATTTCATTATGTCTTCCATTGAATGTGTGTATGCTTGCGTGTTTAACATGTCCAGCTAAATTTCTTATGTGTTTGCTTAGATCTATGAAACCTAGTTATTAATTATTGATGGGTTGTCTCTTATCTTAATTGTAATTTGCTTAGGAGTGCAATTAGACCATCGATGTGTTTGAATGCTTGAGTAATCTTTGTGAAACTTAGTTTATAAATCACTTAGCGGATTTCGTAGGCTAAACATCAAAGATAACCTTAAAGTTAGTTTATGAATCTCGGAGAATTTAAGTAGGCTATAACCTTAAAGGTAGTCTCGAGAGAAGTTAGGGAAAAAGGCAACCCTACGACCTTAAACACAACGCTGGGTTAAGAATAAGGGGCGTGACAATTCAACCATCAATAAAAAGATAACTAGGGAGTAATAGTATCTAGGTAGACACATTTTTAATCATCATATGAGCACTTACACAAAAACATAGACTACCCATGGTTAGATAATTAGAATAGTAGAGTAATCGGTAGAAGTACCACCCCAATCAAACCCCTAGATTTTACATTTTACCTTTCTAAAAATATATAAAAAAGATAAAAAATAATCTTCCTCAACCTCAACCTTAGCGTAGTACACTTATTACTAGCATTCCTATTCTCCTAGAGAAACGATATCAATACAGAGGCTTACCATACTACACTACAACGATTAGGTTCACTTCCTAGGGTGTTGAAAACTTGCTGACGAAAAGGGAAGTTCCTTTGACCCCACAGGCGCCTTGTACATGCATCAAGTTTTTGGCGTTCTTGATTTGTAGAATATAACTTGACTGTTAGATTTTTATCTAGTTTAGGTTCCCTTGCTTGATTCCTATCAAGTAAGATTTTTTTCTCATGTTTAGCTTCCTTTTAGTCTATCCCCCTTCTTTGTGTTTGTGTTCGTGAAACCCTTTTGTGGAAAACTAGGAGGGGGGGGGTTAAATAGTTTTACTGATTAAAACTTGGTTTTAAACTATTTAGATCGACTTATGTCAATCTATTTAAACATGTGTGTTGGATGTTGATAGACAAGCATATATAACTATGTATTGAAAGAATAAGGGGTAAGAAGCACAAAACCTAGCGGAGTATTTATAGTGGTTTGACAGGACACCTTACTTGCCTACTCTCCACTCCCGAGTCATTAAGCCTACTCGAGAGTTTGTAAACACTACGACACCAACTCCTTATGTAGTAGGAGAAGCCTTCGTCGCCTAGTCTTTTTCCGATACTAGGCTAACCACCGGTTTCTTTCACAAGATCACTTGTATCTGAGGTTAGAGAGTTTATAACTCAAAGAGAAAATATATGAGAAAGGGGTGAGAAACAATGAAGAAAGGGCTCACTATTTATAGAGGAAAAAAACAGCTCTTTGTTCCATGGATCCCACGTGTTAGTGCAAATATTACGATATTTAATCTATACAGTCTCGTTTGTTTTGATTGATGACAAACATGTAACTTGTAATACATAACGTAAAATGTACAAGTTACTTGTAATCACACTTTGTCTCAACATACATTCAACACCTCTCGATGTCTCAAGTCCTCGTATGTTACAACACAGGTTCGTACATGTTTGTTATGTGGCATTATGATCAAACCCATTAACAAATCATTTAGAATGTTTAAAATACGTTTAGAGTCACTAAGTATTTTAATAGGTTAACCATTCTATTTCGAACCTCATTTTACATTTTGCATTCAGTATTTCATACAAATACTAAAGTTTACTTACACTTGACGAAATATATTTTATTTTGACAAGCACTCTTTTACAAAAGGTAACTAGACATTTTATTAACTAGTTACATAATACATTTTACAAGTTTACCTTGATAAACTTTTTAATCTAAAAATGGAAATACATGTTACATCATGTCATGCATCATCTTTGAAATCCTTGGAAGATCACTTGAATATTTTGGTTAGATTGACACACAATATATCAAATGTGATCTTAGTAAGATTTGGTAATATCTTGGAAAGATTTGAAGAAAGATTTTTTAGATTTTATGTCGAGGCACCCACGGCACAAATTGCATAAGGGCGGAACCCTTTAAAGGGCTCCTTGGTCCGTGGACGCTTCTGACCACTTTTGGCTATAAATAGAAGCCCATTGTTTTCCCATTTCTTCACCACTTCAAATCACATCTTCTCCACCTTCTTGCATACATTTAGATCAATCATTAACAATGTAATAACATACATTAAACACCCTAATGATCATGATCATAATGCTTCTAACATTCATCTTTGTTGTAAGCATACTCTTTGATCAACCAAGGAAAGTTTGGAGATTTAGCCATCCCAACTTACCACAAGTTGAAGATCTATCACAAGAAGTTTAGGGAACTTGTGATCTTCATCATGAAGGCTTCCTATCAATGGAAGTTCATTTAGAAGTAGTTATTCATATCCATTAGACATTTGTGTCATGGATCATTAGTGTAAACATCATTGCATCATAACAACACTTTCACCAAACTAGATTAGATGGTTTATGTGTTTGTGCCATAAAACACAAGGTTTATTATGTTGGGCCATAAAACATATTGGGAGTGGTTGTACCCTTGTAAAAGAACTCGACATCTAGCTTAGTGTCGGAAATATTGTATAGGCGACGTTAGGTTGGTTCTACCTCGAACTAGAACCGGTATTTAGCTTTGTACCGGAAAAGTGTAAGCGACGATTGTAAGGTTTTCTCCGCCGAGAAGGGAGCTTGTTGATTTAGTGAAGTAACTCTCGAGTTGGGTACTCGGGGAGTGGAGTAGGGCGGAAAGGAGATCCGTGACCGAACCACTATAAATCCTCGTGTTCGGTTTGCACTTTCCTTTCTTTATCTCTTTACTTTTATACTTGCACTATACTATTGTTTGTGATGTGGTTTGATGTTCATGATTGTGTGACAACTTGGTTTACCATACTTTATATTAGTCACAAACAATAATTGGTACTTTCATATTATAACAAGCTTCATAAGCGATTTGATACTAAAGATCTAAAGTTTTTAAACGGTAACGTATTCACCCCTCTACGTTTCCACAATTGGTATCAGAGCCATGTAGCTCTTATTTTCAAAACAAATGGTTTTAAAATAGAGTACGATCCATGTATCAAATTACCATTGAAGCGAAAAATAATATGAAAAATGTTTTGCTTGTTATACTTAGAAATTTTGTTGTTAAATGTAACTTTGTATACAAGCTTGAAGGTTTTCTTGAAAAATAAAATAAAAAGTTTGTTGAAAGAACTAGTAAGTATTGTATTGTGTGCTTATAGAAAATTTACGAAGAAATATGATTTTAAAGGAGTGTTTGGGATAACTATAAATTTAGTTGAAAAATCACCTCCGTAAATGTTTAAGATAAGTTACATAAGTAGATATGTTGTTAAATATGTGTATTATATGTTTACTATGAAATCTAGTAAGTCTCACACGTTTCCTATGTCAAATACTAGTTTTGGTGAATCGTCTCAGAGGACCACGGCACCAAATCTTATAAAGGGCGGATCCCTTTATCTGGTTCCGTGGAATCCGTTTGCACAGTATGCAGTTTTTTTGGCCAACTTCAAAAAAAATCATAACTAATTAACCGTAAGTCCGTACAAGTCGAGCCACCTATCATTTTAAAGGGAATTGAGTCTACTTTCATTTAAAAATACTCTCATAGCCTGAGTCTAATTTTAAATAAGTGAAATATACCAAATACTACAGTATGTCTAAAATATTGAGTTTCGCTTTAACATAAAAACTCAAATTTTTGAATCAAGCAATTTAAGTTGGTATTCTTAGAACTTTGATACAACTTCCTTTGAAACTAAATAATTTTGTAATATGTTTAAAGGAAACTAATCAAGCTTGGTATACATCGTCATATTTAAACGCATAAAATGACGAAAAGTGCTTTTCTTGTTATGCTATGCTAAATGACCACTTGTTTATGTTGTTTGCATATATGTTGCTTGCTTACTTTTCAAATTGTTGTTTACACTTGTTTGTTTGCATAATATAAGTGTCAATCTTGCCATGTTATTTATTCGTTTGTTTGACGATTTCTTGTTTATGCACAATAGGTTATTTGATAGATTTTGTGCACTAAGTTGGAAAATTGTTTTACCATCGCTTGTAGAATTAGATCACTTCATTTGCATAGGTTATACTAACATCTCGCATAACTTATGAAATGTCATAACTCACTTAGCAATAAGTACTAAGTAAATTAGTCAAGTACTTTGAAAAATGAAGGTTTTAAGAGAGTGTTTGGTACAAGGACAAAAACAATGTTGTATGATGTAATTTATATGTTTTCACTTAGTAGGATGATAAACTAACTTAAAACATTGATGTATGCTAACCGGTTCATGCAGGGGATAACACACGGGTGTTATCAAATTTTACCCATTTTCACTTATATGTGAAAATCGTTAGCCCTTGGTCAAAGTCTATGCTCCACTATGTTTGTATATGTGTTATTGACTTTTCCTAACTAGAAATGATTAATGTCACATGTTTTAAGCAAAATTTCAGGTTTCGGAAAACTCCCGACACCAAAAATGGGTGTGAAGTTTTTGGTGTCCACGGATTAGACGGCACCAAACATTTGGTACCGTCCGTTATGCATTTTGGTACCGCCCGTTCCTTACATGCGGTAGGACCAGCGGCACCAAATTAAGGGTTCCGCCTGTGCGAAAAAATTGGTGCCGTGGATTCTACAGGTAAGTTGTTTAATTTTACTAAATCTCGCAATCTAGATTACCAAATTTTGTTTCTAGGATAGTTGTTAATGCATATCTTTCATACCTCACTCAACACATCCTCAATGAATTAACTTAGGATGTTTGACATGATCTTAGACACTTCCATCTCATTAGAAACTACTATCTTTGTATGAATTAACATCAAGTGCATGAATCCTTAGTTCCATAAATCGACACATTAAGGATGGTCATTTTCACACCTTCACTGTTACTTTTCCTTAAGCTTAGCATTTCTCAAAGCAAAGTCAAAATGACTAAATCTTTAACCTCAAATAAGACACTTAAGAAAACCACTAGGATTAGCATTCGATCTTGTTGCTACATTAACTTGAACTCTTCATCCTTAGACTCATTACCTCTCAACATCTCATCACCCATTCAAGATGTGAACTTTCTAAACTTAAGTACTCCAACTCCACCACCAAAATCACCCACCATTATGACTACTTCACAACCATCCAAAACACTTTCACTACCAAAGTCTCCAAAGCCTGTCTCTATCAAACTTTGTGCAACACCACCAACATCTCCTCACCCGTTTGCGGATGACTTAGATGACTTACAGAGACTAACAAATCTGGACTCATTATTTGCAAAGATATCATACACAAGTCTATCATATGACTATAGATATTGTTTTGTATCTACATGTATTGCCTCACTTGGTTAACATGAAAATAATGTGTCATCCTTCAAGACGATAAGTATTTACATAGAGTCATAACTCACACGTATGTTAAAGACATACTATCAAGTCTTGTTATCCTTGAGTTCAATCTAAGCTTTATAATCTCAACAAATTAGGATTGACAACTTAAGTATTTCATCCGAAATATTCAAGTATATGCGACTTACGATTGTAGTCATTAAAAGTCATATCCGAAAAATCAACACCCAAGTATTTTAACAACACATGTTGAAACACTTATCCAAAACAAACAACCCATTGTGCCACTTATCCCTCTTGACACCTACTATCCCTCTTCCATCTTTTGGCACCATTAAGAGTATTGCTCATGATCTTCCAAGAGCATCCTTTAAATCAAGCGTCCCCTTTCAAGGTGAACCTATACCTCAACCCCTAAGCTTCATAGACATAACCAAAGCTTCAAGCACTTCACCCACTAGTTGTAGCAACCAATGAACCATAAGAATTAGTATCCGTACTTTTATGTTCAACATCTATGGACAATCAACCTAAGTATTCACATAGCACAACAAACCCCTACATCACCACATCCTTTTTTAGACACACTAGAAAACCTACCACCTAGATCAACCAATCCACCATCCTTACCATCATTTGAATTTGTTAAGTGTATTGCTCAAAAAGCCCTTGTGTCCAACACTTGTACTGAATCAAATGCACGTTTGAACAAACTCAAACATCCTTTCCCACATATAAGGACTTAGATAATTCATTATGGCTAGAACCTCAACTATCAAATAAGCATGGTGCTCTTGGTAATTGTTGTCAATTTCCACTAGGTACAAGTAGTACTACCTTCACAAATTATCAAAGTATTAGTAATACTTTGTCATTAAACTTCTGCATAAATTTAGTTAAACCTCAAATCAACATTTTAACAACATATGTTAAAATGCAATCTCAAAGCAAACATCATACACCCCAAGCAACAATGACTCTTGAGGAGTATACATAAGAAACTCGAGTGAATTCCTCTTGTCATCATCTAGTGAATATAATCTTGAGACCAAGTTTATTTAGATAGGACTATCAAATTCAAACACTTTGGCTTCATATCTTCATTTAGGAAAACATGATGTTTTGAAAAACATTATGCCTAAGAAATCATGCGTTAAGTATTCATCTTATTAAAAGGATATTGTATATCCTATGCATCATTCTCTCCTTGCGACATATATGGTTATGTGTTACAAGAGATTTTATTACACCTCATTGGCTAAATGATCTTGAAACGAACATCCAAAAGTTCTATGAACTAGCATATCCAATTCATCTTGTCATACTTATTTTCATAAGCATGATAACTTTATCCCATGCGATAATCTCATTTGTTGAAAGATACTATTTGTATTCATTTCCTTTCAAGCGTACATCATAACCTAACCTTGCTCAAACCTTGTGCACATCCAAGGTTGAAACTACACATCTCTAGAACATACACATGATCTATTGAAGTTAGTAACCTTATTTAGATTCTTGTCAAATAAAGTTCCAAGAACTTTCTTGAGAACATTCTTAATTTAACATATTCCATTCCCTAGTCTTAGATAATCAATCACTTTTAAAGTATACACTTCAAAGATGTCATCCATTAGATCATACAATTAGCTTTGTAATTTGAACAACCTTAGATTCTTAACACAAGATTAAAACACATTGTTTATCAAACACACCATTGTTAAAATTCATGTGTATAACATGACGTCTTCATCACTTTAGTTATATTGCATATTAGTTAAGTCACATTAAGCTAAGTATTGGTAAACTATCATCTTTTATGCACTTTAATATGCAAAAGTAGGAGTTCCCATCTTTCTAACATGAGAATGACTACTGGAGAACCTATTGCACTAGAAACTCAATTTGACCTAACGGTTGAATTGCTTCCTGGAGAGAAGTTGGGTATGTGGAATCACCCGTAAAATTGGTCGTGTTTAGCCTTAATTGAGCACCGCTAGTAATAGTCTCATATTCATTCTCCAACTTGAAAAATCTGTTATCCTATACTTGCCTGAAGTAAGTGTTAAAACATTGATAGTTTGCTTCGCCTTAGGAATACTAATCAAACAAGTAGTATATATGACTTTTCTTTTAAAACCACTTGCATTGCACTTACATGTGTTGATTACATGTTCTTGTTTGATACGATAAGTTGATTTGACATTATCTTAGTGTTTGATAACTAGTCAAATGTGTAAACCTTAGTGCGGTTTTATAATGCTTGTATTTTGTTTCATGCTACTAAACGTTTAAAACCTAAACTTTATTTGCATGATACTTACTTTTGAATTATCCTTAGCATGATTAACATGTTGCTTATGAACTCATAATATGTCATTTTGATATGTGATAATTTTGATATGATATATTTGTGTTTGAAAGCTATTAGTTGGCATTCATTATATCTATGTGTAGTACGATCTAAATGATACATGCTCCAAATTGTTATGTCTTAAACATGGCTTGCATGACTCTTTCATCTTGTTTCTTTTGCTTCTTGTCACATAATTTGTTTGCTACGTGTGCACATATAATATGTCAAAGCGCTTTTGGTATGACAAACTTTTAGAAGCCTTTTTATCTTACAAATTAATCACATAGATTGTTGTGTTAATTTATAAGCCAAGTATGCTTATACGTCTAAGTCTAACGACAAAACAATCTCAAAATGAAATGTCTTGAATAAAGTTGTATTCTTGCATAATATGATTGTCTTGATGCTATCTTGTATGGTGATCTCTTGTCTACTTAAGTGCAATGTGTGGTTCTTGCTTATATAACATGTTATCATTTGATTTCTATCATGTTAACATCTTTTGTCACTAACAAATTTGTTTTGTAGGTTGATAACAAATTATTTGTTATCTCAATTGGTTTTAACTTTTGTATGCTCATTTTGCATAATCCCTTTATTGCTACGTAGATTAGTACTATGCTTTATGGGACCCCTACACTTGCATATAGTTTAAAAGCATATAGAATTAAGTTCTAGCGGGTTGGCTTTGCATTTTTGTCTTTCAACCGACCTCTTTCCAAATCTCAATTTAAGCTTCCGCTTTCCAAAAATCATCTCCATCATTATTTAGTTATAACAATACTCTAATCCTCTTCACTTCCTATTAGGAAACCACATGCCTCATCATACGATCATCTCGTATCGAGAAGAATGCGTGACTTTAAGGATGAAGTTCATTGTATGCTAACCATCATCCAGAAAAACATTACTAAGCTCACCTCTTTCGTTAACCAGAATAACCTCCTAAACACTTTGTTGTCATTCCTTATTTGATACATTGCACATTATGTTAGATATCCACCAATTAAGGGGAAGAGAAATCCATTCACATAATTGTCTTTTGTCAAATTTATGTCTCTTAGACTCTAAAATACCAACACATAGGTAAACACCACTTAGCTAAAACCGGTTCATGAAACCACAACTAGTTCAACCTTTTTAACCTTATATCACAAGTTTGCACCAATACCTCATCAAGTGAAAAACACATCATGTGTTTTACAAACTTCTTCATCTCCACAATCAACGAATCTAGGATTTTCCTTAAAACTAGCACCTTACAACTTCACTATCTAGAACACCATCATAGGATCTTATCCTTTTCCGCTTGACATATATCATGCATGTCATTGTTAGTGCAAACAATATATTAATCAAAACAACCATTTCCAACACGTTGGTCCATCCAACTCTCACTTATATGATGTCATTCTCATCCTCATATAGGTACTCATTATTATTATTAGTATTTTCCATATTGTCTTCACTTCTTTTCAAAGTGATAATCATCCATGTCGGTCAAAACCATGCTAATACTACCTTTCCCATTGTCACCTAGAATAGGTCATTTTTATAATTCGTGTCAATCAATGAACGAATTTATCTTCATGTTATCACTTTTATATATTCTTAGATAGAACACATTATTGATTACTCTTGGGTTGAAGCATATGAGAACTTGCTCAAAACAATAGGTTGTTAGCATCAATAAATCATAACCCTTATGCATCATTGAAATGCAATGTCCATTCATATTTTTTTTTTTTAGCTTTGGTCACTTGACATGACGAAAGGATTGCATGAGTCCATATTTTTATATTTGCTATACATACGAGTTTCTAACTCCTTAATAGCTTCCTACCTAATCACCACCACATTCCATCACCACTTTCACTAATCATCACCACCATGGATTAGCGAAAACTTACTTTTGTAAATCTCGAGTCATCTATCATCACCACATGAATCCTACTAGTAAACCGACACCAACACTAGCACCACTAGTGGCACACCGGTGGAAGACTTCATATCTTCTTTCTAGGAACTATTTTGTAGGCTTTTATCATATTATATTCTCACTTTTCTTATTATTGTAATTAGGAGACTACACTTCATGAGATCTTTGATTATATCATTTATCACATATATACATCTTATTTTTCTTTGTGAAAAGATGAAATATATTGCACTAATGTTTTTCATTGTAGGTTCATCACCATATACACTCGATTGTATATAACTTACTCATCTAAGGATGAAGTTTGCATCAATTATTTTTCTTATTTTAGGTGCTTCTTGACATCCTAGAACAAGGAGGAATATCCTTTAAGCACTCATATTGCATCGTCTATACACTTGGTTGTATATGACATATTTGTCTAAAGACAAAGCTTCTATTATACTAATATTTATTTTGAAGGTTCATCTTGACGCCCTAGAGCAAGGGAGCTTCCGTCAAGAATTCTTGAATGCATCTTATATATACTTTGTTGTATATCACTTACTCGTCCAATGACGAATATAGTTTTGCACTAATATTTGTTTTGTAGGTTTTTAATCATACCATGACACCTCAAACAAGGGGGAGCAACCGTCAAGGGGAGCATGCACGCATTTAGCATCATTCTCACTTTTCAACAAGCATTTGTGCTTCGATAAAAGTGGAGAAAATAGGCTAACATTGCTATGGATTTTCCTTTTTCATATATTTCTCATAATTTTTGTTGCATAAAACTAACCTTGATGTAGGTTAAGCCTCTTTATTTGATCCATGGATCCGCTACCAAACAAGGGACGGATTGAAGTGGACGATTTAACTTCACTAGGGATGATGCAAGCTCGCCTTTTTGGGGAGAAATTAAGTTAAACTCAAGGACACGCCCTTTTTTGTTTTTGACAAAAGGGGAGAAAGAGTGTAAACGGATAAGGTAATGTAAAGGTAGTAAGGATACAAGTAACCTTTTACATTTTACTTTCTATTACGTTTACATATCTTTGTCATCATCAAAAGGGGGAGATTGTTAGTGCAAATATTACGATATTTAATCTATACAGTCTCGTTTGTTTTGATTGATGACAAACATGTAACTTGTAATACATAACGTAAAATGTACAAGTTACTTGTAATCTCACTTTGTCTCAACATACATTCAACACCTCTCGATGTCTCAAGTCCTCGTATGTTACAACACAGGTTCGTACATGTTTGTTATGTGGCATTATGATCAAACCCATTAACAAATCATTTAGAATGTTTAAAATACGTTTAGAGTCACTAAGTATTTTAATAGGTTAACCATTCTATTTCGAACCTCATTTTACATTTTGCATTCACAAGTATTTCATACAAATACTAAGTTTACTTACACTGACAAAATATATTTTTATTTTGACAAACTCTTTAGGTAACTAGACATTTTATTAACTAGTTACATAATACAATTTACAAGTTTACCTTGATAAACTTTTTAATCTAAAATGGAAATACATGTTACATCATGTCATGCATCATCTTTGAAATCCTTGGAAGATCACTTGAATATTTTGGTTAGATTGACACTCAATATATCAAATGTGATCTTAGTAAGATTGGGTAATATCTTGGAAAGATTTGAAGAAAGATTTTTTAGATTTTATGTCAGGCACCCACGGCACCAAATTGCATAAAGGGCGGAACCCTTTAAAGGGCTCCTTGGTCGTGGGCGCTCCTGACCACTTTTAGCTATAAATAGAAGCCCATTGTTTTCCCATTTCTTCACCACTTCAAATCACATCTTCTCCACCTTCTTGCATACATTTAGATCAATCATTAACAATGTAATAACATACATTAAACACCCTAATGATCATGATCATAATGCTTCTAACATTCATCTTTGTTGTAAGCATACTCTTTGATCAACCAAGGAAAGTTTGGAGATTTAGCCATCCCCACTTACCACAAGTTGAAGATCTATCACAAGAAGTTTAGGGAACTTGTGATCTTCATCATGAAGGCTTCCTATCAATGGAAGTTCATTTAGAAGTAGTTATTCATATCCATTAGACATTTGTGTCATGGATCATTAGTGTAAACATCATTGCATCATAACAACACTTTCACCAAACTAGATTAGATGGTTTATGTGTTTGTGCCATAAAACACAAGGTTTATTATGTTGGGCCATAAAACATATTGGGAGTGGTTGTACCCTTGGAAAGAACTCGACATCTAGCTTAGTGTCGGAAATATTGTATAGGCGACGTTAGGTTGGTTCTACCTCGAACTAGAACCGGTATTTAGCTTTGTACCGGAAAAAGTGTAAGCGACGATTGTAAGGTTTTCTCCGCCGAGAAGGGAGCTTGTTGATTTAGTGAAGTAACTCTCGAGTTGGGTACTTTCGAGGTGGAGTAGGGCGGAAAGGAGATCCGTGACCGAACCACTATAAATCCTCGTGTTGGGTTTGCACTTTCCTTTCTTTATCTCTTTACTTTTATACTTGCACTATACTATTGTTTGTGATGTGGTTTGATGTTCATGATTGTGTGACAACTTGGTTTACCATACTTTATATTAGTCACAAACAATAATTGGTACTTTCATATTATAACAAGCTTCGTAAGCGATTTGATACTAAACATCTAAAGTTTTTAAACGGTAACGTATTCACCCCCCCTCTACGTTTCCACACCACGGATCTACGAGGATAAGTCCGATGTCTTTGGGGATCGTGGGAAGCTCTCTTGCCCATGGGCTTTGGGTCATGGGTCATGGGTTATGGATCATGGGTATCCAAGTAGATACAATGTATCAACAAGATGCAATGCATCTAGCCCATGGGTCATGGATAATATCCATATATGACATAAGCATGATGTAATACTGTGGGTTATGGGTCATGCTCCATGGGTATGGGTCATGGACTTTGGGTTATACCTAACTACATTTAATGTATTTTATTCAGTATGAGTCAAATACTTGGTTCTACCCATTTATATTTACCATTTATAATCGTACTAGTTATGTATATATTTGCCCAAATATGTAAACACTTGTTGTTGTACATATGTATTACTTAAATCATAAAATCACTTATACTTGTTTTAGTGTTTATGTGAAAAGTAAGTGTGTTGGTAAATATTGGCTTAAACCATTTCGTGTTTCATTTGTTTCGTTAAATGATTTTTACGTTTTGTTATCGACAAAACATTAGAAGATAAGTAAAATATAAATAAACGTTTTTACTGGCTTATTTGTATTAACAATCTCCCCCTTTTTGTTGATGACAAAACATAAAATTATTTTTAAGGAAAAACTAAAATTTGTAACGATTTGAATTGTAGTTTTACTTTCTTCTCCCCGCTTAATAGAAACAAAAAATTTCAGAACAACACATTGTTTTTAAGAAAAACATGTGAAGTAAAAATAATATAAAATGGTAGAAGCAAGTAGCGGGAAGATTTCTCGTCTGCTCCCCACTCCAGCGAGTCCATCCCTTTCTGTGAGGCGTCGAAAAAAATCTAAAGATAGTTCATGTGCATTTCAGTTTGCAAAATATTTCGTCTATGTGACGAATATGGTCCCCATGATGATTGGGGATGTAATGAAATGTAATCACAATATTGCAGTGATTTTTCAATGTATTGCTTTGACACAAGCTCCCCAAAACTTAGTGTGTCAAAGTCTTCATGTGTAAAATAATCTACAAAAACAAGGGTTAGAAAACATGTATATAATACATGTTCCTCTGAAATAAGACTCTAGTTAGTAGAAAAACTAGTCTTGTATTGCATGGATCCCACGGTTCCCTCCTTGGAGGGATAGTGCTCCTTAAGGGATCGATTATTATGCAGTAAGTCTATCTACGACAAATGTGATGTCAAAATGTTAGCATCAAAATGAGATTTTGTATTTAGAACAATAATCAAATACTTTCGGATCAATATTAGCAAATATCATGTATTTTCATTTAATAAAACTAGAATATGATATCATACCTCTAGAAACTAAGAAAATGAACAATACATGACTTTGATACTAGACTATTCTAAGTGGCGTAGATACTAGGACACCTTAGAATCCTCTAGCTCAAGTTTGTTTAGGTTTAATCTAAAGTGAGAAACATTGAGGAGGTGATAAAAACATGAAGCGTTGATCTTCAACGTACTTTATGTATCAAACTTTCAACATATTGACAATGATAACAATCTTTGTCATGGCTGTTAGTGGTGATGGAAGAAAGGAATTTGCGATGTGAAGGATCAAGTGGCGGGTTGAGGAGCCTCCAGGAGGGAGGGATTGGCGAGAGCATTGAGGATGGCTCAACTTGAAATGGTGGTGGTAGAGAGGTGTCAACTTCCATGTAGTGGTGGTTGACTTTGACGATTTCTCATAATCCAAAGGGATTATTTGATGGTGGCTTGAGAAAAGAGGCGGGAAGCTAGTGTTGACTTAACACCGATTTTGTTCACTTATTCCTCTAAGAGGAGAAAATTGTCGGTGGTGGAGGGTGAGATGACCTAGGAGGAAAATCCTATAGATTGTAGAGGTGTGGTGATGAGAGTGGAGTGGTTAATGATAGGGTTCTAGGCACCAAATGGTTATGGTTTAGGGAAAATGGGGTTGTTTGGTTTAGGAAGTATGGTGGTGTTTGGCATTGGTAGTTTTATGGGAACAATCCTTTGGGATTGGTTTTAATGGCAAGGAGGAGATCTACCATTTGTGGATTTACTTGAGAATGATTCGGTTGAGGAAATATAAAATTGTACAACACGAGCAATTTTCTTGGGTGATGTCTTTTTGGTGGATGAATTACCACTAGGAGCTTTCCACATGATGAAATGATTCAAAGAGATTTGTAGAGATTTCGAATTGCTGAAAATGAAGATGAAGATGATGACTTTAAGAGTCTTAACAATGTGGTTTATAAAGAAAGGAGTTTGTAAGTGCATTCAGACTTAAGCTGCTATGATCACTTAGAATGTGATGATTAGCATCTTGAGTCAACTTCAAGTTGTCTTGATCTAGAATCTTAATTAAGATAAGATGGAGTCTTCAAGTTAGCAAGATGAGCTTGAAATGATTGTTTTAGCTAGAGTTGACATAAATCTATCACCCGGATCCCACGGTTCCATCCAATGAGGGATCAGTCTAGTCTAATCCTAGGGATCCGGCTCTTAGCAGCTAGGAAAGGATAAAAATGATGTTTATAATGTCTAATGCCTATACCTTTTCGAGTGTTTCAGTCTTCCTAAGTGCCTTAAATGAAAGGGTACTTAAATGTTCCTTGTGATGGTGGGTATAGCTAATTGTACCTTTTATAGATGGAACTTTATGAGTACCAATGAATGAACAAATATGACACTAAAAAACTTGAGAGTGTTAAATGGAGCTAAATGGTCTAGAGACGGATAGTAAATCAAATACCATTGGAAGATATCTTAAAGGTTATAGAAAATAGAAAAACTAGAATTTGACCCATTTTGTGGTAAGGATGACTAAAATCAATTTGATAAAATGAGAGATTTCTAAACTAGGCGTATAATCATGTGAGGAATGATGTGTGAGCATAAGATTGGAAGAGTAATGAGTTTTGGTGAAACAATAGATCTACAAGTGTCTTGAGTGTGATCTAAGTGAGTTATCTGAGTAAAACTTTTCGGCTTGATAAGGACTCAATTTTTTCCTAAGGCACCATGTTTAGCTTAGTGTGAGGGTGATCAAGGGCATGTTTGAAATATAATGATTTACAAGCTGCATTTCACGTTAGTCGGATCCACGGTTCCCTAAGATGGGATTAGATCTTCTGCTAGGCAGAAACTTTACAAAAGGTATGCAAGGGTTGCCTGAGGCATCATATTTCCAAGCTAGTGTTTTCTAAGAGGTTCTAACACTAATATAGTAGAGATATCAAATGTTAAGTGTTTTATTTCATGAAGGAAATTACATTACATTGATAGAGCATGAGTACTAGGATTGACCTTAATGAAAAGCTATGTTTTCTTGAGCATTTTAAGCTAGATGGATCATCAAATGGTTTAGAGGCTCCATCTTGTTGGTCAGGGATGAAGAAAGTCTTCATGAGAGATGTGTTTAGAGCTCCATCATCTTGTTCTGAAATGCATTACAGGAATTTGGAATTGAGGGTGGAAGTACATGATGTGATGAAAAAGGCGTGTCAAGAACATTCCATAAGGGATTAGTTTGTTCTTGGAGCCTTGAAGATTTGAATTAAGCCTTGCAAAGAAGTAGAAGCTGAGATTGTATGGTTGTTGTGTTAACAAAATACATTATGTGAAACACAACAAGCGGGAAGGATTTCTCGATTTCCCCTAAGACTCCAAACATTTTCACGTAGTATAAGTGCGAAAGGCTTATATTCTTCTCGGATATCCCGTGTATAGATAATGTTTGGATCCAGTAATAGAGGTCGAGGTTTTAGTATCATCTTGATCAAGTCTTGAGGGGGAGGTATGTGTGAACAATATGGACTATTTTCTTCACGATGGTTGAAGAGAGAATCAAGACAATCTTACGAAGGCACATTGTCCATGATTTGGAATTAGGAGGATGTGAGAAAAGAATTTGAGGTTAGAACAAACTTTTGGTCTTTGATCCATAAAAGAGATAGAGAAGCACGATCCTAATTACGAATAGTTCAACTTGACGGAAGAATTCAATACAAACCTTGGACATATTTTCTCATTAATTTGAAGACATTCAGTCTATGTTTAGGAAGGAGGTATTGATACATTCTTACGTATTGTAGAGGAGTGTCGAATCGTCCTTCAATGGAAGTGACGGGTTTTAGTGTGAACCGGACATGATTGCCAAGTGTGTTGGGTTCAAGATAGATGTTAGGGGTGTGAGCCTTAGTGAGTGAAAAGTGAACTCATATTCATGCGACATAGCGACCTATGAAGTGAAGAGTTAATGAGGCGTATTTAAGGCAAAACAATGATTACTAACGTTTTTTACTAGATAGTTATTAACAATGATAATTAACTTACCTAATGTTTGACATTCTAGTGGAATATTTATAGGAAGAAAACGATTTTTATTTTGCATGAAAAACTATTTTCGGAAGGGCGGTTCTCGACTATAAAGTGAACTCAAATTCATGGACATAACGCGACCTCACGAAGTGAAGAGTTAATGAGGCGTATTTGAAGGCAAAACAATGATTTTAACATTTTATAGATATTTATTAACAATGATAATTAACTTACCTAATGTTTGACATTCTAGTGGAATATTTATAGGAAGAAAGCGATTTTATTTTGCATGGCTGTTTCGGAAGAGCGATTCTCACGGTTCCCTTCAAAGAGGGATCGGCCAATGAGAACTCAGGGTCCGAGTGGATCTGTAGTGACGAGAAAAGGGTTTGATAAAACATAAGTTTTTGTATGTTATAGTTTTATATCAAGAAATATATATTAGCCAACATTCACTTTTAGCATGCATTATCGATTTCTAATGTATCTCAAGACCAAAAAGTAAAAGATATAAGGCAAAAGAAATGACAAACACATAATGAAAAATAAACTAGATAAACTAAAACATTAGTAATATTTCATTTCAATCTTAGAAACGATACAAAGGATTGGGTATATAACACGAATGTAGATTAACAACACAAAGTACATGTCTCCATAAGAAAACTTAATCATAGAACACGGGCGATAAGTGTTAAAAGAGCGATGAAATCTGAAAGCGATGTAAAACCATGTTGATAAAAGGTCCTTCTTGGTTTTGGTTTGAAATGAAATGAGAAGAGAAGGAGAAGATAGAAGTTTGGATGAGATGTAAAATTCCACAGAAAGTGGAAGATTTGAAAAATGAGGGGATTTGGGTGAAGTGGGCCGTCCGAGGAAGGAAGATTTATGGGGAAGGAGGAATTTTTTGAGATGTGTGTTTTGTTTTATTATTAGAAAAATATGATTTGGATTAAGTAAAATAAAATACTAATTTTATAAACCTAGACTTTAGACGAAAGAGCAACACATATTCAAGAAAAAGTTTTCTAATGAAGCTACGTGTAATATATGAGTATGTGCAAAGAAGAATCATATAAATTCCTATGTAAGCATACTTATTATTTAAGTTAATGTTATCTAGAGATAAGTGGGAGATCATACCTCTAATGCACTTAGGAATGTATTTATAAATGACACAACAAATGTCACAAGACAACTCCAGTTCCTTCGTGTTTAAGATGCCTTTTTAGGGAAGGTATTCTTGTTACCAAGAAATTCTTATGGCTTAATAGGTATGACCTTTGACTAAGCAACATGACAAGGAATGTTAGTGCAATAAAAAATAAGAAAAATGTTGTCATCTAATCAACATCCAAACAAGGTGTTTTAAAATATGGTGTTTGTTTTTGTAAAAAGACCTTCTTTGTAGTTTTCTATTAAACATGGATTGTATCAAGTTTTTAAAGTAAAATATACTTTAAGAAACTTGGTAACGAAGCTCTGATGCCAATTGTGGAAAACTAGAAGGGGGTGTTGAATAGTTTTACCGATTAAAACTTGGTTTTAAACTATTTAGATCGACTTATGTCAATCTATTTAAACAAGTGTGTTGGATGTTGATAGACAAGCATATATAACTATGTAATGAAAGAATAAGGAGTAAGAGTACAAAACCACAGCGAGTATTTATAGTGGTTCGGCTGCAAAGACACCTTCCTTGCCCTACTCCACTCCCGAGTCACCTACTCGAGAGTTTGTAAACACTACACGACACCAACTCCTTATGGCGGAGAAGCCTTCACAACGTCGCCTCTTTCTTTTTCGGTACGGCTAACCACTGGGTTCTTTTACAAGGGAGACCACACCTACCACAACGTAGCCTACCCTTTATCCGGTACTAGGCTAAGTACCGAGTTCCATTACAATGGAGGAACTACTACCCAACACTACGAAACCTAACCCCAAAAGAGACCAACTCCTTATTACAACACCATCAAGGAAATCAATATCCTTGGATACAACCTATCATATCGATGCACCTCATCAGGTATACACCTTGACATTCTTCAGTAATGGCTTGAACTAGGCATCTTTCACTAATGCCGGACGCTGGCAACTTTCACTAATACCTTCGTCTGACTGATTACATTCTTCTTTCGACTGACGTTATGCACCTTTCATTAATGCTTTCGTCTTGAGTCTTTTGGCATTCTTCACTAATGCCTTGGACACAACACTTCTATGGAGAAAGAAAGAAGTATCAACAAGAGAACCCTAGTAGTCTTGATGATAACGAAGCATGGCAACTCATGGACTTAAGCTTTCCCGACTTCAAAAGGTGGTGATCTCGCCTTTAAGAGGAACCTAGAGAATCACACAAAAACAAAACATACATAGATCACTTGTATCTGAGGTTAGAGAGTTTATAACTCAAAGAGAAAATATATGAGAAAGGGTGAGAAACAATGAAGAAATGGCTCACTATTTATAGAGGAAAATACAGCTATTGTTCCACGGATCCCGGATCCCTCACTTGAGGATCCGATCGGTCTTGGGGATCCGTGGGGCGCTCTCTCTTGCCCATGGGTTTTGGGTCATGGGTCTTGGGTTATGGATCATGGGTATCTAAGTAGATACAATGTATCTACTAGATGCAATGCATCTAGTCCATGGGTCATGGATAATATCCAAATATGACATAAGCATGATGTCATGCAATGGGTTATGGGTCATGCTCCATGGGTATGGGTAATGGACTTTGGGTTATACCCAACTACATATTTGGTCAATGGGTCAAATACTTAAGTTTCTACCCATTTATAATTACCCATTATAGTACATACTAGTTATGTATATATTTACCCAATATGTAAACACTAGTTGTTGTACATATGTATTACTAAATCATAAAATCACTTATACTTGTTTTAGTGTTTTATGTGAAAATATAAGTGTGTTAGAAAACTATTGGCTCAAACCATTTCATTATTTTGTTTTGTTAAATGATTTTACATTTTGTTATCGACAAAACATTACAAGATCGTAAAATATAAATAAACGTTTTTACGGCTTATTTGTATTAACACCTTTTCATTTGTCGCTATGGCAAGTGGAGTTGCATTTGAATCATTAACAAATGAGGAACAATTGAATTTCGATATGATTGATTTTTATTGTTCTAATGAATTTGTGAGTGATCTTAGAGATATCCAAACGGAGAGGGTGTAAGGTTAGATGGATTTGATATTTTTTGTGCTTGTGTGGCTTATATTCTATAATCCTTGTTAAGATCAACTCCTTTTAGTGAGACCTCGGAAAATTTCGAAAAAGCTTCCTAAGCATAAACTATCAGTTGAATGAAATCATTGACTTGTCTACATCACAACTTACAGATAATCTTAGGCACCATGATCAAAAAGACCTAGTTTTTAAGAACATGGAACCTAAACCCAAACAAGATTGTGAGATGGTTAGAGTTAAACTACCTAGTTGCATGTGTGGGATAGATTTCAAAACATATGACATGCGTGAGGAATCCTTTAGGAAAATAGAACATAGTAGTCAAGTTTTTTATAACAATTCTTATGAATCGGACCAAGAATTTGAAATGGCTAAAGAAGGATTTGAGATACTTAGGAGTGTATTTGGGTTAGATCATACTAAAACACATGATGAACATTTAGGAGATCTAGATATACTAGAGAATGAGGTGGAAACTCCAAGCCCACAAGCCCTACCATCACTTGAGGAACACACACCCTTATAACTTACCGGAAGATGTAGAAGAGAATATAGGAACCCCGATTGATATAGAACATTTGGACCAAACACCACTAGAGAATGTAGTTTAGATGCTTGTTGTCATGACCTCTCTCTTACTCCTAGGGAAGTTGCTAATTTTGATGAACCAGAGCCTCAACCAAAACCCTTACCCAATTTTTCGTCTTTAGATGCGAATCTAGGAATTGAATTAGGCCCCAATCCATCCATCAAAATAAACGATCTGGGTAGTTGCGTGATGAAGGTAGTAGACTCTAGGCCATGTAGAGTCGAAGCTAATATAGGAGTAACCCATGACCTTACACACTTACATCACCCATTCATGGTTGATAACAAGAAACATTATGGGTTTAAACCGTGTTTATTAGGTGAAGATGGATCCTTAACTAAGAATCTTTTGAAGTTTATTGAGGATGATCCATTTCTAGGAGAAAGATTTGATTCACTCGCTACACCAATTGAATTAGGTAAGGCTAGTATGATAGGAGCACACCCCTTTGAGCATAAGTATCACCCATCACCCTCTCCTCACGTGGCAAATTTCCACCCTAAGGGTGTGTATCACTACTATCACCCGCACTTAAGCTTAAGTGTAGGAAAAACTTCCCCTTTATCCGTTAAATAAGGGTAGAGTCAAGCTCGTGACTCGAACAAAAACAAGCGCTTCTTGGGAGGCAACCCATGTATATTTGTTTTTCATTTTTATTTGTTTGTTTATATATCTTTTTCATTATTGTATGTTATCATGTTTGAATTAGTGAAAATGCTTTATTTTGTCTTTAACCTCGTCTTAATTACATGTAAAGGTATTTTACAAAAAGGATAAGTGTAGGGAAGAATACACACGTTTTCAAAATAACGTGAACATGAGAACTACAATTATTGAAATTGATATATATGTGTGTTTGTTAGAGTCGAATGCTTGTATCGAGTCATAATGGATGTTTTGTAGGAATTTTTCCAGATTTTAAAGGAGTAACTTTTCCAGAATTTTTCAGGAAAACGCAGTAGACCATTTTCTGTCAGGATAACCTGAGGCCGTCAGGATTAGAACCTAACTAAGTCAGGAGGAGCATAAAAAGCTTATAAATTTCTTCTCGTTTTCTGTGCTATTTATAAATTTTTGGAAATTCTCAGGTCTTAATTTTCTAGAAAATCTGCAAACATCCATTGCACAAGCATTATATCCTAGTGTAGTTGAGTCATATATAGTTTTACTAATTTTCTGTGAAGGTTTTGTCTATTTTCTTAATGTGTACAGGTTTTATTTATCAAGAAGAAGAAACACAATGTTGGATGAAGCTTATCACGCATACATTTTTCTTGGGAGAGAATTTAACCACTAATTCACACGGATCCTACCGAGCTAATCAGGGGAGTACTAGTTTCTTTCTCTTTTAATTACCTTCTGTTATCATAACTTTAATACTTTCGGCGAACATTGAGGACAATATTCAGTTTAAGTGTAGGGAGGGAGAATAAAACGGGTACTTTAAAAATATGCTTATCCTTGAATATTTGTCTTGTCCTATTTCATTTGTATAATAAGCTATGAGAAATATTTGTTAGGGCAATTTTAGCGCCATATTTAAAAATTTTCATGACATGTACGGGTGGGACTTTAGTCTTAATAAAGTCTCATTGATGTACCCATAGTACCCACTTCACCTCCTAGGAAGAGAATATCACCTAGTGCATTCACTAAGACTAAAGCATAAACTAGTTGGACTTGGCAGAGATGGTTACAAAATACACTTGGATTTAAATGGATTCCCAAAATTATAAACATGTGTGTTTCATCATGCTTATGTGGAACCCTCTAACTCTTCGGGTTCCACCTCTACTTCTATTCCACCTTTGTCGTGCATTGTGTATGTAGGTGATCTGATCATCCTTTGGCACATGATAGGCAATCTCAAACTTCTTACAAATTTAGTTTCAAAGTTCATTGGCACTATCGGTTGGGAATGATCAATTCGCGCTATCATGGGCTCGAGGACTACATCAATGGAAACATCAAAATTTCAAGGGTTTATTATGTTGAAGGTCTTGGACACGATCTTTTCTCAGTAGGCCAATTTTGTGATGGTGATTTGGAAGTTACTTTTCGGGAGAAAACTTGCTTCATTCGTGATCTACAAGGAAACAATATCGGTCTGGGAAACTGCACATCGAGCCTTTATATAGTTTCAATGCAAGACATGATCGCTTCATCTCCCATCTGTCTACTTTCTAAGGCAACATCTACAAAATCATAGGTGTGGCACAGAAGACTTTCACATTTGAACTTTCAAACCATAACTAATCTTGCATGACACAAACTAGTTGAAGGTCTTCCAAGGTTTAGGTATTCAAAAGATCACTTATGATCAGCTTGTGAACAAGGGAAAAGCACTCGTTCTCATTTTCCTTCAAAGGTGGAAAACAGACTCAGTATGTTCTTCATCTTCATGGATTTGTGTGGCCCAATGCGGCCTTGACGATAAATGGAAAATGCTACATTCTCGTAATCGTTGATGACTACTCCAGATGGACTTGGGTTTACTTTCTACGAAGAAAAGATCAAGCTCCACAAATGATCATCACCTTTCTCAGAAAAATTCAAGTTTAGCTCCGTAACACAGTTAGATAAGTCAGAACAGATAGAGGAACTGAAAGTGGGAATTGAGCATCAGACATCCATTGCACGAACACCAGAACAAAATGGAGTTGTCGAAAGACGAAACCGTACATTAGTGGAAGCTGCAAGAATGATGTTGATAAATGCAAAACTTCTAGATAACTTATGGGCAGAAGCCGTGTCAACTGCATGCTACACTCAGAACCGTTTTATGATAACAAAATGCCACAACAAAACACCTTATGAGCTTATCCATAACAAAAAATCAATCCTCAAAAACTTTCATGTATTTGGCGCTCTTTGTTACCCAAATAATGATCATGATGACTTTGGAAAGATCAAAGCCAAAGCTGACATTGGAGTCTTCGTTGGATACTGTGAAAACTCAAAGGGATACCGGATTTGGAATCGTCATACAAAGGAAATTATGGAAACCATTCACGCTATATTTGATGAGCTCATAGAAATGGCTTACGAACAAAACAACTTGGGAACGTACATAAACGTCTCAACTTCCCTAATCATCAGTGATCAAACCTTTCAAATCACTCATCGTCAGATGGAAATGTTGTTTTCTGCGTTGTTTAGTAAAGATTTTGGTCAACGTCCTCGGATGTATCAAATGTTTCTGCTGCTCACACGATCATAATCCTTTACGATACACCTGAAACAACAACAACTTTTCATTGCACCCCGATTGAATCTCCAACAACGCTCAAACCGCTTCTAATGACAATGACCCAACTGATGATATTATTAATCAAGATGTACCTGCACCTGCGGATTATGATGGAAATGCGGTTTTCAACCATTTTAAATGAAAAGCGGCAAACCACAGATGTTCTGAATCTTCTACCACCATCACAGATCCACTAATCTGCACAATGTACACCATCATCAACCCTCCACACACCGATGGACTAAAGACCATCCTCTTGTTAATATAATTGGCAACTGACCAACCAGTCATTACTAGACAGTTTAGTAGAAGGCAATTGCATTTATGCACTCACCGTTAGTCTGAACCCAAAACATTAAAGATGCAATGACTCACGACAACTGGATTGAATCCATGCAAGAAAGCGAACCAAGTTTAAACATTTAGAAGTATGGGGTGGTTGAAAGACCAACAAGGGTCTACGTCATTGGTCTCAAATGGATTTGGAAGAATAAGTTAGATGCTGAAGGTATGGATATCCGAAACAAATCACGTCTGGTGGCTAACGGTTATAGATAGGAAAAAGGTATTGACTTGAATCATTACATACTTGGTTGCTAGACTTGAGGCGTATGGATTTTTCATTTCTGCTCACTTAAACATCACAGTCTACCAAATTGATGTCAAAACGGCTTTTCTAAATGGTCAACTAAAGGAGACAGTGTATTTTAGCCAACCAGAAGGATTTGTTGATCGAGTTCCTAATCACGTCTACAAATGAATAGGCTCTCTACGGTCTCAAACAAGCCTCCGGGTGTGGTATGATGATATCATCATCGTGGTTCTACCAAAAAAAAGTACTCAAACGCTTTTTCAAATCTAATGAAAACAAATTTTGAAATGTCAATGATGGGTGAACTTACGTTCTTCTTAGGACTACAAGTTCATCAATCACCCGTGGTATTTTCCTAAGTCAGTCCAAATATGCTCTTGAAATATTGAATAAACATGGAATGCAAAGTTTTGACACCTATGCTACACTAATGGCACATACCAACAAACTGGATCTTTGATTTACATGGAAATTTGGTTAACCTTACCAAATACCTAAGTATTATTGGGTCTCTCATGTATCTAATAGCCATGAGCCGACATAGTATTTTATGTATATCTTTGATCCGTTATGAGTCAAGACCAACTGAAAGACACCTCTTTGAGGCTAAAATAATCCTCCGATACGTCAAGGGAACCATTAACTTAGGGATCCGGTATCCAGAAGGATTCTTGTTTTGAACTAATAGCTTTTTAGACGTACGACCATCTTTGGATGCTTAGATTCACGAAAAAGTAATTCAGGAGGTTTACAATTCATTGGTGATAAATTGGTGTCATGGCAATCGAAGAAACAAGATTGTACATCATTGTCATCAACTGAAGCAGAATATGTATCCATGTCTGCGTGTTGTACTCAAGTCATTTGGATGAGAACATAACTCAAAGATTATGGTTATGTGTTTGTGAGAATTCGGTGTCACTGCGATAACAAAAGTGCTATTACGATCTCTTGCAACAAGTTCAACACTCAAAGTCAGTGAGATCTTTGATATCATTTGTAGAAACCCATAATTTTTCATAAGGTAAAATGACTATTTTACCCTTTGACTTTTTACAATTTTACTTTTACTATATTCATCTCGTAAAATTTTTTATTTTATTTTACCATAATGACAAGATAAATAAAACTCGATAAGTCGTTACGACGTCGTTGAATCCAACGCGATTTCACACAAAACTGTAAGAACTACTTTAGGGTTTAAACGTCATTCGGGCATCCTGTTATGTCCATAAAACACTATAAACATTAAAAATATGTAATTCTACCATTCTACGACAATTCCACAAGTTTTGGAATTTTTCCTTTTCCAGTTCTGCGTTTTACGCGAAATACGCGTTTTTGACCCACATTTCCAGCTTTAGACAGCGTTTTAGCACCAAATGAGACTTATCACTCATTTTATATTTTTATATGGAGTATAATAATGAGTTTCATCATTCCTACAAGTTTTGTATTTTTACGATACCCTGTTTTACGTTTTATGGCTTAACAAATTACGGTTGGCATTTAACGGAACCAAAACACATCATAACACCAAGATATTATCAACCCATAATATCTCAACCCACTAACTCAAAATGACAGCCCATATGAGGTGAGTCGCCCTTGTGTTGGATTCACTTAGCCCTTTTGCATGTAAACTCATACATGTGTCCTGTACTTAACCATGGTTAATGTTTAACCCAATACATGTTTAACCAAACCTTCCCTCCTATAAATAGCAAGTGAAAGACTTCACAAAAACCCTGATTCCTCTCCTCTTGGTCGTTTATAACACACACACCAACATACATTCCATAATTTGATTCATGACTACAAGTTTATGCTAAGAAGTTGCAAGTAACAAGTTACTACATCAAATCTCTAGCAAGTTTAAGTGACCTTCTTGACTTTAAATCCACTCAATTCACTTAAGACTTCATAACCAATAATTCATTATTACAAGAAGTATATAAGGGTGCCAAGGTGTGAAAAACTAGTAAACTAGTCATATTCTATATATTTGAAGCCATTTAAACCAACTATATATGGACTTGGTAACTTACACATTACTGTAGACAAAATAAAAAGGAAAACATAGCAACTTGAATCACCCGAAACGGAAAAACGAGTCGAAAGCGATAGTAAAAAGAAGTTAGCAAAACCAAAACACCAAAACTGCCTAAAACAAGTTGTTAAGCAGCTGTCCAATTTGAAAGTGGTACTTCTGGTCCGAATCCTCAAAAACTTAAGACATGAAAGTTTTCCGGAACGATGTTTTACATCTACAACTTGGGAACTCGGCCTGAAAAGACCAAATGATATCATTAACTGACTAATATTTGTAAAACAATTTTTATCGGCAAAATTGGATTTTTACAAGTTAAAAATATAAAAACCATGTCATTTTTATAACTAGTTACATATTGAACTGTTACTAAATTTTATTATTGACTATATTAAATAAGTTATGACCACTTGCAAACTTTGAGAAATTATAAAAACTAAATGTTTGTTAAAGATATAATAAAACTTTTTAATATAATAATCCCCAATCAAATTATATATTTTATTTACTAAAGTGCTACAATAGTAGGGAGCTTCATGTGAGGGGTTTCATTTGGGTAAAACGTATCGACGAGTTTGCTGGATTTACGATTTAAATTGTCCTAGCTCCTCGAACGTTTACTACATGACCTCTGAATTATGATGGCCCAAACGGTAGTACGATATTTATAAACAAAATACGTTTTCACATATTAAAAATGTTACTATAAACATCAAACTATAAATGACTACATCATGATCAACATAGAGACATATATAGGATGGTTTATGTTTTCCTAAAACGTTATTCCAAACCTAAGTCGCAACATTCCATTTTTAGGTTGCACGTAGAAGTTTCCCAATTTATCCATCACATCCGTTAAAGTACTTAACATCATCCAACTCACGGTGAGTTCATAGCCCCACTTTCTATTACTTAATTTTTTTACAAACCCCTGGGGGAGATACATGCTTTATTTTAAACAGAACACATTGCTTTCAAAGTGTATACTTATCTGATTGTTTTATTAGCACTAAGTTACCGCATTTGCCAAACTTAAGTCCCTAAATGATGAATCAATAATCACGAGTGAAGTGGGCGCGAATATTGGGGATAGATCTATCGGGATTGACGAATTCCGTTTGTGTTAACTGGGTAGGCAAACAAACGCACTATATTTAAGTACATTAGGTAAAACGACAATTTTACCTATTAGGGCACGTACCAACAGTTTCGCCAATTAATATTTGAGCAAGTTAACGCCTTGATTGCATGATACTTAGTCTAATAATAACAGTTTTTGTTTTCAACATTATGGGTGTATAACAACGTAACCCACACAAACATTATGTGTTCAACTTTTAACAATAAACCTATGGATTCACTCAACCTTTGTGTTGACAGTTTTAAGCATGTATTTCAGGTCCATATTGTACGAGGCTGGCACGGAGGAGCACGGATACTCAAGAAGGCTATAAATTTTATTATCATTCGAAAACCCATTTTATGTATTTTGTAAACTTGGAACCATTTGGGACCTCATTTTGTAAAATCCGATATTTATATAAATAGAATGATAAATCTTTTAAAACGACTCCATTAGAGTTCGTTTTCTATTGTTATGACAATTGTGCTATGAAGTAACACCCATTTTGAATTCCGCTGCGTATCACGAAATTGGGGGTGTTACAGATTGGTATCAGAGCCATGGTTATAGAGAAACGGGTCTAAATTGAGACCTAAACTATAACTACTTTTACACAAAAACATTTTATAGCCTTCCGTTCTCCGTGCCTTCCATCCTCGAGAAAATTATGTGACTTTTAAGCATTTTAAGCTAGACAAACACACTAGTATATTGATATATACACTCGACATATTTTCAACCATAAACGATGTACTAAACATATCTGCGTATGCCTATTCTAAGGCATTACGGCATAATCATATTTTCCCAATCTCCCAATCATGCATCTACTCGTGCATTTTAGGATTACGAAACTTTATCCAAGACATTGTAACTGATTACAATGGTCTTTCCTACTTCCCAGACATTGTGAGATACAATGATCTCTACATCATTTCTCAAAACATTATGAGTTACACAATGATCTCTCCATCATTTCTCAAGACATTGTGAGTTACACAATGATCTCCCTATCATTTCTCAAGACATTGTGAGTTACACAATGATCTCTCCATCATTTCTCAAAGACGTTGTGAGTTACACAATGATCTCTCCATCATTTCTCAGACCTTGTGAGTTACACAATG
Source organism: Chrysanthemum makinoi (assembly GCA_910596185.1). NCBI lineage: Eukaryota > Viridiplantae > Streptophyta > Magnoliopsida > Asterales > Asteraceae > Chrysanthemum > Chrysanthemum makinoi. Next base: position 38,684,974 of record OU343224.1, on the reverse strand, counting down.
GTCTAATTTACTTCATAGACATTGTAAGTTATACAAAGTCTCTAGAAATTATCTTATAAACCTTATGTGATATTGTTTTACATGAAACCTGTCACAATCTAACGATTTCCCTAATGTAAATACAAGAAATAGGATTTTTAAAGGACAAACTAATTCATAATCAACAAAAGCTGAAGTTCGACAACTTTCTCTACATTCATGAAAGTCCTATTTTGAAACCTTCATTGTTAAAAGTTCGTGATTCTAGCCAAGTATGAACTATTTTAGAATTACTTAAAATTCCCTTTCCACACGTATCTACGCATACTATCTTCTATGTAATGGAATGTGAAAACATAGGTTACAAGTCTTGTATGGCCGGGACTTGCAACTGAATGGTTTGATATTGCCTTTGCCTTGTGGATATTTTCTCAAAAGCTATGGATATATCACGAGTATACATAATTTAGGTATTTGGAAACTTTATCGAACCTCGGCTACATATAGTCTAGTCACCTATATTTAACCTAGGGACAGTGGAACATAGTCTGACTAACTATGTTTGACTTAAATTTTTCAAACACTGAGAATAGTTATACAAGGGTTATATTCAGGTTAATTTCCTACTTGAACTCGATAAACCACCAAAATTCATTAAAAAGATCTAGAGACATGATAGTGCCTTACCACTCAGCGAGATCTTAACACTTATTTATACTACTTAATTTCATTCTTGAAAGTTTTCATTTATAAAATAATCCTAACCACTATCTTGGGATAGTCATCAAATCTTCTCGTCATTTCTTAGAAGTACTAGCCTGTTTAGGTTTCAAGGCTATCATTCCACTATAATCCTTTACAATTCACTTATAATTTTAAAGCAAACTTAACATCTCTACCTAAGAATAATGGTAAACATACACTACACTCTTCTAATCATCAACATATCACTAGTAGACATAAACACTATACGATATAGCCTTCATCCCGAAACCACCTAAGAAATGATAAATTTTGGAAAATGGTTTGGATAACCACTTGCCACTAGCAAGACTTTCCTACAACGACAATTATCACATCATTATAAATCATTTCACATCAACAATATCTTTCACCTTTGATTAAAAAACAGTTACACTAACAACAACAAAACTATTCCATTTAAGGCACTATATAGATGAGAGTGTCAGTCAACCATTTGCTGGACTAAGGTGTTCAGAGATCACCCACGAAACAACTAATGAAACCATACAAATACAAATTGTGGTGTCCCAAACCTTGGATCTAGAACACTTAGCTTGCAAACGTGTTAGTTGTCTTAGATGGTTCCAAAACAACAATGAGAAACTTTGTTGTAGTTGCACACAAGTATGCGAAATCTACTTGAATGCACTTAGAATATTAATGTAAACACAGTATAATACCAACAGCTTCAATATTATTAAGCAATAATACGAGTACTCTCCTAATACTAGGGTTTACAACCTTGAAGCTCTTCTTAAGATGGCTAAAATATGAGATGTATGTTTAACCTAGCTAGGATCTCCTTTTATACACTAAGGAGATCCCTTACAGAGATAACTATGCATTAAGTATATCATATCTTCTATTGGAATAGAAGATATGTTGTTACAACTCTTACACGACATTCCTAACATAGATCAGTACAAACTCTAACACTATCAGTACTAACATTTGCACTATCAGTACTAACTAGTTAATACTTATCATATAACACTATCAGTACTAACTCTACTGAAATAAGTATTAACTCCAAAAAGAGTGTTTCCCAACAATCCTCCCCTAAACTTGTGATTGGGTTTCAGAATCACAAGTTTTCTTCAGTCTTTGAGGATTCTTCCAAACATCACTTTCTGCTAGGTCTTCCTGCCTGGTCATAGATCTTCAACAACAACTCCTTAGCCATTTCAACTGCATTGCCCATCTTTAGCCCTGCTGTAAGCATTTCCAGAAGAGTTCTTAAGGCAAGTGGGTAGGTTCTTTCAACTAGCATGTATATATCTGTCCCATTGCGTGTAGTGACCAAGTGTAGTCCACACGAATCAATCAAGGTCAAAGTTGGTATATCTTCTCCAGATTGATACTTCCATTGTTCTCCTGATGGATCTAGTTCAAAGATATTCTGCAACTCATAAAGTAATTCCAGATCCTTGTCATTATCTGGATCTCAATTCTTGAACCTGTTCTTGACCAGCTCCCATAGCTTGAGCAAATCATCCCTGTCGATAGATGCAAATAGATCCACCAGATATAAATAAGCAGTTGACCTTCCACCTGCTCTTTGAATCTGCCAATGCCTCTTTCCATCTTCAGTGTAGATATCCCAGCCAAGAATTGGATACCTAGTGTTGATAGGCTCTGAATATAATGCATCTTCTGGAGATTCAATTAACATCATCTGATTAAGTTCCTCTTCAGTGAGTCTACCTTCATCTTCAGATGCTTTCAGTCTTTTGGGTGCAGATGAGGAACCTCCTTCTTCAGATGGTCTTTTGTAATTTTCAATGGGATCAATGGGTTGTGAGCTTCTAACAAAATCATCTTCATGCATAGGTTTAAAGTTTAACATTCTTTTTTGAACAGTATCAGCAAGCCTTTGAAGAGTTTCCCATGCTAGTTGATTAAGTTGCTTCAATGTTTTCCTGTCTTCACCTTGATACTTGATGTATTTGCAGAGATACATCTTTTGCTGACTTTTGTTAGGAGGTTTTGAGGCATTTTCAACTTCCCTTTGTTGTCTGAATTGGCTCTGTCTTCTAGCCAATATTTCACTGAATAACAGAGCTGCTTCATTAACACTTTTTCCCTAATCTTGTTGCAGCTTCTGTTGTACCTCCTGAGTAGCTTCAACTTTGGCTCTCATGTCATCCCATCTTTGTCAATCTTCTTCAATTTTAGCCATCTTTTTCTTTTCCTTTTCTGCAGCTTCTTTTTGCAATTCTTCCTCTGCCCATTCTGCTGAAATCTTTCTTGTTGCCTCTTCATTCAATCTTTCAATCTCTTTCTTCTTCTTGGGTACTTCCACCAAGATCCCTTTGCCTTTGTCTTTTGGATCAATCTTTGGAGCTGATGAAGTTGGTGATGGTGGAGAACCTCCTTCTCTGATAGTGACTCCTTTTTCTTTGGGCTTGGTTGCTGCTGATTTCGTTTTCTTTCTCAAATATAAACATGAGGCTTCTTGTAGGTTAGAGAGATAGGGACTGATTTCTTCAAGCTCTGAAGTGCCAGAACTGCATGTGTCTCTCTATTTGATTCATCACTGTCTTCATGAGGAGTGGTAGTGATGATGGTGGCCTATGTTGTTGTAGTTTGTTGTAGTTTAGCAGCTACTTAAAGGATTGGAGATAGTACTGATTGCAGAACACCAGGAGTACTAACTATAGTGATATCAGTACTAACTACAACACTATAAGTACTAACTGGGATAGTACTGATAGTGCATGTAGGAGTACTGAGCACTTTCTTCTGCATGTGTGTTTGTCTAAACATCTTCTTCATCATCAAGGAAAGGGCTTTGAAAATCTTGAACACCTTGACCACCTTGCCATTGACCAAATTATCTTCTTCCATGAATGTCAGAACTCCTCCCCTGTTTGGAAGAATTCTCTGTGGATGTGCTAGAGACTCTGAACATGGACTTTCTTTTAAGAGATGTGGTGACTGGAGAGGCTTCTGCAGTTGGCTTGGAGAGTAGTTTGACTTGATGCTCTAGCCTTTTCATCTTAAGTAGCATTCTGGTATGAACTTTTGCAGCAGCTTTCTTATATTCATCCAAAGCAATCTCCAGTGTGTTTACTTTTCTGCATAAGAACCTGTACAATTCCGTCATTTCATGAAGTGTCAAACTGCCCTCACCACTTCCAGCTTTGTTACCTGCTGAGAGAGGTGGGTCACTGGGTATTTGATATGCACTAACAGGCCTAGCCTGAGCAGATACACCCCTCTTTTTTAGCCTTTGCCTTGGTCCACCATGTGATTGCTCACTAGGTGTTGGCATGGATTGGGTCTTATTGATGTTACCACTTTCCTCACCAGCTTCTAAGCCTGGTTGAGTAGTGGGAGCCCTCAAAACTCTATCCCCTCCAGCACCTGGGATAGGCTCATCTCGTAAAATGTTAGGAGATGAATGGGGCTGAGCTGTCCCACTCTCTTGTCTGGAGTGCCTACTGGTTGATGAAATTTTTGTAGATGTGGAGAGTGTTCAGAATCTGTGGGCGTGTGTTGGGAGCCACCTGTGCTTGATGGTCCTTCACCCTCTACAATAAGCATATTTGGAAATAATGGCACTACAACCCCACAGTATCCTACCACAACCCTTAACATATTAGAAAACACTTTGGCTGTGAGTACCTTTTATGGATAAATATTTTTGTGAGGTTGCAAGTTTTGTCTCTGAAGATCCAAAAACATTTGTATAAACTTGGGATACATCAGAAACTTGGTTTTGCTAACTGCATTTTTAAGCATACCCTAAAAAATATAGTTTGAAAAGTTCAACAACCTACCTGTTGCAAGGCAGATCAAGGCTGTGGCTATGCTTGTGGGAATAGCATCCCAGCCAGTCCTTTTGCGACTCAAGCAGTGTAAGAGAGTATGAATTTGAAACCTCCATTGTGGGGAAAACTGACTTTTGTGAAAGTTGATAGTATTGTCATGTCTATACCCCATCAATGAGTTGTTCGATTATATCAGTGACTGGCAAAGTGGTAATACCTTCAGCATCTCTAAGATGAAGATGTTCTCTTAGAGATGCTTCAGTAATAACAATTCTAGTGCCATCCACTGTACCAATTAGCTGTTGGACCCCTTCCTCAGTTGTTGAGGCAATTGCAGTTTGCCAAAACTTTCTCACAGGGGTACATAAGATTGTAGGGTTTAAAAGTAAAGCAAACCTGATGCTGCTTCGATTTAGAAAGGCTACAATCTCTGCAAATTCATCATGACCATCTGGCAATTCCAAGCATGCCACCATGTTATGTTTGTCAACAAAATCAAGATGAGCCATGAATTAATAGAGTTAGGGTTATAAAAGTGGGATTAAGTCGCAAAAGCCTTTATTGTTCTGTGGTGAAAGCAATTAGAAAGTTATGCAATTTATAGAGATTCGGAGAATATTGGTTGAACCGCCTTATAAAAATTTATGGTAAAAAGTGAAGAGAAACCAATTAGGAAACCCTTTTATAAGGAAACAGGCGGTTAACAACTCTACTTGCAAAAGTAATCATTGCATAAAAGACTTTTGGAATAAGTACTAACGGCTAGTTCATCAGTACTAACTATGCTTATCAGTACTAACTTATAACCATCAGTACTAACTTTTACCCATCAGTATTATCTTAGATTTTGGAAATTATAATACTGAAACCCCAATTTGGAAGGGATTAAGTGTGGTGACAGACACTTAATTAAGGTCGGCCTCACATGGCCTCTGGTTTGGTGAAAACCAATGGTTTCAGTGCATAGCACTGCCTGTGGTGGATAGTCCCATTAAAAGGGCCTTCTTGACAGGGTTTCCAGCTCGTGGCAGATGTTGCCTCCAACACAAGTGTTGGATTCACGGTTTCCTGCTGTTCTCTATGCCAGATGCCCTTAGGCTAGTCACACTATCTGTAAACATATAGAATGGCAAAGAGTGGGTTAGTGCAAAATGAGCTGACCAACTAAAACCATTAATTGATGTTCATTATAAGCACAAGATGCCACAAGTGCTTTGGCATCACACATTCCATTGTTACAATAAGTTCCATCAGGTGGTGGCTTCAAAATGAGCATAAGCAAGGGAACCACATGTGCTATAACACCTAATCACCAAACCATATCCATACTGCTTGTGTGATACCCGAAAAGCTAGTCCAAAACCAAGAAAACACAATCCAAGACATTTTCTTGCCAATCCGTATTAACTTAACACAATCAGTATTAACTTGATAACAAGCAGTACCAAGTACCAGCTTACAAAATTTTACAAAATAGAGAGAGATAAGACATATTATGGATGAAGCATTCCAATACTTGTGACCAAGTACTGAAACCTTCCCAAGTCAAAAGCTTTAGTTAAAAGATCTGCAACATTAAACTCAGTATCAATCCTTTCAAACTGAATGAGTTTATTTTCATTACAGTCTCTTATAAAATGATGTCTTATCTCTATATGCTTAGTTTTAGAATGAAAAACTGGATTTTTAATAATGAATATAGTATTGTTGTTATCAATATAAATGACAGTGCCCATGAAATTATACCCATAATCAAGCATCTGATTCTGAATCCAGAGAACTTGACCACAACAACTTGCAGCAGCTACATACTCAGCCTCAGTTGTAGAGTTTTCCACAATGCTCTGCTTCTTGCACTGCCATTAAATCAACCTATCACCAAGAAACTAACATGCAAGTGAGAAAGCTTTGGAGAGACTTGAAATCTTGAACATGCACACACTACAAACATAATATCTGGTCTGGAGGCAGTCAAATACATCAATGATCCAATCATGGACCTGTAGAGATGCTGATCTACTTCTTCACCATCAACATCTGGAAGAAGTGGCTTATTATGCTCCATAGGAGTGCTTGCAATCTTTGTATTTTCGTAGCTAAACTTCACCAAAATCTCCTTGACATACTTATCCTGACTAATAAATATGCCATCTGTCTTCTGCTTGACCTGTAGCCCAAGAAAGAAGGTGAGTTCTCCCATAGAACTCATCTGAAACCTGTCATGCATCAATTTCTCAAACTCTCTACATAGATCCTGCTTGGTTGAACCAAAAATAATGTCATCCACATATATCTGTACCAACAGGATATCAGTCTTTACATTCTTGATGAATAGAGTCTGATCAATCTTCCCTATTCTGAAGCCATTGCCCAAAAGATACTTGGTCAAAGTTTCATACCAAGTTCTTGGGGCCTGATGCAGACCATAGAGTGCCTTTTGAACTTTTTACACTTTGTCTGAAAAGGTTGGATCTTCAAAACCAGGAGGTTGACAGACATACAACTCCTCCTCAATCTTCCCACAGAGGAAAGCACTCTTCACATCCATCTGGTATATTGTGAAGTCTTTATATGATGCATAGGCCAGGAAAAGTCTGATAGCCTCAATCCTTGCCACTGGAGCAAAGACTTCTTCATAATCAATCCCTTCCTGCTGTGTATACCCCTGAGCTACCAGTCTATCCTTGTTCTTTATTACTACACCCCTTTCATCCTTCTTGTTTCTGAAAACCCATTTAGTGCCAATAGCTCTCTTGCCATCAGGGAGATCCACCATAACCCATACATCTTGAAGTTTAAATTGGAGAAGTTCTTCCTGCATTGCTTCTACCCAGGACTCATCTTCAAGAGATTTGTAGACCTTCTTTGGTTCTGCTTGGGAAACAAAACAGGCAAAGAGACATGTTTGTGAGGCACCATGATGTCTTTCTTCATAGATGGCACTGAAGAATCCTGTCTCACTATGCTGAAATTTAGATCTTGTAGTTCTTTCAGCATTGACATCTCCAATGACATTTTCCAAGGGATGATCTTGATTGATTCTTCTGTGTGGTGTAGCAGGAACAACATAAGATGAAGCTATATTTGTCATATCAATCTCAGCAGCTTCACCAAAAGGATCAGGAACCTCTATATTAACTGATGGAATAGTATGAGGACCATCAGTACTAAAATTTGGGTCATCAATACTAACTTGTGGCTTATCAGTATTAACCACGGTTGTACTGAACACTTGAGGTTCAATCACAATTTCATCTGTATTGATTGCATCTCCTTCAGCATTAGATTCATGGGTCTTTAGAGGCTGATCATCAGCTTTATTGCCTCCCCTGAAAAAGTGCTTCCACCTGAGTTGTCATTACAAATGGGCAATAGAATGCAATCATCATCCTCATCAGAATCTGCATCAGGACCTTGCTTTTCTCCTACAATCATGTTAGAATCCACAGAAACAGGCACATAGTTCATAGATTCTGTTAGCATATCAATATCAAAAAGCCATGTTGGTCCTTGCCCCTCTACACTAGGTTTGTCCTCAAGAAACTCTATGTTCAGATTCTCCTCTATCTTTCTGGTTCTAGAATTATAAACCCTAAAGGCTTTACTATTCAATGAGTATCCAACTAGATATCCACTATTAGATTTTCCATGAAACTTACCTAAGTGGTCAATGGTATTGAGAATAGAGACATGACACCCAAAAGGTTTAAGAAAGTCAAGTGTGGGCTTTCTACCTAAAAATAGCTAATAGGGAGTCTTGCCATGAGGCTTTACAATCAGTACCCTTTTCTGAACATAACAAGCAGTATTAACTGCCTCAGCCCAAAATGTTGTGGGTAACTTGGAATCTGCTAACATAGTCCTAGCAGCCTCGATCAATGTCCTATTTCTCCTTTCAACAACCCCATTTTGCTGAGGAGTTCTAGCTACACTGTATTCTCTTTTAGTACCCTTAAGTTGACAGAAATCATTCATCACTTGGTTTTTAAACTCTGTCCCATTATCACACCTAATGATTTTAACTTTCTTATCAGTAAGGTTCTCTACTGCAGTTATGTATGACTTAAGGATTTCACTGGTCTCATCCTTAGTATTCATGAAGAAAACCCAAGTAAATCTGCTAAAATCATCAGTCACAACCAAACAATATTTCTTAAAATTTAGGCTGCTAACATTAGTGGGGCCAAATAAGTCCATGTGCAGCATATGAAGTGGTTGGGTGATAGAGTTAAAAACCTTGGGCTTACAAGAGGCTCTATGCTACTTCCCTTTTAGGCAAGCACTACAGGTCTGTTTATTTTCAAATCTTTTTGAAGGTAAACCTCTTACAAGGTTATTTTTAGCTAAAAGATTTATTACCTTAAAGTTGCTACAAGGTTATTATCTAAGCATAGATTCATCCAAAGAAGCTGAAGCAACTAAACATGTAAGATTGTCTTTAGGCACTATGTTTTTCATATTGACACTGTACATATTGCTTTTCATAGGAAACTTAAGTAGAACCTGATCATCACTAGGAAACTTAAAGTTAGGAGATAAAACCAAGCAATCAGTATCTGTGAATAGAACAAAATTCCTCTTGTCACACATTTGTGACACACTGAACAAATTGTATTTGAGCTCTTTCACATAGTACACATCTTTAAAGTCCAAATTACCAGTCTTGATTATGCTTTTACCAGTAATTCTTCCACCAATTCCTCCTCCAAAAGAAACATATCCTCCATTCAAATCAGTGAAGTCTAAAAGATAGGATAGATTTCCAGTCATATGCCTAGAACACCACTGTCATAATAGCCAAGATCATCATTATTGTTGGAATGTCCCTGCACATAAAATAAAGGAAATTAGTCCCTTTTGGGGACCCAAGCCATCTTGACTCGGATCTGCCTCGTGCATCAATGTAATCATATTTCTTGAGAGTAACTGATGCACTATTGGGTTGAGTGGTCTTTCTCACCCAACAAGCTGAGGGCTTAACAACATTGCCCTTGTTTCCCTTTGCAACATTCACTTTAGAGCCAGCTGGTTTCATTTTAGGCTTAAAAGTATTAACTTTTGGCCTATCAGTATTATGTTTTGGCTCATAAGTGTTAACCTTTTTCTTGTAAAACCTGATTTGTTCATCATAAGAGTTAAAGGTTTGTGCTGATTTAAAGGACCTTGGTGAAGTAGATGATGATTTTGAAAAGTTTCTTTTAGGTCTTTCATCAAATACTCTGGGTTGTGGTCTAGCAGTATTAATTGGCCTTGCTTTATTCAAAGGTTTTATGCCAGTTTTGAGAAGAACTGCTCTAGGGGTCATGATGGGATGGGGTCTCATAGGGTGTGTGCAATGAGCCTGCAGATGAGAGAAGCTACCACACACAAAGCAAGATTTATTATACATGACAAATTCATCTCCTAGTTGCTCAGGATTTAACTCGTTCCTGTTTCTCTTGTTACCTCTAGGACTAGATAACCTGTTTCTATACATCTCAGCGTATTTAACTGGCTTATTAACAGGTTTTACAAATGGTCTTACTGGTTTAGTGGTATGAACTTGCTTTGGTTCACTAGGCTCTACACTAGACTTTTTATTTTCAGATACAGACACCTCAGGTAAGGAGGTGTCACTCGCACTTTCAAACACTTCATCAGTCTTTTCAGGAAAAGTACTTTTGATTGTAGGGCCTCAGATAAATGTGTGTTCCTGAAACTCTTGTAAGCCAGTGTGGGCAAGGTCTATACCAGGAGGTGAATGAACACCTCTGAATGCTGGTGGTACGGATTTATAACCCATACCTGATTTGGCTTTACCAATTAGATCTTTTTCAAGGTACTTATCAACTCTCTCAGAGTTATAATGTTTTGCGTCTTGAAGTTGCTCAACATTTAACTCTATATTATCTTTAATTGTAGTGACTGTCTCTAGTTCTTCTTTTAACACATTTACGGTTATGTCTTTAAAAGAGATTTCCCTATTAAGCATAGCAGTTGTTTCAGTGAACTTTGACTCATTTTCTTTATAGTGCACAATTTGTTTTTCTAAAACTGCTAAGCCTCTTTTATGATTTGCTAACTTGTAACTGATTTTAGCAAGTTCTTCAGACACATTATCAAACATGGTCTTTAGCTCTAAATATTTGTTTAATGGAATACATGTATCTGAATAATTAAGTACCTCAGATACCAAAGCCATGTTGATTGGACTTTCTTCTTCATCAGCCATGAAGCTCGAATCATATCCAGCACCATCCACAGCCACCATTGCATTTGAAGAGGAGTTGTCAGCATCATTATTTCTCCCTTTGCTCCTAGGACTTCTGCATTCTCTGCCAAAATGCCTAAGCTATCCACATTTATAGCATTAAACCTTTCCCTTGTCAAACCCTGCAGTGTCTCCATCATTGATCTTAATCTGCCTTCCAGTTTTCTTCATGAATCTTTTTGCCCTCATACTGATTAGGGCAATGTTCCACTTGATGTCCAACTCTTCCATGTCATCTTCATGGATTTGTCTCAGATCATCATGAGTGATCTGGGATCCTTGACTCTGTTCAGCTATGAAATCATAAATTGTACCTTCATTAATGCCTGCTGCAGTGGTTACAGAGCCATCAGTATTAACATTAGTACTAGGATTACTAACATCAAAACCGTCCATATCATTGCTAGTGACAGGGTGAGCCACAAAGGCTATGTTTTGTGACCCAGAACTGGAAGATGTATCTTCTTTTCTCTTCATGTCTTGTTCAATCACCTTAAAGCTATTGAACAAATTGTCCAACTTCATGGTTTCAAAATCTGGCTTGTTCTTCCATACAATGACATGAGAGTCCCATTTTGGTGATGGAAGACTTCTAACAAACCTGAGGTTGACATCTTCCTTGGAGAGCTCCACATCCAATACAGCAAGTTGACTAACAAGTTTTTGAAGCCTATTATAAACTGAGTCAATAGATTTAGTTGCACCAGCAATAAAGTTTTCAAATTCTTGCTTCAAAAGAGTCTTCTGAGTTTTCTTGGTGACAGAACCTCCACAAAATCTGGTTTCAATGGCTTTGAACAAACTCTGAGCATCTTTGTGTTTGTTGAAGGTGTGTTGATGATCATCAGGTATTGCCATGAGTAAAAGACTTCTGACTTTGAGATCATTGCCCCTTAGAGCCATTTCTTCATTGGTGATAGGATCACCTTTTTCTTTAACAACGGTCTTACCATTAACTTATTCAGTGACAGTGGTTTTGAAAGAGTTTCCATAGAGCACAATGTTCCACAGCTTGAAATCAAGTACCAAGAAGTACTTCTCTATGCGCATTCTCCAGAGTTCATATTCATTTGGCTGCAACTTAGGAACTCTGTTAACAATATTGGATTTGTCAAAACCCATTTCTTCAGATTTGTCACACAGGATCTTCTAAAAACAAAGCTTCAGGACACATGCTCTGATACCACTTGCGGAGTCCCAAACCTTGGATCTAGAACACTTGGCTTGCAAACGTGTTAGTTGTCTTGGATGGTTCCAAAACAACAATGAGAAACTTTGTTGTAGATGCACACAAGTATGCGGAATCTACTTGAATGCCCTTAGAAGATTAATGTAAACACAGTATAATACCAACAACTTCAATATTATTAAGCAATAATACGAGTACTCTCCTAGTACTAGGGTTTACAACCTTGAAGCTCTTCTTAAGACGGCTAAAATATGAGATGTATGTTTAACCTAGCTAGGATCTCCTTTTATACACTAAGGAGATCCCTTATAGAGATAACTATGCATTAAGTATATCATATCTTCTATTGGAATAGAAGATATGTTGTTACAACTCTTACACGGCATTCCTAACATAGATCAGTACAAAATCTAACACTATTAGTACTAACATTTGCACTATCAGTACTAACTAGTTAATTCTTATCATATAACACTATCAGTACTAACTCTACTGAAATAAGTATTAACTTCAAAAAGCGTATTTCCCAACACAAATTATGTTGCATGCCGAACAATATCACCAGAAACAAAAATTACATAGATGTAAGGCGTTAATTTTACCAAAAACTCCATGTTAGAAATTAAGGTTTTGTTGAAAGCCTCAAATACAATAAGATATGATTCGTTTTGAGAATCGGGAAAAGCCAAACTTGAGGTATATTGGACTCTATAAGATTTTAACAAAACCCTTTAGATTATCAACTTAAGCCACCACCAAAAACATACAATGGTACATAACACATTCTATGACCAAAAACTTGAGAATGCAAAGATTAGAATTCGGCACATACAACCACATTTCCCTAGAGACTTCAGCATCGGATAACACATACTGAATTCGGGGATGGAATTCCCTTAAGGGGTAGAGATTATAGCAACCCGTAATTTTTCATAAGATAAAATGACTATTTTTCCCTTTGACTTTTTAAAGTTAACCTTTGAATTTGACTTTTGACTATTTGACTTTTACAATTCATCCCGTAAAAATTTTTATTTTTATTTTATCATAATGACAAGTTAAATAAAACTCGACAAATCATCCTGACGACTTACGTTGAATCCATACAGAACCGATTTCACAAAACCGTGTCTAAGAACTACTTTAGGGTTTAAACGTCCTTCGGGCATCCCGTTATGTCCATTAAACACTATAAACATTAAAAATATGTAATTCTACCATTCTACGACAATTCCACAAGTTTTGGAATTTTTCGTTTTCCAGTTATGCGTTTTACGCGAAATACGAGGTTTTGACCTGCGTTTCCAGCTTTAGACAGCGTTTTCTCACCCAATGAGACTTATCACTCATTTTATATTTTTATATGGATTATAATGATGAGTTTCATCATTCCTACAAGTTTTGTATTTTTACGATACCCGGTTTTACGTTTTATGGCTTAACAAATCACGGTTGGCATTTAACGAAACCAAAACACATCATAACACCAAGATATTATCAACACATAATATCTCAACCCACTAACTCAAAATGACAGCCCATATGAGGTGAGTCACCCTTGTGTTGGCTTCATCTTAGCCCTTTTGCATGTAAACTTATACATGTGTCCTTAACTTAACCATGGTTAATGTTTAACCTAATACATGGCTAACCAAACCTTCCCTCCTATAAATAGCAAGTGAAAGACTTCACAAAAACCCTGATTCCTCTCCTCTTGGTTGTTTATAACACACACACCAACATAAATTCCATAATTTGATTCATGACCACAAGTTTATGCTAAGAAGTTGCAAGTAACAAGTTACTACATCAAATCTCTAGCAAGTTTAAGTGATCTTCTTGAGTTTAAATCCACTCAAGTCACTTAATACTTCATCACCAATCCTTCATTATTACAAGAAGTATATAAAGGCGCCAAGGTGTGAAAAGTTTGTTCAATCAAAGTCCTAATCCTTACTAGTTACTCCTTTCTTTAGAAAGCCAAAAGTTGTAAGCAACTCATCACCACCACCACTCCATTGTCTCATGTTTATTATTACTAATTTTTTCAAATACATGCTATATATATGCTTACTATGTTGATTCATGATGTACATATACTCAAACATATATTTTAATTCACATATTGTCATAAAAATAACAAACTAGTAAACTAGTCATATTCTATATATTTGAAGCCATTTAAACCAACTATATATGGACTTGGTAACTTACATATTACTGTAGACAAAATAAAAAGGTAAACATAGCAACTTGAATCACTCGAAACGGACAAACGAGTCAAAAGTTAGAGTAAAAAGAAGTTAGCGAAACCAAAACACCAAAACTGCCTTAAACAAGCTGTTAAGCAGCTGTCCATTTTGAAAGTGGTACTTCTGGTCCGATCCATCAAAAACTTAAAACATGAAAGTTGTCCGGAATGATGTTTTACATCTACAATTAGGGAACTCGGCCTGAAAAGACCAAATGCTATCATTAAGTGCCTAATATTTGTAAAACAGTTTTTATTGGCAAAATTGGATTTTTACAAGTTAAAAATATAAAAACCATGTAATTTTTATAACTAGTCACATATTGAACTGTTACTAAAATTTCATTATTGACTATATTAAATAAGTTATGACCACTTGTAAACTTTGAGAAATTGTAAAAACTCAATGTTTGTTATAGATATAATAAAACTTTATAATATAATAATCCCCACTCAAATTATATATTTTATCTACTAGAGTGCTACAATAGTAGGGAGCTTCATGTGAGGGGTTTCATTTGGGTAAAATGTATCGACGAGTTTGCTGGATTTATGATTTAAAGTGTCCTAGCTCCTCGAACGTTTACTACATGACCTCTGAATTATGATGGCTCGAATGGTAGTACGATATTTATAAACTCAATACGTTTTCACATATTAAAAATGTTACTATAAACATCAAAATATAAATGACTACATCATGATCAACATAGAGACATATATAGGATGGTTTATGTTTTCTTAAAATATTATTCCAAACCGAAGTCGCAACGTTCCATTTTTAGGTTGCACGTAGATGTTTCCCGATTTATCCATCACATCCGTTAAAGTACTTAACATCATCCAACTCACGGTGATTTCATAGCCCTACTTTCTATTACTTAATTGTTTTACAAACCCTTGGGGGAGATACATGCTTTATTTTAAACAGAACACATTGCTTTCAAAATGTATACGTATCTGATTGTTTTATTAGCACTAAGTTACCGCATTTTCCAAACTTAAATCCCTAAATCATTAATCTTAAATCACGAGTGAAGTGGGAGCGAATATTGTGGATAGATCTATCGGGATTGACGAATCCCGTTTGTGTTGACCGGGTAGGCAAACAAACGCACTATATTTGAGTACATTAGGTAAAACGGCAATTTTACCTATTAGGGCGCGTACCAACAGTTTCACAAATTAATTTTGGAGCAAGTTAACGCCTTGATTGCATGATGCTTAGTCTAATAATAATTGTTTTTGTTTTCAACATTATGGGTGTATGACAACGTAACCCACACAAACATTATGTGTTCAACTTTTAACAATAAACCTATGGATTCACTCAACCTTTGTGTTGATAGTTTTAAGCATGTATTTCAGGTCCATATTGTACGAGGCTGGCACGGAGTAGCTAGGATACTCGAGAAGGCTATAAATTTTAGTATCATTTGAAAACCCATTTAATGTATTTTGTAAACTTGGAACCATTTGGGACCTTATTTTGTAAACTCTGATATTTATATAAATAGAATGATAAATCTTTTAAAACGACTCCATTAGAGTTCGTTTTCTATTGTTATGACTGTTGTGGCATGAAGTAACACCCATTTTGAATTCCGCTGCGTATCACGAAATTGGGGGTGTTACATCATTTCATCAAAGAGCATGTGGAAAAGGGTACAGATGAATTATACTTTGTAGGTACAGAACACCAATTGGCGGATTTTCTCACTAAATCCTTGCCTCCCTTAAGAATTAATGATTTGATTCACCGAATTGGTATGAGGTGTTTGACTCCAGATGAAATGGACGAACTTTTAAAACTCGCTTGAAAAGTCAAACACCAAAACCTCTTTTGTAAATATTTTTTCAAAAACAAAATACAAAAATATAAAATCTTATAAAATCCAAAAATATTATTCTTTTCTAAATTCTATCTGAAAAACAAACATTGCAAGTACAAAACTTCCATCAACACAGTGTTCTATCAAACATTTTACCATTTTTCTAGAACAACTGTTGAGGGGGAGAAAGTTAATATTTTTCAGTTTCATAAATCCTTGTACTTGCATGTTACCCTAAATACGTTGTTTTCTATTAAATGGTGGATATTTATCTTGATATATACCCTCCTCGGACTTAAATGTTTACAAATTTCACTATTTCAAAATTCGAGGGGGAGTATCGTTAAGTTTCTTGCCTAATATGTGTTTGGTCTAACCAAAACGGAAATTAGTGGGTCTTGGTTGAAACCTCTTTGAGATTGAGGGTCTGATTGTGTCAACTTGGCAAACTAATTTTGAACAAAAACACCCCATCTAACACATTCAATGCACCTACATTCATTTACTCATTCATACTAACCAAATCCAACGGCCCATATTCGTTCTGCTAATTCGTTCACCATAATCAGATTCTGTAAGTTACATTATGTTTTGATCATGATTTTAAACTAGTGTTGTGAAAATGTTTTCAATCCAATGGTTAAATCTAGCAAATTTTGATTTTGAAGTTTACGCATATGCGTATGAATTGGGGGTTACGCCTAAGTGAGTTTATGATGAAATGGTTGATGTTAAAACCTTTATAAACTTGTTTTGAAGCCGTTTCTATCATCAATTTTAACCCAGAAACACGAATTGTTCAATTTTTGAATTTAGGGTTCATGCGTTAAATTTAGGGGTTTTCTTGTTACTGATTTCTGTTATGATTAGATGGTTAGGGTTGTGATAGAATATGCTTAGATACTTGAAATGAGCCTTCAATCTAACCTAGAAACATCAAAATGTAAGATAAAGTTTTAAGGTTCTTAGGTTCGTCACTATTGAATCTTTTGTTTCTGTGGTGGTTTTGTGTTCAAATTTGTTCTAACTCATTCATATGTCATCTAGGATATCCCAGAAACATTTCTTGATTGAATTCTATGGTTAAATTCATTATGCGTAGAAGTAGGGTCTAGGGTTTAAGAACATCTTACGCCTAAGCTAGTCTAGGCTTAACTGATATGATCTTATGCTTTTTTTGTGTTTCTGTTAGTGTTAGGATCACACTGTAATCTAGTTTTTGTGTTTATGATTCTCAAGTTGCTTACTCATAAAGTTCTGACCGAAAGGTGTTCATGATTTTACGCATAAGAGAAATCTTAGGCGTAACTCTTACGCATAAGGGGTCTATAGTGGGATTACGGGTATCTTGGAAAGTTATGCGTAAAGGTCTGTTACGCGTAAGCATTGCTCTTACGAGTAAGCTTTACGCGTAAGAAATTCTTACGCCTAAGACATGATTTTACGCTTTAGCTTATGCTTATGCTTAGGCACCTTCTTTACGCATAATACTTCAATATTATGCATAAGCTATCTTTTGGACTATTATGCATAAACTACTTGTTAAATGTTACGCATAAGTCACTAATAAACCAATGTTACTTATAAGCTTACAAAATATAAAATGTTGTGTGTTTTGGACTTAAAAACTTCAAAATTAACATATTCACGTAACTTATCACATCAACTTCAAACAATTGGACAAAAGTGACTCGGGACTTGTAACATTCATAAACATGATAACGTCAAACAAGTAATTGGACAATAAATCAAACTAAGACTAACACAATGTGTTTCCATATGTTTGTTCTTTTGTATAATAACTTTCAGATCACAAAATGGCTGTCAAACAAGAAAACATCAATGCCCCCAATGAGCTCACAATGGCTGACATCTTCCTAGCTGGTTACTACAAAATTATTGGGAAGAACAATCTCTGTGTCGACTTCAACAACTTCACGTGCTCTGAATCTTCATGCAAATTTGCTTTTGACATTCTCAAACATCACCCGTTCAACCTCATGCTCACCAACTCAGCCATGGTACCAGAAATCTATATTCATCAGTTTTGGTACACTATGGATAAAATTGATGGACAAGATGCGGTTAAAGTGACACTTGGCACTAAGGAGGTCACTGTCACAGTGGCGGATCTTCGCATCATTCTCCATCTTCCGGTCATACCTTCAATAGAATACGTCAAGATTCCAAATGAAATGGAGGTACTGGACTTCTTGGTGAATATTAGGTACGACGAGGCTTCTAGCATCATTTCTAAGCACTCCATAGTCGATGTCAAGAATATCCCACAACCCTGGAGGACCATCTATCTTATGATTGCCAAATCAGTCTCAGGAAGAGATAGTGGTCATGAACACCCAAAGCTCATGCATCTTTAAACCTTCTGGGGAATGGTTTATGTGAACCATGTTGATTATGCAAGTCTTATCTGGGAGGGCATGATGCACCACTACCGGAAACCCGGCTCTAAGATTCCCTTCATCAAATACACCAAGTTACTAATTTATAACCTTCTCGGGAAGCACCATGATATTCCACTGAGACTGAATGACCCCGACATGCACTCCATGCTGAATGCGCCTACTTTAAACTCTGTTAGGTTGAAAGACTCAACAACTCGAAAACAAGGAGCGGAACTCCCTGCTTGCTTGATAACCGATGCAATCAAGGATCTTCCATCCTACATGCATTACAAGGAAGTTGTGCTTGTGAGAAAAGTTGGCTTTCTAGATGAGGAAACTGCTCTAGGAGTTTCTACCATAGCCAAGAAAGCTGGAAGCACTACTAGTTCTACCAAGGTAAAAAAGAAGAAAACCATCTGTAAAACCAGGAGGAAACTTCCAACCAGAATCGTCCATCCTAAAACAGAACATGAACCAGTTCAAACATCACTACAAGATGACAATTCTGAAACCGAGTCAGATGATCTTACTGTGTACACCGAGGAACGTACTAATGACTCATCTATCAAGAAGAAGATAGAGGAAAAACCTGCTAGTCCTTCGTATGAAAAATTTGATGAATATATTGACTCATTCATACCTTTTGACGAAGAACACACATCTGAAAAAGGTAAGAAACCTCTCAAGACCCTAAAGCTGAAGAAAAACGACTTCAAAAAACACTCAAGCAACAGAGGATGGAGAAAGCTGCTGCAGAATTTGCACTTCAACAAACTAAAGGACTAGGAAGTTCATGTGGTGGTGTTCTCTCTACACCTGTTCCTGATCCGGTTAATCAACCCGGTAAAGGAACAAATGCCACCACCAAGGAACCTGCAGATGAACAACAACAAGAGGATGTGGAAAGCATCAAACATGGAGATGACGATAAAGATACAGATGAGCGAATCATTAAGAAAGATATTCTAGAAGCAGAAAAGGAAAGGGCTGCAGAAGAAGCTACTAAGGCTGAAGAGGAACACATACATAGGGAAACCGATGCCTACATTCATGACAATCCTGACCATAATCCTCTGCAATCTTCGGAACCACCCCTTGAAACTTCCAAAACTGAATCATCTTCTCACTCATCACCAACACCGTCGAAAGAAACAATGAAATCATCGTCAAGATCAATCAAGAAGAAATCTGACACTTGGGCATCTCGTACTAAGGCTAAGATCCAGAAAAAATTGCTTCAATCACGAAAACGCAAACAAAGTCTTCATTAAACAAGATTGAACATGCTGGCCGACAAGGTTATTGATCTTTCAAAGCAGATAGACGAGTTCGAAGGCGAAAGAGGACAGATTCAAGAATTTCTCGCTAGGGACGTGCAAGGTGAAGTCAATCAACAACTCAGGAACTATACTCATCACTTTATTCTAAATACTGTTCCTGAAGTCACAAGAAAAATGTTCAAGAATCAGTTCTTCCTAACGATTAAAACATTGGTCCAACAGGTGATTATGACTACTCCGGTGGTCATGCAAACCAGACCAGTCCAGCCTCCAGTGGTCACTGAAGATGACTTGATTGCAGAGTTGGTACTCAAGATGACTCGTCGAGCTCCATCTTTCACATCAGATGAAGAAAAACTTTATGAGATGCTTCTAGCACATCAACTGAAGACATCATGCAAGGAAGCTGCTGGTCAAGACAAAATACCAAGAGATGATGATGACGAGGATTAAGATCCGAATGCAAAACATCAGAAGAAGACCAGCGATTCATCTTCATCCATGCCACCACCACATGCTAGAACCCCCACGACACCCGCAAGACAAGCTACTCAATAACCTCCTTCATCTGATAAACCTCGGGATGCAGATTCTCCACCACCACTACAGAAAACCGGTGATCATTTCACTTATACTGGTGGTGAGGATCATGACATTCCCGAGCCTCAAAATCAACCACCACCTCGACAATCATCTCAACCAGAATCATCCTCCCGCACAAAGAAGAAGAAGCAGTCAGTTGTCTCTTGGCTAGATGACGACAACACGGAGGAGTATGATTGGTTCAGCAAAATGGTTGAGGCTACACCCAGACTTCCTGAAGGCTAAGAACCGGTAGACGGTTGAACCATGGAACAGGTCAAGATTGTCCAGGATGAGTTTAAAGTTAAGGAGATTATGAAACGGGAGCTACGCAAAATCAAGGACGATGCATTCAACATGTTGAAAGATAGAGTTTGCAGTGCAGTCGAGCTCGAATACCACTTGGACAACATTGCCCATGCAATGTCCAACAACATCGACTAGCTCAACCCTGAATCAAACATAGACATAACAAGGAAGGATAATACACCCTACTACACGGATTGGACCAAGCCTCTACCAAATATTGGTAAAACCGAACAACAAAGGATACCTTAACGTTTCTTCTTCAACAACGATCTCGAGTTTTTCAACACGGTGGAAGCGTAAGTGATAACGCTCAAAATGAGTATCTTTTTAGTAGCGTTATTGTTGGTTTTGTGTATGATAATCGGCTATATTTACTCATAATTGTTGCAAAAGTGCAAAATAAGCGTATTTGTATGTGAATGTAGCCAAGTATCGTAAAGGTGAAGAAATGAAGATTTCATGCACATTTGGATAATTCCCGAGGAAGAAAGTCAAGTGAGGAAGCTCTTGGACTCAATGATTAGGAAGCGCAATGATTTCTAAGAGTCTACATCAAATAAAGATCAAGTTTCGTCTTGGAAATCAACATCTAAAGCAAAGAAAAAGGCACGAATCAAGAAAAGTCAAACAAAGTCAAGATTGGGTATACGAAAGACTCCCAGCCGATCGGTCGGAGCCCGCAACTGGATCGGCTGGGGTGATGGACAAAATGCAACCGGATCGGCTGCGTTGCAACCGATCCGGCTGCAAACCCTGGAATTACACTTTTGGTCATTTATTATTGCCTTAACTTCTATTAATCATGAGAGGCCAATCATTTCCAGTTAATAACATGTTTGGGACCTATTTAGCCTGATAGTAAAGGGTTTTTAGCTATAAAATGCACCTAGACTTACTAGTCTAGTGTGACACAACCAAAAAGAGTAATACTTTACACCAAAGCTATTACCAACCCTTATTATTCATCCCAAAAGTCTTGTATCTGCTGTAAAACATCTAGGAGAGTGGTGAGATAAATTCTCATCGATTGTGTAATCATTTGGAGTTGTACGGTTAGGCTAAGACGATTGGAGGCGTTTGGTTGCTATATTCCACAATTTCTAATTCTTGTAATCCAAATCTTAGGTATTATACTGAAATTTGTCATGAATCTCTACTATATTAAATTATTTGAATTACGGTGTTACTACTTGTGTTATGTTATGATTGTCATGGAGTAATTCTTGAATATACTTGTGTGTAAGGATGTAGGAAAATGTAGGAGTGTTCTTATATGTGATCCATGTAAATGATCTTGTTTAAATGAGTTTGTTGGAAAAAAAAACTACTAGTCTTGTTTGATTTGTCGGTAAAACATGTTTTAGAAAAAGGACTGAAAGGATTTCTCTTATGTTTTATTCCAAAAAGTTAAGTGACAAACTAGTATGGGGATATGGTGATTGACACTCACCATGTTTACTTATTGAAACAAGACTAGAAACGTTTTCTTCACGAAAGGGTCGAAAGATTCGTAGGAACAAGTTTAATGAGAACCTTTTACAAACAAATGGATTTTCTTAAGAATAATCATTCGGATAAGGACCTAAAGGATTACCTATATGTTTTGTTCTTAAAATGATTTTACAAAACATAAACCATGGGTTGGAAATCATTTGCTTATAATTTGTGCATTACATCAAGAGTTTACATCAAGCCTTCATGAACACTCTCTATGATTGCCTATAGACTTCACACAAGTATATATTTATTAACTTTGATTTTCAATAAACCACAACTTTGAAGGAAGCCTTGACTAGCTTTCTTGTATCAAATATTTTACCAAATTAAAACGCAAATCTCTTGGGGCGATATCGACTTACCCACCTTTGGTATCGCGAACGAGTATACTTGCTCGTATGTGTTTATAGTAATTGCCGGAAAAATTGTGTTTATAAATTTTGAAACCTCCATCACGCGAGACACATCAAGTTTTTGGCGCTTCTGCCGGGGATTTGAGTGTTTTTTATTTTTTTTGATTTTGCAAAATTCGTAATATTTGAGTTTGGTTCCAATTTTCAAGTGAAAAAGTAAAAAAAATATTTGGTTTTTTGCCCTAACCGATCGGCTGCACGAGCAACCGATCCGGTTGGTCGTTTCGGTAAAAATGTGATTTTATTTTTCCTAGTTTCTAGTTTATCTATTGTTTTGTGTTTTAGTTTATAGCTTATTTCTTGTCATTTCTGATTTTTTAAGCTAGTTTAGAAGATTGCTTATGATTGTTTTTGTCATTTTTAGATTTTTGGTTATAAGTGATTTTAGCTTTATTTAATTTTCTAATTAATATTGTCCTGATTAGATTAATTGTCTAGTTAATTTTCAGTTTTAGATGTTTAGTTAGTTTTAATGATTAGTTAATTTAATCTAGTTAATGGTAGTTTATGCTTAATTAGTATAATTAATGATTTTAATTAGTAGGATAATGAGTAGACACACTTATTAGAGTATTAAGTTTTAATTAATTGTCTTTAATTAGTTTTAATTAATTATTTTTAATTAGTTTTTAATTAATAATTTTAAATATTTTAAATATTTAAAAAAAAAGAAAATTTTTGAATTCACTCCAGCCGATCGGTCAGAGCCCGTAACTGGATCGGCTGGGTGAGTTTTGGTTTGAGACATACCACCAACCGAATCGGTTGGAGGGCCAACCGACCGGTTGGAGCTCTCGATAAAAAAAATTCTATTTTCTTAATTTCAAGTTTTTTAGCTTTTGTTTTTAGTCTTAATAAGTGTCTTTACTTGTTTAGAAAGTGTTTATGTAGTTTGTTTTGATTTTAACTAACTCTAGCGCTAATAATTTGGATGATTGGTTTTGGTTTTGTTTTGTTTTGTTAGATAAGTTTGTTACGGATAGTTTGAGTTGTATTTCCGAGTATCTACGCAACTTGGATGAAATGTTTAAGGATACCGGTAACTCATTGGAGAAGATTGGAAACATCTTGGAAGAAAGTAAGAAAGAGTTAGCTATTGATTCGGAATGTTTGGAAGAAGTTGGAGAGAACAAGGTTCAAGTTCCTAAGAAGTTGGAGAGAACAAGGTTCAAGTTCCTCACGGGGTACGATTCACCATTTATGAGGTTTGGGACACCGTGTAGTGTTGAAGGGGTGAGCGCGTGGGATGCTCAATTGAACATGGCTTATAGGGACAACTATATTTTGGACAAGGTACTTGACAAAATTGGCCACGTTCGTTTGGACTATGAAGCTTATGGGAGGAAAATTGTTAAGAATCTTCGGATCAATATCCATGGTCATATCTTTGAGGCCGATTTTGTAGTTTTGGAAGAAGGGAACGCGGATGAACCGGATGTATGCTTTGGACGTGATTTCCTTGTGACAACTAAATGTCAATTGGATTTTGCTCTAGCTGAGATGAGAATCAACATTACCGATTTGGAGGAAGAGAAGGAAGTGAATGACATGCTCGGAGAATTGTGTGCAAACATGGAGAAGGAGAATGTGGAGATTGTGAAAATGGGAAAGGCTAGTTAGAAGAAGACCTCATCAAATAAACTAACTCCCACCACCTCTACCACAACCAAGACCCATGATTACACACCATCACCACCAAATTCATCAAACACCTTCAAGCCCTTAACTCAAGAGCAAAAGGAAGCCATCCTAGCAAACCTAGAACAAAAATTCCTTGAGCTTAACAAAAAGAAACTGGTGATTGAAGTGTTAAAAGATTATGTTATTTACCGCAAAAAGCTAGATGCGGTTATGTTGGCTAGAGCACGGTTGGAAGATAAGGATCTTTCGGATGATGATAGGGATAGGATCTTATTTCGGGGTATGCCGCGGAAAGAGAGTGACCAGGGTAACTTCGTTTTACCTATAAAAGTTAACGGGATCACTCCGGTTTATTCTTTGGCGGATACGGGATCAAGTGTCAACGTTATGCCTTATCCACTATTCAATACTTTGGGACTAAGCAAACCTCAACCAAATCATTCTAAGCTAACCATGGCGGAAAACTCTCAAGCTAAGGCTATGGGGGAAGTGAAAAATGTGAGGGTACAAATTGGCTACCAACCTTATTTAGCCGATTTCCTAGTCTTGGATATACCAGTTGATAAAAGTATACCTCTCTTACTTGGAAGACCTTTCCTACGCACATGTGGAGCGATAATAGATATGGGGAGGGGGACTATGACAATTGATGATGGGATCTCCAAGCAAACTTATTATCCCAAGCCTAGGGGTAAAGTGTTAGAATTTATGGAGGATTTGGAATTCTTTAATGGAGAAGATGATTTGACTTGCTTCGAAGTTGGGCGTGATGCCCAAGGAAATCCTATGTATGGGCCGCTTGCCCCACCATATTTTGATCTCGAAGATGAAATGGAACGTGCACTTGCTATGGAAGCCTTCTACAACCCATTTAAGAACATCCTTGTGTACAAAAATCTTATGAACTTCTTAGGATCTCTACCCGTACAATTGAAAATTTTGGAATGGGGACCCAAAGGAACGAGTGTATACAAAAGAGAAGAGGGAGATGGGGAATGGCATGTTAAATTCGATATACTACACCATAGTGGAAGGAGATTTGTTAGAAATTTCAAGTCTCATGAGACATATCGTGGGTTGACTGGAAAATTCCAAAGCGAGGATATTTTGAGGCAAGAATATTTTGAGGGGTCATAAGGAGCAGAACATCTCCACAATAATAACAAGCATTTGTTTGCTTGATCTTCATCTTTTGATGAAATTTTATTTTATGCACTTAGGAATTTTGATTTCATTTGGTTTTTATTTTATTATTATTATGCTTTGAAGTTATTTTAATCAATTCCTTTTGAGTTTTAGTTTAAGTTTTATGATGATAAGTTTGATGATTTAGTCTTTGAGTTAGATGTTGTTGAAATTTGAAAATGGTTGGATGAATGTTGTGTGCATCTTTAATCGGATTTTTTAGTAAACAATTTTTGCTTGGAAGGTAAAATGGCCAAGTAAAGTTAAAAGGTAAAATTATGCAAAAATGCAAACCGAAACGGTTGTGTCCGTGACTGAATAGGTTGGATGCAAGTACAAGTACCAAAAATTCATTTTTCCAGAAAAACATACACACACACACACTAATCCTCCATCTGGGTTACACAAATTCGACCACTAAGAAGTTGTTTGAAGGTTGTAAGAGTTTTAGAAGATCATCATGGCACCTAAACAAGTAAGCATTTTCAATCAATTAACTTAATTAGGGTTTAATTTGAGTATTTCATTCGAATTGTAAATTAGGTCACCAAATTGGGGGTTTTTGATGGGATTCGAATTTAGTTGTAATCGTTTAGAATCAAGTGGGTAATTGATATAGGAATGCATTGCAAAAAGAATCGTAGTGATTGATTCAACATGGAATGAGTATTAGATTATTAAATTTTTGGATTCAATTAGCTTGTGCCATTGAATCAAATTAAGTTGCAATTGATGACTCCTAGTTGTTAGATGATGCATTTTTCAGTAAATTTTAGATGCCACATTGTTGTTAGAACAAGTAATTGAAAATTTGAAGTTAAGCTTGTAAGTTCTAAGCATGATGAACAAGTGATGATTGGAAGTTGTGAATGCGAATTAAGAGCAAATTGAGGTTGTAGAAATCATTAGTGATGTTAAAATGAAGTTTAGGAGTGAATTGGAATTGGAAAAATCTAGTGGAAAATCATTTGGAAGGCCATAGCCTTATGCAGATTTGGAAACCTATTCGGCTGCGAAACGCAACCGAACGGTTGGACCAAGGTCATGGGAGGATCCGGATCGGCTGCCCCTCGACCGAAACGGTTCCAGGTTCTGATGTCGAAAAATGCAAATTTTGAACTAGACCCTAGAGGCTTCTATAAACCTTATCGTTGGTTCTAATACTCTTATATTAACTTATATTTGTGATTTCTATAGAGAAATGTTGTAGGTTGTTTGAGTTCGACACGGATTCCACCAAACCCGATCGTAACCAAGTATTGCCAAAGGAATGCAAGGAAGAAGGTTACATATAGCTTGAAAGCTGAAGGGAATGAAAACTTGAAGTTTAAAGATCTTACCAATGAGGAGAAACATGCTTTTAGGGAACGTTTGTCAAACTTGCAAACATAACTGTTTCGGTTCCGAGGTTGGTAGATTGGGATTTGTTTAATGAATATGAGTGTGAGAATGAGTTGCGGGGTATGATGCGGATGTCTTGTGTCTATCCGATTGATGGAGATTCGTTTGAATATTTTTCATGGGAGAGAGCTTTTAGCATGAATGAAGAAGTTTACCTTGAATGGTGTATGGAGTTCTTTTCGACAATGTACTTTCAAAGGAAGGTTAATGTTCGGAACATCATGAATGAAGTTTGTGTTTGGTTTAGGCTTTGTGGGCAGGATCACGCATATAATTTGCCGGGTTTTGCTGTTGCTCTTGGATTGTATGAACCGGATGAGGTTAATCATCGATTATTTGAAGCTCATTTCTCAAGGCTTAGGAGATTTGAGAAAGATTACCCTAGTGTTCCCGCGTATTGGAATCGCGTGGGAGATCCTTCTTGTACTCATAGGAATTCTGCAACCCTTAGGAATCCATTGTTGAGAGTGCTACATAAGTTGCTTGTATGGGGGCCGTTTCACAGAATTAGGAGCCGGGACAAATGCCAAAAGCCGGACTTATGGATAATAATGTTTTTGGAAGAGACCAAGGATGGGAATGCGGCTTGGCTCATAGACGAGTATTTGTCTAGGAAAGCCCCGGGTATCAAGGGTAATAGCAACATATGTGGAGGTCATTATGTGACGAGGTTGGCAAAGAATCTTGGTAACTACAATAGCAATGAGTTGGGTAAGTGTGGAAATCCAAAGGATAGTGAGACTTGGGATGTAATGAGTTTTGGAAAAGCTTTGAATAGAAGGAGAAAGACTTTGGGAGCATGGATTGAACTACCACCACCACAGCAGCCGGGCAATGCACCAATGGGCAATGTGTCAATGGGTAACGTGAAAATGGGTACTACTAGTAGTTTTGACTTAGGTTGGGGAGATTGGAACCGGCATTTGAATGAAATTGAGTGTAGGGATATTTGGAGAGATTCGATGATGTTGAGGAACAACTACATTAATGATTATTCGATCCCGTTCTTTCAACACATGGGTCAAGAAGCCAATTATGAGTTGCCTCCCTACAATCCACCTAATGTTCCACCATATCCTTTCCCCTACACCTCGTATCCTGGACCGTATCCGTACCCATATCCTGGCTATGCACCATTTCCCGACCCAGTGCTTGAGTATGGTAGATTACCCGAGGTTGGAGGATCTAGCTATGATGTTGGAGGATCTTCATCGGGAGCTGCAGGAAAAAAGAAGAAGAGAAAAGTTTACACGGTGTTTGATGAGGAAGAGAACTATGAGACCGAAAGTGATGAAGGTGATGAGATGAGCGAAGATGACGAATGATCGTGGATCATTCTTTGGATTGTGATTTCAAAAAAAATGCTTATGTGTGTCGAACAATATTTTCTCTATCTCTATCTCTTAACTATTTCTTTAGGATTATTATCATGCTTTGTTTATTTTTATTTTTATGTAGCGTTTGGATTGTTTGTAGTTTGTTTGTTTGTTTTGTGTGTTGTGTATATTTTGCATTTTTGTTTACAGGATGGATGTGACGGAAGCTTATTGTTGGTCAATATTTGGAGTTGGATAACTCACATGCGTGCCTATGACCCAATATGCACATTGCATATTCTATCCCGTGGTATTTTTTTTTACTATTTCTTTTTCCCATTTCCTTTACTTTGAAGTTCATTTTATTACATTTAGGACAATGCAAAACTTAAGTATGGGGGAGGGAAGAAAATAGATGTTTTTAGTTTTTAGTCTTATTTTTTATTTTTAGGTAATGTTTTTGGATTCAAGTAGCAGTAGAAAATCGCCCTTGATTGTCTAGTTGTTTTCACATGTTATTAAGATATATTTAAAAAACAACTTGAGTATTTCAATGGTAAAATGAGGTTTTTGAAATTTTTTGATTTGGACCAAATTACGAAAGTAATTCATTTTGGATTCGATAATATTTTCTAGCGCGCATTGTAGCCTTTTTCCACTAAATTGTGAGATTCTTTTTGTATAAAACATATCTTTTTGTTTTTTATTTTACTATGAGTTTGCCGATGATTATGTCGATTCTAGAACTTGTACTTGTTATGCATTACGGTTAGAATCACTCTCGAGTGATAAAAATATGTTCAAATGATAAGAGGCAATCGTAGGATTTAACCCAAATGGCCTTCCTATTTACATCTAATGATTTTTGCTAACCACGTGGTTAGTTAACCACTTTATATTTTACACCTTAAACCTTAGCCAACCCATGTCAATGTCTATTGGTTTGTTGCTAGTTGTTTGGAGTGTTGGATTGTTTTTGATGATTATGAAGAAGCTAGACTTTGTCATTTGTGTGTACCATTCTCCAACAAAGATGAAGGAGACGTCTTTCTCATTTGTATTTTTTTTGTGGTGTAAGCTCATGCTAAGTGTGGGGGAGTTATAAAAAAAAGTTATATTATGGTTAAAGCCAATGTGATATATGGAGTATATTGATTATCCAATGAGTTAAATTGAGTTATATATGTTTGGAGATCGATATGTGAAGAAGAGGAGATTATAATCATTTTCGGGAGTGTGGTTTGTGTGATGGCTAGCAACATGGAGGTTTAGACTTGACTT
The DNA here is from genome assembly GCA_910596185.1 of Chrysanthemum makinoi. Classification (NCBI taxonomy): domain Eukaryota; kingdom Viridiplantae; phylum Streptophyta; class Magnoliopsida; order Asterales; family Asteraceae; genus Chrysanthemum; species Chrysanthemum makinoi. Next base: position 38,655,649 of record OU343224.1, on the reverse strand, counting down.
TATTTTTCTTTTAAAACCAATTTCATAAACTATCCCATGCCTTATCCATACCATTTTATAAACCCAAAGCTTTAACATTATAACCCGAATAAAAGCCCTCTTTGATGAATTTATTTTATTTGTCTTAATACTTGTACAAGCTTATGGTAAAAAGCATTAATCATGACTAGGCATTGAGTGATTTACATATACCCACCAATATATGAGTGTTGAGTGAATTCTTAAAATTATTCGTGAGCTGATTAGTTATGTTATCTTAAGTCATTTGGTTCATGTTAAAACTTTCACATATTAAAAGTAAATTAAACAATTATTTCTCTCGAGGTGACTGTTAGATTTTTGGAACTACGATGTCGAGACCACTGAAATCGATTTTCATAAATGATAGACCTACTTGAGGGCGAGTAGAACTTAAGTATGGGGAAATTTGATAACGCTCAAAATGAGTATGTTTTTAGTAGCGTTATTGTTGGTTTTGTGTATGATAATCGGCTATATTTACTCATAATTGTTGCAAAAGTGCAAAAGAAGCGTATTTGTATGTGAATGTAGCCTGGTATCGTAAAAGGTGAAGAAATGAAGATTTCATGCACATTTGGATAATTCCCGAGGAAGAAAGCCAAGTGAGGAAGCTCTTGGACTCAATGATTAGGAAGCGCAATGATTTCTAAGTGTCTACATCAAATAAAGATCAAGTTTCATCTTGGAAATCAACATCGAAAGCAAAGAAAAAGGCACGAATCAAGAAAAGTCAACCAAAGTCAAGATTGGGTGTACGAAAGACTCCCAGCCGATCGGTCGGAGCCCGCAACCGGATCGGCTGGGGTGATGGAAAAAAGCAACCGGATCGGCTGCGTCGCAACCGATCTGGCTGCAAACCCTGGAGTTACACTTTTGGTCATTTATTATTGCCTTAACTTCTATTAATCATGAGAGGCTAATCATTTCCAGTTAATTGAAAGTAAAGGGTTTTTAGCTATAAACTGCCCCTAGACTTACTAGTCTAGTGTGACACAACCAAAAAGAGTAATAGTTTACACCAAAGCTATTACCAACCCTTATTATTCATCCCAAAAGTCTTGTATCTGCTGTAAGACGTCTAGGAGAGTGGTGAGACGAATTCTAATCGATTGTGTAATCATTTGGAGTTGTACGGTTAGGCTAAGACTATTGGAGGCGTGTGGTTGCTATATTCCAAAATTTCTAATTCTTGTAATCCAAAGCTTAGGTATTCTATTGAACTTTGTCATGAATCTCTACTCTATTGAATTATTTGAAATACCTTGTTACTACTTGTGTTATGTTATGATTGTCAAGGAGTAATTCTTGAATATACTTGTGTGTAAGGATGTAGGAAATTGTAGGAGTGTTCTTATATGTGATGCATGTAAATGATCTTGTTTAAATGAGTTTGTTGGAAAAAAACTACTAGTCTTGTTTGATTTGTCGGTAAAACATGTTTAAGAAATAGGACCGAAAGGATTTCTCTTATGTTTTATTCCAAAAAGTTAAGTGACCAACTAGTATGGGGATATGGTGATTGACACTCACCATGTTTACTTATTGAAACAAGACTAGAAACGTTTTCATCACGAAAGGGTCGAAAGATGCGTAGGAACAAGTTTAATGAGAACCGTTTACAAACAAATGGATTTTCGAAAGAATAATCATTAGGATAAGGACCGAAAGGATTACCTATATGTTTTTGTTCTTAAAATGATTTTACAAAACATAAAGTATGGTTTGGAAATCATTTGCTTATGATTTGTGCATTACATCAAGAGTTTACACCAAGCCTTCATGAATACTCTCTATGATTGCCTATAGACTTCACACAAGTATATATTTCTTAACTTTGATTTTCAATAAACCACAACTTTGAAGGAAGCCTTGACAAGCTTTCTTGTCTCAAATATTTTAACAAATTAAAACGCAAATCTCTTGGGACGATCTCGACTCACCCACCTCTGCTATCGCAAACGAGTATACTTGCTCGTATGTGTTTATAGTAATTGCCGGATAAATCGTGTTTATAAATTTTACAACCTCCATCACGTGAGACAGATCAGTAAGCAAGAAATATGCTACATCACCCACCTTCAACATCCCAGCTGCAGTATTCTTCGACAACATCGCCATTGAAGAATACGCCACCAACTTGTATGTTGACAATGTGGTGGAATATGACATTGATGATAAATATGGCATTCATTGGCCAGAGAGGAGGAGCCTGTATTATAGGAGCTGCCAAGTACGAAAGTCAAACAAGAAGGTGCATAATGAAAAACGAATAGTTGCTGTGATGGGGGTAACACTAGAAACAAAGTGGGGCTACTCACTCTTGTCCAAGATCAAGGTCAAAAGATAAGATGAACAAGAGTATGATTTCACTGAAGCTGAATTCTCGGAATTGTTATTGAACGAAATCGAAGACATGTATCTCACAAAGGTACAAGGAAGGATGAGATAGTTCTGAACAGAAATTCAACTCAAGTTCATCACTGCCCTGCTAGCCTTCATCCACAACAAAGTTATTCAAGAACGTGCTGAAGATTTGCAACTCGGGGTCGAATCATACCAGAAGCAGATTAATCTCACAAAGCCGACACTACACTTTAACGAACTGCAACAACAACCTCAGTACACCATTCTACATAAACCGAAGTTTGGGATCGTCTACCGCAGTGAGCATCATCACACATGTTTCATGGAGTTTGACCAGATACCGAAGTTCTGTGATGCAACGTTAAAGATGGTTCGTGATGGGTTGGCATATCGGTTAAAGGATATTGAAGTTGGTATTGGTCCGAAGACGAGATGGAAAATCCATTTGTTTGTAAACGGTTCTCATTAAACTCGTTCCTACGAATCTTTCGACCTTTCGTGATGAAAATGTTTCTAGTCTTGTTTTAATAAGTAAACATGGTGGGTGTCAATCACCATATCCCCATACTAGTTTGTCACTTAACTTTTTGGAATAAAACACAAGAGAAATCCTTTCGGTCCTTTTTCTTAAAACATGTTTTATTGACAAATCAAGCAAGACTAGTAGTTTTCCAAAAAACTTATTTAAACAAGATCATATACATGCATCACATATAAGAACACTAGTATGATTTCCTACATCCTTACACACAAGTAAATTCAAGAATTACTCAATGACAATCATAACAAAACACAAGTAGTAACAAGGTAATTCAAATAATTCAGGAGAATAGAAATTCATAACAAGTTCCATAGAATACCTAAGCTTTTGGATTACAAGAATTAGAAATTGTGGAATATAGCACCACACGCCTCCAATCGTCTAGCTTAACCGTATAACTCCGAATGATCAAACAATGGATGAGAATTCGTCTCTCCAACCTCCTGGACGTTTTACAGCAGTAACAACACTTTTTGGATGAAGAATAAGAGTTGGTAATAACTTTGGTGTAAACTATTACACTTTGGGTTGTGTCACACCTAGACCACCAAGTCTAGGTTCATTATATAGCTAAAGAACCTTAACTATCTGGCTAAAAACGTCCTCTACAAATTAATAACAGGAAATGATCGGCCTCCAATGATTATGGGGAGTTAAGGCAACATTAAATCACAAAAGTTGTAACTCTAGTTCAGGCAACCGGATCGGTTATGTGTTATTCACTCGCCCAACCGGATCGGTTGCGGGCTCCAACCGAACGGTTGGGCGCCTCTTGTACCCCAAATCTTGACTTTTGTTGACTTTCTTGATTTGCGCCTTTTTCTTCGTTTTCGCTGATGATTTCCAAGACAAAACTTGATCTTTACTTGCTGTAGATACTTAGTAATCATTGCACTTCCTAATCATTGAGTCCAAGAGCTTCCTTACTTGATTTCCTTCCTCGGGAATTCTCCAAATGTGCATGAAATGTTCATTTCTTCATCTTTTGCGATACCTGGCTACATTCACATACAAATACGCATCTTTTGCACTTTTGCAACAGTTATGAGTAAATATAGCCGATTATCATACACAAAACCAACAATAACGCTACTAAAAACATGTTCATTTTGAGTGTTATCAAATTCCCCCATACTTAAGTTCTACTCGCCCTCGAGTAGGTCTAACATTTGCAAAAATCGATTTCAATGGTCTTGATACCGTGGTTCCGAAAACTTTAAATATGTGAAAACTTTCTTTAGATAACACAACTAAACACCTCACGAATGATTTTAAGAATTCACTCAACACTAATATATTGGTGGGTATGTGTAAATCACTCAATGCCTAGTCATGATCAATGCTTTTTACCATAAGCTTGTACAAGTATCAAAATAAATAAAATAAATTTATCAAAGAGGTCTTTTATTCGGGTTATAAGGTTAAGGCTTTGGGTTTATAAATGTTATGGATAAGGCATGGGATGATTTATGAAATTGGTGTTAAAAAAAAATAAAGTCAAGTCTAAACCTCCATGTTGCTAGCCATCATACAAACCACAATCCCGAAAATGATTATATTTTCCTCTCCTTCACATATCGATCTCCAAACATGTATAACTCAATTTAGCGCATTGGATAATCAATATTCTTCATATAGCACATTGGCTATAACCATTTTTTTTTTCATAAGAAGTTCTCCCACACTTAGTATAAGCATACACCACAAAAAATACAAACGAGAAAGACGTCTCCTTCATCTTTGTTGGAGAATGGTACACACAATAGACAAAGTGTAGCTTCTTCATAATCATCAAAAACAATCCAACACTCCAAACAACTAGCAACAAACCAATAGACATGACATGGGTTGGCTAAGGTTTAAAGTGTAAAATATTTTTGTATTTTTCTGGATTTAAACAAGAATGTAAAGATTGGCTCGAAGGGTGTAACTAAAGGTATCTAGTGCTAAAAATGAGCACTACAAATGGGTTCATATAAGGTGGTTAACTAACCGATGTGGTTAGCAAAAAAAATTAGATGTAAAATGGAAGGCCATTTCGGTTAAATCCTACGATGCCTCTTATCATTTGAACATATCTTTATCACTCGAAAGTGATTTTAACCGTAATGCATAAAAAGTACAAGTACTAGAATCGACATAATCACCGGCACACTCATAGCAAATATAAAACAAAAGATGTGTTTTATACAAAAAGAAACCTCACAATTTATTGGAAAAAGGCTATAATGCGTGGTAGAAAATGCTATCGAATCTAAAATGAATTACTTCCGTAATTTGGTTTATATCAAAAATTTTCAACAACCTCATTTTCCCATTGAAATACTCAAGTTGTTTTTAAAATATATCTTAATAACGTGTGAAAACAACTAGACAACCAAGGGCGATTTTCTACTAATTACTTAAATCCAAAAACTTTACCTAAAAATCAAAAATAAGACTAAAAACTAAAAATTTAAAAATCGTATCATTTTTCCTATTTTCTTCCCTCCCCCATACTTAAGTTTTGCATTGTCCTCAATGTAATAAAATGAACTTCAAAGTAAAGAAAATGGGAAAAAGAAATAGTCAAAAAGAAACCACGGGATAGAATATGCAATATGCATATTGGGTCATAAGCAAGCATGTGAGTTATCCAACTCCAAATATTGACCAACAATAAGCTTCCGTCACATTTATCCTGCAAACAAAACTGCAAAATATGCACAATACACAAAACAAAACAAACAAACAATCCAAAAGCTACTTATAAATAAAAATAAACAAAGTATGATAATTATCCTAAAGAAATAGTTAAGAGATAGAGATAGAGATAATATTGTTCGACACAAAATAAGCATTGTTTTTGAAATCACAATCCAAGAATGATCCACGATCATTCGTCATCCTCACTCATCTCATCACCTTCATCATCATCGCTTTCGGTCTCATAGTTCTCCTCCTCATCAAAGACCGTGTAAACCTTCCTCTTTTTCTTCCCCTTTGCAACTCCCGATGAAGATCCTCCAACATCATAGCTAGATCCTCCAACCTCGGGTAATCTACCATACACAGGCACTGGGTCCGGAAATGGTGCATAGCCAGGATATGGTTACGGATAAGGTCTAGGATAAGAGGTGTAGGGGAAAGGATACGGTGGAAAATTGGGTGGGTTGTAGGGTGACAACTCATAATTGGCTTCTTGAGCCATGTGTTGAAAAATCGGCATCGAATAATCATTGATGTAATTGTTCCTCAACATCATCGAATCTCTCCAAACATCCCTACACTCAATTTCATTCAAATGTTGGTTCCACTCTCCCCAACCTGAGTCAAAACTACTAGACGTACCCGTTTGCACTTTCCCCATCGATACATTGCCCATTGGCACATTTCCCTGCAGTTGTGGTGGTTGTTGTTGTTGTTGTTCAATCCATGCTCCCAACGTTTTCGTCCTCCTATTCAAAGCTTACCAAAACCGATTGCATTCCAAATCTCACTAATCTTTGGCTCTCCACACTTAGCCAACTCATTGCTATTGTAATACCCAAGATTCCTTGCCAACCTCGTCACATAATGGCCTCCACAAATGTTGCTATTACCTTTGATTCCCGGGGCTCTCCTAGATAAATACTCGGCTATAAGCCAAGCCGTATTTGCATCCTTAGTTTCTTCCAACAACATCAAAACCCACAAGTCCAGCTTATGGCATTTGTCCCTGCTTCCAACTCTATGAAACGGTCCACATACTAGCAACTTGTGTAGCACTCTCATCAACGGATTCCTAATGGTTGCAGCATTCCTTCTAGTACAAGAAAGATCTCCCACGCGATTCCAGTAAGCGGGGATACTAGGGTAATCTTTTTCAAACCTCCTAAGCCTCGAAAAATGAGCTTCAAACAATCGATGCTTAATTTCATCCGGTCCATACAAGCCAAGAGCAACAGCAAAATCCGGCAAGGTGTAGGCGTGATCCTGCCCACAAAGCCTAAACGAAACACAAACTTCCTCCATGATGTTCCGAACATTGAACTTTCTATCAAAGTACATAGTCGAAAAGATCTCCATACACCATTCACGATAAACATCTTCATTTATGCTAAAAGCTGTTTCCCATGATAAATCATCAAACGAATCCCCATCAATCGGATAGACATAAGACATCCGCATCATATGCCGCAACTCATTTTCACACTCATATTCGGCAAACAAATCCCAATCAATCAACCTTGGAACCAAAATTGTCCTATTTTGAAACTTTCATAAACGCTCCCTAAAAGCATGTTTCTCCTCATTGGTGAGATCTTTGAACTTCAAGTTTGAATTCCCCTCAGCCTTCAAGCTATAGGTGACCTTCTTCCTTGCATTCCTTTGGCAATACTTGGTAACAATCGGGTTTAGTGGAACCCGTGTCGAACTTGAACAACCTACAACATTTCTCTGTAGAAATCATAAATATAAGTCAATATAAGAGTGTTAGAACAAACGATAAGGTTTATAGAAGCCTCTAAGGTCTACTTCAAAATTCTGAAAATTCCCACAACAGAACGTGGAACCGGATCGGTTGAGGAGCAACCGATTCGGATCCTCTCTCGACCATGATCCAACCGTTCGGTTTCTATACGCAACCGAACCGGTTACCTAACCTGCAGAAGGCTTTAGCCTTTTAATCCATTTCCCACTAGATTCTTCTAATTCTAATTCACTCTTAAACTGCATTCTAACATCATCAATGATTTCCACATCCTCAAATTGCTCTTAATTCGCATTCAAAACTTCCAATCATCACATGTTCATCTTGCTTAGAACTATCAATCTTAACTTCAATTCTCAATCACTTGTTCTAATCAACAATGTGGCATCTAAAATTCATTAAAAACGCATCATCTACCAACTACGAATCATCAATTGAAACTTAATTTGACTCAATGGCACAACCTAATTAAATCTGAAAATTCAATCATATAATACTCTTTCTATTGTGAATCAATCACTGCAATTATTTTTGCAATGCATTCCTATATCAATTACCCACTTAATCCTAAAAGATTACAACTTAATTCGAATTCTATCAAAAACCCTCAAATTAGTGACCTAATTTGCAATTCGAATCAAATACTCTAATGAAACCCTAATTAAGTTAATTGATTGTTTAGGTGCCATGATGATCTTCTAAAACTCTTACAATCTTCAAACAACTTCTAGTGGTCGAATTTTGTGAAACCCAGATGGAGGATTAGTGTGTGTGTGTCTTTTTCTGGAAAAATAAATTTTTGGTATTTATACTTGCTTGCAACCGTTTCAGTCATGGACACAACCGTTTTGGTTTGCATTTTTGCAGAATTTTGCCTTTTTCTCTTTACTTGGGCATTTTACCTTTCAAGCAACAATCGTTTACTTCAAAAATTCGATTAAATATGCACACAACATTCATCCAACCATTTGGAAATTTCAACATCTAATCTCAAAACTAAATCATCATGCTTATAATCATATCTTTAAACTAAAACTCAAAATGCATTGATATAAAATAAATTCAAACCAAAATAATAAGAAAAAAAAATCAAATGAAAAACAAAAATCCTAAGTGCGTAAAATTAAAAGTTCATCAAAAGATGAAAATCAAGCAAATAATTGCTTGTTATTTTTGTTGCATTGTTCTTCGCCTTATCACTCCTCAAAATACTCATGCCTTAAGATATCCTCACTTTGAAATTTTCCGGTCAATTCACGGTATGCTTCGTGAGTTTTAAATTTCCTTACAAATCTTCTCCCATCCGGGCATAGTATATCCAATTTGACGTGCCATTCCCCGTCTCCATCCTCTCTTTTGTAAACACTTGACCCCTCGGGTCCCCATTCTAAATTTTTAAGTTGTACCGGTAGAGAACCTAAGAAATCTGTGAGTTTCTTGTAAACAAGGATGTCTTTGAATGGATTGTAGAATGCTTCCACCGCGAGTGCACGTTCCATCTCATCATCAATATAAAAATATGGTGGAGCTAGCGGTCCGTACATAGGGTTTCCATAGACATCACGTCCAACTTCAAAACAAGTTAAGTCATCTTCCCCATCAAAGAGTTCCAAATCCTCCATAAATTCCAACACCTTACCCCTAGGCTTGGGACAATAGGTTTGCTTCGAGATCCCATCATCGATTGTCATCGTCCCCCTCCCCATATCTATAATTGCACCACATGTGCGTAGGAAAGGTCTTCCAAGTAGAAGAGGTAGACTCTTATCATCCGGTATGTCTAAGACTAGAAAATCGGTCAAGTAAGTTTGGTAGCCAATTTGCATTCTTACATTTTTCACTTCCCCCATCGCTTTTGCTTGGTAATTGTCCGCCATGGTTAGTTTGGAGTGATTTGTTTGTGGTTTACTTAGGCCCAACATCTTGAATAGTGGATAGGGCATAACGTTGACGCTTGAACCCGTATCCGCCAAAGCATACACCGGAGTGGTCCCATTAACTTTAATAGGCAAAACGAAGTTACCCGTGTCACTCTCCTTACGTGGCATACCCCTAAACAAGATCCTATCCTTATCTTCATCTGATAGATCTTTATCCTCCAACATTGCTCTTGCTAACATAACCGCGTCTAGCTTCTTGCGGTATAGAACATAATCTTGTAGCACTTCCATTACTGGCTTCTTCTCATTGAGTTCGAGAAATTTTTGTTCAAGGTATGCTAAGATAGCTTCTTTTTGGTCTTGGGTTAAAGGTTTGAAGGTGTTTGGTGAATTGGGTGGTGAAGGTGTGTAATCATGGGTCTTGTTGGGGGACGTGGTACGAGTTAATTTGTTTGATGAGGTTTTCTTTCTACTAGCCTTCCACATCTTTACAATTTCCACATTCTCCTTCTCCAAGTTAGCACATAACTCCACAAGCATTTCATTCACTCCCTTCTCCTCTTCCAAGTCGGTAATGTTGATTATCATCTCTCCTAAAGAAAAATCCACTTGACATTTGGTTGTTACAAGAAAATCTCGCCCAAAGCATACGTCGGGCTCATCCGCTTTTCCTTCTTCCAAGACAACAAAATCCGCTTCGAAAATATGACCATGAATGTTAATCCGAAGATTCTTAACCATTTTTCTCCCGTAACCTTCATAGTCCAAACGAACGTGGCCAATTTGATCAAGAACTTTGTCCACAATATAATTTTCACCATAGGCCATATTTAATTGTGCATCCCACGCACTCACCCCTTCGACACTACAAGGTGTCCCGAACCTCATAAGTGGTGAATCGTACCCCGTTAATGGTGCTTGCGTGAATATCACAACTCTACCCTTCTTAGGCACTTGAACTTTGCTCTCTCCCATTTCTTCCACACATTCCGAATCAATAGCCAACTCCTTCTTACTTTTTTCGAAAATATTCCCAATCTTCTCCACCAAGTTTCCGGTGTCCTTAAACATCTCATCCAAGTTACGTAGGTACTCAGAAATTCCGCTTAAACTATCCATAACAAACTATCTAACAAAACAAAACAAAACCAAAAACAAACATCCAAATCATTAGCGTTAGAGTTAGTAAAAATCAAAACAAACTACAGAAACATATACTAAACGAGTAAAGACACTTATTAAGACTAAAAACACAAGCTAAAACTTAAAATCGAAAAACTAAAAAATAATTTACCGAGAGCTCCAACCGTTTCGGTTGGCCCTCCAACCGATTCGGTTGGTGGTAAGCTTCCAGACCAAAAACATCCAACCGATCCGGTTGCGGGTTGCAACCGAACGGTTGGAAATGATTTTCCAAAAAAAAAAAAAAAAAAATTTACTGTAATTAATTAAACCTATTAATTATAAAATAACAAAAGACCATTAATTATACTTAAACTCTAAATAAATGTGTCTACTCATTATCCTTATTAATTAAAAATATTAATTATGCTAATTAACCAAAAACTTCATTAACTAGATGAACTTAACTAATCATTAAAATTACTAAACTCATAAAAACTGAAAATTAACTAAATTAATTACTATAATAAAGACAAGATTAATCAAAAAGTTAAATAAAACTAAAAATGACTTAATATCAAAAATCTAAAAATTACTAAAACAAGAACAAACAATCTATAAGACAATCTATAAAAATAAAAACTGACAAGAAATAAGCTATAAACTATAACACAAAACAATAGAAAAACTAAAAACTAGAAAAATCAAAGATGAAATTTTTAACGAGAGCACCAACCGTTTCGGTTGCTCGCGCAGCCGATTCGGTTGGTCGCTAAAACCAATTTTTTTTTTCTTTTTTTTTACTTATCAATATGAAATCTAATTTTAATATTACCAATTTTGCAAAAACGAAACTAAATCAAAAGCTACTCAAATCCCCGGCAGCGGCGCCAAAAACTTGATGTGCTTGTCATGTGCAAGTTTTAAAAATTTATTAACACGAATTATCAGGCAATTACTATAAACACATACGAGCAAGTATACTCGTTCGTGATAGCAAGGGTGGGTAAGTCGAGATCATCCCAAGGGATTTTCTTTTGAATTTGTTTTAAAAGATTGGTAACAAGAAAGCTTTGTCAAGGCTCTCTCCAAATATTGTGGTTTTAGTGAAAATCAATATTAAGAAACATATACTTGTGTGTAGTCTATAGGCAATCATAGAAAGTGTTCATGAAGGCTTGGTGTAAACTCTTGATGTGATGCACAAATCATAAGCAAATGATTTCCAACCCATGGTTTATGTTTTGTAAAATCATTTTAAGAACAATAACATATAGGTAATCCTTTCGGTCCTTATCCTAATGATTATCCTTTAGAAAATCCATTTGTTTGTAAAATGTTCTTATTAAACTTGTTCCTACGAATCTTTCGACCTTTCGTGATGAAAATGTTTCTAGTCTTGTTTCAATAAGTAAACAAGGTGGGTGTCAATCACCATATCCCCATACTAGTTTGTCACTTAACTTTTTGGAATATCACACAAGAGAAATCCTTTCGGTCATTTTTCTTAAAACATGTTTTACTAACAAATCAAACAAGACTAGCACTTTTCCAACAAACAAGACTAGTATGATTTCCTACATCCTTACACACAAGTATATTCAAGAATTACTCCATGACAATCATAACAAAACACAAGTAGTAACAAGGTAATTCAAATAATTCAAGAGAATTGAAATTCATAACAAGTTCCATAGAATAGCTAAGCTTTTGGATTACAAGAATTAGAAATTATGGAATATAGAACCACACGCCTACAATCATCTAGCTTAACCGTATAACTCCGAATGATCAAACAATGGATGAGAATTCGTCTCTCCAACCTCTTGGATGTTTTACAGCAGTAACAAGACTTTTGGGATGAATAATAAGAGTTGGTAATAGCTTTGGTGTAAACTATTACACTTTGGCTTGTGTCACACCTAGACTACTAAGTCTAGGTTCATTATATAGCTAAAGAACCTTAACTATCTGGCTAAAAACGTCCTCTACAAGTTAATAACATGAAATTATCGGCCTCCAATGATTATGGGGAGTTAAGGCAACATTAAATAACAAAAGTTGTAAATCCAGTTCAGGCAACCGGATCGGTTGCGTGTTATTCACTCACCCAACCGGATCGGTTGCGGGCTCCAACCGAACGGTTGGGCGCCTCTTGTACCCCCAATCTTGACTTTTGTTGACTTTTCTTGATTTGCGCCTTTTTCTTCATTTTCGTTGATGATTTCCAAGACAAAACTTGATCTTTACTTGCTGTAGATACTTAGAAATCATTGCGCTTCCTAATCATTGAGTCCAAGACCTTCCTTACTTGATTTACTTCTTCGGGAATTCTCCAAATGTGCATGAAATCATCATTTCTTCATCTTTTGCGATACCTGGCTACATTTACATACCAATACGCATCTTTTGCACTTTTGCAACAGTTATGAGTAAATATAGCCGATTATCATACACAAAACCAACAATAACGCTACTAAAAACATGTTCATTTTGAGCGTTTTCAAAGGAGTTGAATAATTAAAAAGAAAAGTTAAAGAAAAGGGTGAAAAGAAATAGCCCTACAAATTATACAACTTAGGGCAGACACCTGGTTCAATTCATATGCTACTGGATGTCACAAGATGATACCGGTATTGAAGACAAAGCCGTCATGGACCCAGTGACGCAATGCACTAAACCTTCTTAACCACTTAAGTTCTCTTAAAAGAGCTTGTTTCATTCTCACAGGGAATCCTACGTAATCTATCGACTTTCTTTTAAAGATTGTTGGTATTAAAGAAGGAGACTCTCTCCCTAGTCTCTGCTTAGGAAAACCAAAGCGCACTATTGAGTCTAGAGCCACGAGATTCATCAAAAGATCTCTTAGGAACACTTGAGTTTTCATCACTTGTCATTCAACAATAAGAACACGAGTGAATCATTCTAGAGTCCTTCGCAGATCTTAGGAATCTGCCGAGAACATTTATGAGGGGATTCACAAATGTGATCCTTAGTGATTGGATGGAAACTCCTGCCAGGGTCAACATCAAATAGCCTTGACAGCAAGTCACTTCGGTAATCCCTTGTGGGTTACGCTTGGTGTTCACGGTGGTTTCAAACGGTCTACAGCCTTGGAGTGATAATTCGGTATACTCCAGGGACTCACAACGACAGAGTAACGATATTGTGTACGGGGACATGCCAATGACCATCCGGTTTGAGATTCGTCTAAGACTGCGCCAGCGAATTGGGATATGCCTGTATAAAATATACGAACTTTTACGCCGGGAACTTTTTTGCTAACTGTCTACATGTAGGATTGGAGATCCGAAGTTCCTGGGAGAAAAGATCATGATGATTCTCCACATGCTCATACCAACAACAACGCACATGAAGTTCTCTCAAATGACAACTCAAAAGTCAATACGATTCTTCTTCAAAGTCAAAGAATCTACAAAGTTTAAAGACTTGAGAACTACATCACATCTGAAATCCAAAGTCAAAAGACGTGTGAGCATGGTGGAGAAAGACGTGGAAACACCTAATCAACGAAGTTGATGAATGGCAGACAACAACATACTATCAAAACATCCATAAAATAACAAAGAACAAAGAATGATACGACGTCAATGCTGATAAATTCCAAAGAAACAAAGCATCTCTACTCACAAGAAAAAAGAATGCTAAAAGACGTCAAGCAACCACTATTACATCACAACTAACACTTAGGGGGAGATTGTTGGAATCACTTGTAACTATTTATATCAAGTGTTAGTCATTTCATTGTAATAGGTTGCGTATTTATGGCTTTTATGTTAGTAATTAATGCTAGGCTTATGTAGAAAGCCCATAGGCCTATGCAAGGGCCCAAAAGGCCAAGGCAAGGGATGCCCTAATCCTTTTGCCTATAAATACATTGAAACCTCTCCTTGGTAAGGTGTTGCTCACTTTCATAATACACTTACTCTTTCGTTCATTCCATATGTGTGAATTGTATGTAACTCCTTCATCTTATTTCTATCATCTACATACTTATGTTCATTTATGGTGACCTACCATTGAGAAATGAAGGTTCGACTACACGGCCCTCGTGGAACAACATCTTTTGCAACATTTTGAAGGCCTTTCAGTCCTCGGGACTTAGACCTTCCTTTCTATGATACATCGGTATGTAGTGTGCCGTGTCATGATAGTCTTGTTGCCTTGAGCGTGGCATGGTTGATCCTAAACACCAAAACCATAATGTGGTGTCATTTATGTGAATAGTATCCTAATTAGGTTCATCACAATTTTGCTCAATACATATTTATTGAATTCAAAATGAGTTTTTAATTTGTATTAGCAATGTTGATTCTTTGATTATTTTATCTTAGAAAACAATGTGATACCAAATTGTGATAAACCCATTTGAACTAAAGTTCTCAAGATAAAAATTGTACTACTAGGAATTAGAGAATGGAAATAACAATGTAGTGAAGATAATACTTAAACAAGTGATTGTTTTTTTTGAAATAATGAGGAATGAGCTCCTATGAATAGTTACTTAGGGTTTATATTCCTGAGTGGGAGGGTAAAGTGGAAAGTAAAACTCCACAGTGATCATCTAGCACTTATTCTGTCTTCTGAGGTGCCTGTTCCCACGGATCCACTGAATGAGGGATCCGGCTAGTTCAATCGCAGGGATCCGGCAGATCAGCAGTTAACAGTTTAAGTGAACTTTGATAATTTTGATATGGGAGTTTTAATACTTAACTAATGCTGGTATTTTTGCTCTATAACTTAAGGTTTGTTTATAGTTCGAGGTTTTGACGAGTTTTCGTGTTTTAATAGTCCTTTTTGACGAGGTTCCCTTTTTACGAATAAATCATAATTTGGGAAATTAAGAATTATGACAAAATACTATCTTATCATGATATGGGAAGTTTCACATGGACACTATTGACATAGATGTAATGCCAACAACCTTATGTGAGAAATGATGACTAAGGCTTTTGAATAGCCAAGATATCATTAAGAGGTAAAATGACTAGTTTATAATTTTGTCTATAGAGATCAACCAAGACTGCTATTCTTGACGATGTGTTCAATATAGATAACAACTTTAGTGATATTGGAGTACACGTATTAAGTCTACGATTCTTTACGTGTTATAAGAAATGTTATTAGTAATAAAGCTAGGAAGCATACATTGATAATTTATCTATAAGTAAATTATAAAAGAACATACCTTTGCTATATATATTCTTTTTATGATCTAAAAAATCATAGACGTGAAATTCTTCATGATCTTCTAAGATGCACAAATCCTAGTATGAAGAATTCTCAAAAGAAAATGTTAGAATGATCAATCACTATACAACATTTAAAATATGATGATTTCTAAACACATGACTTTTTGTATTAAGAAATTCCCTTCTATGTAGTTTTCAAATATACACGGTTCGTATTAAGTTTTCAAAGTACAATATACTTTAAAAAATTTGGTAACGAAGCTCTGATACCAATTGTGGAAAACTAGAAGGGTGTAACACCCCCAAAAAAATGGTTTGCAGCGGAAGAAAAGGTTTTTGGGATGCTACTCAATTGGATCATAACACAAAGTGAAAAATAAAGATTTTTCTTAAAAGATTTCATTTATTGAAGTAAAATAGTGTTTACAAAGGTAGAATTGTTGCGGAAATATGGCCCATTAATAAAATATGGTCCCCATAAGTAAATCAGAGTCATCTATGACCATGCCATGCCAATGCCCAAACGCCTCCAAAGTTAGCTATCGCCTTTTTAATACCTGAGATAAACATGCTTAAAAAGATCAACACAAAGGTTGAGTGATATTCATAGGTTTAGTAAATAGTTGAACACAAGTAAGAGATGATAATTGCTTCGAAGACAATTACCATAGAAAACAGAGATTATTATTATGCACCAAGCTCATGAAACCAATACTAACTGCATACACCTAATTACTGGTGTAAGTAAATAAAATTGCCCCCCCCCAAGATGTAATAGCCAATTACATAGAGATACCAAATATAGTGCGCCCTGGTTATTTCCGATAACCGAGTCGGGGTCATCAATTCCCATAGTACTATCCACGATATTTACGTTCACTCGCAAGTGATTAATGGTTCATGATGAAGGGGACTTTTGGCTGGCAACTTAGGCTATAATAATAATAAGCATGCAAGCATACATTTTAAGAAAAGACTTGTGTTCTAGTTTATAGCATGTATCTCCCCCAAAGAGTTTATAAAAACAGTTAAAAGAGTAAAAGTGGGGCTATGAACTCACCTTAGTGATACGGTAGGAAATGCACAACAATAGCAAGTACGATATGACCACGGCTTCAACACGAAACCTAGATATGATATGGCAAGTCTTAGATAATATATTCCTTTTAGTTTATTTCCTTTTTAAGGTGTGTCGATATTGGATAACGATTTCGTATAATTATATACTTATAATTATATATAAGTTTAGTTAAAATATTGTCATAACAATTCTCGTTATAATCTTTAGGTCATCAAAATACTTGTTTTTATAAAGTCGTGATAAGTTTATAATTTTTCTAAATATTTTCTAAAATTTAGACTTTTTACCCTCAAGTTTTAAAAATGTACAAGTTTGGCCCCTAAACTTTGGAAAAATGACACTTTGTACCCAAAAGTATTTCGTACTCAAAATTTCCAGAAATGATGGTTTTGGTCCCTCTATAAAACTGTTTTCACAAAAGTATTTCAAAAAGTCATTTTTACACTTTTGGTCCCCGAGGTTTCAAAGTTTACATTTTCACTCAAAAACTTTTATTTATTCTTTTTAATTAGTTTTTCCTTATTTACAATTTATACCCCGGACTTTTACCATGCATGTGTAACATGTACAAAACACCCTTTAACTTTTCGAAAACTTGCTCTTTTAACCCAAAAATACATATTTTGCAAATTTAATCCTCAAAAACATATTTCGACTTAGTAACCATTTTTATCTTTCACTTCAGCTTATTAGAAGCTTATAATCAGTTTATGAGCTTATTTTTATCATTATTGGGCTGGGTATTTACGTAAGTTTGGGCCTTGAGGATTTTTAGTCGCAAAACACGGTCGAGACGTCGAGTGAATTTGGTAACTAATATATATACGCTTCTTCATGGCTTTTAAATGACTTAGCGAACATGTTTATGAGATCGACACTTATGTTTTAAGACATTTAACGAGTGATATTAAATGTTAACGGGAAAGAATGAAACGAAAGTGAGTAGAAGAGAAGCTTACGACACTCGAAGGGTGGTAACATGACTCAAAATGACTCCTCATTTCCTTATACTCAAGCTAAGCGATTAGGAACCTTTGCGACTTGTTTCGTTCTTGACCACATCTCCACAGTAGACTTTTATGTTTGAGAAAGTGAGGTGAGAATTGTTTTTGAGTGTGATGATAATTGTTAAGTGTTTGAGCTAGTTTATATAGGAGAATTCATGCATGGCCTTGCCAATACTTTATTTACTTGTTTTACTAGTTCCAAAATGAGATGCCTTGTTGTCTCCTGAGCGTGCATTATATCTCAGACGAAGGGGGCATGCTTTGTGTTTAGTCATATCACAAGAAATATATAATCTCTTGGGTAAGCAAGTCTAAGTTTCTAGGTTAATAAAATAAAGGTTAGAGTGGCTTAGATTTTGCTTTTGGTCTCCTCTTCTCACACTAACACGCAAACGGAAATGGCCAAGAAGTGGTGTGTTGCTTTTCTTGCCTCGTGTCTTGTCATATCACCACAGAAACATAGGAGTTAAAATAAGGTTTGCTTGTTTAGGCTTTGTCTCTACTCTTTTGAACACACACACTCACGCATGAAATGCATGAAGACCAAGTTGATAGTTTTGCTTTGGTTCCTTGTGGTTTGCGTCTAATAGAAGAGAAAATGTGCCTAGGTAATATTTTAAATGGCTAGGGTAGCCAAGTCTTAGGTGTTGTGTCTTGTCCTTGTCAATGTAAGTAAGGCTAGGTTTAGGTTTATATAAAATGGGTGACAGGGTGCCTAGGCTAGAGATTGTCTCCTACCCACATGAATTTAAGACAAATGTAGACCAAGGTTTTGAAACAAGTGAGTTACAGTGGCAAAGTGAGGCTCGACAAAGAGAAGAGAAAAATCAAAGAAAAGTCTTTAACCCAAATTTACTAACCCAAGAACCAAATATACTAAGTTAACTTCCAAGATTTCCCAATAAGACTCCAAGGCTCTAAATCTTTAACTGCACTTTGGTTTTGAATGTTTGAAGGAAGCTGTGAAATATGTATGCTTGTGTCTTGGCGTCTCAAATAAAGAGCAATGGAAATGATATCGCTAAATGACTTGTGGATATTACACAAATGTGAAGCATGGAATATAGATTTGTTTATTATGCTACCCACTAGTTAGCTTATAATAAGTAAAACAATAAAATGGGGTTGTCTTGAGTGTTCTACTGAAAGAACAAAGAGGAAGTGTCAAATCATATTGTGTTACAAAATAAAATTAATGAGTGAGCTTGGTTGTTTTTGCTGATGGGTGGGTCTCGTTGCATACTTAGTAAACAAAGGAACATGCAACATTTGAATATTGCCAATTTGTAGAAATGAGGGTGTGTCAGGCTTTGAGACCCGGTAGAAAATAAAAATATAAAAGCTTATTATATATTTATTTTACGAAATTTTTATTATCGAGGTCGAGAGGGAAGTAAAAATATTCGTTTCTTGCCGGTTTTGAATTCTTCGTGTTACTCGTAAGTTATGCCACATGAGGTCGTGTCGAAAGTTATTTGAAAAAAATATCCCGTAGTTATCGTTGATCAAAATTTACCTTTCTAATTGTGCGGTTAATTTCTCGGGGTCTCACAGTACCTACCCCTTATGGGAACCTCGTCCTCGAGGTTAAATTTGTGTTACTTGCTATCTGTGGAGGTGAGTAATTAGAGTGAACGCACAATTATAGAGAACTTGGAAGATTTTATGTGGAAGATTGAAACTGACAAATTTATGCATCACACCTCAAACATATGAAAACCTTTGAAAACCTTGAAAACCTTATTTCTAAATAAATAACCAAAAGTCACCTCTATGAATTCTCCTATATAAACTAGCTCAAACATAAATAGTTACCATGTATAAAAAGGAGAAGGAATCGGGTCTTTTTTTTAAACTTTAAGCATTACCACACAAGCTAAAACGAGGTGTGATGCATAAAATCTTCCACAGTCTCAAGTGGAATATGAATAAATATGGCCTGTTAAGCGAAAGGTCCCAGGTTCTGACAAAGTGCCAATATCTAAAATTTAAAAACGAGAGGTCATTTCATTTCTTTAGAAATAAGACACCGCACGCATACCGTATTTGCTATCGGGTTATAAATCGTAGGGATCCATAAATTTGTCAGGTCATTTATTTAGAAAACCTTGAAAACCTTGAAAACCTTATTTCAAGATACACTAAATAAATAACCAATATTTATTCATATTCCACTTGAGACTGTGGAAGATTTTATGCATCACACCTCGTTTTAGCTTGTGTGGTAAAGTTTAAGTTTAAAAAAAAGACCCGTTTCTTTCTAGTTCCTCTTGCTTCGAAACCCCTTTCTACTTAGTTTTTGCTTGCCACTTGAGTGTTTGCCCAAAGCTTTGTGTGTTTTGGCTCAAGTGTAGCATGTATAAAAAGGAGAAGTCAAGGAAGGTTGATTGCTAGATTTTCCAATGCATTAACTGCAAGGCGTGTTGAAGTGAGATAAGAGTAGAGTGTTGAATGAGGTTTCAAACGAGTACAAGTAAGGAGGGCGGGTAAGAGGTATGGGTTAATGTCCTTGTTTTCTAGCTTTATAAGTCATGTAGGTAGTTTTGGTTCAAAACAAGCAAATGTGTTTTGTTTCGTGTGTTAAGGCCAAGGAAGAGTGAAAAAAAAGTGAGTTAGTTTGTGTGTTTTTGTGATGGGATTTAGATGAGACTTGTGTGGATCCCCTGGTGTTCAAGCGGGTATAAATAGAGATCAAAGTGGAACACTTTCGACATACTTTTGAGATGGCTGTTTTGAGAGTTGATAATCTTGGCTAAGATCCTTTTCTATCTTTTCCTGTGGGTACATGTGATGGTGCGTTGGAAGCAGAAAGCCAAGAAAAGAAGATGAAAAGGATGTATCCATTGTTGACTTGGAAAGGTAGAAAGAAGATGGCTTCTTTTGGATCTGCGTTTGGGGAAAAAGGCAAAAAGAGAGAGGAGTAAAGATAAGGTGGGCGGCTGTGTGTTTTGGAGGGGTGGAGGATTTTTTTTGTTTTATTAGTAAATACAGTATAAACTATACCTCGTGTTTTGTCGAATCCTCAAGTAAACGTATCTTTTCGGTACCCGAAAAATATAGAAATTATATTTTCGGAGACGATTTCTCAAACGTAATATTATGACATTCTTATTACGTTGAAATTTGATTATAAATGTTTGCCGTTATTAATTTGGTGTCGGTATGCGTGCGGTGTCTTATTTCTAAAGAAACGAAATGACCTCTCGTTTTTAAATTTTAGATATTGGCATTTTGTCAGAAAATAGGAAGGGTGAAATATATGTGTTGTTTTATTACACTTTTCATGTTGCCTTGTGGTTTGGACAAATTCATACGCAAGAAAGTATTAAAAGTTGTGTGTTGTGTTTTCGATGTGTACAGGGAAAGGCATGGGAAAGGTGAGCTTTGACCCTTGTTTTCAAGATTGGACTAAATGGTATGACCAAATTGGGGTATATGTACATGTGAATGTTATGTCAAGTCCAAAATGCAAAGCTCAAGATATTCCTTGTGTGCTACATGTGCTCGATGCACAGTGAAGGAAAAGTAAAAGTTTTGGCTAAAATATTTGGTATATATTTATTTAGTGTATCTTGGGTACTGTGAGTTTAAGTGTGGGTTGCGGTTTCTTGGTTGCCGTTTTTAGCAAACGTGTAATATAAAGTTTTGAGCATATTTTTATAAAAGTAAAAATAAAAATATTAATTCTAACTCAGAAAAATATTTATTTGACTTTAGCCATAATTGATTGAGTGTCGGTAAACATGCGAGCTCATTTTTCAGTAAATGCGAGATATCTTTTCGTTTTTGAGTTTTAAAATCAATAACTGTCGGAAAATAACCGATTTACATTTTCTGATTAAATAAATAGTATTATAATAATCTGAAAATTTGCGGGTTGTTATAATACCTACCCCTTATGGGAACCTCGTCCTCGAGGTTAAGTTTGTGTTAGTCGCTTAGGTAATAAAGGACAAATTTGAAGCCTTACAGGTTTGTTTGCAATCATGACGTAGACAAATTTATTCGAATAACAATTTCAAGAATCACAATTTCTTTGAGATATAAAATTGGGTAAGGGGCTTGCATCCTCGAAAGAAACCTAATTTAATGAAACTGGTTTTTACACGTGATGCAAGTAAAACAATTTCGCGAAGTTCGCTGTTTTGATATTTCTTAGCATAAGAAATTTTTTATTTTATTTTATTTTTTTTTATTATTATTTTTTTTTACTTCGAAAATTTGATTTGTTTTCAAAAGATAATATCGGTTATTCTTTAAAGTTTTTCAAGGGAGTAAATAGTTTATAAGGAAATTGCAGTAAAGTTTATGGAAATGTTTGTAAAACCACTTAATTGATACTTTTGTCATGATAAATTGTAGTTTGTGGTTCGGTATTAAAGCAACAACTTGGTAAAGTGATTTTTAAAACAGCTTATAAAGTAATAGAAAATGATTTATTATTTATAGAATAGTAGTGAAATCGAAGTTAACTTTGTGATATTTTGGTACGACAACGATTCAGATTTTAAAATAACTCGTGAAATGATTTGTAAAATAGCTTATGAGAAAAAAATTTAATATTTGTCAAATAGTAGAAGATTTCGTAGTTCAAGAAATAGGGTGGTAGTAAAATACTTAGTACGGTAAAGGCAAAATAGTTTGTGAGGTAAGAGTACTAAGTTTTATGGTTTCAAATCGGACAGTGGCTAATACAGCTAATAGTTTATAAGACCGTAATATAACTTGCAGGAAAAATTTTGTAATATAGTTTACAAATTGCTATCGCAATTGTTTGTTGTTTCATAAAATAGTGGTAAGGTAATTAATCGGTTCATCACATTATAAGAAAATAGTTTGCAAAATATAAGGTCATAGTTTATATAGTCGTAAACTTTTGGTTTAATGGTACAGTAGTAAGACTTTTTGTGAAATGACCGTGAAATGATCGGTAAAATAGTTGAAAGCAGTTCGCGTTAGATAACGACGAAGTTTATTATTTCATAAGAGGGTAGTAGGACGGACCGTTGATATTTCAAAGGAATGAGTGAAAGGTTAGGGATTCGTTCCCAGAAAACGTGGCTTGAGTTGCAAGTTAACTCTTGGTATATTTTTAGATCTTTTTAGTCGTTCGTTTATTATTTATGTTTAGCGAGGGGGGTTTCCCTTCGTAGATGTCGAGGTACGTTGTTCCTAGAACGGCTAGAGATGTAATCCGGTTCATCGATTGAGTACGAGTTTTGGGGTAGAGGTGAAACTGTTACCGCAATGGATGACGAGATGACTTCGATCTCAACATCTAAGAGAATAACAATAGGATGGGATGATGAAGACATGGGTTGCAATGACCCAGTAATAGGGGTTTAATGATTCCGTAATGAAGAAGATAAGGCGATGGGATGGGAAATAGAATACATGATATTGTAGCAACCCGAAAATATAATCTAAACATAGAGTAACGTCATGCGTTAATTAAAATTTAGTTAATCGCGCGTAAACTGCTAAGCAAATCTAAACGGTAAATACAATCACTAACTCGCATCATGCAACATTTCGTCGGTTATGTATTATCTGCTCAGCAAATCTCATACATAACGTAGGCACGGAGGGCGCGAAGTGGAGGCGTAAAGTGGTTTGTTTTAACATAGTTCGTTGTGGTGTCCTTGCGCGAAGTGGTATTGTGCATCATCTGCCATGCAAATCTCCATGCACGTTGCTAGTAAGATGTAGACGCAAAGGCGTAAGGTAGTAGTGTAAAATGGTCGGTTTAGAGGGTGTAGTAATGAGAAAGTGCGTTCCACTTAGGAGAAAGAGTATCGTAGTGAGAGAATGTTGGGACGTCGGTGTGTGATATGTAGGAGTAAACCTTTATAACTCTTATGATGGACACACATAAAAAAAAAATTACCATTTTTAGAAGTCAATCAGGAGGTCAAGTGGACATACCACTATTATAACTACTTTCAGTATTGCAACATTCACCTCTGAGTCAGACATAGGTGATCAGGCTATGTCTCACTGTCCCTGGCTGAATATAGGTGATCAGGCTATATTCACCCGAGGTTCAATGAATCTTGCAATGCTTAGCTTAGTTTCTACTAGTAACATGTCCTAATGCTTTTAAAGTTTATTATGAAAGGTTGAACAATTATTTAATTTATGTGGGGGAGAAGGCGTAGCGTAGTGGTACGTAAACATACTTATAAGTAGAACAATCATAGTTAATTGTGAGACTAAGTGGTCAGTAATAAAACACATATCTTATCAAAGATGACTTCAACGAGTCATAAATGAGGCATTCAGCTTGGCAGGCAGGCATGTGTCGGTCATAGGGTTAAGTTTTTGTAAAAGTGGTTATAGTCTAGGTTTGAAGAATACCTAGTTCTCTATAACCTTGGCTCTGATGCCAACTGTAACACCCCCAAAAATGGTTTGCAGCGGAAGAAAAAGTTTTTGGGATGCTACTCAGTTGGATCATAACAAAAGTGAAAAATAATAGCTTTTTCATAAAAGATTTCATTTATTGAGATAAAATAGAGTTTACAAAGTTTGAATTGTTGTGGAAAATGGTCCATTAATAAAATATGGTACCCATAAGTAAATCAGAGTCATCTATGACCATGCCATGCCAATGCCCAAACGCCTCCAGAGTTAGCTATCGCCTTATCATCCTGAAAATACATGCTAAAAAGTCAACACAATGGTTGAGTGAATTCATAGGTTTAGTAATAAAGCAGTTGATCACAAGATTTTCAAGTTTAAAAGAAGCCATGGGCTACGTTTTTATATGCCCATAAAAGATAGTTGATATTATTGCACTAAGCTCATGACACCAAACTAACTGCATACACCTAATTACTGGTGTAAGTAAATAAAATTGCCCCTCTAAGATGTAATAGCCAATTACATAGAGATACCAAATATAGTGCGCCCCGGTTATTTCCGATAACCGAGTCGGGGTCGTCAATTCCCATAGTACTATCCACGATATTTGCGTTCACTCGCAAGTGATTAATGGTTCATGATGTAGGGGACTTTTTGCTGGCAACTTAGGCAGAGTCATAATATCAAAAGTACAGCAAACAGTTTTCAAGCAATTGTGATCATAAAAGTAGTAGTAGCATGTATTCTCCCTCCCCAAGGAGTTTATAAAACAGTTAATAGAGTAAAAGTGGGGCTATGAACTCACCTTAGTGATACGGTAGGAAATGCACAACAATACCAAATACGATATGACAACGGCTTCAACACGAAACCTAGATATAATATGACAAGTCTTAGATAATATGTTCCGTTTACGAACCTAAATGGTAATGTTTAAAAATGATTTGCTATGAGACGCTCGTATCGTTTTAGCTTGTGTGGTAATGCTTAAAGTTTAAACACAAAAGGTTTTCATATGTTTGAGTTTTTGAAAGGTTTATAGTTCAACAATAAATGTTTTCAAATACTTTCTCATGTGTTTGCGTTAGGTAGCTTATGTGAACGTTATCCACGTACATAAAGTGTAGTTGTGAAAATATTTCATAAGTACTGTCTCTTGGAATAAATGTTGGAATGATGTGTACGAAACTTTCGTATAAGAGTCGGCTCAAATGTTGGCTCAAGTGTTATCGAAGTGGGAATAAATACAAGTCGAATCATATTTATTGGATTTATTAGTCTTCGAGGTGTGAAAATTATATAATATATATTCATCGGAGTTGTTGGGAAAATAATATATTTAGAAAAATATATTATTTATAGTTTACGGGGATGTGGTCATCAAATAAGATAGGTATTAAACATATTTAATTAACAACAAGTGATAATAATGTATACGTTTATTAAGCTTATAAAAGTTTTTGGGTGAAAAGTGTAAAAGTGTTCAACCTCGAAGGTTTGAAGTTGTATTTGTTAGTATAAGTTACCAACTTATAAAAGTTTTTAGAAAAATGTCAAATTGTTCAAAGTTGAGGGGCTAAAGTTGTGAAAATTAATGTAAGTTACAAGCTTATTAAAGTGTTAAGAAAATTTGACAAGTTGTTAAAAGGTTAGGGCTGATAGTGTAAAATTTGATATAATTTATGAAACTTATAAGAGTTTTAAGAAAAGTGTTAAGTTATCCAAAGTGCAGGGGCTGGAAATGAAAGATGATAAAATTTAACCAAAAAAAAAAGTCACAAATCTGTCAATAGTGGGGTTCGACCTTGAGACCTTTCGCCGAAAGAGAAGGATCCCCACCAACTGAGCCAAGGGGTGTCTCGTGTTTTCCTTTACCTCTTAAACACATTTAAGGATCGTTCAACTGTTTACTTTTGTAATAAAATTTCTATCCGGTAAAGCATGCGTGTCTGCATGTGAAAGTCTTGGTTCACAGTTTACTTCTTTGAAATTGAATGTTAGTTTTGAAACCAAAATACTAACAAGTTTTCATGTAATGTTTCCAAAGTGTTAAGTAATTATGACTCGCCTCACTAGTTTCAAACGATACAAGTAACATCTCAAAAGCATATTACGTATAGTTTTCTTTATAAATTAAGTCGGGTATAAAGGTCATCGCGTAATATATATATTAAACGTGTCATATATATTTTGTTACGTATGAAAAAAGAGAGGGAAGATACTTACGACACCATAAATGGTGGAGAGGAAAACGGATGGACAAGAATGAGAACGAGGACGCGTTAGATGCTCAAACTAGTTCCCTACGATTTATAACCCGATATGCTTCCAAAAAAAAAATCGTAGGTTTCGTGTAAGGTCCCAGGTTAATATAGGAGTGAGTCTTGTGTAAGGTCCCAGGTTCTGACACAATTTATGTGTCGGTCATAGAGGTGTACCAGGTTGAAAACCTACGATTTATAACCTGGGACCAACACATAAATTGTGTCGATTAGGTACGATTTTGGGGGTGTTACAGATTGGTATCAGAGCCAGGTAGGAGAAGGTCGTTCATACAAAACAGTTCAAGGATTTCTTAAATATGATCGAACAGTAAATTAAAACAAGGAACACCTCTAGCTCAGATGGTTGGGGCGTTGGCCTGTTAAGCGAAAGGAAAATTTTTGAATCCATCACAGAAAACACAAAAGTGCGTTTGAAATACAAGGCACATTAACACACAACTTTGAATTTTATACCAAGCCTAGGATACTAGACTTGACTTGTGCCAATTTCTTTCCTATTCTTGTTGTCGAAACAACACACAGACATGAACACACATTCGGTTATTTTGCATGCAACAATATGGTCTCACCCCTTTTTCTCTATGCATGAACCAGCCACTCCGGTCCTCTCTTGGTCTCACCCCTTTTTCTCTATGCATGAACCAGCCACCCTAACAAAGCATGGTACATGATATAAAAGGGGTAGGTTCACAAACTTAACCTAGAAAATTCACCTTCGAGAACATTCCTTTAAATAACAATTGTGCCAACGATAAAATGCGTAGGGGCATTTTTCTAAAAAGATTTACTCTAACGAGTCAAAAATCTTCCGGTCAAACCTTGTCAAAACTCCTTATGCTAGGAAATACTAAAACATCGACCTTTGCGAAATTGTTTTACTTGCATCACGTGTAAAAAAAAAGGATAGTTTTATTTAATTAGGATTCTTCCGAGGATACAAATCTCTTAACCAATTTAATATCACAAAGAAATTATGCCTCTTGAAATATTCTTTTTATTCGAATAAATTTAGCCACATCCCGTTTGCGAACAAAACTAGAAAATTCAAAAAATTTCCTTTGTCACATAAGTGACTAACACAAACTTAACCTCGAGGACGAGGTTCCCATAAGGGGTAGGTACTATAACAACCCGTAAAATTTCAAACAAATTTTAATAATAAACTATAGTAAACTATGTTACTAGGTTTCACTTCTAAATTTTTCCAAACCTATTTGAACCGAGAACGATAGGTTTTCTCGTAAATCATAAAATCGGACGCTCGATGGGTACCGACACCGTCGGACTAACAACAAAATGATTAAAATTTAATCCTTTCTTTATAAAAACCTCCCTTGATCAACGAAATGACTTAGAATAATGAAGTTTATGGAAATGCTTTACCTCTTAAACACATTTAAGGATCGTTCAACTGTTTACTTTTGTAAGAAAATTTCTATCCGGTAAAGCATGCGTGTCTGCATGTGAAAGTCTTGGTTCACAGTTAAGGATCGTTTGAAACCATAAAATAGAGTTTACAAAGTTTGAATTGTTGTGGAAAATGGTCCATTAATAAAATATGGTCCCCATAAGTAAATCAGAGTCATCTATGACCATGCCATGCCAATGCCCAAACACCTCCAGAGTTAGCTATCGCCTTTTCATCCTGAAAATACATGCTAAAATGTCAACACAATGGTTGAGTGAATTCATAGGTTTAGTAATAAAGCAGTTGATCACAAGATTTTCAAGTTTAAAAGAAGCCATGGGCTACGTTGTTATACGCCCATAAAAGAAAGTTGATATTATTGCACTAAGCTTATGAAACCATTAATCACTTGCGTAATATATATATTTTATCACGACCCACAGGAAAAGTCCCCTACATTTTCTTGTTTAATACCTATCTTATTTGACTCACTAGGACCTCTAGCAGTCTTAGGTAGTTTGGTTATGAAGTCCATTGTGATTTTCTCCCACTTCCAAACTGGGAGTTCAGGTTGAGTTAACAATCCGAAAGGTTTTTGACATTCGGCTTTGACTCGAGAACAGGTGAGACATTTCCCGACGTACGTTGCAATTTCAGCTTTCATGTTTGGCCACCAATAAAGCTTCTTGAGATCTTGGTACATTTTGTCGGATCCCGGGTGAATGGAATATTTAGACTTCTCATGCATAATGAGTTCTCGTATTCCTCCATAAAGTGGTATCCAACTTCTATCGCCAAAACATAAGGTTCCATCCGATCTTTGTGCAAAGCCGTTCTCGTTTTCCGGCATTCCAAAGATTTTCTCGTTGGGACGGTTTTCAGGTTTGAGAGCTTCAGCTTGAGCTTCAAGGATTTTTGATGGGAGGGGTGATGATTCCCAAGGATCTTATCAAGAGGTTTAGGTCGATCCTTTCACTAAGAGCATCAGCCTACTTACATTTGCTTTTCCCGGTGATAACGGATTTCAGCTTGTAATCACTAAGCAATTTAGCCATCGGCAAGTCGCATGTTTAACTCCTTTGATCGAGAATGTTGAGACTTTTATGGTCAGTGAACACCGTACACTTGGTTCCATATAGGTAATGTCTCCATATTTTGAGAGCTAACACTACGCTCCCAATTCCAAGTCATGGGTAGTGTAGTTCTTCTCGTGAGTTTTGAGTTGTCGCTAAGCATAAGCAATCACCTTTTTTCTTTGCATCAATACTGCACCTAACCCTAGGTGTGATGCATCACAGTAGACCATAAAATCTTCCACTTCAACACCAGTAAAAGTGGGAACCTCGTCCTCGAGGTTAAATTTGTGTTACTTGCCACTACTACAAAAAATGTCACAGAAACCGGTCAAAATGGCTCATGAAGAGTGGTTTTGGAACCACTGGGCGGGGGTATCTCCATGATGGAAACATATAGAAACCGGTTTGGCAACCTGTCTCTATTAGAAGCATCGACACCGGTTTTCTCCTTAAAATCGGTCTCCATTATATAGTAAACAAACATACTTTTATTAGACATTGACACCGGTTCTCCCACAACATGTCTTTATAGAAGCATTCGACCGATCATTATGTATAGTAAAAAGATATGTTTTTATCTCAAAACCTGTCTTTTTGTAAATCTATTTTATTAAAAAAAATTATTTCTAAAATTCTTCAATTTTTTAGAAATTGAAAAATTTTTAAAATGAATTTTTGAAATAAAGAAATATATATACACGCAGATGTCGAAATCAACAATGTAAATTAAGATAATACATAAATTCAACTAAACATAAATCCTATACAAAATCCAAATTAAAACACTAGTATTCTACAGACTATACAGAAAAACACTATAATTTAGCATAATTGAACATCATTATTTGGGATTAATCACGCCACAATGTAAACCATGCACCAATGATGGAGTTCAACTCTTTGTTCTCTAATGGACGCTCATCACTCCAAGGTACCTGCATATAAATTAAGGAAATAAATGGTTATATAACAACTAAGATGGTTTTCAAAGGCAAGAATTAAATCAAGTTATTTAACAATGGCAAATGACTTACAACATAAGGCCATGTTCAAACATCCTTTTCAACTTCAACTAACCTATATAATTCATTTCATAATTGTCACTAAGAACAAAATATACTACAGGAAAGCCGGTGAATAATAAATATCACGATGTGTCAAGCAACAATTTTCGAAAAGTAGTTTTATAAAGATGACACAAAGAATCAAAATATGTATTTAAAACAACGGTAAAAATACTCACAAGACGGTTAAATTTAAAGGAGTAGTACTTTGTATGAGAGGGTGAATTCAGATATGCTCGACCAAGTATCATGCAACGGAAATTCATAAAAAGTTAGAAACTAAAGTCTAATCTATTATTCTCGATCTAGTGATATAAATTATAAAACTAATAAAACAAGTAATAA
Organism: Chrysanthemum makinoi; assembly: GCA_910596185.1. Taxonomy (NCBI): domain Eukaryota; kingdom Viridiplantae; phylum Streptophyta; class Magnoliopsida; order Asterales; family Asteraceae; genus Chrysanthemum; species Chrysanthemum makinoi. Next base: position 38,625,426 of record OU343224.1, on the reverse strand, counting down.
CGATCATATAGGTTTAATCAGCTGAGTAGAGGTCAATAAGCTTCCGAAATGATACCAGCTTAGCTAATCCATACTATTCATCATTCAACATAATAAGAATTACAACCCTAAAGCCTTGTTTTTTTTCTAAAATATATCCATATCGCACATCTAATCGGAAGCGATTTCAAGATCGCAAGATTGGTCTTGATGAAAATCATACACCCTCTATTCGATAACATATTTAACTAATTATTTTCTAGATGTCTCAAAATATAAGCAACCGCTCCTTTTAGTAAAGTTACAAAACATATTACTTATTCCCCTGTTTGTAAATGTTGATTACGATCTGCAAAATTTATCTATTTTTCTAAGGGTACTTTGCAATTCTTTTTCAAAAGGAAGAAGTAATGTACAAAACAAATACTATTGTTAACTAATGTAAGCAACATGGTCAACGGACAAAGTCCTACACGATGTCCCAGTTGTAAATAACTTCAGCTTTACATGGATACCATTCTTAGTCAGCCATTTTAATAGGCATCTTTGTGACGTAACTGAGATTTGGCTTCAAAGATGTAAAATTATACCAAAGCCATATAAGGCAATGAAAAACCACAAACCAATTATGTTATGGCATGCTCTAAAAGCGAGAGTTTCTTACCTATCACAAAATGAAACTTTGCAATCAAGCAACATGGCCAAAGTAGACAATCTATGGCAGGCATTGCACTTGGTCAGCTACTGACTTCTACCAATTTGGTGACATTCACAAGATGAAGAAAAATGTTAACAAGCCTCCAACAGACTTATATGGTCATACACTCATACCATATTTAACTTTCAATGACAATAATGTTATTAGATTAGCGCTATTTATATTACGGTATAACGATATTACTCCCATGGCTAAGCACATAATTTGCTTTGTCCTTATTTCAAAATTGTCTAAATCACCCACCAAGTAAAAATCTTGCAATGAGAAGGTTAAAAGAGTAAAATTATATTTGCTACATGTAGCAAGCAACTTTACATAAAAAAAGTGGAAGTGAGTGATTGTCACAAATTAACTAGACCCTTTACCACTTTAACTAAATATTTTAAGGCAACAAAACATGAGTTAACTAGTAAAGATGGAATATGTAAAGAACCTTTTGTATAGTTCAAGAAGATCCTTGGTTATAAGACTTGATCCAGTTACAGATGATGATGCCTGCATAAAGAAACAGCTTAGATCTCAGATTGTATAACAATAATTTTCAGCAAGATGAACAGAAGAGACAGATTGAGGATTCGACATCACCACTAAACAATCTTCAGCAACAGGACCGGCATTTTTACATTTCCAACTAAAATAAACAGCAACAGAATTAAATGCAGGTTAATTAAATAAAGCAGTGGGGTGCATACAAGGACACTATTATGGCTACTCATTGGAAAAAAAAACATCTTGTCTTGTCACTCACTACTTACCATTTTTTCTTGTCGTTTGGGTTGGGCTCCGCCTTTTGGGCTTAGCTTTTCATAATCCAATCACTATTACTCTTTAGCTTTTAAGCTTTCTCATTCGTGAATCCTACATAGAAATATAAAGACAGCCCCAAGTTGGTTAGATATGATATATGGTCCAATGCTTGCTAGAGTTCGTTATAACTTATAATACATTATCATTTGAAAGACGCTATTGTTATATATTTCTTAATTAACCTCCTATTGCATCCTTTTTTTAGTACTATATATAACATTTAATTAGCATAAAGACTTAAAGTTCCCAGAGCCATGTCATTGAAATCTTCCAAAATTAAGGACCCATTATTATTGCTTCTCATCTCCATGAAAGAGGACCACAATACTTACTTTACTAATAGGAAATAATACAGCAAGTAACAAACAAGTAAAGATTCTCATAAACAATAAATGAAATGAAAAGAGCTTATCAAAACCCCGTTGATTATGTCCATAAGCCTAATCTATTAAACTTAGCCAAACACAAACATCCCCCTTAATAAGCTCTTTTTGGGCTTATTATCTTCTACTCTTTAAGTTCCCCTAACTAATGTTTCCAAAGATGGTATTAATTAACTCAAGAACAAAACATGTCTTACTTAAGGGTGTTTTTAATAATAATTACAGCACCTTGACGGAGACTAACATCTTCTCCCCTTGCTATCTATTGATATCAACATACATTCACTCGCTTCCAATGACAACAGCTATTTGATGGGCTTTGAGAATATGGCCAAAGATACACTTATCATCATTATCATTTACGACCGTGTAAACTAGAACATGTATTGACGCAACTAACTTTGAGGTTCTTCTCACCTCCATCAGCAACAATCTTTTCAGGTCGAAGAGCCTCCTATTCACTTACATTAACACAAGCAAGAGTGTCAAAGCCTCCAATATAAATATATATATATCACTTCTTCAAACAAACATACTACATTAAGGTCCTTTGGCAAGTCCATAAACGCTCAATTTCAATAACAAATAAGGTTTTTCACATATGAAACCAGGGGAACTCACCAAGAATGATGCAAAAATTTCAGATGTCATGACCGCATTAAAACCAACAACAGGTACCAATGCTGCAAAGGCAAAGAATACAAGAGCAGTAAATACACACATGGTTTCCAGAGAAAATGGTATGTTCAGGGATTGAAGAACCCTGAAAGAAAAAACAATTACAATATTTACTAAGAATAAACTAATACTGCTACTGGGTTAATAAACATAAACTAGTTTTGCAATACGCACTTGCAAATAGTTCTGGCAATCAATGTCAATCTGGGTATTGCAAGAGTACGAATGAGAAAACAAAAGCTAATATAGAGTGTCAAATTTAATTCATCAACTAACATACTCAATCATAAAAAGAAAACAAAAACCTCCACATACCAGGTACGATCTTCAAACCAATTCCAGAAGTCATATAAATAATCTACTGCTTAACATATAACTCCCTCATAATCATCATCAGTTACCAATCAAGCCTTAAACCTGTGATCACCATCACACATAATGATTAGTCATTTGCTAGAGGTTTTGATTTGGGTGAAATTACGGTGATGTAAAACTGAAAGTGGCACGATTTCATTTGTGGGCTAGTGGGAGATTGGGAGGGATGTTAAAAAAAAGTGAATTTTCATTTTGGGGAAAATAAAATGGTGGTTTCAATTAGAGCTAAATACATGGTGGCTAAATATTAGAAACTTTTGAGTTTATCAAAATATTTAAGTTTGGAAATTTTAAGTATTTTCAAAAACATCTATAAAAATTAAGAACAAAAACATAGCTTATGTTTGGCAATGAACTTTTAGGAGTGTAACATTTAGAATTTAACTTTTGGCAAGAAGCTTAAGAATTTTTTGTTTAACCCACTGCTAGTTTTTCCAAAAATAAATTGAGCTTAAAAAGGTTCATCTTCCCTTTTTTTAATTCAATATGATGGTATTTTTGAATTTCAAATATGCAGAAAAATAAAAAGGGTGTAAACGATAGTTAAAAACACGAGTATTTAGACTAGCTCTTGAATGAAATAGTCGGTGTCTTTTGATATTTAAACAGAGAACGGTCCTCCAAAAACTAGTGTCTTTTACTAAACGAGAGACCGGTCTTTAATCGACATGACCCGTTTAGGCGCGCTTATATTATAGAGATTGTGTGTTTTCTTGAAAACCCAGATTTCATACCCATCCCCGCTATTTTTACACTATAGATACTGGTTTTTTTATAACCGATCTTTATTAGGGGGTGTTTATGGGCTTTTTTGTAGTAGTGTGCTATCCATGAAAAGTGTAATAAAACAACACATATATTTCACCCTTCCTATTTTCTGACAACTTCTATCGCCAAAACATAAGGTTCCATCCGATCTTTAAGCATATATTGCCCCCCCCCCAAGATGCAATATATGACAAGTCTTAGATAAATTTGTGTAACACCCCCAAAAAAATGGTTTGCAGCGGAAGAAAAGGTTTTTGGGATGCTACTCAATTGGATCATAACACAAAGTGAAAAATAAAGATTTTTCTTAAAAGATTTCATTTATTGAAGTAAAATAGTGTTTACAAAGTTTGAATTGTTGCGGAAATATGGCCCATTAATAAAATATGGTCCCCATAAGTAAATCAGAGTCATCTATGACCATGCCATGCCAATGCCCAAGCGCCAAAGTTAGCTATCGTCTTTTTAATACCTGAGATAAACATGCTTAAAAAGATCAACACAAAGGTTGAGTGATATTCATAGGTTTAGTAAATAGTTGAACACAAGTAAGAGATGATAATTGCTTCAAGACAAATTACCATAGAAAACAGAGATTATTATTATGCACCAAGCTCATGAAACCAATACTAACTACATACACCTAATTACTGGTGTAAGTAAATAAAATTGCCCCCCAAGATGTAATAGCCAATTACATAGAGATACCAAATATAGTGCTCCGGTTATTTCCTATAACCGATTCGGGTCATCAATTCCCATAGTACTATCCACGATATTTTATGCTCACTCGCAAGTGATTAATGGTTCATGATGAAGGGGACTTTTGGCTGGCAACTTAGGCTATTATAATAATAAGCATGCAAGCATACATTTTAAGAAAAGACTTGTGTTCTAGTTTATAGCATGTATCTCCCCCAAAGAGTTTATAAAACAATTAAAAGAGTAAAAGTGGGGCTATGAACTCACCTTAGTGATACGGTAGGAAACGCACAACAATAGCAAGTACGATATGACCACGGCTTCAACACGAAACCTAGATATGATATGGCAAGTCTTAGATAATATATTCCGTTTAGTTTATTTCCTTTTTAAGGTGTGTCGATATTGGATAACGATTTCGTATAATTATATACTTATAATTATATATAAGTTTAGTTAAAATATCGTCATAACAATTCTCGTTATAAGCTTTAGGTCATCAAAATACTTGTTTTTATAAAGTCGTGATAAGTTTATAAGTTTTCTAAATATTTTCTAAAATTTAGAGTTTTTACCCTCAAGTTTTAAAAATGTACAAGTTTGGCCCCTAAACTTTGGAAAAAGGACACTTTGTACCCAAAAGTATTTCGACTCAAAATTTCCGAAATGACGTTTTGGTCCCTCTATAAAACTTTTTTACAAAAGTATTTCAAAAAGTCATGTTTACACTTTTGGTCCCCGAGGTTTCAAAGTTTACATTTTCACTCAAAAACTTTTATTTATTCTTTATAATTAGTTTTTCCTTATTTACAATTTATACCCCGGACTTTTACCACGCATGTGTAACATGTACAAAACACCCTATAACTTTTCGAAAACTTACTCTTTTAACCCAAAAATACATATTTTGCAAATTTAATCCTCAAAAACATATTTCGACTTAGTAACCATTTTTATCTTTTACTTCAGCTTATTAGAAGCTTATAATCAATTTATGAGCTTATTTTTATCATGATTGGGCTGGGTATTTACGTATGTTTGGGCCTTAAGGATTTTTAGTCGCAAAACACGGTCGAGACGTCGAGTGAATTTGGTAACTAATATATATACGCTTCTTCATGGCTTTTAAATGACTTAGCTTAACATGTTTATGAGATCGACACTTATGTTTTAAGACGTTTAACGAGTGATATTAAATGTTAACGGGAAAGAATGAAACGAAAGTGAGTAGAAGAGAAGCTTACGACACTCGAAGGGTGGTAACGTGACTCAAAATGACTCCTCATTTCCTTATACTCAAGCTAAGCGATTAGGAACCTTTGCGACTTGTTTCGTTCTTGACCACATCTCCACAGTAGACTTTTATGTTTGAGAAAGTGAGGTGAGAATTGTTTTTGAGTGTGATGATAATTGTTAAGTGTTTGAGCTAGTTTATATAGGAGAATTCATGCATGGCCTTGCCAATACTTTATTTACTTGTTTTACTAGTTCCAAAATGAGATGCCTTGTTGTCTCCTCGAGCGCATTATATCTCGATAAGGGGGCATGCTTTGTGTTTAGTCATATCACAAGAAATATATAATCTCTTGGGTAAGCAAGTCTAAGTTTCTAGGTTAATAAAATAAAGGTTAGAGTGGCTTAGATTTTGCTTTTGGTCTCCTCTTCTCACACTAACACGCAAACGGAAATGGCCAAGAAGTGGTGTGTTGCTTTTCCTGCCTCGTGTCTTGTCATATCACCACAGAAACATAGGAGTTAAAATAAGGTTTGCTTGTTTAGGCTTTGTCTCTACTCTTTTGAACACACATACTCACGCATGAAATGCATGAAGACCAAGTTGATAGTTTTGCTTTGGTTCCTTGTGGTTTGCGTCTAATAGAAGAGAAAATGTGCCTAGGTAATATTTTAAATGGCTAGGGTAGCCAAGTCTTAGGTGTTGTGTCTTGTCCTTGTCAATGTAAGTAAGGCTAGGTTTAGGTTTATATAAAATGGGTGACAGGGTGGCTAGGCTAGAGATTGTCTCCTACCCACATGAATTTAAGACAAATGTAGACCAAGGTTTTTGAAACAAGTGAGTTACAGTGGCAAAGTGAGGCTCGACAAGGAGAAGAGAAAAATCAAAGCAAAGTCTTTAACCAAAATTTACTAACCCAAGAACCAAATATACTAAGTTAACTTCCAAGATTTCCCAATAAAACTCCAAGGCTCTAAATCTTTAACTACACTTCGGTTTTGAATGTTTGAAGGAAGCTGTGAAATATGTATGCTTGTGTCTTGGCACCTCAAATAAAGAGCAATGGAAATGATATCGCTAAATGACTTGTGGATATTACACAAATGTGAAGCATGGAATATAGATTTGTTTATTATGCTACCCACTAGTTAGCTTATAATATGTAAAACAATAAAATGGGGTTGTCTTGAGTGTTCTACTGAAAGAACAAAGAGGAAGTGTCAAATCATATTGTGTTTCAAAATAAAATTAATGAGTGAGCTTGGTTGTTTTTGCTGATGGGTGGGTCTCGTTGCATACTTAGTAAACAAAGGAACATGCAACATTTGAATATTGCCAATTTGTAGAAATGAGGGTGTGTCGGGCTTTGAGACCCGGTAGAAAATAAAATTATAAAAGCTTATTATATATTTATCTTACGAAATTTTTATTATCGAGGTCGAGAGGGAAGTAAAAATATTCGTTTCTTGCCGGTTTTGAATTCTTCGTGTTACTCGTAAGTTATGCCACATGAGGTCGTGTCGAAAGTTATTTGAAAAAAAATATCCCGTAGTTATCGTTGATCAAAATTTACCTTTCTAATTGTGCGGTTAATTTCTCGGGGTCTCACAGTACCCACCCCTTATGGGAACCTCGTCCTCGAGGTTAAATTTGTGTTACTTGCTTAGGTGATAAAGTAAAGGTTTAAAGTTTAGTAGCTCGTTTGAAAACATCAATTTACCTGAATATTCGTTTGATTGAAAGACATATAACTTTTCAAGAACTGTTATCTCCTTGAGATAGATAATTTGTGTAAGATGTTTGTGACTTCGAGAGGTTTTAATAAAACAACTTTTTACACTTGATGTAATTGAGATAACTTTTCAAAAGTCGACGATTGATACTTCCTCGCATAAGAACATTTGATAAAGTTTGACCAGAAATTTTCATTTCGTAAGAATAAGTAATTTCAGGAAAGTGTTACCACGAGTTTTTATTGTTGTTACCGATGTGATTTAAGAAAAGTCCCCGATGGTGAAAACGTTAACAAAATGTAGTTGGGTATGCATAACCTCATAAGCTCTAAATGTTTAAAAATAGCGAGTATTTAAAATTTTAGAAGAGAGCTTGGCGTATGTATAGAAAGTTGTTGAATCTCAGCTTTTGTGATGAAAACTTGGTAAATAAGGTTTTAGGCGACAACATGGAATCGGTTCCAAGTTGGAGGTTTTTATGTGAATTCAAAAGTCGTTTTGCAATTTCAAATAGTTTCAAATAACTTAGCTTTTGTAGATGATGAGTCAGTTTTGTTTCCAAGCATTTCCTATTAAAATGTGTATCTATTGTTTTCAAAACAAAGCGCTTATTTTTACTCTGAAAATTTGGTTTATTTTCAAAAGAAAATATCGTTTATCCTTTAAAGTTTTTCGAGAGGAGTAAATAGTTTATGAGAAAATTGCAGTAAAGTTTATGAAATGTTTCAGAAACCACTTTATTGAGTAAGAAGAAAATATTTCTATTAAGATAAATCATAGTTTGCGGTTTGGTGTTAAAGCAACACTTAGTAAGGTGATTGTTAAAACAGCTTTACAAGGTAATAGAAAATGATTTATTTATTATTTATAGGGTAGTAGTGAAATCGTAGTTAACCTTGTGATATTTTGGTAAGACAACAATTCAGGTTATAAGATAACTCGTGAAATGATTTGTAAAATAGCTTATAAGAAAACAATTTATTGTTTGTCCAATAGTAGAAGATTTCGTAGTTCAAATAAGTAGGGTGGTAGTAAAATACTTAGTACGGTAAAGGCAAAATAGTTTGTGAGGTAAGAGTACCAAGTTTTATGGTTTTAAATCAGACAGTGGCTAAAACAACTCACTAAAAGGGTAAAATAGTTTGTAAGACCGTAATATAACTTGTAGGAAAAATTTATAATATAGTTTACAAATTGATATCGTAATTGTTTGTTGTTTCATAAAATAGTAGTAAGGTAATTAATCGGTTTATTACTCTATAGAAAATATTTAGCAAAGTATTAATAAGGTCATTGTTTATGAAGTATGAGTAAGGTTGTAAATTTTTGGTTTAATGGCACAGTAGTAAGGCTTTTTGTAAAATGACCATGAAATAGTCGGTAGAATAGTTGAAAGCAGTTTACGTTAGACAATGACAAAGTTTATTATTTCATAAGAGGGAAGGTAGGACAAACAATTGGTATTTCAAAGGAATGAGTGAAAAGTTAGGAATCCGTTCCCAGAAAAAGTGACTTGAGTTGCAAGTTGACTTTTGGTATGTTTTTATATCTTTTAGTCGTTCGCTTATTATTTATGTTTAGCGAGGGGTTCCCTTTGTAGATGTCTAGGTGTGTTATTCCTAGAACGGCTAGGGAAGAAATCTGGTTTATCAATTGGGTACGAGTTTTGGGGGTAGGGGTGACATTGTTACTGTAATGGATGACGAGATGACTTCGATCTCAACGTCTAAGAGAATGATAATTGGATGGGATGATGGAGACATGGGTTGCGATGATTCAGTAATAGAGGTTTAATGATTCCGTAATGAAGACGATAAGTCGATGGGATGGGAAACAGAAGACATGGTATTGTAGCGACCCAAAAATATAATCTAAACACAGAGTAATGTCGTGCGGTAAATAAAATTTTAGTTAGTCGTGCGTAATGTGCTAAGCAAGTCTAAATGGTACTTATAATTATTAACTCGCATTATGCAATGTTTTTGCTGGTTATGTATTATCTCGCCAAAGAAATCTCATACATAACGTAGGCACGGCGGGCGCGAAGTGGTGGCGTAGAGTGGTCCATTTCAACATGAATCACTGTGGTGTCCTTGCGCGAAGAGGTAGTGTGCATCATCTGCCAAGCAAATCTCCATGCACGTTGCTAGTAAGATGTAGACGCGAAGGCGTAAGGTAGTGGTGTAAAATTGTCAGTTTAGAGAGTGTAGTAATGAGAAAGGCGTTCCACTTAGGAGAAAAGTTATCGTAGTGAGAGAATGTTGTGACGTCAGTGTGTGATGTGTAGGACTAAACCTTTATAACTCTTAGGATGAAAATTTTTCTCTTTTTAGAAGTCTATCAGGAGGTCAACTGGACATACCACTATCATAACTACTTTCAGTATTGCAACATTCACCTCTGAGTCGGACATTGGTGATCAGGCTATATCCCACTGTCCCTGGTTGAATATAGGTGATCAAGCTATATTCACCCGAGGTTCAATGAATCTTGTAATGCTTAACTTAGTTATACTAGTAACATGTCCTAATGCTTTTAAAGTTTGTTACGAAAGACTGAACAAATATTTCGTTTATGTGGGGGAGAAGGCGTAGCGCTGTGGTATGTAAACATACGTATAGGTAAAACAATCATAGTTAATAGTGAGACTAAGTTGTTAGTAATAAAGCACATATCTTATCAAAGATGACTATAACAAGTCATAAGTTAGGCAATCAGCTTGGCAGGCAGGCATGTGTCGGTCATAGGGTTAAGTTTTTGTAAAAGTGGTTATAGTCTAGGTTTGAAAAATACCTAGTTCTCTATAACCCAGTGCTCGATGCCAATCTATAACACCCCCAAAAATGGTTTGCAGCGGAAGAAAAGGTTTTTGGGATGCTACTCAATTGGATCATAACACAAAGTGAAAAATAAAGATTTTTCTTAAAAGATTTCATTTATTGAAGTAAAATAGTGTTTACAAAGTTTGAATTGTTGCGGAAATATGGCCCATTAATAAAATATGGTCCCCATAAGTAAATCAGAGTCATCTATGACCATGCCATGCCAATGCCCAAGCGCTTCCAAAGTTAGCTATCGCCTTTTTAATACCTGAGATAAACATGCTTAAAAAGATCAACACAAAGGTTGAGTGATATTCATAGGTTTAGTAAATAGTTGAACACAAGTAAGAGATGATAATTGCTTCGAAGACAATTACCATAGAAAACAGAGATTATTATTATGCACCAAGCTCATGAAACCAATACTAACTACATACACCTAATTACTGGTGTAAGTAAATAAAATTGCCCCCAAGATGTAATAGCCAATTACATAGAGATACCAAATATAGTGCTCCGTTATTTCCTATAACCGATTCGGGTCGTCAATTCCCATAGTACTATCCACGATATTTATGCTTCACTCGCAAGTGATTAATGGTTCATGATGAAGGGGACTTTTGGTTGGCAACTTAGGCTATAATAATAATAAGCATGCAAGCATACATTTTAAGAAAAGACTTGTGTTCTAGTTTATAGCATGTATCTCCCCAAAGAGTTTATAAAACAGTTAAAAGAGTAAAAGTGGGGCTATGAACTCACCTTAGTGATACGGTAGGAAATGCACAACAATAGCAAGTACGATATGACCACGGCTTCAACACGAAACCTAGATATGATATGGCAAGTCTTAGATAATATATTCCGTTTAGTTTATTTCCTTTTTAAGGTGTGTCGATATTGGATAACGATTTCAGATAATTATATACTTATAATTATATATAAGTTTAGTTAAAATATAGTAATAACAATTCTCGTTATAATCTTTAGGTCATCAAAATACTTGTTTTTATAAAGTCGTGATAAGTTTATAAGTTTTCTAAATATTTTCTAAAATTTAGAGTTTTTACCCTCAAGTTTTAAAAATGTACAAGTTTGGCCCCTAAACTTTGGAAAAAGGACACTTTGTACCCAAAAGTATTTCGTACTCAAAATTTCCAGAAATGACGGTTTTGGTCCCTCTATAAAACTTTTTTTACAAAAGTATTTCAAAAAGTCATTTTTACACTTTTGGTCCCCGAGGTTTCAAAGTTTACATTTTCACTCAAAAACTTTTATTTATTCTTTTTAATTAGTTTTTCCTTATTTACAATTTATACCCCGGACTTTTACCATGCATGTGTAACATGTACAAAACACCCTTTAACTTTTCGAAAACTTACTCTTTTAACCCAAAAATACATATTTTGCAAATTTAATCCTCAAAAACATATTTCGACTTAGTAACCATTTTTATCTTTTACTTCAGCTTATTAGAAGCTTATAATCAGTTTATGAGCTTATTTTTATCATTATTGGTAAGGATTTTTAGTCGCAAAACAAGGTCGAGACGTCGAGTGAATTTGGTAACTAATATATATACGCTTCTTCATGGCTTTTAAATGACTTAGCGAACATGTTTATGAGATCGACACTTATGTTTTAAGACGTTTAACGAGTGATATTAAATGTTAACGGGAAAGAATGAAACGAAAGTGAGTAGAAGAGAAGCTTACGACACTCGAAGGGTGGTAACGTGACTCAAAATGACTCCTCATTTCCTTATACTCAAGCTAAGCGATTAGGAACCTTTGCGACTTGTTTCGTTCTTGACCACATCTCCACAGTAGACTTTTATGTTTGAGAAAGTGAGGTGAGAATTGTTTTTGAGTGTGATGATAATTGTTAAGTGTTTGAGCTAGTTTATATAGGAGAATTCATGCATGGCCTTGCCAATACTTTATTTACTTGTTTTACTAGTTCCAAAATGAGATGCCTTGTTGTCTCCTCGAGCATTATATCTCGACGAAGGGGGCATGCTTTGTGTTTAGTCATATCACAAGAAATATATAATCTCTTGGGTAAGCAAGTCTAAGTTTCTAGGTTAATAAAATAAAGGTTAGAGTGGCTTAGATTTTGATTTTGGTCTCCTCTTCTCATACTAACACGCAAACGAAAATGGCCAAGAAGTGGTGTGTTGCTTTTCTTGCCTCGTGTCTTGTCATATCACCACAGAAACATAGGAGTTAAAATAAGGTTTGCTTGTTTAGGCTTTGTCTCTACTCTTTTGAACACACACACTCACACATGAAATGCATGAAGACCAAGTTGATAGTTTTGCTTTGGTTCCTTGTATTTTTGCGTCTAATAGAAGAGAAAATGTGCCTATGTAATATTTTAAATGGCTAGGGTAGCCAAGTCTTAGGTGTTGTGTCTTGTCATTGTCAATGTAAGTAAGGCTAGGTTTAGGTTTATATAAAATGGGTGACAGGGTGGCTAGGCTAGAGATTGTCTCCTACCCACATGAATTTAAGACAAATGTAGACCAAGGTTTTTGAAACAAGTGAGTTACAGTGGCAAAGTGAGGCTCGACAAGGAGAAGAGAAAAATCAAAGCAAAGTCTTTAACCCAAATTTACTAACCCAAGAACCAAATATACTAAGTTAACTTCCAAGATTTCCCAATAAGACTCCAAGGCTCTAAATCTTTAACTGCACTTTGGTTTTGAATGTTTGAAGGAAGCTATGAAATATGTATGCTTGTGTCTTGGCGTCTCAAATAAAGAGCAATGGAAATGATATCGCTAAATGACTTGTGGATATTACACAAATGTGAAGCATGGAATATAGATTTGTTTATTATGCTACCCACTAGTTAGCTTATAATAAGTAAAACAATAAAATGGGGTTGTCTTGAGTGTTCTACTGAAAGAACAAAGAGGAAGTGTCAAATCATATTGTGTTACAAAATAAAATTAATGAGTGAGCTTGGTTGTTTTTGCTGATGGGTGGGTCTCGTTGCATACTTAGTAAACAAAGGAACATGCAACATTTGAATATTGCCAATTTGTAGAAATGAGGGTGTGTCGGGCTTTGAGACCCGGTAGAAAATAAAAATATAAAAGCTTATTATATATTTATTTTACGAAATTTTTATTATCGAGGTCGAGAGGGAAGTAAAAATATTCGTTCCTTGCCGGTTTTGAATTCTTCGTGTTACTCGTAAGTTATGCCACATGAGGTCGTGTCGAAAGTTATTTGAAAAAAAATATCCTGTAGTGATCGTTGATCAAAATTTACCTTTCTAATTGTGCGGTTAATTTCTCGGGGTCTCACAAAGGGGGGGTTGAATAGTTTTACCGATTAAAACTTTGTTTTAAAATATTTAGATCAACTTATGTCAATCTATTTATTGTGTGTGTTGGATGATGATAGATAAGCATATAAATAATTAATGCAAAGATAAAGAGTAAGAAACACAAAACCAGAACATGAGTATTTATAGTGGTTCTGTTACAAGGACACCCTCCCTGCCCTACTCCACTCGCCGAGTTCCCCACTAGAGAGTTCGTAAGAACTACACAACACAAGCTCCTTAATGTGGCGGAGAAGCCTTCACAATGTCGCCTACTATTTGTCCGGTACAAGGCTAGACACCGGGTTCTTCCATGAGGTAGAAACAAACCTGGCACAATGTCGCCTACACTTTATCTGGTACAAGGCTAGATACCGAGTTCCATTACAAAGTAGGAACTACTAACCAACACTACACCAATACACAACTACCCCAAAAGAGACACACTCCTTATTACAACAACATAAAGGATATCAATATCCTTTAACCTAAACTAACTATCTTGTACATCGATGCACCATATCGAATGTATACCCTTGGCATCTTTCACTAATGCCCTTGACAAGATCCTTCGGCACCTTTCACTAATGCCTTCAACACGGTCCTTTGGCACCTTTCACTAATGTGTTCGACATGGACCTTTGGCACCTTTCACTAATGTGTTCGACATGGACCTTTGGCACCTTTCATAATGCCTTCATCACAACACTGCTAGGAGGGAGGAAAGAACTATTGTAACATATTGGTTTTCATAAACTTACAAACACACAAGTATATGGGGTGTATGATATGAGGTTTAGAGAGAGAAAGTTAAGAGTGTTGGGGACTTTAGTGAGACAAAGAAAAATGATATTATGAAAGCTCCAACCCTTTGCCTTGCTAGGCAAAGGGTATTTATAGGTTCTTACAAGACACGCCTACTACGGGCTGTGGATCAGGCATACATTGGGAAAAGACCCGTCCGTCCTCCACGGTGTTACTTAACAAACTACTTACTAACACTAATAGACTACGACTACAAGCTTTCTAACGAATACATACACTTGAGGTGACCGACTCCTTAACAACAGGATTTTCTAAATCCTAACAATCTCCCCCTAAGGGAGGTCATCTCAATTACATCAATTACAAACTGATATTACATTTTGGTGTTCTTGGATTCTTATTAAGTTCTTGCTTCGTAGCCAGTAGTCTTTGATTCTTCAAGTTCCGCATGTTTGGTTCATTCGAGTGGAGGTTTTTAATTGATCCACGTGATAATGAGTTTTGAGCCAGCATTGAGATCATCAGCCAACATAAATCTTTGACTCATCCTTTGTACTGTTACCATCATGTGAAGTTGTGACTTTTGGACCGACATGCTCAGATTCTGGATCATGATATCTTCTCATCATAGTTGCGGAAGCTTTAGTTAATTCATGATATTTGCAGCAGCGTAGCAGAAGCATGGAGTGAAAATATCAGAATCACTTGATGACGATATGCACTTATTATGATTTCTTTAAGATGAACGTGATGTTTGAGCATGCGGCTATGGATTGACGCCCCAATTCTGATTAGCTGCAACCGTCGGGTATTCCTGCAAACAACAGTTAGTAATAAAGAGCACGAAAGTGTGTTTGATCACTTTCGTTGAATAGGTTGCAAGAACCATGATTCCCCGTTGATCAGTACAAGTACTGCCTGTGATTAGGTATACTTCCGAAGAATCTCCTTGACAGGGTTTCTCAGCTGCTCTAGCCGTTCTGAAACCGGAATGTCTCAAAGAAGACAACACGGAGTTAGTGAACCAGTAAATTGAAATTTACTGATTGATTAAAAATGAATTGATAACAATCGCGTATTGCTTGAAGAAAGATTTTTCCAATATGACGAAGGTTTTATATGAGAAATCAAATTTCAATCATCAATACCCTTTTAATTTTGAAAACATAATACACGGTCGATGTGCTAGAGAAAAGGATTTTGAGCACAACGACCGGTTTTTTTCAAAGGTATATGTCAATCCGTTTCCTGAACTAGGATTGATTCAAGTGTGAATCGCCCCATCGTTTCTGTCTAGTTGCCACATGGTTGATCTATTGGATAGATCTCACATGCCACCCACCAAGAGCTTGTTTGATGTTGGCTCAAGAAGGCTTTCCATCTTCATTGTGAATATGTTAACATATCACTCAGATGTCTTGGCAATACCACAAGGATAATGGGTAGCACTCTTAAAGTATATTCTCACTTTCGACATTGTGTGAAACAGTGAGTCTTCATTGATTGTGTCCTAATGAGATTTATTGATGATCTCTTGGCTCTAGACTCAATAGTGCACTTTGGTTTCCTATGCCAGAGACTAGGGAGAGGGTCTCATTCTTCAATATCAACAATCTCTAAGAGAAAGTTGATAGATTATGTAGGTTCCCCGTGAGAATGAAACAAGCCCTTTTAAGAGGAACTTTAGTAGCTTGGGAAGGTTAGTGCAGTGCGTCATTGGGTCCATGACGTCTTGTCTTCAATACCGGCGTTACCTTTGTAACCACTAGTAGCATATGTATTGAACCCGGTTTTCTGCCCTAAGGTTGAATTATTGGAGGTCTATTTCTTTTCACCCTTTTCTCATTTCATTTCTTTTTCATTCTTCAACCCCTTCAGTGCTTACCGAGACTTCATTACTAGAACCTTGTTGGGTTTGTTCCAGTCCTAGCTCTGTCTCAGTCCGCACTCTTCCCATTTCTCATTTTTCTCCTTTCTTCATTATTCCTAAGGACTCTACACTATCTAGTCGATTTTCCCTGGGTATATCCCTCCGACTCTGGCGGGATCGTGGGAACGAATACCTAACCTAACCATCCTTGTATCTCCGAGCATAAAGTAAAATTTTTCGGTCTTTTGGTATTGTTCATTCCTCCTCGAAACCAATTGAAAACCATTTTAAAATCGATCAAGGTACTTGTGATATAAAATCAAAGTATTTTGTACCTTGATTGTTTTTGATATTTTAGAAAAGCCCCCCCCCCCCCCCCCCCCCCCCCCCCCCCCCCCCCCCCCCCCCCTCAACATGTAGGCAAGAGGACTTTGAAATCTTAGATTAAGAGTGAAAGATCAAATCTTTGATTAATTATTTTCTAAAGATATCATCATCACTTCCCGATCAAATCTAGTATTTTAAATACATAGGATAAAACATTTTGGGAAAGGATGAGGTTTTCTTTTGATTGCTCCCCCTCAATATGTGCATCGAGATTCGAAAGAGTTTAGCACATATTATAGGGAACCTGCAATTAGAGACAAGTCAATCATGTTTCAATTATTTTTAGTTTAACATAGATGCTCCCCCTTAACATGTGCATAGAAATTTGAAATCGTTTGGCACGTGTAGGGAGGAGTACTTGTTATTATATATCTTAAAACCACTTATTGAATTATCAGTTTATATCCTTAAAAAATCACAAATTCTCCCCCGATCACAATTTTCAAACCCTTTGAGATTTGTGATCTCTATTGATTTAAATTGATTTTGAAAGCTTTTTGAGGAGAATTGTGACCTTCTTTTGAAAACATTTAATTGATAAGGATCAGAGTATGAGAGTTTAAACTCCATTGTTTAAAACATGCTTAATAATCTTATGAAAACACAACATTGGTCTGGATACAATTGTATAAAACATTGTTCTTTATGATTATCCAAAATTAGACCTTTTTTGTTTACATGTCAATTGTTTGAAAAATAACCTTTTTGATTTGATTGAAATCATTCTCCCCCTCAATCAATGACTTAAGTTGTTGATTGAGAGTTAGAGATTTTGACAAATGATAGGTCCAAATGATTTTCAAAAAGAGAGTCCGAGTTATTTTTAAAGCAATTTTGTTTTCATTATACGACAAATATTTTTCAGAAGAATTTTTAGAAGGAAAAATATTTGATTGGAAACATTTGTCTTTTTGTCGACAAACGTTTCTTATAAACTTTTGTTTTAGAATCAGAACATGAGGTTTCAAAATAAGATAAGGCATAGCTCTATTGTTTCTTTTAAAAAACGGGTTACTGCCTAAAATGACAATAAACCATCATTTCTCTCTTTTTTTTTTTTTTTTTTTTTTGAAAAATAAAATATATTACAACTGATCGAACTTCATCTAAAGACCCGTGTAATTCTTCGAATGACAATTCTAAGTCCGTAGATGTTATCGAAACCAGATAACATGATATAAAATATTTTGGACTTTTTCAAAAATTTCTGATTTTTATGGGTTTTGAAATTTTATATTTTTCTATTTTTCTTTTTGTTGGTTTTATAATTTTGTATTTTGTTTTTCGATAAAATATTTACAAAGAATAGATGAAGAAACACCTTTACTCCTCGTCTTCCTACTGAATACGTTTAAGTGTCTCAGGTTGTAGGCTCTTCAAGCCAAGTCGTGGAAGGATAAACTCAAAACATTTGTTGGGAATAAATTTAACAGTTACCACTGATAAACTTGTGGAAGACACTGCTGAAGATTGCACTAGCAGTGGAAACACATTACCACTGCTAGTACACATTATTACCACTGCTATTAGGATAATTGTTATGTATTCGTGTATAGATAAGTATAGAAAAGATCTTGTGTATATTCTATATTGATAGCATTATACTTATCTTGTAAAGGACTCCTTATGCTATAAAAGGCGATCCTAGGTCATTGTTCTAGGTACGTATGCTTCAAGGTGTAACCCTAGTGATAAGCAAGATCACTCGTATTATTCTTAATAATATTGGAGCTTTGTGTTATACTGTTCTCAATTACATTACATCATACAATCCATATTGTGAGTATTACTAAGTATATTCCGCGTACTTATTAATATAATTCAAAGTATCACTAACACAAGGTGTGTGTTTAGATCCATCAAGTGGTATCAGAGCTTTGGTTCTAATACTTTGATTCAGAAGATCCAAGGAATAAGCTTAACATACTCACTCAAATCAATGGAGATGGAAAACCAATCCAACTCTGCTCCAAGGCTTCCTAAGCTAAAACTCAATGAGTTTGAGATGTGGAGGATAATGATTGAGCAATAGTTTCTCATACAAGACTATGCTTTGTGGGAGATCATCTTAACTGGTGATTCCTTCAAGTCTCAGAAGAAGACTGAGAAAGTTGGTGACAAAGAAGTTGTAACAGTTTCTGTACATGAGACTATTGGTGAAAGAACACAGAAGAAGAATGACATGAAGGCCAGAAGTTTGTTACTAATGACTCTTCCTAAAGACTGATCATTGCTTTCAAAGAAATTCAAGACAAAGAAAAGAACTTTTGAAGAGATTTGTTCAGTGTTTGGTGGCAATGATGTTACTAAGAAGACTCAAAAGACATTGTTGAAGCAAAGCTATGAAAACTTCTCTGCTTCAAGCAATGACTCACTTGACAGCATCTTCACCAAACTCCAGAAGATTGTCACACAATTGACTGTGTTTGGAATTGAGGTAGAAAAGGAAGACCTCAATTTGAAGTTTCTAAGAAGTTTGCCTGTTGAGTTTCATACTAATGTTACAGTCTTGGAAAATAAACCAGAGATTGAAACTATGAAGCTCAATGATCTTTACAACAACTTCAAACTCATTGAACAAAGGTTGTAGAAGGCATGGAAACTTGGTACAAGCTCTAGCAGTTTGGCATTGATGTCAATCTCTGTTGACAGTGATGATTCTGAAGATGACAGTGATGATGATATTGCCACTGCTGGTTTTGCAGTTTCCACTGGTAATGCTATTGTTACCACTGCAGGTTCAAAGAAGAAGGTTGCTGGTATTGAAGATCCTACCTTTTATGCCTTTATCTCCACTCAAGTTAATGGCTCTATTTTAACTCATGAAGACATAGAGCAAATTGATGATGATGACTTGGAGGAGATGGACATAAAGTGGCAAATAGCTCTTCTTAGCATGAGGGCTAGGAAATCCTACAAGAAGACTGGCAAGACAATTCACATCAATGGTAATGAAACTGCAGGGTTTGATAAAAAGAAAGTAGAGTGTTTCAACTATCACAAGTTGGGGCATTTTGCTAGAGAATGCAGAAGACCAAGGAAGCAGGACAATAGGTCTACTTGGTACAAGCAAAAGAAAGAACCAATTGTGGAGGAACCAAAGGCAATGCTGGCAATTGATGGTGTGAGCTATGATTGGAGTTTCATGGCCGATGGACAAGAGGAACAACCTTCGATCTCGATTTTATTGCTACTGAACATGCTCTCATGGCTTTCTCTGACTCTGAGGTACAAAACTTTGAAAGTTGTTCTAAAACATGTAGGGCTTCTAGAGAATGTGAAAGGCTTAATGAAGAATATGACAACCGAAGAACAGAGTTGTTTGCTGCTAATTATAATGTGACAAACCTTAGAAGAGGCATATCTGTATTAGAAAAACAACTAGAGCATTATAGATCAACTGAGACAAAATATAATGATGATATGGTTGATCTTAGATGAGAGTTAGATCATAAGATATCAGTGAATGAGGCAATAAAAGAAGAGCTTGAAAGACTTAAAAAGGTAAATGAGAATGTCAATTTATTTGTTGATACTTTATATTATCAGTTTAAGTGAATTGATAAAATTTGAAATGCTCAAATTACTAGTAAAGTTAAGTCTGGTATGGGATACAATACTGTTCCTCCACCACTAAGGGGTGTTCCATCACCTCCTGGCATAGATTTAGCTCATACAGGTCTAGAAGAATTTTAGGATCTGAATCTTGAATATGGTCCTCCCAAATTTGTGAACTGTGAGGAAGAAGTTAAGCATGAATCTGATGTTTTTGAAAGTGCAAGTGACTCATCTGTTGTAGATGAGAATGATAAAAAGAAAGTAGAGGCTTCTATCCCACAAGTTGTAAATACTATTACAGAGGAACCTAGGAAACAAGCTAATAAACCTAGATCAACTGTAAGGTATGCTGAGATGTATAGAAACAAGTCATCAACTCCTAGGGGTAACCAGAGAAGTTGGAATCATGTAAAATCTCAACAACTAGGTAGTGAGTTTGTGATGTACAATAAAGCATGTTATATATGTGGTAGCTTTAATCATTTACATGCTAATTGTGACTATCATGTTGGGAGAAAGGAAGTTTATGGGAATAAAAGGGTGGAAACAAACAGGTTTCAAAACAAAATACACCCTAATTCACACAGCAACATGATCCCAAGAGCAGTACAACTAAGAAGTGGTCTTAAAACTTTTGCCACTACTAAAAGTGTTAACACTGCTCACCCTAAAACACCTGTTGCAAGTGCAAAATCCAAAACAACGTTTGTAAAATCTGCACAAACAGGGAAAAGGTCTTTTCAAAATAAAAGGGCTCAATATAACAAACAGTGGGTACCAAAAACTAAACTAGCAGTTACCACTGCTCAGTCAAAAGTTCCCACTGCAAGGGTTGTAAACAAGAACAAGGGTAACATGGGAAATGCTGTGAAGGCCTCAGCACGTTGGGAATGAAAACCTAAAGGAATAACCTCAACAACCAATCCCAATGGTGTATCAATGACCTTCGATAGATATAAATATATTGATACACGAGGCAGATCCAAGTCAATCATGGCTTGGTTCTCCAAAGGAAACTAACTTCTTTCTTATATGTGCAGGAACATCCAAGGACAAAGAGATCAGATCAAGGCTACACAGATAGTGGATGTTCAAGGCACATGACTGGCAACAAGTCCTATCTCTCAAATTTTGAATACTATGATGGACAATTTGTCAGCTTTGGAGGTGGAGTTAATGGAAAAGTTACTAGTAAAGGGGTCATCAAAACTGGTAACTTGGATTTTGAACCTGTGTACTATGTAAAAGAGCTTAAGTATAATCTTTTTAGTGTGTCACAAATGTGTCACAAGAAAAACAATGTTTTTTATCAAGATATGTGTTTTGTTCTCTCTAAGGATTTTAAGATGCCTAATGAAAGTCAGATTCTTCTTAAGATTCCTAGAAAAGGCAACTTATATAGCTTTGATATGAATAACATTGTTGCTAAAGATGATTATGCTTGCTTGCTTACAAAGGCTACAGTGGATGAATCCATGTTATGGCATAGAAGACTTGGTCATATTAATTTCAAAACCATAAATAAGATTGTTAAAGATGGTTTGGTAAGAGGCTTGCCTCAGAAAAGATTTGAAAATGATCAAACCTGTGTTGCTTGTCTTAAAGGCAAACAACACAGAGCTTCTTGCAGGTCAAAATTGATTAACTTTATTGCTCACCCACTTCATATGTTACATATGGACTTGTTTGGTCCTACATCTGTGAGTAGCTTAAATCTTAAGAAGTATTGTCTTGTTGTGACTGATGATTTCAGCAGATTTACATGGGTTTTCTTTCTCTGAACTAAGGATGAAACAACTGGCATCATTAAGACCTTCATTGCAGAAGTAGAAAACCAATATGATATGAAAGTTAAAATCATTAGCTGTGACAATGGGACAGAGTTTAAGAATAGATTTATGGATGATTTTTTGCAGGGATAAAGGTATTAAAAGAGAAATAAGTGTAGCTAGAACTCCTCAACAAAATGGTGTTGCTGAGAGGAGAAATAGGACATTAATAGAGGCTGCTAGAACCATGTTGGCAGATTCAAAATTGCCAATCACTTTTTGGGCTGAAGCAGTTAACACTGCTTGTTATGTGCAAAACAGGGTTTTAGTGGTGAAAACAAAGAACAAGACACCTTATGAGTTATTTATAGGTAGACCCCCTATCCTAGACTTCATGAGACCATTTGGATGTCATGTCACTATTCTGAATACCATAGATTATCTGGGCAAATTTGAAGAAAAATCTGATGAAGGGTATTTTGTTGGGTATTCCATGATTAGTAAAGCTTTTAGAGTATTCAACTTAAGAACCCAAAAGATTGAAGAGAATCTGCATGTTGAGTTCCTAGAAAACAAAGTGAACGTCAAAGGAACTGGTCCAGAAAGGCTGTTTGATCTTGATACCCTAACCCATACCATGAACTATGTACCTATCTCTACAGATAATGATGATATTCCAAGGACTGGAGATGCTCAACCTTCTAATGATTCTGGAAAAGAAGGATATAGCAATATGAACATTGTAAATCCTAAAAGCAATGGAAATTCAGATTCCACTGCTATGCCAGAAGTTTCCACTGCAACACCAGAAGTGGAAAATACAACTCCAGTTATAGAGGAAGCTCAAGCCAATAATGTTGAAATCTCAAATATGCCAAATGAGATTGCAGTTCCTCAAACTCCCCATACCTCAATTCATAACTCACATCCTCTTGAAAGTGTGATTGGGGATGTAAATTCACCAGTGAAGACTAGAAGACAATCAAAATTGCCTGATGTTTAAGGATTTATTAGTGAAATCTATGAATCTAAGAATCATGAAGGCAAGAATGAATGTCTTTTCATGTGTTTTCTGTCACAAATGGAGCCAAAGAATGTATACAAGGCACTTGAAGATGAAAGTTAGGTGGAAGAAATACAACAAGAGTTGCTCCAGTTCAAGATTCAAAAGGTTTGGGTGCTTTGTGATTTACCCTCTGGCAACAAGGTAATAGGTACAAAATGGGTGTTTAGAAAAAAAAAGATGAAAGAGGAATTGTTATCAGAAACAAGGCTAGGCTTGTGGCTCAAGGATACACTCAGGAGGAGGGTATTGACTATGAAGAAGTGTTTGACCCAGTTTCAAGAATTGAAGCAATTAGGCTGTTCTTAGCCTATGCATCTTTTATGGGCTTTAAAGTCTATCAAATGGATGTAAAGAGTGCTTTTCTATATGGGCAAATTAATGAGGAGGTATACGTTTCACAACCTCCAGCTTTGAAGACCTCGACTATCCAAACAAAGTGTACAGGTGGTTAAAGCTTTGTATGGCTTGCATCAGGCACCAAGAAAATGGTATGAAACCTTAACTACTTATCTTCTTGATAATGGGTTTCATAGAGGCAGAGTGGATCAGACTTTGTTCATCAAGAAAGACAAGAATGATATCTTGCTGGTTCAAGTATATGTTGATGATACCATTTTTGGCTCTACAAAGACAGAGATGTGCAAAGAGTTTGAGAAGCTAATGAAGGATGAGTTCAAGATGAGTTATATGGGTGAACTCACATTCTTTTTGGGACTTCGAGTACAAAGAAAGGCCGATGGTATTTTCATCAATCAATATAAATATGTGTCGAGATACTAAGGAAATTCAAGTTCTCTGATGCAAGGTCATCCAGCACCCCTACAGACAAGACTACACATCAACTTTTGAAGGAAAATAGTGGTGAAGCAGTTGATGTGCACATGTACAGACCTATGAATGGTTCTTTGATGTATCTTACATTATCTAGACCAGATATTATGTTTGCAGTATGTGCTTGTGCAAGGTTTCAGGTCACTCCGAGGTTCTCAAACTTGACTGCTGTGAAGAATATTTTCAGATATCTTAAAGCATTTCCTAATATGGGCTTATGGTACCCTAGAGAATCACCTCTAGAACTGGTTACTTACTCAGATAGTGACTATGCCGAGCTAGTTTGGATCGAAAATCTACAATAGGTGGATGCCAATTTCTTGGAAATAGATTGGTGTCATGGCAGTGCAAGAAACAAACAATGGTGGCAAATTCATCAACCGAGGCAGAGTATGTGGCTGCTGCAAGTTGTTGTGCTCAAGTTCTATGGATTCAAAATCAACTTTTGGAGTATGGGTACAATTTTATGAATACCATCATTTATATTGACAATAGTAGTACCATTTGCATAATTAAGAATCTAGTTCAACACACAAAGACTAAACATATTGAAATTAGACACCATTTTATAAGAGATTGTTATGAGAAAAGGCTAATTCAAGTTGTCAAAATCCATACTATTGATAACTATGCTGATTTATTAACTAAAGGACTTGATGTGGGTAGATTTCAGTACTTGGTAACAGGTATTGGAATGCTTAATCCATAAATTTTTGTGTCTAATGGTCTTTGGTGTTGAAGGGAGGTTTTTGGTACTAAAATTGTTGTATAAGTTTGTATTAGTTTGTATATGTTTGCTTGTATTTTTGCTTGTCCACTAACTTCTATGCAGAAAATAAGGCTAATAGTGGAAACTAAAATACAAGCAGTGGTAAAAGTTGCTCTCACAGTGGAAAAAGTAAAACGAAGAAACCTAATTTCATTGAGAAGAAGTTTATTACATTCAAAGCAGAGAGTACTACCAACCACCATCAAAACACAAAAAGATAAAAATCTAAAACAACCTACACCCCTACACCCTACACACGCTACTCCATTGGCTTCTTGCCCTTGCCCTGATAGTTGTGCTTGGTCTTCTGTGCACTCTTCCTTTTGTTCTCAAAGGTTGACTGCATTCTTGGACAAGAAAGACCAAAAACTTGTGGAGGAGGCCTTGGTAGCATTGCAGGCTTCTTTGGTATGGAGATTTGCTTCATGTTGGAGAGAGCTGCTCCCAAAGACTTTGTCAGAGCCCTTGGAAACTCCTTGGACAAGGAGTAGGTATCATCATCATCATCATCATCTGATGAGCTGGAGTAGAACTCAAGAGAAGGTGCAGGCTTGGCAATAGGTGCAGGCTTGGCAACAAAAGTGCGACGTGGCGCTTCTTTGTTGGCCTCTTGGAAGAAGAGCTTGTAGCACAGGGTGGAAAGTAACCTGCCCACCCTGATGCCTTTGAAGATGACTCAGAAGCCATCACAATCTCTGTGTCAGAATCAGAATAGATGTCAACTATGTTGGGAAGATTTCTCATGGTGATTTTTAGGGATTTTGTTCAAGGTAGAATGTGTTTTGATAAAGAGTATGAAGAGTTGAGCCTCTTTTTATACTCAAAGTCAATCAAAAGGGTTCATTAAAGGATATATTTATTTTTACCTATTTTGGTAGGTTGAAAAGTAAATATAGATATTATCGGGTTGACTTTTGTCACACCCCCAAATTACCTGTTTTGCAGCGGAATGGAATACCTGGGGATGACTGTCATAACATCACAGTTACAGTTATATTGAACGACCTAAAGTGTCGTTTTGAAAACACATCGTTTGATATAATAAAACATCCAGAGTTTACAAAATATAGGTCCCAAATGAATATCAACTTGTGCGGAAATAAGTTTGTTACAATCCAAACGATGTTTTAAAGTGCATAAAATACATGTGAGACGCGTCGTCACCACGACTCTATGATAATTCCTTATGCATGCCATGAAATATATGCTTTAGATACCTGAAAATACATTGCTAAAAGTGTCAACAAAAAGGTTGAGTGAGTTCATAGAGTTTATGTAAATGTTTTATACGACTACCACAAGTATAGGCCATGTATGACAAATATGTCACATAAAAATGTTACAATTGCTATAAGCACATGACAATCCGGCTAGACTGATCATGATGTTCGCCCCAACGGAGTGTTTTGCCAAACAACTCAAATTATGATATTAAATGAAATGCATCCGCTTTGACCGGTTGGGACCACTAACCCGATGGAGGAGTCACTCAATAGATCTATTCACTCACCCTCGCTTCTTCCGGAATAAACGGTTCATGATTATGAAATGGGGACATTCAATTGGCAATGAGGTAACTTAAGCAATGTAAATGAATTTGATATACTTGGTATCGTAATAAAATGATGTGCAATGTATTCTCCCCGTAGGTTTGAAATAAAGTATAAACTTGAATAAAACGGGGCTATGAAAACTCACTTGATACAATGATATGACGGCAAAAGTGAATACACAGATATGAGGCGCAATCTCTAACCGCGACCTATTATGAATCATATGATTCTAATATAATTAATGATGTCATGTTATGCATGCAAACTCATATGATATCCATACCACTTGTACATTTTTGAAAATAAAGTTTATCATCGAAAATAAGTTTATAACGTATTGTCAAGTTATAAATTACTTTAAAAGTACTTACGTTGAAATGATATCCTACGATAGTCATTTAGTGATTTATTAAGAAATTATAGTTTTTCGTCAGAAACAATATAATTTGACAACTCATGAAAATGGCTAAATGGCCTCGAAAAACTAGTCGTAAAATAGGGAATATCTAGTGTTAGAAAACAAATTCAATGGTTTTGGAAAGCTTGTAACATTATCTAAAAGTCTTAGCTTTTAACTTTTGATCATAGAGGTCTCGCTCATGGAGAAAAATATAGATGAAGTAGGGTAGTCGGACTAAAAATATTGTTTAAGGTTAGTTAAAGTTTGAGTGACCGTATATTATTCGTTACAACTCCGCTTGACGAACGGTTGAACATTTTGGAAAATAGGCTAGGTGAACTCACTTTTACTAGAAGACATCGTTTTCTCAAAAGTATTATATCGATGTGAAAAACGACTCCAAACATGGTTACTTGCGACAACTATTTTGACTAATAGAAAATATATATAAGTGTTTATACTTGTATAAAATAGTTACGATAACCCTATTTAAATGCGTGTAACTTAGTCGGTATAAGTCCGTTTTCTACATTTTATATATCCTTAGTTTCGTATTAAAGTATACTAATATATTTTTGATAAATCGACTCATTTAGATAATGTTTAAAACTCATTTTTGCCCCTTAAAAACACCTTAACAGCTTTAAATGTTTCAGAAATTATGTTTTCGTCGTTAAACTTGAAAATAGCGTAACTTCTTCGTTATAAATCCGTTTTAACCCGTTCAAGCGACCACGGTTTCGTTTTAAAGTCTATTTTCTAAATATCTAGCCCAAAATAATCCTTGACTTGAAGAAATTTCCAGATTTTGCAAAAACGATCAGACCCAAATCTAGTGTTGTCGAAAATGGTTTTTCTTGCGTAACTCTTGTTTCAATCACTTCAAATCAACACCAAATCTATTCTAAACCTACCATACACCTTTTTAGGGTGTCATGGGTTCCTGAACATCATCAACAATGATATGTTTCAAGGGATTAATTATAGGATGATTAAAACCCAAAATAAGTACTAAAAACAATTAAAAGTGGTATAAACACATATGATACTTGCATGTTTCTTTACTAAAATGATAAAATAACTCAAGTATGAATATGAAAGTGTAATGAAAATTTTGAAAAGCTTACTAGTTGTATGATGAGGTTTAAGTAACTAGGTGCTAATTACTCCTTGATTTTTATTCCAAAACCTTATATAGAAGTATACTAGGGTTTATTAATCACTTGATCTTGAAAAAATATTATGTTTCTTGCTTGATCTTGCCTTGGCCGAAAATCCCAAGAATAATGAGAGAGTTTGAGTTTATTTTTCACCTTTGAATGTGTGTAATGTATGTGTATTAGTTAGGATAATATCTAGAATTAACAAATATCTGCCAAATAATGTATATGTGTACATCCAGGCAAGATATTTTATAAATGGGTGACTAGGGGGGGGGGGAGGTGGCGGCAAGGTATTATTGGGGAGGGTTTAGATGAGTTTTGATGTTAAATGTATTTTAATGTTAAGTATATTGTGTATTAAGTAAATATAATTAGGTATTTAGTATAGCGTTAGCTAGAAATCGATTTTAACGGAACAAAATAAAATATATCGAAGTCATAAAAATTACAAAAATACATTTCTCGCAAGAATTGAGTGAATAAATAATTTATCGAATAGAATTTACGATAACCGTCGTACATATATATATATATATATATATATATATATATAACAATTTATATACAAAATAAATTTAAAACATCGGGTAAACTAATAATATAATTTTTATAGTCTTAAAATGAGTATAAAAATATATCAGGACAATTTTTGGAAGTGTCGGATCAAATATTCAAAATAAATGATTATGCGATAGCGTTTATTTGATAGAAAAATATACGTTATGAAATATGCAAACCCATGCATGAACTAATATAA
Source organism: Chrysanthemum makinoi (assembly GCA_910596185.1). Lineage (NCBI taxonomy): Eukaryota > Viridiplantae > Streptophyta > Magnoliopsida > Asterales > Asteraceae > Chrysanthemum > Chrysanthemum makinoi. The sequence continues at coordinate 38,597,006 of OU343224.1, read as the reverse complement.
AAATGATGTTACTGATGATATGTAGACTAAATCTAGTCTATATGTAATGTTCTCAATGATGTTCCATGAATACGCAGCTTAACCCTCCAGGTTACGCGTATTTGATACTCGTAAACCTAGTTTACGAAAATGATGAATAGTGAATCATAAATAGTGATTTTTCTCCGGGAATGAATGGTGTTTAGTGAATACTAAATTTTTGAAATAACCTCTCAAAGTCTCAAAACGACTTAAAAACGATGAATAGTATAATGATGAATAGTAATCAGTGAATAGTAAATTCCCGATATGAATAGTGAAATTTTCAAAGTTTGAGAATTGACCTGAAATTACGATTTGTCACAAACTTTGGGAATATATTTGTGGATAGTGGCTTGGTTAAAAGTAACTTTGGTTAACACAAGTTGGTTATGAATATTCTTTGTACTATACTAACAATTGCAGGAACATAACCATCTTTGCTGGGATTTGATCATAAAAGGTGTGTAACTGAGACACACAACAAATGGTTATTGATTCACCATGTCTAATCCACATAAGAATCAACTAGTCCAGAGCAAACGGCTACTGGTAAAGACTTAACAAATCCGTTTATGGTTGATAGTTTACCAAAAACTATATGGTTATCAACTCACCATATTCTATATGATTAAGAGTTGGCTAGTCTATAGCAAATGGCTCATGGTAAAGATATATCAAATCTGTTGATAGCTGGTAGTTTGCTAAAAACTATAATAAGAGTAATCTTATTCTCATATGTTTTACTTACCACTGCTCTTGTAAATGTTTGTGAAAAATTCCCACTGCTAGTGTTATTTTTACCACTGGTGAACTAGCCGTTACAACTGTTGTGTCTGTAACAAACTTTTTACTAGCCGTTGAGAGTAACTACTTTTTATACTAATAGGGCAAAATTTTTAGAAGATTATCTACTTTCCTACTTGCAATTTATTCTCTTAAGATAAATCTTTTCCTTAGATAATCTTTCTTGCGCAAAACTCTCAAACCCTAACAGTATATATCTTTCTCTCTAAATTGGCAAGTTCTTCATTCAATTCATACTCACACAACATATTTTTTTTATCAAAAGATACTATGGCTCCAATCATCTTTGCAGATGAGCACAACCAAGTGGCCTATTTGGAAAAGTCAAACGACATGAGTGGCCCTGTTTTTCATCAGATTGTGGAATTTCTAAACACTACTCATGTAAGCTATGCTTTACTTCTCAATCCCACAATCTATGTCTCTTAAATCAAGCAGTTTTGGAACTCTGTTTAGTCCATCACTATTGAAGATGGAGACACACATGAAACTGTGGATGCTCTTAGAGCCACAGTGGATGGGGTAACTATTGATGTTACTGAGTCATTCTTGAGGAGAATTCTCAACTTGGATGATCTCAATGGTATCATCACATTACCCATGCCAGAAATTCATGAACATCTTTCATCCATGGGGTATGATACCACTGACAAAAAGGCTACTTTCAAAAAGAGTGGTTACTGTCCTCAGTGGAGATTTTTAATACATACTCTATTACATTCTCTCAGTCCTAAGAAAACATCTTATGAACAATTCAGTTCAACAATGGCTTACCCTTTGGTTTGTCTAGCCACATATAGGATTTTTAATTGGACTAAATATATTTTTACAAGTATGCAAGGCAATGTAAAGAGTTCAACAAAATTTTTGATGTATCCAAGGTTTGTGCAAGCAGTGTTAAATGAATTTCAACTGCAACCCCATACAAGAGTTTATAAAATCCGTTGCCTTAAGCCCAAACTTTTTCGAAACATGAATAAGGATGGCAATAGGGTTGTTAAACCACTCTTTCCTCAAATGCTTGCAAAGATTTCACAGGTACAGGGTGCAGATGCAACAATCCCAGTTGTATCCCAAAACACACCCACAATCACAGTTCCAACCATAAACTACACTCCACGAGTTACTCACACTTATGAGAGGAGGCAAAAACAGCCAACTCCTCTCATCACAACACAGCATGTCTCTGATCCTCTTGGTTTAGGAACAAGCAGTGGTGGTTCTAGGCTTCAACCTAGTCCAACTAGGAGTGAGTATGAGCCAATGCCCCATGATTCACATCTCCCAACAGGTCACACAGTTGGTAGTGTTGAGGGCAGTGGGCAACCTATGGAATTGATGGAACTATGTACCAGGTTAACTAAGCAGGTTGAATCTCTGGAGAAAGACCTGGCACAAGTAAAGGAGCAACATGCCAAGGATGTTACACAATTGCAAGAAGAGATTCAAACTTTGAAGAAAGAGTTGCAAGGGTTGAAACAGAAAAGGAGACCTGCAAAGCTAGTGATTTCATCTCCATCCTCACCTCATGATGATGACTCAGCGGACTTTAGTGAAGATTTTGGGAATTCTCCCAAACAGGGGAGGAAAACAAATGCTGAAACCAAGGGAAGGAAGATTGATTTTGGAGATGAAGGTGATTATGATTTTGGATTTGATGAGCCAATAGGTGAAAGCAAAGGTACTGAGGAAGTTGATACTCTAGAAGAAGTTCCTTAACAGCAACCAGAGCAAGCAACTTCCACTACTGCAACCACTGATACCATTTCCACTGCAGAGCAAATGGTTCCCATTGTTGGACAAGATATTACTACTGCAGAGGAAGAAATTGAAAAGAAGAAGAAGGAGAAAGGTAAAGCAGTTGTGCAAAGTAAAGAGCAACCAAGAAGGAAGGTTTCAAAGAGAGAACAAGCTCAAATTGATCATGATGCAGAAGTTGCTAGAAAGCTCAGAGAAGATGAAGTTGCAAACAAGAAAAGGCTTGATGAAATGGAGATTGCAGACTTCATGGAGGCTAAAAGGCTGGACAGAATGGAAACCACTGATCCAATGGATGAAAATCCACTTTCCACTGTTCCACCCAAAATATTCAAAGAAAAGACTCTAGAGTTTAGCTATGTACCTACAGAACAAGAGATTGAGTTCTTGATTACTAATGATCCAGTAGTCAAGAAGAAGGCAATTGACCTAGTTGCAGATAAGTCTTTAACTGAAGAACAAAGAACAACACAGTTGAAGGACTTCATTCAAATGAAGAATAATCAAGCACTTCAAGATGCAATTGGTTCAGTCAGAAAGGGTCAAAAGAAACCAAGACAACCAACCAAGGCACAAGTTATCTCAATGATGAAAGCTTATTGTTTCAGTGTTGGTGGTTGGAAAAAGAATCAGTTCAAAGGGATGACTGATGATCAGGTTGAAGGTATCTACTATAGAGTTAAAAGGCAAGATAATGACTTTATTCCTATGAACTCTGAAGAAGAAGAAAGAAGATATCCTCATCTGAATAGAAAAGCCAAAGATAGTAAACCTCAGACACATAAGAAAACAAAATTTGCTAAAGAACAAGAAGTTCAATATGAGAAATTCACTGAAGAACAGCTGACTGGTATGATTTTGATTAAAGAAGAAGATTTTTATCCTGACCCACTGCAAGTCAGACATCCTATTGTTGATTTGGAAGTGTATATTGCTAGCAATTTTGCTCCAACATGGAAGATTACAAGGCTAGGTGGTGAAACTTCATCATTCATTCTGTTTGAAGAACTCATAAAAGCATGTGACAGAGATGATCTTGATACATTGTGAAGATTAGTTCAAGAAAGGTTTGATGATGACAAGCTTAAAGATATGAAGGAAATGCAGTTATGGGTTGATCTAAGAAGGCTCTATGAACCAGATGCTAATGATAATTTCTGGAAGTTTGAAGCTCAATGTTTTGGTACTACATGGACTTACTATGATTCATGTGAAGTTCATCATGTTTCTACAAAAGAAGGAGTGGATGCATTCATGTTTGCTGAGAAAGAATACCCACTCAGAGCTGGAATTCTCACTGTGATGTTTTCTACAACATTAAGAGTTCATGAAGATAATGAGAAGGTCATAGCTTTGATACATAGGATTCAAGATCAATGTTCAAGAGCTATTCAGGCTTTAAGAAGAAAGTGAAGTGTTTGGAAGAATTCCCCAAATCCTTACAGATGATGCAGATTGAAGAAACTTATGGATTTGCAAAGAAATCATAAGTTTAGGGGAGGATTGTTGGGAATAAAGTTAACAGTTACCACTGATAAGCTTGTGGAAGACACTGTTGAAGAATGCACTAGCAGTGGAAACACATTACCATTGCTAGTACACATTATTACCACTGCTATTAGGATAATTGTTATGTATTCATGTATAGATAAGTATAGAAAAGATCTTGTGTATATTCTATATTGATAGCATTATACTTATCTTATAAAGGACTCCTTGTGCTATAAAAAGAGGTCCTAGGTCATTGTTCTAGGTACGTATGCTTCAAGGTGTAACCCTAGTGATAAGCAAGATCACTCGTATTATTCTTAATAATATTAGAGCTTTATGTTGTACTGTTCTCACTTACATTACATCATACAATCCATATTCTGAGTATTACTAAGTATATTTCGCGTACTTATTAATATAATTCAAAGTATAACTAACACAAGGTGTGTGTTTAGATCCATCAACGTTCTCTAAGAAGAGCTTTAGTGAAGATGTCTGCCAGCTGATATTCAGTTCCCACAAAATATAGTTCCACCACACCTTTCTCCACTTGTTCCATGATGAAATGATGCCGAATGTCGATATGCTTTGCACTTGAATGTTGAACATTGTTGCAGCAGAGAGCAATGACACTTTTGTTATCACAATACATAGGGACTTTGTTGAATTCAAAGCCATAGTCAGATAATTGTGATCACATCCATAGGATTTGAGCACAACAAGATGACATGGCTACATATTCCACCTTTGTAGAGGATATAGACGTACTCATTTGTTTCTTTGAAGACCAGCTTACTAACTTATCTCCCAAGAACTGAGCACCACCTGACGTGCTTCGACGTGTATCTTGACACCCTGCATGGTCTGCATCTGCATATGCTGTTAGTGACATATTGGTGTCCTTTGGATACAAAATTCCCATGTTAATGTGTAACATATTGGATTTCACATACACATCAAACCATAACACAAAGTAGGCGTACAAGAGGTTTTTAGAGAGAGAAAGTTAGAGGTTTGGTAACTTTAGTGAGAGAAAGAAAAATCCTATTATGAGCTCCAACTCTCAACCTTGGAAGGTAGAGAGTATTTATTGTCTTACAATAAAACGCCACACAACGGGCTGTGGATCAGGCATACAGTGGGTAAAGACCCGTCCGTCCTCCACGATGTTACAAAGCTAAATACTACTTAAAATAAAATAACTACGACTACGAGCTTTCTAACGATTACATATACTTGAGGTGACCGACTCTTTAATACCTGGAATTTCTAATTCCTAACAATCTCACCCTAAGGGAGGTCACCTCAAACACACATTAAAATTACATTGAATACAAACGAATATTACATTGAGATTGTTCTTGGATTCTCGTCCATGTTCTTTTGTTCTCAGAGTTCGTAGTCTTTGATTCTTCATAATTGCATGTTTGGATAATCTGAGTGGAGGTCTTTAACGATCCACGTGATATCGAAGTTTTGAGCCGCTTTGAGATCATCAGCCACATTAAATATCTGACTCAACCTTTGTGGTGTTGGTAATTAGTGATGTTGTGACATTTGGACCGACATGCTCACATTTTGGATCATGATTTCTTCTTATCGAGTAGCGAAGCTTTCATTGATTCGGATATTGGCGGCAGTAGCGAAGCATGGAGTGAATATATCAGAGTCATTGATGCACCAATCATGATTTCTTTAGATATGAATGTGTTGTGTGAGCATGTGGTTATGGATTGACCGCTCCATTATGATCAACTGCAAACGCCGGGGTGTACCGCATACCTTAGCAATAAAGCGCACGAAAGTGTCTTTGATCACTTTTGTTGAATTGAGGTACACGCCCACGGTTCCCGTTGATCATACAAGTAACGCCTGTGATCGTAGGATTTAAGAATCTCCTTGACAGGTTTTGCAAATGTTCTAGCCATTCTCAAACCGAACGTCTCTAAGAAGACAACACGGGTGAGTGAACCAGTAATAGAGATTCACCATTGATGAAAAGAGATTTGCAAAACAATCGTGTATCGCTCAATAGAAATTGTTTTTGCAATACAACGAAGGTTTTAATGAAAATCAATTATCAATCATAAGCACCTTTTAATTTGAAAGATTCGCATACCGATCGATGTGCTAAAGAACAGAGTTTTTAAGCACAATGACCGGTTTTTCAAAGGTATCCGTCAATCCATAACCTGAACCAAGATTGATTCAACAGATTGAATCGCCCCATTGTTTCGTTCATTATCACATGGTTGATTATTGATAGATCTCAATGCCACCCACCAGAGCTTTTGATGTCAAAGGCTTTCTCATTGTGAACACAATTTTGCATGCTTCTCACAATTTCACATTTATCGTGAAACTAGGTTTACGTGTTCCAAGGATTCGTAACCTTAATTTTGGTTTAGCTAGGGATTCATGATCATATCATCACGAACATTTCATATGGACTAAGTTTAGTCTACATTTCATTAACATCATCTGCATCATGTTAGTTCATTTATGACTTTGCATTTCACATTAAACGCGTAAATTTTATATTAAATAAACGTTATCGCGTAATTAATTATTTTGAACATTTAATCCGATACTTCCAAAAATGATCCTGACATATTTTTATACTTACATTTAGTTTATAAAAACTATATTTTGAGTTTACCTAGTGTTCTAAATTTATTTTGTATATAAATCGTTAAATTTATATTATTACGGCGTTTTTCTTAAAAACTACACGATAATTATTATATCACTCAAGTTTTTACAAGGAATGTATTTTTACAATTTTTATGATCTCATTATACTTTATTTTGATCCGTATAAAATTACTTTTACCTAAAACTACCTCAAATACACTAATGTATATATAATCCTACAAGCTATTATTACCTAGACATTTCACTTACATTTTTTTTTTAACAAATATGCACAATAATAAAAAAAAAAAGATTTTTTTTGTTGAAAAACATCCCCTAAAATCCGGCAACCATAGGGGTTGCATTAAATGAGTTAGTAAAAACATGTTTCTTACAAGTATAAATCTATACTCAACATACACTTATTTCATTCAACAATAATACAAAGCTAGAAAAATTTTTCTTCTCTCTTGGTTCATCCTCTCCAAACCGGTTCTACATAGGTGCAAGAAGGGATCATAAAAATTTTCAAGCTCAAGTTTATAACACAATCTAGATTACACTCTTATTAGGGTTTTGAAATAAAAACCTAGGGTGTTTAGGTTAACCCTTGTTCTAATCACCTCATCATAGTAGCTTGTAAGCATATTACTTTCATTTTACATCTTTCATGTTCATTCCATATGTATTTCATCTTTTTCTTAGCAAGCATGCAAGACTTATGTGTATTTATACCATTTTTACATTGATTTTAGAGTTTTATATATATAAAAGTCATCCTATAATTATTCCCTTGTTATATATTGGTCTTGATGATGTCTAGGAACCCATGACACCCTAAGAAGGTGTATGGTAGGATTAGAATAGCTTTGGAGTTGTTTTGAAGGGATTGGAATAGGTTTAGTACGAGAAAAACTATTTTTGACAAGTAATAAAAGTGGTCTGATCTTATTTTGTTTTTCTGGAAAATCCGACAGTAGGCACGAATTTTTGGCTTAGATATTTAGAAAATATACTTTAAAACGAAAACCGTGGCACTTGAACGGATTAAAACGGAGTTATAACGAAGAAGTTATGAATTTTCAAGTTTGACGACGAAATATATATTTTCTGGAAATTTCAGCAACCTATTTTAGTTTTGTACGAGTCAAAAACGAGTCCTAAGCTTTATAAATTATTTCGACTTATCAAAAATATATTAGTATACTTTGATACGAAGCTAAGGATGTATAATAACGTAGAAAACGGACTTTGAAACGACTAAAATATGCGCTTTCAAAAAAGTTGCGTAACTTTATTATTTTAGAAAAACTATATTATTTTTAGAGATAATGTTACGGTAACTAAAACGACCATGTTGAAGGTCGTTTTTAACGTTGATGGAACTTTTGTAACGTGTCTTCTAATAAAATCGAGATCTAGCCTATTTTTCTAAAATGACCAACCGTTTGTATAGCGGAGTTGTAATAAATTATTTACGGTTGCTTAAACTTTGCCGAAAACTCACTTTTAAACCACATTTGGACAAAATCACCCTACTTAACCTATGTTTTTCTTTATGAACGAGACCTCTAGGATAAAAACTTAAATGACAAAACTTCGAGATTTTGATACAAGCTTTCCAAAACCGTTGAGTTCGTTTCCTAACGTTCGACGTACACCATTTTACGACTAGCTTTTCGAGGCCATTTTAGTCACTTTCATGAAATTTCCAACGACATGATTTTTCGACGAAAAGTTAAAATTTCACAATAAATCATTAATAAACTATTGTAGGATGACATTTTGACGTAAATACTTGTAAAGTAACTTAAGAATGGTCAAGACGTCAAAAGTGTATTTTTCGACGAAGAGTATTATTTTCAAAATTCACAAGTGGTATAAATAACATACGAAATGCATGCATAACATTACATCATAACTCATTGCGTATCATATCAATCATTTTAGGTCGCGGATAGTTTCCGAGCCTCATTTTAGTGCACATCATTTTGTTAGCATATCAATCATACCAGGTGAGTTTCATAGCCCCTACTTTTATACGTTTTTATACTACCTTTGGGGGAGATACATGCTCAAACTATTTTCATTTACTTTCACAAGTACTTTAAACTCTTACATATTACTGTGAGTTCATACCCCGCTTTTACTCATTTAAATTCCTATAAACTATTTGGGGCGAGATATATGCTTATTTATCCAAACATTTAAACTCTTTTGCCAAACAACATTACCTATACTTAGACTTGATTGCGTTTTATACTTGATTGGGTTATACTTGATTTCATATGCATACTTGAATCAAACATACAAGAATTAGTGGCTCCAAATTAAGTTGTTGGAAGGCTATTAATTTACAAACATACAAGAATTAATGGCTCCAAATTAAGTTGTTGGAAGACTATTAATTTACAAACATACAAGAATTAATGGCTCCAAATTAAGTTGTTGGAAGGCTATTAATTTACAAACATCCCAATATTTATGTTGGAAGGCCATTTTTATGGATACAGCCCAACGTGAGCGTTGGAGGAACATCCCAACACGAGTTGTTGGAAGACCCTTGTGGTGACATTTATACTTTTAACTACCTTGATGCGCATAATCATAATTGTCATTCTATTTTTAGCAGTGGGTTGTAAACACACAGGTTGCAAGTTTTGTATGGGCGGAACTTGGAACTGAGTGGATTTATGATGCCTTTGCTTCGTGGACTATTTTAAATGACCAAAAACTTTGCCTTTGTTACATAAATACTCTTTTAAGGCTTTACTTGTTAACCAAACTCTATGAACTCACCAACCTTTGTGTTGACACTTTTTAGCATGTTTTATCTCAGGTATCTAAGGCATTCACTTCATGGCATGCATATGGACATATCATAGAGTCGTGGTGACGACGCGTCTCACTTGGGTTTTATAAACTTTAAAACATAGTTGGCTTGTAACAAACTTATTTCCGCACAAGTTGATTTTCATTTGAGACCAATACTTTGTAAACTCTGATTGTTTAAATAAATTAAACGATGTGTTTTCCAAACGACACTTTAGGTCGTTCGATATAACTGTAACTTTGATGCTATGACAGTCCTCCCCCAAGGTATTCAATTCCGCTGCAAAACAGGTAATTTGGGGGTGTGACAGTTCAGTTATCACATGGTTGATCTATTGGATAGATCTCACATGCCACCCACCAGGAGCTTGTTTGATGATGGCTCCAAAAGGCTTTCCATCTTCATTGTGAATATGTTTGCATATCACTCAGATGTTCTGGCAATACCACAAGGATAATGCGTAGGACTCAAGATATTATCTCTCTTTCCACATTGTGTGAAACAGAGAGTCTTCATTGACGTTGTCCTAAGGAGATTTATTGATGATCTCGTGGCTCTAGACTCAATTTGTGCACATTTTGGTTCCTATACCGAAGACTAGGGAGAGGGTCTCCTTCTTCAATATCAACAATCTCTAAGAGAAAGTCGATAGATTATGTAGGTTTCCCGTGAGAATGAAATAAGTCCTTTTAAGAGGAACTTGAGTGGTTTGGGAAGTTTGAAGTGCAGTGCGTCACTGGGTCCATGACGTCTTGTCTTCAATACCGATGTTACCTTGGTAACCACCAGTAGCATATGAATTGATGTCACAATTCTCAATTTCCGGTCATTTCTCAAACTCAATATTCATCATATTAGTTCATGCATGGTTTTGCATTTCACGTTAAACGCATAAATTCTTATTAAATAAACGCTATCGCGTAATTAATTATTTTGAACATTTGATCCGATACTTCCAAAAATTATCCCGATATATTTTTATACTCATATTAAGATTATAAAAATAATATTATTAGTTTACCCGGTGTTTTAAATTTATTTTGTATATAAATTGTTATATTTATATAATTACACGACGTTTTCTTAAAACTGCACGATAATTATTATTTCACTAGTTTTGCAAGAAATGTAATTTTATAATTTTTATGACTTCAATATATTTTATTTTGATCCGTTAAAATTTATTTTTAGCTAACGCTATCCTAAATGCTTAAAAATAAATACGCAAGTTATTAATTATCCTTACTTAATTACACATTTACTCTACATTAATATACTTAATTTCTATTAAATGTATCAAGCTTTTCTTTTCTTTATGTATGTCGACCAAAGGGTGATTCACACTCTTTACTTACAAAATATCTAGTAACTTATATGTATTATACTTTAATATCATCACACATACTCATCCATATACACAAGGTGTAAAATTTCAAAACACTCTCTTCTTCTCTCTTGCACCATAGCCGGCCACCATTGAAGCTCCAAGAGGAGATCATAAAAATTTTCTAGTCAAGTTCTAAACAATCTAGACACAATTTGATTAAGGTTGTGAAATAAAAACCTTGGGTGTTTAGGATTAATCCTTTGTTCATAAAACCTCATCAAGTAACTTGTAAGCATCACATATTCATTTTTATCTTTCATACTCATGTTATGTTCATATTATCATGTTTGGGTAAAACAAACAAGTTATATGATGTCTATACCACTTAAATTGTTTATTAGCTATATAAATTTATATATGTTATCCTATAATTACTCCTTGAAACATATCACTTTTGGTGATGTCTAGGAACCCATGACACCCTAAAAAGGTGTATGGTAGGATTAGAATAGCTTCGGAGTTGGTTTGAATTGGTTAGAATAGGTTTTGCGCGAGAAAAACTCATTTCGACAACTTTAATTAAGGGTCAGATCATATTTGTTAATTCTGGAATTTTCGACAGTTTATAAAAAATTTGGGGCTAGACATTTGGAAAATACACTTTAAAACGAAAACGTGGCCGCTTGAATGGGTTAAAACGGAGTTATAACGAAGAAGTTATGCTATTTTCAAGTTTGACGACGAAAACTATTAATTTCAGAAATTTCAGCAGGTTACTATCACTTTTTACGAGTCAAAAATGAGGCTTAGGCGTTATAATTTGTGACGACTTATCAGAAATATATTAGTATACTTTGATACGAATCTAAGGATGTAGAAAACGTAGAAAACGGACTTGTAACGATTAAATTATACGCGTTAAACAAAGTTGCCGTAACTTTATTATATAAGCAAATTAATATATTTCTATTAGACACATACTACAGCGAAGGACCATGTTGTTGAGGGTCGTTTTTAACATGGATGTAGTACTTTTTATAACGAGATGTCTTCTAGTAAAAGTGAGTTCGCCTAGCCTATTTTCCAAAATGTCCAACCGTTCGTCAAGCGGAGTTGTAACGAATAAAATACGGTCACTTAAACTTTGCCGAAAACCACCCTTAAACAATAATTTGGATACAAGTACCATACTTTACCTATGTTTTTCTCCTTGATCGAGACCTCTATGATGATAACATAAATGCTAAAACTTTGAGATAATGATACAAGCTTCCCAAAACCGTTGAGTTTGTTTCCTAACACTCGATGTGCACCATTTTACGACTAGCTTTTCAAGGCCGTTTAGTCACTTTCATGAAATTGTCAAATGACATTATTTTACGACGAAAAGTTATAGATTCATAATAAACCACTAAATGATTATCGTGGGATATCATTTCGACGTAAGTACTTGTAAAGTATTTGGTAACTTGACAATATGTCATAAACATATATTTCGACGATAAACTTTATTTTCCAAAATGTACAAGTGGTATGGATATCATATGAGTTTGCATACACGACTTTGTTTCATGACTTATATTAGAGCATATCATTCATATTAGGTTGCGGATAGAGATCACACCTCATTTCAGTGTATCTACTTTTGTCACCATTGTAAAACCCTAAAAATCTCAAACATGTTAAATGACCATTTTGCCCTCAAGCTACATCATAATGAAATTCGTAAAACATGTCAAGCTCGTTAAATACGTTTTACGTTTAACTTATAAATGACCTAATGGTACAAGGTAATAAAATCAATTTCCACTTTATATATCATAATATTTATCACACATGATATAAGTTAAATGGACAAATGATATGTACAAGATACAATTAGACTTTTAAACTAAATTAAATTCCAATATATTTTGTTATTATGGGAAATGAATTAGTAATAAATAAGTCAAGGATAACATCCCCTAATTTCCGTCCAATTCAAAATGCCACAATCCCTAAAATCACGTTCCACTTATTTTCCCCTTTAATCTCCTAATAACCACCATTTATCAAGTTCAAAATAAAAACCCTAATCCCCTCACCCTAAAAGTGACGGCAAAACACTCCTCCATTCCATTTAAATTCTGTCGCCAAGAAGCAAGGTCCAAAGGAGATTGAACGAGGTTCGTCTATTGCTTGGTTTTGGTTGTGGGTTTACTGCTGCTGCTGTCGTGGTATTAAAGGGTCACACAAAGGGCTTGTTTGCTTGGTTTCGATCTTGCTTTTCTTCCTTGTTGTCTCACGCCACAAAGGTAACTGTTATAACCTTCGTCTCGTCTCCGGCTTTCATGAATCTGGTCATTTAATTGTTTCCTCATGCGCATGTCTATAAGAGCAATTATAACATCACATAAATTAACAAAGCTTGGCTCATGAAATCATAACCAGAATCATGTAGTAGTAAAGATGTCATGCATGTCATTTCAACCAGTAAATACTTCTATCTTGAATTTCGCGTCACGTGAATTATATGTCGCATGAAATCATGGCGTTTATATTGAATGGTATAACATGTTAACGAATCATAAACCTTTGTATATGCTCATATTTTACTATTAAACTATGATCTAAAAACAAGTAATGAAGAGTTCGAAATCGTTTTCGGTAATACTATGTATTACGTATGATATATAAAGAAGATTTTCATGGGGCCTTTAGTAAAGTTAGTCTTATATGTGATTATTATGATGAATAAATAGAACTTTGCATGCATGTGTGTAACATAATAAGACCTGCACTTTTGAAACCAAATGTAAGTTTAAAGCATGTAAATATTGAGGCAAATGGGGGCTGTTATGGTTAACGTAGGTTATGCATGGCTTCACAAGACTTGCATGTGTGTGATTGAATACAGAAACAATAACATGACTTTTATCGTACAAATCTGATGGTTGAGTTATTATTATTTTCGATCTGAATAACACTATTAAAGACCACATAAAATCATGAAAGATATAAAACATACGAGTGTGATTTTATTAATTTTCATTGTGGGCCATTTGCATATATGCATTTTACGTTTGTTTGTTAGTCACTGAAATCGGTTATATCATCTTTAAAAGGGGTTCTTGAACCTTGGAAATAAAATTAAAGAACCAAGGTCAGGGTAAAGTTGGGTGTGTATAATTTGTAAGTCGAATCGGAGTCTGTGTGTGAGTACATGGGTAGGTCATGGGTAAACTTGCTATATTTATGCTTTAAACCCTAAATTATTGTAACTTGTCATAAATAACCCCTAAACTATAATAATCATCATTTTCATCATGCTAATCTAATATAATATTAATTGCATCATAAAGGACTAAACTTACTAAAATAGAAAGTTACCTAAAATGGAAAGTTACTAAAAGTGGAAACCTGCTAAAAATAGAAAGCCGTCTAGAACGAGTAATCTGATTCTTATTAAGCGTATTCGAATTCATATAGGTTCCGGGCGAAGGGATCAATTCATCTCGTGACTTTATCTTCTTGTTTTGATTGATTCGAATAAGGTACATATATTCTATTCCTTTTCAGTAGGGATTTCTCATGATCTCTTTGCATCTCTGATCTCTTGCCTTTGTTTATTGAACCTTTGCTCTGATATTGAACTATTGCTATTGACCCTCTGTTATTGAACCTCATTCTGAACCTCTGTTTCTGAACCTTTGATACTTGGACTATTGCTATGAACCTTTGTAGACTAATGATATTGGACTCTGATTATGATGACTTACATATTGTATATTGTGGACCTTTTGCTTTGACTCAGCCGGTTTGAGACCCGAGCTATCACTAGTCATGGGGTTCCATGTCCGTGTCATTGATGCACCAATGGCATGACTCTAGTGTGTACGCGTGATGTTACACACCGTCTCATTATCCGATTATGAGCTCGATATATATTGTATGGCCACTATCTGCAGGGGCCTAGATTTGTTCTTTATCCGATATATTATGATTTTTCGGTGAATGATGTCGCATGCAATACGCGTCTTCACAATCTGGGAGCCGATACTCCATGTTTTATACCGCTATAGTTACTATTGGTTACTACAGGCTACTATGGATATATGATTTGATTTGATTTGTTTTGTTGGCTCGTGGTGGATAACTGACCCCTTTTCCTATGTTTCATTTACCCTACTCTATTCCTTTGATATACCAGATTTATTTGACTAACCTTCCTTACTTTGTTCTCAGTTCAGTTTTATTATTATTGTATCGTTATATCCGTTCACTTGGGCTTTTAAGCTCACCGCATTTCTTTTCCTGTGGTAGGTACATAAGCTAGGAGCTGGGGATTGTTTGGGGTTGAGAGTAGGATGCCGTGTGTGGATTGACCTTAGTCATCTTAGACTTTGATTACCATTGTTATTTTGTTTTGGAGACTTAGACGTTGTATCGTTTCTTTTCCTTTGGACACCTTTTGGAACTTTTGTACTGTTCAAGTCGTGTTGACTTGTTATCCTTTGACATTTATTATAAGACTTCCGCTTGCATGGTTTATATGTATTGTTCTGATTTGGCACCATAAATGTGATACTTTTACCCTTATCGGGTTGGGGTGTTACAACCATAATCATTGCATCAGGTGAGTTCATAGCCCCACTTTTACTCGTTTAATTGTTTTATAAACTCTTCGGGGGAGATACATGCTCAACTACTTGCTTTTACTTTACATTTATATGAACTTAAATATCTTTTGTTCCACTCTATGTGCGTGTAAGTAGATTATGCCCGAACTAAATTGATCATTATGTTATGAACGCTATTAGTTGAAACACTTTCCTTGATTTTGAACCCTTCGACATGTATATTTGAACTCTTTTAAATTGGTTCGGACCCTTTAACATATAAGTGAACACTTTGGACTTGATATGAACTTTTTGACATATAGTTGAACTCTTTTAACCTGTAAAAGACCCTTTTGATATATGTTAAACTTGTTTGACGTGATTTTGAACGCTTCGACTATCTTGAACCCTTTTGATATTATTCGAGCTCTTTGACTGTTCTGAACTTTTGAACTCGACTTAAACTCTTGAACTAAATTACGAACTTTTGAACGGACCCTTGAACTTAAATACGAACTTATGACTTGTTTGAACTTATTGAACCGTACGTGTTATGACCTTGACCTAAAGTCTCCCATGTTCGGAGCATCACTATAAAGTCTGGCCTTATTGGTGGAGCGTTCTCAATAATTCTCGCCTTTTTGGTGGAGTGTGCAAAGTCTCCCTATGTGAACGGAGCAATACTAATTCTCGCCTTATCGGTAGAGTGTGCAAAGTCTCGCCTTATTGGTGGAGAATTCTCAATAATTCTCGCCTAGTTGGTTGAGTGACAAAGGAGTCTCCCTTGTTGGAGCAGTGCAAAGTCTCCCATGTTCGGAGCATCCCTGAATTATTATATACTTGGTGCAATATTGTGAATTATTATGGTAACTTATACTCTACTATTAGACACACTATATTTTGTGCAATGGGTTGCGAACACACAGGTTGCAAGTTTTGTATGGGCGAAACTTGGAACTGAGTGGATTTACAATGCCTTTGCTTTGAGAAGTCATTTGACCTCGTGTGCTTGAACATAAACTAGACATATTTTGGCAGTGGGTTGTGAACACACGGGTTGCAAGTTTTGTATGGGCGGAACTTGGAACTGAGTGGATTTACAATGCCTTTGCTTTTTGGACTATTCTAAATGACCAAAAACTTTGCCTTTGTTGCATGAACGCTTTTTAAAAGCTTTACTTGTTAACCAAACTCTATGAACTCACTCAACCATTGTGTTGACACTTTTAGCATGTTTTATCTCAGGTATCTAAGGCATTCACTTCATGGCATGCATGTAAACTTATCATAGAGTCGCGATGACGACGCGTCTCACATATATTTTATGCACTTAACTATCGGTTGATTGTAACAAACTTATTTTTGGTATATTGGAAATATTTTGGGACATATGTTTTGTAAACTCTGATTATTTTACTTAATCAAACGATATTTTCAAAACGACACTTTAGGTCGTTCGATATAACTGTAACTTTGATGCTATGATACTCATCCCTCAGGAATTCCATTCCGCTGCAAAACAGGTAATTTGGGGGTGTGACAGATTGGTATCAGAGCATCGGTTATAGAGAACTAGGTTGCATCATTGACCCTAGACTATAACTACATCATCATAGCATCTCATCATATCATTATAAGTGCATACTCCTTATACATGTGGACTTATGACTCAACACCAAACATCATATGAGACGATTAGTCCAAGCATTGCATAGTTACTCCTAAATTATACATAGCCTGATCACCTATGTCTAATTCAGGAAGAATCATGCAATGAAGGGAGTAGTAGTCTCATATGTGTAAGCAATTCGGTAATCGAGCCAAATTTTCAAAAGATTTTCTTCAAACCACTTGTTTCCAGTTTGATCCGGCGGCAGTTCTTGTTTGATGAGTTGCAAAGATCAAGCTAGAAACAAGTTGTTGCTCAAACCGATTTAGCCTAATCTCATGACAGTTCTTGTTTGATGAGTTGTGAGATTAAGTAAAAATCGTTACCTAAAATCTTTTGAGGGTTTCGCTCGAGAATGGGAAATCCTGCCTCACCAAGCTTAATCATAAGAGAGCATGTATTTAGGACGGGAAATGCTCACGATAGCACGAGAACCTATTTTAGTTGAACGAGGAACTCATATGCATGAACATTGACGTGATCATTTAGACTATTTGTACGAGCATGAACTTTTAGAACCTTTGTCGCGGTTCGGACTATAGTATCAATAATTGAATCACGAGGACGTGATTCCTCTAACCGGGTAAGAATGTCACAATTCTCAATTTCCGGTCATTTCTCAAACTCAATATTCATCATATTAGTTCATTCATGGTTTTGCATTTCACGTTAAACGCATAAATTCTTATTAAATAAACGCTCATGCGTAATTAATTATTTTGAACACTTGATCCGATACTACCAAAAATTATCCTGATATATTTTTATACTTATATTAAGATTATAAAAATAATATTATTAGTTTACCCGGTGTTTCAAATTTATTTTGTATATAAATTGTTATATTTATATAATTACGACGGGTTTCTTAAAAACTTCACGATAATTATTATTTCACTCAGTTTTTGTAAGAAATGTATTTTTATAATTTTTATGACTTCAATATATTTTATTTTGATCCGTTAAAATTTATTTTTAGCTAACGCTACCCTAAATGCTTAAAAATAAATACGCAAGTTATTAATTATCCTTACTTAATTACACGTTTACTCTACATTAATATACTTAATTTCTATTAAATGTATCAAGCTTTTCTTTTCCTTATGTATTTCGACCAAAGGGTGATTCAAACTCTTTACTTACAAAATATCTAGTAACTTATATGTATTATACTTTAATATCATCACACATACTCATCCATATACACAAGGTGTAAAATTTCAAAACACTCTCTTCTTCTCTCTTGCACCATAGCCGGCCACCATTGAAGCTCCAAGAGGAGATCATAAAAATTTTCTAGTCAAGTTCTAAACAATCTAGACACACTCTTGATTAAGGTTGTGAAATAAAAACCTTGTGTGTTCAGGATTAATCCTTTGTTCATAAAACCTCATCAAGTAACTTGTAAGCATCACATATTCATTTTTATCTTTCATACTCATGTTATGTTCATATTATCATGTTTGGGTAAAACATACAAGTTATATAATGTCTATACCACTTAAATTGTTTATAAGCTATATAAATTTATATATGTCATCCTATAATTACTCCTTGAAACATATCACTTTTGGTGATGTCTAGGAACCCATGACACCCTAAAAAGGTGTATGGTAGGATTAGAATAGCTTCGGAGTTGGTTTGAATTGGTTAGAATAGGTTTTGCGATGAAAAACTCATTTCGACAACTTTAATTAAGGGTCGATCATATTTGTTAATTCGGAATTTTCGACAGTTTATAAAAATTTTGGGCTAGACATTTGGAAAATACACTTTAAAAGCAGCGTGGCGCTTGAATGGGTTAAAAGCGGAGTTATAACGAAGAAGTTATGCTATTTTTCAAGTTTGACGGCGAAAACTATTAATTTCGAGAAATTTCAGCAGGTTACTATCACTTTTTCGAGTCAAAATGAGACTTAGGCGTTATAAATTGTGTCGACTTATCAGAAATATATTAGTATACTTTGATACGAATCTAAGGATGTAGAAAACGTAGAAAACGGACTTGTAACGATTAAATTATACGCGTTAAACAAAGTTGCCGTAACTTTATTATATAAGCAAATTAATATATTTCTATTAGACACATACTACGACAACGAAGGACCATGTTGAGGGTCATTTTTAACATGGATGTAGTACTTTTTATAACGAGATGTCTTCTAGTAAAAGTGAGTTCGCCTAGCCTATTTTCCAAATTGTCCAACCGTTCGTCAAGCGGAGTTGTAACGAATAAAATACGGTCACTTAAACTTTGCCGAAAACCACCCTTCAACAATATTTTGGATACAAGTACCATACTTTACCTATGTTTTTCTCCATGATCGAGACCTCTATGATGAAAACATAAATGCTAAAACTTTGAGATAATGATACAAGCTTCCCAAAACCGTTGATTTTGTTTCCTAACACTCGATGTGCACCATTTTACGACTAGCTTTTCAAGGCCGTTTAGTCACTTTCATGAAATTGTCAAATGACATTATTTTACGACGAAAAGTTATAGATTCATAATAAACCACTAAATGATTATCGTGGGATATCATTTCGACGTAAGTACTTGTAAAGTATTTGGTAACTTGACAATATGTCATAAACATATATTTCGACGATAAACTTTATTTTCCAAAATGTACAAGTGGTATGGATATCATATGAGTTTGCATGCACGACATTGTTTCATGACTTATATTAGAGCATATCATTCATATTAGGTTGCGGATAGAGATCGCACCTCATTTCAGTGTATCTACTTTTGTCACCATAATCATTGCATCAGGTGAGTTTTTAGCCCCACTTTTACTCGTTTAATTGTTTTATAAACTCTTCGGGGGAGATACATGCTCAACTACTTGCTTTTACTTTACATTTATATGAACTTAAATATCTTTTGTTCCACTCTATGTGCGCGTAAGTAGATTATGCCCGAACTAAATTGATCATTAGGTTATGAACGCTATTAGTTGAAACACTTTCCTTGATTTTGAACTCTTCGACATGTATATTTGAACTCTTTTAAATTGATTCGGACCCTTTAACATATAAGTGAACACTTTGGACTTGATATGAACTTTTTGACATATAGTTGAACTCTTTTAACCTGTAAAAGACCTTTTTGATATATGTTAAACTTGTTTGACGTGATTTTGAACGCTTCGACTATCTTGAACCCTTTTGATATTATTCGAGCTCTTTGACTGTTCTGAACTTTTGAACTCGACTTAAACTCTTGAACTAAATTACGAACTTTTGAACGGAACCCTTGAACTTAAATACGAACTTATGACTTGTTTGAACTTATTGAACCGTACGTGTTATGACCTTGACCTAAAGTCTCCCATGTTCGGAGCATCACTATAAAGTCTCGCCTTATTGGTGGAGCGTTCTCAATAATTCTCGCCTTATTGGTGGAGTGTGCAAAGTCTCCCTATGTGAACGGAGCAATACTAATTCTCGCCTTATCGGTGGAGTGTGCAAAGTCTCGCCTTATTGGTGGAGCGTTCTCAATAATTCTCGCCTAGGTGGTCGAGTGACAAAGGAGTCTCCCTTGTTGGAGCAGTGCAAAGTCTCCCATGTTCGGAGCATCCCTGAATTATTATATACTTGGTGCAATATTGTGAATTATTATGGTAACTTATACTCGACTATTAGACACACTATATTTTGTGCAATGGGTTGCGAACACACAGGTTGCAAGTTTTGTATGGGCGGAACTTGGACAGGTGGATTTACAATGCTTTTGCTTTGAGAACTCATTTGACCTCGTGTGCTTGAACATAAACTAGACATATTTTGGCAGTGGGTTGTGAACACACAGGTTGCAAGTTTTGTATGGGTGGAACTTGGAACTGAGTGGATTTACAATGCCTTTGCTTTTGTGGACTATTCTAAATGACCAAAAACTTTGCCTTTGTTGCATGAACGCTTTTTAAAAGCTTTACTTGTTAACCAAACTCTATGAACTCACTCAACCATTGTGTTGACACTTTTAGCATGTTTTATCTCAGGTATCTAAGGCATTCACTTCATGGCATGCATGTGGACTTATCATAGAGTCGCGATGACGACACGTCTCACATATATTTTATGCACTTAACTATCGGTTGATTGTAACAAACTCATTTTTGGTATATTGGAAATATTTTGGGACCTATGTTTTGTAAACTCTGATTATTTTACTTAATCAAACGATATTTTCAAAACGACACTTTAGGTCGTTCGATATAACTGTAACTTTGATGCTATGATAGTCATCCCCCAGGAATTCCATTCCGCTGCAAAACAGGTAATTTGGGGGTGTGACAATTGAACCCGGTATCTACCCTAAGGTTGAATAATTTGGAGGGCTATTTATTTTCACCCTTTTCTCATTCAATTCGTTTTCATTCTTCAACCCCTTCAGTGCTTACCGAGACTTCATAACTAGAACCTTGTTAGGATTATTCCAGTACTAGCTCAGTCTCAGTCCGCACTCTTCCCATATCTCATTTTTTTCTCCTTTTTACAAAATACCTAAGGACTCTACACTATCTAGTGGATTGTCCCTGGGTAGATCTCTCCGGTTCTGGTGGATCATGGGAACAAAATACCTAACCTTATCATCCTTATATCACCATACATAAAGTAAAGTTGGTCGGTCTATTTGGTATTGTTCATCTGCCATTGGAACCAATTGAAAACCATTTGAAAATCAATCCAGATACTTATGATATATAATCAAAGCATTTTGTACCTGAATTGTTTTTGATATTTTTAGAACAAGAGCTCCCCCTCAACATGTGCATCAAGTATTTGAAATCATTTTGTACACGGAGGCAAGAGAAAGAATTAACTTCTTTGATTACCATTTTCTAAAAGACATCAACATCACTTCCCTTATCAAAATAAGCAGATAAAGCATTTAAGGAAAGGATGAGGTTTTCACAAGCTTGCTTCCCCTCAATATGTGCCTTTAGATTTGAAAGAGTTTTGCACATATAAGAGGGAACCTGCACATTGATCACGTTTCAAATATTTGTGGTTTAAGATAGATGCTCCCCCTCAACATTTGCATGAAAAATTGAAAACGTTTGGCACATGTGGGAAGGAGAGCTTGTACATCCATATAAAACCATTTACCGATTTATCAGTTTAATTCCAATTTAAATCACAAATTCTCCCCCGATTACAATTATCAAATCATTTGAGATTTGTGATCTCTGTAGATTTAAATTGATTTGGAAAGCTTTTTAAGGAGAATTGTGACTTGATTATGAAAGCGTTTTAACTGATAAGGATCAGATTTTGAGACTTTAAACTTCAATGATTAAACATGCATGATTATCTTTTTGAAAAAAATTGTATGACAAATAACTTTTTGATTTAATTGAAATCATTATCCCCCTCAATCAATGACATAGGTTGTTGATTGAGAGATAGATATTTTGACAAATAAGTCCGGATGATTTTCAAAACTTGAATCCGAGTTCTTGTACAAAGCAATTAGTTTTCAGCAAATAAATGTTTATAGAATCAGAGCATGAGATTTGAAAAACGAGATAAAGCATGACTCTGTTCTTTCTATTAAAAGCGGGTTATTGCCTGAAATGACAATAAACCATTGTTTTACTTTCTCCCAAAAATAGTTTTTTTTTTATTTTTTGATTTTTTGATTTTTGATTTTTTTTAAACATTCGAACAACATCTAAAGTCCCGTGTCATTCTTTGAATGACAACACAAAGACCGTAGATATTATCGAATCGAGAAAAACATGACAAAATGACATAATTTTTTGAAATTTTTCAAGATTTTTCAAGATTTTTCAAACTTTTATGGATTTTTGAAAGTTTTATATTTTTCTATTTTCTTTTTGAAGGTTTTGTAATTTTGTATTTTATTTTTCGAAAAGATATGTACAAAGAAGATAATTTAGTTTAAGAGGATGATGATTGAGTACCGAGATACGGATGTCGTTCCGCACGTTGTAGAAGAAAGTAATCAACATCTCCTAAACTTTCACCACCAAAGCATTCGAGGCTTTTTAAGAAAATCGTCTGAACATGAGCCTTCTAGATGTGAATCTTTGGTAGCTTCCCCCCCAAAACGACAATCTTCGAAGTGAGACCACTTTCCCCGATTAATAGAAGTGAAGCAAACAGTCTCATTGAATGAAGTTCAATAACCCAAAGAAACATGAAAACACCGAAGTAACAAGTTGAACCAGTGATCCTTTCTGCGGTTATCAAACTCGGGATACATGATTAAGCCCGATCACATGAACCTGTTGTGCATCCCCGATGTAAACATCATTCTGCGTATTTGTGTAGTCGTCTAGACGGGAGAACAATATATCAACATCTTCAATTCAACCAAATGCATTCTAGTTATCTTACATATAACCAGGTCACCCATAATGTACACATTTACCCAACCAGAGTGGAGACTATGACATCCAAGTAACATGTTGAATCACTGATTATCTCTATGGATATCAAATCCGGAATAACTGAATAAGCTCGATCAAGTGATCATGTTGTGAGTCCCTGATGTACACAAATCTCTCCCCTGATGGTTGCGATCTCATCGAAATCATCATTACATAGTGTACATGAAGCAATAACCAGAAGCACTTTATCATAACCATATCGAAGATGTCGATAAGCAATATCATCTCACGCTCCAAATATTCTTCTCATATTTCTTCCAACTGAACACTGAAGTAACACTTACCAAAAGTCTCCAGAGACCACTTCCCCCCAAATGGTTGGAATAATGCATCCTTCCCCCAAATAGTTGGAATGATACATCCTTCCCCCAAATAGCTGGAATAATACATCCTTCCCCCAAATAGCTGGAATAACACACTAAAGGCTACGAGTTAAACACTGAGTTTCTCTACGGATATGACATTTGTCTTTCTCGGGATTACTTCAATAGAGAACAAGTATTAAGTTCATCACGTGTACTTGTTGTGTGTTTAGATGTATATCTCCTTCCCCCTTGCTGGTTTTGATACCTCAGAATCAGCAAAACATAATACACTCATATACTTGAAATAGAGAAGAACACAATTAGCTCAAATGAATCTTGTGAGAATCAACTGCTACAGAAACTCTCTCTGACTATCTTAACCAACCCATATGTAGACAATTTGAAGTGACCATTGTTGAAGAAAACTCGATATACCAAACTTGAAACTGAAGTCAAATTCCCCGCATTTGTATCTTAAGCTTGCACTTAATGATGGAAGAACGGTGTCGAGAATCTATGCTTTAAGAAAATCTCTAAGTACTCACTACTCAAACAAAGTATGAGACATTAACACCTCTTGCGATTATCCACACCGTCATATGCGTGTGACACTGAGTAAAACAAATTAACTCCTAATAGTGATAGTTAACCAGGTCTTCAACCATCCACCTCGACTACTGGTAACTAGATAACCCAAGTCTTCAACTCAAATTCAAAAACCCGAGCAAGTTATCAAATAAGAACACGCCTTTGTGAACGTCAACTTCAACCTCAAATAAGTGATAAATGAGTAACTTCGAAGTAATCAACTTGTGTCAAATGTCCAACACGTGAATAAACATACAATCGGATGTACATTGACCCTGAATGAACTCGAACAAATGATTCCTCAACATCAATGCATTCTTCCTAAAAGTATACATGTAGAAGCGATCTGAAGATTCACCAATAAGTTCGAGCGGATGAGGTAGTCATTATATTCAATGTTCATTTGGTTGATTTGACGAGTGCACATTGGAATGAACAATAATCCGTGAAGATTTGGCAAAGGAATACCAAAGAGCGGATCCTTATTCATGAACAATAATCCGTGAAGATTTGGTAAAGGAATACCAAAGAGCGGATCATTATTCATGAGTGCAACTGCAATATTATGATAGTCATTATCAACGCCTTGAGGAATAACTGGAGATTGGGCTTCTTGAGTAGTCTGAGTTGTACTTCTTAGATGATCAACATTCGCTAGCGGTTGGAAATACTCATCAAACATATCTTGAAACAATGAATCCCAAACAATGAATCCCAGTTATCCTTAGAAGTGAAGCATTAGGCGTTGAAGGAGAGTCGTATGACCATAATTCAAGCATCCATCAACATGTAGTATATGCACTCTTCTCCCCCTCAAAAATTGCATCCGAGGTTGCCATTTTTGATTTAGCAAGTGAAAAAGAATATACACCAATGAACGTAGTTCCACTTGAAGGTTGAAAGAGCGTGGGAAAAACATGAAGCTTGTTGATGAAGAATGCCGATGAGAATGGTCATAAACATGAAGATTTCTCTTCTTTTGAAGATAAAGCGCACTGAAGCGTACACCTTTCTTTTCTATGAGGAACGGGACTGAAGTGTTATCTGCAGACGCCATAATGATGAAGTACGAGGCCCGAACGGAAGTGAACAGACATGATAGCCGAAAGAATATCAAGATTGAGTTACTTGAACCCGTGAGTTATGAGATATCAATCCTTGTGTTATCCATACTTTAAACCAGTCCATGTATTGAAGGATCGAAGTATCTGCAAGCTGAGTAAGGTCTACTTGCACTAACATTACAAGCTTGATTGCATATATATTGGTTAGTGACATTAGTATCCAAACCCTTTGGGGTTTCACGGTCAACCTTGATTTTGTCATCAGAAAACAGCTTTTCGGTTGGAATCCACCTAAGTCCAGCATCTTTAAACATTCTACCAGACGGTATCCACTTATGGCAAGGTCTAGGATTGTTAGGCTTCTTATGCCCAGTGGAAGACTTATCCTTATTCCTATTTTCCAAAGATTTAGCAGTTGGTATCCAACTAGGCGAAGTTTTTGGTTTGTTTTGCTTCACAACATGTTCAACCTTAGTCACGTTAGTAGTCTTAGTGGATTGTACCTTAGCATGTGAATTAGGAAAATGTTTCTTTTGTGGAAAAGACTCATAATTTCTAGTTTTGTTTTCTACATGCTTAGCATTCATATGCACATAATTATTCTTAGATGCACGCCAATCCCTAGTCTTTTGAGTGTTCCTAGGTAGTGATTTACAACTACTAGCAGTGCCTTGAAATCTCGTAGAATTCCTCACCCTAGGTCTTGCACCTAAAATTCCGTCTTTTCGAATCATGCCTTTTCCTAGCTTTTTCTAGATAATAGTTCTTCCACAAGTCATTCATATCATATGAATTCTGGGTTTTAATGCTTGGTTTTGACCTTTGTTTTGAACTAATCCTAGAGATGCTGGGAGTAGAAGTGGCTACGTGTTGAGGGTTAACGGAGCTAGAAGCCTTATTCTTAGGTAACTCAGGTGAAGTGACTGGTTTTGACAATACATGTTTCTCATCAAATTGGGAGGCAAACCGTGTTTTTGAAAATTTTGGTCTTTCGGATATAAACGTAGTAGGCTGCCTAACAATGGACCGGTTTCTAATGGGATAAGAAATTGGTTTCCCCAAGGTTGATGGTTTTGTAAACTTAGTGTTCACACTTTTCCATACAGTTTTCCTAAGCTCATTTTTTAGGGCAACAATAGCGAAACTCTTTTCCTGAAGTTGAGCTTTGAGAACATCAATTTTTGCTATCAAAGAGTTTGTTTGTTCTATTGACTTAGTTCTAGCTTCTATGACAGAGTCACTTAGTTCTATGTGATACTTTCTCAAGGACTCATTTTCCTTTAGTAATTTGGCCACACAAACCGCTAATTCATCATTTCTCATTTGAATATCGTCAATAGCATTAACATCAGAATTACTTGTAACCAAATTACTTTTCACATGCATATCAGAAATATGTTTCTTCAAATTGTTGATAGTTGAGTTTTGTCTTCAAGTCGAGCTTTCAAAGTGTTAATTTCAAAAGTTCACGGAATTCAGGAAGTTCCGGATTTTTACATGGTTTGTTAATTTGGAAACTTTCTTTTGTACTTTGTATCGCAATTTCAAGTGAAATGCAATGTTTTTCAAGATTTGAGAATTTGTTTGAAAGTTCATCAAAAGCCTTTTTATCAACCATATTGTTTGTTTTGAAACACTTAATCTCAGACTCAGCCTCAGTTACAGGGACATTTATCGAGTCATGTTCAGCATCATGATCAGTTTGTTTAAGTACTTTAGCAGATGCACTATGTTGAACAATAAATGGTACCTCATTACATGACACCTGTTCAATTTCTGGTCTGATATCTGCATCCACATCATGTGTAACAAGAGTCATTGAACCGCTGGTTGTGTCAAGCTTATATATTTCGAGCCTCGTATTCATGTCAATCGATCCATCATCTGATGCTTTACACATCTCAACACTACAATCACTTGATTTCACTTGACATTCATTCACCAAACATTCATTCACCTCTCGATTCTGTATCCACATCTTGTCTCGACATGAGTTACTTGAACAATTTGTTGCATCATTCTTTGTTGTCTCTGTTATTCTACATTCAGCAACATCCGATCTTTCAACTGATACATTACCCAACTCATCACAACAATCTCTTAACTACACCAGACACACATCCACTTTTTCATCTTTCTGAGTAACTTCGTCAATATACTTCTTCACATTATGCATGAGATGAATAAGTGTCTCAATGAACATGCTAATTTCCATTCCAGTGTGTCTCTTGAAAGATATTTCAGTCAAGTCTTGATCATAATCTGATGAATATTCCCCATTGATGAACGGCTGAAATTGTTTGTGGATCACATGAAGTGCAGCACTGGAACAATCCTTTTGAACCTTTTCTTTATCAAGTTGTTGTTCTAATTGTTCTAAGTTCAATAGTAATGTTCTCGTTAATGTGGATAAATCTTGACGTAAAAGGGCAATGCATGTTCGTTCCATAGTTGTAGATGTGAGTAACATGAGGTGTGAATGAAGTTGTCGATAAGGTTCAATGCAACTTTCCTTACCTTTTGCAAGAGCATTATGTAACCTTGACTGGTGCATTTCTCTCTCTTTAGATTCTAAACACGGAGATTTCACATCCTCATTGATTGATTCCATCACTTTTAAGCGTTCATTAGCATACATTATCATTGTTGTCCACAACATCATACAGCTTTAAGCACTTCGAAATCACCGGTCATTTGAGAGTAAGACATGATGTGGTAGAATGCACAGGATTTTACAAGTCTATGATTTAAACCGAGAAATAGAATCTTTCGCGGATTTTACTAAAATCAAGACCAAACCGTTAAGCAATGATCAATGAAACGTGTTAAGATGACTGATGGATTGTCAAAATGACAGACAATTGTGTGTTAGGACATATAATTGTTTGTAGGATTAGTAGAGATGTTGTTTGGTTGAGATTTGGACTGGTTTATGCACGATTTTCCCGAGAAATTTAGGTCTAAAGACATAAAAACCTCAATAACTTCTGTTCAGAGTGGATTTAGGCCTCGAAGGTTGACCAGAATGAACTTTAATTCTGCGTGACATTCTCCTCGTTCTCACGGTCGTTTTGATGGTAGAACGCTGAAAACGGAGTTACGGATCAAAAGTTATAGCCGTTTGAAATTTTGTCGGGAAAAGTCAATAAGTCGCTAAGAATTCTTGAACCAAGTCGCTGGACATAAGTCGCTAAAGCACCAAGTCGCTAAGTAATTAGAAGACAAGTCGCTAAGTTCCAAATCGCTACGAATTTTGACAAAGAAGTCGCTATGCACCATGTCGCTAAGATGTCAAGTCGCTAAATAGCAACTCGCTAAGGTCCAAATCGCTAGCACCAAGTCGCTAAGAAACTTAAAGAACAAGTCGCTATCAAAATTGAAAGCAAGTCGCTACCTTACCAAATCGCTACCCGTAGTGGAGAATCCACCAACAGTACTTTTTGTCGGCTTGTCTCTAAAGCAAGTCGCTAGGACCAAATCGCCACCAAACAACACTGCAACTCGCTACAGACTTTCAAAGCAAGTCGCTACCAAGAAAATTACACCGAGAGCTAAGTCGCTAACATGAAAAACTTCCAAAACACACTTTTCAATCCAAAAACAACCTAACCACGATGATTCAAGCCTTCCAAATCAAAACCTAAACACTTGTGATGATCCTAAACACAAAAGTATAATCAAAATCCAAACTTTAACACTAGAAATCAACCAAATGATACAAAAACCACTAAACTTTCTCAAACTCAAAAACCACCTAAAAACCACTAGAAGTCCAAAGATATGTAAGAGATGATCTAACCATGGCTCTTGATACCAATTGTAACATATTAGATTTCACATACACATCAAACCATAACACAAAGTAGGCGTACAAGAGGTTTTTTAGAGAGAGAAAGAAAAATCTTATTATGAGCTCCAACTCTCTACCTTGGAAGGTAGAGAGTATTTATAGTCTTACAATAAAACGCCACACTACGGGCTGTGGATCAGGCATACAGTGGGTAAAGACCCGTCCGTCCTCCACGGTGTTACAAAGCTAAATACTACTTAACATAAAATAACTACGACTATGAGCTTTCTAACGATTACATATACTTGAGGTGACCGACTCTTTAATACCTGGAATTTCTAATTCCTAACATAATGGTTCCTTGGAGATACCGAAAGACCCGTTTAACCGCTTCAAGGTGCTTTTTGGTAGGCTTAGCCTGGTATCTTGCACACATGCATACAGCGAACATATTATCAGGTCTAATGGCTTTGAGGTACATCAGGGATCCATTCCTACTTCGATATTTCGTTTGATCAACCATGATCCCTGAGTGGTCCTCATCCAGTTTTGTGCGCTCCACGATAGGAGTGTCAACAGGGTCACAAGAATCAAATCCAAATTTCTTTAAAATTTCATTAGCATATTTAGATTGATTAATGAAAATGCCTCCGGGACTTTGTAAAATTTGTAATCCCAAGAAAAATGACATTTGTCCCATCATAGACATTTGAAATTTGGAGCCCATCTCTTTTGAAAAACGGTCACATTCATTAGGGTCGGTCGAGGCAAAGATAATATCATCAACATAAATTTGAACATGAATTAAGTGTTTGCCTGACTTTCTGGTGAACAATGTGGGATCAACTACTCCTTTCCTGAATCCATTTGTCAATAGGAACCTTGAAAGTGTATCATACCATGCCCTTGAAGCTTGCTTCAAGCCGTAAAGAGCCTTCTTCAAGCGATAGACATGGGTAGGATGCTCTGGATTCACAAAACCTTCGGGTTGACTGACGTAAACAACTTCTTTGAGATCTCCATTAATAAAAGCAGTCTTTACATCAATCTGACATACCACCATGTTCTTGCTAGCAACATTAGCCAGGAAGATTTTGATAGCCTCAATTCGTGCAACCGGAGCAAATGATTCCTGAAAGTCAATACCCTCCTCTTGTCGGTATCCTTTAGCCACCAGTCTTACCTTATTTTTCAGAACATCACCGTGCTCATCAAGCTTTACTTTAAAGATCCACTTGAGAGCAATGATCATAACACAATCTGGAGCTGGTACTAATTCCCATACATCAAGACGATCAAACTCATGAATTTCTTCTTGCATAGCACTAAACCAGCTGTCCTCAAACATTGCTTTTTTGACATCTTTAGGTTCGATCTTTGATAATACAGAATTGAAGAAGCACCATAAGGCATCTGTGGCAAGTTGTTTACAAGTGGATACCGGACGAGACGGGTTTCCAATAATGTTGTCCAATGGATGATCATGTGTCCATTTCCTGAGATGTTCATGTGGTTGGTGATGAGGAAACGATGTAGCATAGTTTGGATCCCCTGATGAAGATGGTTCAGGTGATGTTTCAAGGGCAAATATATTTTCAAACGGTGCATCTTCTAGAGTGGCAAAATGGTTGTCTCCATCAATGTAAGCAGTAACATTTCCATGATGTACACTCAAGGATTGAGGATTTGAAGATGATGATGAATGATCTGCAGCAGGCGATTCTTGAGATATGGACACAGACGCAGATGGGTTATCTGCGTTGTTTGGATTAGGAGCCGACACTATTGATGGAGTAGAATGATCAATATCAAGAGGTTCATAGTATTCATCAAACATTGGATCAAAACATTTCTTCAAATCTTCTTCAGAAGGTGGTACATATGGAACTGCAGGTGAGAGGTTCTGTACAAGAGAGGAACTAATAGGATTACTTGATAAATGTTGATATGCGGGTCCAGAACTAGATTGTCCAGGGGCCATTTGCTCTGACAGCTCATCGAACGTGACATGAATAGTTTCCATGATATCTTGGGTTCTTTTATTGTAGATTCTGTAACCCTTCCGGTTTGGTGCGTAACCAACAAAAACTCCAATGTCTGCCTTAGCTCTTAACTTTCCTAAATCTTGACCATCATTCGTTGGATAGCATAAAGCACCGAATACACGAAGGAAAGAAAGATCTGTTTTTCGGTTGTGGACAAGTTCGTAAGGATTTTTTCCAAGAGTGGCGTGAATAAGGGAACGGTTTTAGGTGTAGCATGCAGTGGAAATAGCTTCCGCCCAGAGAAACTTTGGAACCTTTGAGTAAATCAGCATAGTCCTTGCAACTTCGACAAGAGTCCGATTTCGTCTTTCAACTACACCGTTCTGTTGAGGGGTACGTGGAACACTTCTTTGATGGCTGATTCCAATGCTTTCGTAAAACTGACTTAGTTCTTTGTTTACAAATTCAGTTCCATTGTCTATTCGGATAATCCTAACCGTTTTATTAATTCGAACCTACAGCTGTTTAATAAGTTTGATGATGACATCTGGAGTTTCATCCTTTGACCTCATAAACTTAGCCCAAGTAAACCGAGAATAGTCGTCAACCACGACTAGCACATATTTATTTCCGTTTATGGTTTTCACTCTAATGGGTCCACACAAATCCATATGAAGAGTATTGATTCTGTCCAAACCGTCAAGTTATCTCACACAAGCTAGCCACTTGTGAATGACTAACCGTAAGAAACTTAAAACAGTTCGGACAAACCAATAATAGATGAGAAGTGTAGTATACGGGTAACTCAAACGTGTTAGGTTTGAGCACCGAGATCGTTCAGAACGAGGGTTGAATGGAATTTCCAACTCACGTCTCCGATTATCGGATTTGAATAAGAAAGGGATAAAATGATATATTCTAAACTACGGGATAAGGAAAGCATATAGGAATAAAGTCAAAGGGGAAAACCTAAGAATAAAGGTAAACTACTTAAATCTATACTAAAACGCAAATACGGAATTTAAACGAAACGCGAATAACATGCAATTACGTCTATTCTAAATCCTAAAAATAACCTAAACTTACTTTTACTCTAAAAATGATATTAGAAAACTATTTATGAATTTAAACTAATTTTTAGGAATTTTCTTGATTTTATTAGAATTAAAAACTAATTATTAACTATTTAAACTAAATTAAAATACTAAAAATTATGAAATTTAAGGAGAAAAATATGAAACTATTTTTATAAAATCTAAAATACTATAAGAGACTTTTCAAAACTATTTTTTGTAATTTTCTGATTATTTTTCTATTTTCTACAAATTTAAAACTATTTAAATCTAATTTAAATTGTGAAAAATACCAAATAAAAGGGGAAAAATAAGGAAAAATCTTTTTTATTCTTTTTATATTTTTCTTAAACTGAGAAAATTGAAAAATTATTTTTTTGAACTTTTTCTTAATTATTTGCAATTAAAGCTAATTAAAAATGATAAAAAAAACTATTTTAAATCTAGAAAAATAGCAAACAGTGACAAAAATTAATGAAACATTCAGGAAAATTCTAAAATGCTATTCTGGTTCTATGAAAAATATCAAATCTATAGCTTATGTGAAAGATATGAGGGTCGCAGGTGTTAACTTGAAGCAAATAAGCACTTTTAAATAAGCTACAAGCTATAAAACTGACTTCCAGCTAAAGGGAGCTTACAAGAACCTTAAATAAACAGTGATGGAACTATGGGAGCATGCAATGGGCTAGTGATTAAGGAAGGGTTAAGCTAAAATGAAGATTACTTAGAGAAATAAGCTAATAAGCTAAGTGATCATACAAATAAGCTATAGGGAAGGAGTCCTAATAAGCTATCTATAAAGGTATCTAGGAGGTGTTTAAGCTAATCCTATAGTTAATAAGCTCTAGAAGCTTGTTTTAAAATCGAAGTTGCAACAGTTAAGGGGAAAAGGGGCGACTTTTGAGCTTATTATTAGTACGACAAACAAGCTTATTATCCAAAAATAAGCTAAGTCGAGTGAGACCATGTGCGAGAGTGAAAGAAACAAGCTTCAACACTTTTGAAGCTCAAATGAAGAGTTGGTAAGATCTGATATAGAGGGCTAGTTTAAGGATTGCTGGCGATTTTCTTGATATATACGGGACAGATTTGAAAGCTTATAAAGAGCTTGTAAAAGCTATTGGAAATTTTTGAAACCTGATGATAAGCTAACTATAACTGCTAAACTTTACACAAAACTAATCTTTTTGGGTTTTTAAAATGATTTAGACAGTAAACATTGCTAGAGAAAATAATTGAAAACACTGTTTTAGCAGTCAAGCTTTTGCAAAAAGGTTTTTGTTGACAACAGCAAAACTGACTCAAACTATTTGACACTTACTAAGATCTTAGAGATAGACTTAACAAGACAACTATGACCTCAAAATAACAGTGAAAAATGATTTATACTACTACTTGCAGCGATTATTTTTTAGACTAAAAACATGGACTCAAACATTGAGAATGGGACTTATACTACTTGAAACCAAAGAGAGATGGTTAAGACAGCTTACTTAAGACCAACAAAACTTAGTTAGAGCTTAATCATACCCAAAAAGAACCAAGTGTGGTGAAAAACCCACAGTGCCAAACATCCCTTATTCAAGAGTGTTTGACAGTTTGGCTAGAGAGGATTGTTAAGCTTGGATTCTTAAAAGACAATTGTGCAGACACTTTATTTAATAAGAGAAAAAGCTGTTTTAAAAGTGAATAAGCAAAAGAAATAAGCAAATAAGCAGTTTGACTTTTGTTGACTTATGAGCTTTTTGTGTGAAATGGTGAAATGAAACAGTAGTAACACAGATTAAAACTTACTAAAGCTATATCAAGCTAAAATGAGCTTATCTCATTATTAAAAACAGCTTATTACCAAACTTAAATAGCAGATGCAAGATTGAAAGTAAAAACTGAAAACTTTTATAAAAACTGAAAGAGGATTACACTAGAATATGAGATTACATAGATATTTAAAAGGAAATTACTTAATGGAAATACTGAAAAACATAAAACATAAACATAAAATTTGATAAAAAGGAAATTGATGCACTACACTACACGAAACTACATTGTGAGCTGAGGGTCCTTTATAGCGAATTCGGTCTTGGATTCTTGATAAGAAGGGCCTAGAAGCCAATAACAGCCACACAAATCATTCCATTGCACCATAGCCAATCAAAGAGCACCAATTCACAATATGAGGTGTCACGGCCAATGAGATTGGCCCACATCCCACGTGGCATTCCATCGACAAGTCAGAGGTCTGAAGCTTGGATAAGATGCTTAATGCGAGGATAGGTGTTTGGGATTGGGTAAGTGGTGGTAAAATGGTGTTTGGGGAAGACAGGGTAAAAGAACCACTGTGGGGCGCGTTTGGTTTGTTTAATATATTTCAAATAGGTTGGTTCGGGTCTTGTCCGGGTTTAAGTGGTATTCGGGTTGGGAGGTATACCGGGTATGATAGGTTATTAGGATTGGGGCCGGGTTGGATAGGTTATTAGGATTAGGCCGTGGGATTTGATATTGGACCGAAGGTTTATGTTTTTGTTGGATAATGGATATATATATTGGACAAGTAGTGAACCAAAGGTAACCATAGGGACCTATGTTGTAAATTCGGATTTCCAAGGGACCAAACATGTAAATCTGAAATTATCTTCCAAGGACTGAATTTGCCAATCTTCAAATAAACCAAGGTTGAATTTGCAACAATTGAATCTTCAGGGGCCATTTCTGCCAAAAACTCAAAGTTGAGGGGCCATTTTTGCCAATTCTTCTAACTTGATTAAAACTTCCAAAAAATCATCCTGGAGGATAAAATCTTCATAAATGAGAATTTTGCTCTTCGGCAAACTTAAGCTCTCTTAATCTCTCGTGCTCGGATTCGTCGATTTGGCTCCTTTTTGTGTGTTTTACATATCCGTACACGCACAAGCAAAAACTCAAGAAAACCACATATTAGCAATAAACGGCTCTTTCTTGATTTTGGGTCAGTTTTTTGATATAGAAAGGTATGTGTTTTAGCACATACCAAAATACCCAGACGAAACCATTGTCGTGTCCTCACACAATGCAATCAACTCACGCTTCTAAAACCAAGTATTTCAATCTCTTTCTACTAAACCTATGAAGAAGTAGCAAAGATTCCTCAAAAGAGATTAAGAAAGCCTTAATTCTAAAAACGCCCCGTTTACCTTTTAATTCACAAGTAGATATTACAATTAAGCACATTCCGATTATGAATGACGGTTTGTTGAACTTTCATGTCGATCAATAACTCCAACATTTTTCAAATGACACATTAGGATCACGGAGTAGAAAACACAACACAGCGTGAAGTGACCATACGGATAGAATACATCGTCCCTGATTTTTCACAAGTCCAAAACTAAGTGTAAAATCGAAATCATTGTTAAATATGACTCTAGATGCTAACACTACCCATGGAAGTTACTTGTGTAATTACCTTTTGCTCCCATTTTCCTATTTGCCTCTAGAATTTTTTATTTTTGTGAGAAATGAATTTCTTCAAATTCTCGTTTCGATAACTTTTATTCGGATAAAGATATAAAGCTAAGTCGATAATTAGTTATCCGCCTTTTCTCAAGAACCATTGTCCCAAAAATGAGGTCCACATCAAGGAATTTTATTCACTTATACTTTATTTTTCTTTTCATTTTCAACACATTTTTCATTTTTTTTTTTTTTTATTTGAAATAGAACTTAGACTTTTACGTGTATGAGCTATGAACCACGGAGCTTCACGGGGAAATTCCAAGACTATAGGCTTCATGAAATGAGGATCCCGGCTGGCTAGGCTAAGACCTCACTCAATCACGGCTAAAGATCCAAGGGTCCGATCTCGACACCGCAACTCACAACTTTACTTATTACTTTTCACTTATCACTTATTGCTCATTTATTTATTACGGATCCTTGATGTGTACCCAATTTTTAAAACAAAGATTCTTTAAAGAAGATAAAGAACTAACTATCGCCAAAAACTCAACATCTCTAATTATTATTAGACAGATATGGGGTGAAACAATTTTGTGGGAACAAAAGGCCATGCATTACCTTGATGGGCTCTAAAAAAAACCAACTACTCCACGCTTAGCATCTAAACTCATAAGTAACTCTATCATTTCTCGATCTCTGCAAATTTAAAATCCCAAATAATGAGATCAGCAGATGCTTAGCCGATAATTTTTTAGATTACCTATGGTTAAGGGAACAAGCTAGGGCTCAACACGCCCGGTCAAGTCAGAATTCTATTCCTACTCTCACCAGCGGAAAGTCAATCAATGTGTCAAAACATATATTAACTTAGCAAAATGCTTCGTCTAATGAAATCAAGTTATGCATATTTAAAGTCACTCAGGGAAACTTGCAAAATCTTGGCCTTGTGAGCTAGAATTCGCATCTTATAGCTTCTTGTCTAAGAGACTAGCAAAACTTTTCAATCAAAAAGACTTAACAAAAGCTTAAAAAATTTTAAAATTTTTCTCATTTTTACAATTTTTCATTTTCAAGGAAAACGGGTTACGAGAGAAACACGACAAGTAAGCAAGTGCGGTCAAATCAAATCGAAGATTACCCTACCCAGACTAGAACGAAACATTGTCCTCAATGTTTAAAAGCAAGGGTATCAACGAAAATCTAAAAGCCGTTTATTAAGTATGCTCAAAGATAAACGTTAGTCGATAAGATTAGGATATCGGATTTCCATCAGCATCGATCATGAAACTCGAGTGGAGGAAATGACAAACTTCGAGCACGAGAGTCTTCATATCGGGAACATCCTAAACAACATCACAAATAACCAAACACGAGAAATCGAAGAGGCAGACCCCTTCGCGTCACTTATTATAAAATAGAAAGAAGATAGATGGATAAGCATGGGGTGCCTCCCACGAAGCGCTACTGTTTTTGATCACGAAGTCGCTAGCCCTTCGTCCCAATTCATTTGTCCTTGGGAAGAAAATGGTAGAGATACCGGGTCAAAATGGTGTCCTCATTCCTGAAAGAATGAGACTGGGTGGGTTGGGTGGAGAAGAAAATGGGTGGATAAGGCATATCATGTAAGAAGGATCCATCATCCGGTGGTTTTGCGGGCGGACGAAGGGATGAAGGATCGATAAGAGAATACTCCAAGAAAGACGGGAGCTCATGGTACAGAAAGGTGTGACTCAAAGGCTCATCAACGAAGGCATCCAAGAGAGGATCCTTATCTCGAATGACATTTTTAGCATAAAACTCATCAATGTGTATCCCGGGGTTGAAAATCTTGTCTTCATATGCGGGCTCAACAGGATAAGTGAGGGTCGACTCAATAGAGAGAGGAGAGTCAAGAAGTCCATCAAGAACATCATATCCCCCTTGGGATCATTCATAACAACATCCTCAATACCCGGTGGTATTGGGTCATCAATCGCATCCTCAATGATCGGATCATTCGTGAATTATCGGAATATCGTTCAAAACCTTGCTCATATCCCTCGAGTAGAATCGCT
The DNA here is from genome assembly GCA_910596185.1 of Chrysanthemum makinoi. Taxonomy (NCBI): domain Eukaryota; kingdom Viridiplantae; phylum Streptophyta; class Magnoliopsida; order Asterales; family Asteraceae; genus Chrysanthemum; species Chrysanthemum makinoi. The sequence continues at coordinate 38,559,150 of OU343224.1, read as the reverse complement.
CAAGAATCGGTGGATAAACATCATCAATAGTGGGATTGCCGCTAATCTCTTCATCAAATCGGAAGGTCTCAAGCTCGGGAGAGAAATCACTATCTTTAACGAAGATAGGATGCGAACTTGATTTATCGTTCAAAGCTTCAATCTTAGAAATGAGAAGATAAACATTCGACAATGTTTCTCGTAATGCTTCATCCTCGATCTCAATATTATCGGGCTTAATCTCTTCTTCTTCTGGCTCAAAATCATTTACTTCTTCTATATGGACGGGCTCAGAAGGTAAATCGTCGACGAAATCGATGTCTCCATAAGAATCATCATCGGAATCGGAGAACATCTCAACATGATCATTCAAATTATCAAGAGAAGGCTCATCACAAATATCAACAACCCCAGACTCTCTTGGGATTGGGATAAAGATCTCAGCACTAGACGATTCCGTTTCCGGAATAATACTAAGATGCTCATCCCCCATTATGAGAGAGTCAATGGGTTCAACAATGTTCGTAGAAATATGATCATCGACCTCTTCCAAAACGTCACTTCTCTCAATCGGCGTGAGTGAAGGGGAAGAGTCGGAAATGAGAGGCTCAGAAATAAGAGAAGGAGAAGAATCTGTAGGTGGGACAAGTGGTGTGCTCTTAGAGCTAGCAATTTCCACCACTTCCGGTTAGTCTCCGGATCTTTCTTTGAAGATCGTTTTAAGCTCATAATTTCGTTCCGTTTTGTTGTAACTTGACAAACTCGTAATAGCGAATTGTGAAAGAGAAGGATCGATTCTAGAATTCTTCGGATTAGAGTCGAGAGTCAAGAATCACCTCGGGTTGAAATATGTTCCATCTCCCTCACAGAGGAGGTAGGAATCGAGGGTTCATCAAGCTTACATTTCAAAATTTTTGATAATGCTTCAAGTTTTTCGATGTTGTTAAGAAAAGCACGACGTTCAAAGAAATCGTCTCCGTGACCCTTGGTGGGTTCTTGGGTAGCTCGAATAGTGTGATCGTCTTCCATAACTTGAATGGGTTCCTTATTAACACATTGTCGAGCTTGAATGCGACTTAATAAAGTTTGAAGCATGCTTTCAATGTGGTTTTGACGTCGCTTAAATCTTTCTTCAAAATCGATGGAAACGTCATTGATAACCCCGGTGGGTTCTTCAAAAGGGCGACACATACAAGATTCGCGATAAAATCCACACCCTTTGCAAAAACAACGTTCACAAAGTGAATCATCTCTTAATAAATCTCTACAATTAAAGCAATAGGGTTGAAAGAAATTTTGAGACTCCATGAGAATTAATCATAAAAGAGGGATAAAAGGAAAAAATTATCAAATCAGAGGGTAAAGAAGAATATTTTTGGGTTTTTAGAAAACATATTTTGAAAAGGAAAATCTTTTTGGGTTTATTAATAAAAGGGATTTTTACAAAAACAACGATAACTTCACGAGGAAGGATCTTCAAATGCACACGATTCGAGACGGAATACGAAAACTCGCTACAAGCCCTCCCGGCGTGGCGCCAAAAATTGATTCCGTCCAAACGTCAAGTTATCTCAAACAAGCTAGCCACTTGTGAATGACTAACCGTAAGAAACTTAAAACAGTTGGACAAACCAATAATAGATGAGAAGTGTAGTATAATGTAACTCAAACGTGTTAGGTTTGAGCAGAGATCGTTCGAACGGGGTTGAATGGAATTTACAACTCACGTCTCGATTATCGGGATTTGAATAAGAGAAGGGGATAAAATGATGTATTCTAAACTACGGGATAAGGAAAGCATATAGGAATAAAGTCAAAGGGGAAAACCTAAGAATAAAGGTAAACTACTCAAATCTATACTAAAACGCAAATACGGAATTTAAACGAAACGCGAATAACATGCAATTACGTCTATTCTAAATCCTAAAAATAACCTAAACTTACTTTTACTCTAAAAATGATATTAGAAAACTATTTATGAATTAAAACTAATTTTTAGGAATTTTCTTGATTTTATTAGAATTAAAAACTAATTATTAACTATTTAAACTAAATTAAAATACTAAATATTATGAAATTTAAGGAGAAAAATATGAAACTATTTTTATAAAATCTAAAATACTATAAGAGACTTTTCAAAACTATTTTTTGTAATTTTCTGATTATTTTTCTATTTTCTACAAATTTAAAACTATTTAAATCTAATTTATATTGTGAAAAATACCAAATAAAAGGGGAAAAATAAGGAAAAATCTTTTTTATGCTTTTTATATTTTTCTTAAACTGAGAAAATTGAAAAATTATTTTTTTGAACTTTTTCTTAATTATTTGCAATTAAAGCTAATTAAAATGATAAAAAACTATTTTAAATCTAGAAAAATAGCAAACAGTGACAAAAATTAATGAAAAATTTAGGAAAATTCTAAAATGCTATTCGGTTCTATGAAAATATCAAATCTATAGCTTATGTGAAAGATATGAGAGGCTGCGGTGTTAACTTGAGGCAAATAAGCACTTTAAATAAGCACAATTTATAAAAGCTGACTTCCGGCTAAAGCTGCTTACAAAAGAACCTTAAATCAACAGTGATGGAACTATGGGAGCATGCAATGGGCTAGTGATTAAGGAAGGGTTAAGCTAAAATGAAGATTACTTAGAGAAATAAGCTAATAAGCTAAGTGATCATACAAATAAGCTATAGGGGAAGAGTCTAATAAGCTATCTATACTAAGGTATCTAGGAGTGTTTTAAGCTAATCCTATAGTCTAATAAGCTCTAGAAGCTTGTTTTGAAATCTGAAGTTGCAACATTAAGGGGAAAAGGGGCGACTTTTGAGCTTATTATTAAAGCGACAAACAAGCTTATTATCCAAAAACTAAGCTAAGTGAGTGAGACCATGTGCGAGAGTGAAAAAGAAACAAGATTCAACACTTTGAAGCTTCAAATGAAGAGTTGGTAAGATCTGATATAGAGGGCTAGTTTAAGGATTGCTGAAACTGTTTTGCTGATATGCTTCTGGGACAGATTGAAAGCTTATAAGAGCTTGTAAAAGCTATCGGAAATTTTTGAAACCTGATGATAAGCTAACTATAACTGCTAAACTTTACACAAAAACTAATCTTTTGGGTTTTAAAATGATTTAGACAGGTAAACATTGCTAGAAAATAATTGAACTTCTTGTTTTAGCGGTCAAGCTTTTGACAAAGGTTTTTGTTGACAACAGACAAAAGCTGACTCAAACTATTTGACACTTACTAAGATCTTAGAGATAGACTTAACAAGACAACTATGACCTCAAAATAACAGTGAAAAATGATTTATACTACTACTTGCAACAGTGACTGTTTAGACTAAAAACATGGACTCAAACATTGAGAATCAGACTTATACTACTTGAAACCAAAGAGAGATGGTTAAGACAGCTTACTTAAGACCAACAAAACTTAGTTAGAGCTTAATCATACCCAAAAAGAACCAAGTGTGGTGAAAAACCCACAGTGCCAAACATCCCTTATTCAAGAGTGTTTGACAGATTTGGCCTAGAGAGGATTGTTAAGCTTGGATTCTTAAAAGACAATTGTGCAGACACTTTATTTTATAAGAGAAAAAGCTGTTTTAAAAGTGAATAAGCAAAAGAAATAAGCAAATAAGCAGTTTGACTTTTGTTGACTTATGAGCTTTTTGTGTGAAATGGTGAAATGAAACAGTAGTAACACAGATTAAACTCACTAAAGCTATATCAAGCTAAAATGAGCTTATCTCATTATTAAAAACAGCTTATTACCAAACTTAAATAGCAGATGCAAGATTGGAAGTAAAAAGTGAAAACTTTTATTAAAACTGAAAGAGGTTACACTAGAATCAGATTACATAGATATTTTAAAAGGAAATTACTTAATGGAAATACTGAAAAACATAAAACATAAACATAAAATTTGATAAAAAGGAAATTGATGCACTACACTACACGAACTACATTGTGAGCTAAGAGGGTCCTTTATAGCTGAATTCCGGTCTTGGATTCTTGATAAGAAGGGCCTAGAAGCCAATAACAGCCACACAAATCATTCCATTGCACCATAGCCAATCAAAGAGCACCAATTCACCATATGAGGTTCACGCCAATGAGATTGCGCAACTGTCCACGTGGCATTCCATCTGACAAGTCAGAGGTCTAGAAGCTTGGATAAGATGCTTAGTACGAGGATAGGTGTTTGGGATTGGGTAAGTGGTGGTAAAATGGTGTTTGGGGAAGACAGGGTAAAAGAACCACTGTGGGGCGCGTTTGGTTTGTTTAATATATTTCAAATAGGTTGGTTCGGGTCTTGTCCGGGTTTAAGTGGTATTCGGGTTGGGAGGTATACCGGGTATGATAGGTTATTAGGATTGGGGCGGGTTGGATAGTTATGGATTAGGTAGTGGGATTTGATATTGGACCGAAGGTTTATGTTTTTGTTGGATAATGGATATATATATTGGACAAGTAGTGAACCAAAGGTAACCATAGGGACCTATGTTGTAAATTCGGATTTCCAAGGGACCAAACATGTAATCTGAAATCATCTTCCAGGGCTGAATTGCCAATCTTCAAATAAACCAAGGTTGAATTTGCAACATTTGAATCTTTAGGGGCCATTTCTGCCAAAAACTCAAAGTTGAGGGGCCATTTTTGCCAATTCTTCTAACTTGATTAAAACTTCCAAAAATCATCCTCAGAGGATAAAATCTTCATAAATGCACAATTTTGCTCTTCCAGCTTAGCTTAAGCTCTCTTAATCTCTCGTGCTCGGATTTCGTTCTGATTTGGCTCCTTTTTGAGTGTTTTTACATATCCGTACCTGCACAAGCAAAAACTCAAGAAAACCACAAATATTAGCAATAAACGGCTATTTCTTGGTTATTTTGGGTCAGTTTTGATATAGAAAAGGTATGTGTTTTAGCACATACCAAGTATGAAGAATTTTCATAATAGAGTTTGCAGGTTTGGGTTTATGGGCGTATTTCTTGCTTTTTCCAGATTGGCATGTTGAACAAAGATGATCTTTCTCATATTTCAATCTGGGAAAACCTCGTACGAGGTCCTTTCTCAAAAGATCATTTTATGGTTCCGAAGTTCAGATGATTGAGACGACGATGCCTTCGAAGCCTTTGACAGCAAGCAGATTGGAGAGGACTTCATCATGTCTTCGATAGAGATGGTATAATGATTGGTTCCACAGGTTCCCTTTAAAATTTAAACACCATATAGTTCTCTAACGAAGCAAGTATGTTTTCTAAAGACAACTTCTAGATCAGAGTCACAGAATTGACCAACAGAGAACAAATTATGACCAAGACCTTCAACATAATAGACCCTGGAAATTACACTGGCACCAACAACATAATCTCCGTAACCCATAATTGCCCCAAAGTGGTCGTTCCCCGAATCTAACAGTCCCGATGAATTTACTCACGAAGTTCATGAGCTAAGAGCGATCTCCAGTCATATGCTTGGAACGCCTGAGTCCAAGCCATAGACGATTTCGACTGCGGTTGAACAGACAAGTATGGATGGTGGACAATTTGGATCCCCATGCTATAATGGGTTCCATTTGGTTAATGCTTGGTTGCGACACCCACATCGAGAAGCAGAATCAATTATACCATTAGAGGTAGATGCAGGACTAGTAGTGACAGTAGATCTATTCAAAGTGTGTTCACTTCTTAAAGGTATGATTCTACCACATCCATTTCCTAATGGTCATTGATCTAGATTATTTAAGGGATAATTCATTTATATTGAATTCTGACCAGTAGATAACCATTGATAACCTACATTACTAAATTTTCTTCCTGTTGGTTTCCAATATTTTATAACCTTTTTCCACCTTGGTTTTCTGACATCCTTGACCTGTTTAGAAATTCTGACAGTTTTGACTGGAGACTTAGCAACATACTTTAATTCATCCATAGCACATTCATGATAAGTACCAGAAATCAAACATTCATTACATGTTTTGCAAATCGTAGCAGGTGAATTATTTACTGATACACTTATAGCTAATCTAGAATCAACGATTCGTCTTATAAACTCAAACTTATTGTTCCTAGGGTGGTCTTCTACCTTCTTCCCTTGATCACTCTTAGCTTGCGAGGTCCTATCTTCTTTGTGTATTGCCTCTAGGCTTTGACCTGCTTGCCTTAGTGTCACATATTACTCCTGTAGAAGGAATGATGGGAACATTAGTTGGTTTCACTACTTTCTGCATTCCTGGTCTAAAAGTGTTGGAATCTAAAATACTAGGAGGCACATCAAAGTTCACTTGCTTGACTTTGGGCATAGAGCAAGGCATAACGACTCTATCTTTCTTAGTACTAAATTTAGGAAATATAGTTATTAGGCATTCTAAAAGCTCCTAAGATCATTTGGCATATAAGTATGCATCCTTAATCGAGTGGCTTCTCTATCTTATCCTCTTCAACAATCTCACGGAGACATTCTAGACTATCTTAAAGTACGAAAATATGTGTTTGATTTTGCAAGTTCATTGTTTCTAAGATGAGGGGGAATATAATTCCACGGTTATAGCATATTGCTAAGCGAGGCACCTTTGGTCTTGTATTATCTGGCTGGTGATTGGCATTTTCCCTTTTGCTAACTCTTGATTCTCAATTTCATTTTGCGAAGTTATCTTTTCTTTGAATTGTCCGCAGTGACTTTAATTGATTCATATAACTCTTTGAAATCAGTTTAACCTTTTCATTTTTAGCAGCACTCATTTTCATGTTGCAAAACATTAATGTGTTTTGAAGATGAAAGTTTTGAGAATTGAGAATCTAAAGGAGGGAAATGGGTTGGGGTAGGTCACATCATTCTTTTCAATCTTTAATTGTGAAACTTGGGTTTTCAATCTTTTGACCGTGTTACAATGACCTCGAATTTGTTCATCACATTTCCGAATTTCAAAAACTGCATCAAACTCAGGAGCATCCGATGATGTCTTGGCATTTGAGGTTTTGACATTTTCTTTAAGATGTTGATATTTCAATTGCAAAGCAAGATATTCAACTTCCAATTTAGAAAATTTTCTGACCATGTTATCATGATCAACCTTTTCAATTTTATCATGCAATTTTGAATTCGTTATTTCAAGCTCAATGACTCGATCATGGGAAACTTTCAAAGCAATAGATAACTCATGAAATTGAGAATCAGTGATAGAATAATTTGTAACAATGTAGAACACATCTTGAGCAATACATCCAGATATCAAATTATCGTTAAAAATGTGAAGGTTCTTCCTCTCAATCTCATTGGTCTTAAGCTCATATTCATTTATTCTTACCTCGTTTTCCATTTCATTGAACATCTTTTTCATTTCTTTAATTTTTGTATCTATGCCCTTTTGAAGACTATCAAAATGTTATTTTAGTTGTTTAAAGAAAGGCATGACCTTAGTTAAATAAAACTCTTTAGTTTCTTTAGTTTGCTTCAAGCCCCTTTCCCCTTCAGTAATTCCAGTGGGTGTGATTCTCTTCTTACACGTTTTCTCAAAATCAACAAATAATTGATAAACTACATATAGGCTGATTAAGGTCTTGCTTTGAGTGGGAAGAGTTTCGGGAACTAAATGCATAGGTGTATTTGGGGGATACACAGTGTCTGGAGGAAATTTCCTGAAAGGGGGATTCTTCTCAATAAGATTATCAACTTTTTGCTTATCCAAATCTTTCTTCAAGAAAACTTGCTCAAGGGTCAATTGAGTTTGAGGTTTAAACTTATTCTAGGCAATCCAATTTTCCTTAGTGTAATCATGGGATTTAAGTGTTATATTATTCTTTATACACCAAGGATCTTTTTAGTTTTTGCCATTTTTTTTTGAGGCATCTTCTAACTTTCTATCCTCTTCAGTACCCTCTATACATGATGGTGTTTGTCTGGGCTTAAGGATCTCATGGCCATCATAGATTACCTTTTGAGCAGCTTTTGCTTTCTTACCAACCTCAAGATTGGGTTCCTCAACTAGATTAGTAATGTGTTCATCAATTAACACTCTATGCTTATTGATCAAGTGAGCAGTCTGAATGGTGTTCCCTTATACGTACAGCTTGTTTTCAACTTTATTTTTCAAAGATTTTAGGTTGGGAAAACCATTTAAAAGTTTTGATTCCTTAGCATTAAATTCCTGTTTAAGCACTTTTACATTTTCTTGATGTTCTTGCTTTTGCTTAACAGTTTTATTGAGCTTTTCTTGTAAGGAGTTTAACTTTTGTTTTAACATTTATTCCCTAAAATTACTTTTTCTAATAACTGTACGTATTTGGTTATCCGTCTCTGCTCACGGTGTGTCATTCAAATTTAGCGAGGTTCATATGGAAACTTGTTCCTTATAGGCATTTAGTTTAGAGGTTATGGAATCATGGGAGCACATGCGTTATTCATCAATAATATATAGTCATCATTGAATGCAGAAGATGCATCACTTGGTATAATTTCACATTCATCTTGTTTCACATATTGATCATATGGGACAACATTGCTATTACCCATATTTTCAATATTTTATTCAATAATTTTAGTTGATTGTACTTTGTCGTGAATCTTTTGCCCATCAATCTCATCGTATAATTTTAATACCTTTGAAATGATCGATTCCTTGGAGGGATTTGCCCTTTTGTGGTGACGGGAACCTTTGGAGAAACCATTGGTGAGATACTAGTCATGAAGATGGTCTGTGCAGTTGGTTCATCATCAACATCCGATTCAAATGCATCACAGTCTACAACTTGAAATGCATTGGGATTGTTCTGACCCATACCCTGCACTGGTTGTTCATCTACATCAGCATCATAAGTTTTGGCATTTCCCTATCTTGAGCTTGCACCAGTAGCATTTTGTCCCTGAAGTACTCTGCATTTTGTGGACATTTTGGAAGAGTTCAGTTCCTTGCTATGTGTCCTTCTCTACCACAGTTGTAGCACTTGATTGGCTTTCCTTGTCCTGGGCCATGTTTGCTTCCACGATTCGATTCCCCACATATCCTCCACCTATACGCATTCCCATAACCAGCACCAACTCCACATTTCCTTGCTCATTATGTGGAAGTAAGCAGCATTACCTTCCCTTGCGTTTTACACAACTACCCTTCCATCTTTAACCGTAGCATGATTGTGAAGGTTAGAAGCGGTTCTGAGATAATTGTTGGTGTGTATGGTAAAGTTCAGGTTTTGCTTAACCATTAGAGCCAGTTTATTGACAAGTTGTTCCATGAATGAGTCTAAAGGATTATAACATGGATCTGGAATGAGTTTGTGATTACCATCCCCTGTAGGTATGACTTGTGATGCTTTGGTGGTTATTCCCACATTAGTGTAGAATGCAATTGAGTCATTTGAAGAATTTGCATCACCAGTGCTGGTATTAAACTTTTCCTTGATCATTCGTTCAAATGCAACATGCTTCTCATTTTGGAGCAAATAAGCATACAATTGCTCGTAATTGGTGTTCCTCAATCATTTGTTCAGTTGGACTGCAGTGACAAATTTGTGCCATTCTGGATTCATGTTGTTTACAAACTTTGAGTTTAGCTGGATATTTGGTATTGTCATTTTGATAGTTCTCATATCATTCACAAGCTTGTGGAATCTCACATAATATTAAGTAACACTTTCCCTTGGTTTCATTTTAAAGTTCTCAAAATCATCATACAGTTGAGACTCCCTATCTTCCTTAGTCAGTTCTGAACCAAAGAGAAGCATCTTAACATTATCCCAGACTACCTTAGCTTCGGTGTTGTGATTGATCAACTTGTAAATGTCCTTAGGTAAACCCTGAAGTATAATGTTTGAAGCCCTGATGTCTGCATCATATCTCTTCTTCTCCTTATCATCAAGCTCATCATACATCTTTGGTCTATCCAATCCCAATACAACTAAACCATCAACATCAGTTTCAAGGATATCTCTGGTAGTTTCAATTTGATATGGTCCTTCATCAATTGACTTAAGGATGTTAACCACATTTTCCTTTCATAAGCAATAAAGTCTGATTCTTTGAGCCCAAGAGTCATAGTCGATTCTATCCAGCATGGGAGGACAAGTATCGAATCCTGCAGCTTGAACATCAACAGCAACGGAAGAGGTGATCGTAGACATGATTACAGATTCCACGGGATTTTACTACTCTTTGATTAAACCGGGACATAGATTCTTTCACAAGATTTTACCAAATCAAGAGAAAACCGTAAAACGTAAAACGTATCACAAAGATGATAAGTCTCAAAAGACAAATCGCATGCAAGACAAATCGTACTCTTGACAAACCGCTTCAGTCAACTTGCGTCCTACACAAATCGCTTTCCAAACAAATCGCTTAAGTGTCAAAACGCTTAAGTGTTAAACCGCTTACCTGACAAATCGCTTAAGTGTCAAAACGCTTAAGTGTCAAACCGCTTACTTGACAAATCACTTAAGAGACAAATCGCTTAAGTTGACAAAACGCTTAATAGTCAAAACGCATAACACACAAACTGCATAAGTTGAGAAATTGCATAGTACACAAGTACACCCACTACTTCCACTACTTTTTCCTTTCTTGTCGTTTTGTCTCAATAGACAAAGTGCTTACTAGACAAACCGCTTCACGAAAATATGACAAATCGCATACAAATGATGACAAACCGCTTAAACAAGCGTTCATTTGTGAGACAAATCGCTTAGTTTTCAAGACAAACCGTATCAAAGAAATTCTATTCGAGGGTCAAACCGCATACATGAAAATTTCAAAAACAACACTTTTCAATCCAAAAACAATCTAACCACGATGATTCAAGCATTACAAACCAAAACCTAAACACTTAAAATGATTCTAAACACAAAAGTACTATCAAAATTCAAACTTTAACACAAGAAATGATCCAAATGATGAAAGCTACTCTAATCTCATTCAAACCCAAAAACCATATGAAAACCACTAGAAAGCCAAGAACATGAAAGATGAGTGATCAAACCATGACTCTGATACCATTTGTAACATATTAGTTTTCATAAACACATAAACACACAAGTATATGACGCGTATGATAAGCGGTTTAGAGAGAGAAAGTGAAGAGTGTTGGGAAGTTAAGTGAGACAAAGAAAAATGATATTATGAAAGCTCCAACCCTTTGTCTTGCTAGGCAAAGGGTATTTATAGGTTCTTACAAGACACGCCTCCTACGGGGCTATGGATCAGCGTCTGATGGGTAAAGAGATCGTCCGTCCTCCGGTGTTACTTAACAAACTACTTACTAACACTAATAGACTACGACTACGAGCTTTCTAACAAATACATATACTTGAGGTGACCGACTCTTTAACAACAGGATTTTCTAAATCCTAACAACTATCAACATGATAACTTCAGTAGTCTTGATGATGACGATGCTTGGCATCTCATGGACTTGAGCTTGATCGACTTCAAGAGGTGGTGAGCTCGCCTTTAAGAGGAACCTAGAGAATCACACAAACACAAAACTTCATAGAAAGATCCTTTGGATCTGAGGTTAGAGAGTTTACAATACTAAGAGAGAGTATGTGTAAAAGGGATGAGTTGCAAGAGAAAAATGGCTTACTATTTATAGGCAAATTTCTCTAGTGTTCCCCGGTTTCCACGGATCCCTCCCGAGAGGGATCCGGATAGTGCAATCCAAGGGATCCGGCAGCTAGGTCAGCTTAAGTCTGGATTTTGAGTTTCAAACTAGGTTATGGTTATGGGTTATGAACCATGGGTTATACAAGATGCAATGTATCTAGACATTGGGTCATGGGTCATGGATCATGGATAATAACCAACATGACTTCATGCATAATGTCATACAATGGGTCATGGGTTATGGACCAAGCTCCATGGGTTATGGATCACGCTTCATGGGTATGGGTCATGGACTTTGGGTTTTACACTACAATATTCAATGTAACTAGTCAATGGGTCAAGTACTTAGATTTTTTCCCATTACAATATATATTGTTGTTCCCTATTCACTATCGTACAAAAACAGTTAAGTACTTAAAATAGACTAATAGTGAATCAATGACTGAAATGACATAAGTAAAAGCACACTGATAAATTTTCAACTTAATATTCTTTATTAGAAATCAATCAAAAGAATACATTACCCAAGTACTTGCGGAACAGTACTTGGGATTGAAATGACAAAGTGTTGTAACTCCTCACGAAGCTCAGGCAAAGTCTGAGCACAACTACAAGGAACCAGCTGGCTATCTAGGAGGCGAGTTGTATTTGGAGGAGTGAATGATGGCTTGTGTGTGTGTGTGTTTTACAATTCACAAGCTTAAATCCTTCACTCCATCTCTTATGCTATTTATACAAGTATGAGTATTAACTTTATCCTAAGTGACAATGACATTTTATAGAAGACAAAATAAGTTGTATTTTGTCTCTGTTTACAAAGACTATATCAAGTAAGAGACAAGGCTACTTTCCATTAGTCAGTGATGACACTGAGCCTGATAGTTTGCCATTCTAGGAAAGTTGACTTTGGTTGATAAGGACTGTAACATATTGGTTTTCATAAACACATAAACTCACAAATCAAAGAGGCGTATAGAATGAGTTCTAGAGAGAGAAAGTGGAAGAGTGTTGGAACTTTAGTGAGACAAATAAAAATGATATTGAAAGCTTCAACCCTCTACCTTGGGAGGTAGAGGGTATTTATAGTATCTTACAAGACTCGCCTCCTACGGGCTGTGGATCAGGCATACAATAGGTAAAGACCCATCCGTCCTCCACGGTGTTACTTAACTAACTACTTATTAACATAACATGACTATGTCTACGAGCTTTCCAATGAATACATATACTTGAGGTCACCGACACTTTAACTAATGGATTTTCTAAATCCTAACAATCTCCCCCTAAGGGAGGTCACCTCAAATTACATTTAATACAAACATATATTAAATTTTGATTGTTCTTGGATTCTTGATTAAGTTCTTTGCTCAGCTAAAGTAGTCTTTGATTCTTCATGTTTTGCATGGTTGGTTAATCCAAGTGGAGGTCTTTAAGCGGTCCACGTGATGATGAGTTTTGAGCCAGTTTTGAGATCATCAGCTACCATGAATCTCAGACTCTTCCTTTGTAGTGTTGACATTATGTGATGTTGTGACATTGGACGACATGCTCACATTCGGATCATGATTTCTTCTCATGAGTAGTGGAAGCTTTAGATGATTCATGATATTTGCAGCAGCGTGAGAAGCATGGAGTGATAATATCAGAGTCGTTGATGCACTTATCATGATTTCTTTAGAAATGAATATGTTGTGTGAGCATGCGGCTATGGATTGACCTCTCATTCTGATCACTACAAACGTTGGGTGTACTGCATACAACAGTTAGCAATAAAGCGCAGAAAATCTTTGATCACTTTCATTGAATTGAGTACCGGCCCATGGTTCCTGTTGATGTTACAAGTCTGCATGTGATGGTAGAATTCCTAAGAATTTCCTTGACAGGGTTTAGGCTGCTCTAAATTGCTCTCGCGGAACGTCTCAAAGAAAATAACACGGAGTGAGTGAACCAGCGAATTGAGATTCACTGATTGATGAAAAGTGATTTGAAAAACAATCGTGTACTGCTTAATATAAAGTGTTTTGCAATACAACAAAGTTTCAAAGAAAATCAATTATCAATCATAAACACCTTTTATTTTGAAATATTAATACACAGTCGATGTGCTAGAAAAAGGAGTTTTAAGCACAACGACTGGTTTTTCAAAGGTATCCGTCAATCCATTTCCTGTACCAAGGTTGATTCAATATTGAATCTCCCCATCGTTTCTATCCAGTTGTCACAAGTTTGATCTATTGGATAGATCTCACATGTAACCTACCAAGAGCTTGTTTGATGTTGGCTCTAGAAGGATTTCCATCTTCATTGTGAGTATTTTATATATCACTTTCGGATGTTCTGCAATACCACAAGGATAATGCATAGGACTCTTAAGATATATTCTCACTTTCCACATTGTGTGAACCAGTGAGACTTCATTGATGTGTCCTAGAGATATTGATGATCTTGTGGCTCTAGACTCAATAGTGCACATTTGGTTCTATATGTGGAGACTAGGGAGAGAGTCTCCTTCTTCAATATCAACCATCTCTAAGAGAAGTCGATAGATAATGTAGGTTCCCCGTGAGAATGAAACAAGTCCTTTTAAGAGGAACTTGAGTAGCTTGGGAAGTTGTAGTGCAGTGCGTCACTGGGTCCATGACGTCTTGTCTTCAATATCGGTGTTACCTTAGTAACCACCAGTAGCTTATGTATTGAGCCCGGTTTCTGCTCTAAGGTTGAATAAATGGAGGGCTATTTATTTTCACCATTTTCTCATTTTATTTCTATTTCATTCTTCAACCCCTTCAGTGCTTACCGAGACTTCAAAACTAGAACCTTGTTGGGTTTATTCTAGTAATAGCTCTATCTCAGTCCGCACTCTTCCCATTTCTCACTTTTCTCCTTTTTTCATCATACCTAAGGACTTCTACACTATCTAGTGGATTGTCCCTGGGTAGATCCCTCTGTCTCTGGCGGGATCGTGGGAACGAATACCTAACCTAACCATCCTTATATCTCCATGCATAAAATAAATTTGGTCGGTCTTTTTGGTATTGTTCTTGTGCCATTGAAATCATTTGAAAACCGTTTGAATAATCAATCTAGGTACTTGTGATCTATGATCAAAGCATTTTGTACCTGAATTGTTTTTGATATTTCAGAAAAAGCTCCCCCTCCACATGTGCATTGTATGTCTGAAATTGCTTTGGCACAAGGAGACAAGAGGACTTGAAAATCTCAGATTGAGAATTAAGAATTCACTTCTTTGATTTCAACATTTTCTAAAACTATCGACATCACTTTCTCGATCAAAATTGGTATTTTTAAATACTTTGTTGAAGGTAATTTTGGGAAAGGATGTGGTTTTCAAAAAGTTGCTCCCCCTCAATATGTGCATCGAGATTCGAAAGTGTTTTGCACATACTAGGGAAAACCTGCACTTAGAGACAAATCAATTGTGTTTCAATCCTTTTTGGTTTGATACAGATGCTCCCCCTTAACATGTGCATGGAAAATTTGAAATCGTTTGGCACATGTAGGGAGGAGAGCTTGCTAATCACTTACAAACCATTTTTTGAATTATCGGTTTAAATCCAATTTAAATCACAAATTCTCCCCCGATCACAATTTTGAAGTCATTTGAGATTTGTGATCTCTATAGATTTGAATTGTTTTTGAAAGGTTTTGAGGAGAATTGTGACTTGCTTGTGAAAACATTTAACCGATAACGATCAAATCTGAGACTTTAAACTCCAACGATTAAACATGCTTGAGTATCTTTTGAAAACATGACATTAGCCTTGGTCTGAACCAATTGTATGACAAATAACCTTTTGATTTAATTGAAATGATTCTCCCCCTCAATCAATGACATTAGTTGTTGATTGAGAGATAGAGATTTTGACAAATGTCAAGTCTAGATGATTTTCAAAAAATTGAGTCCTAGTTATTTTTCAAAGCTATTTAGTTTTCATTAGATAACAAATATTTTTCAGAAGAATTTATAGAAGGAAAAATATTTGTGAAGGAAACATTTGTCTTTTTGGTGACAAACATTTGTTTTTGGAATCAGAGCATGAGATTTGAAAAATAAGATAAAGCATGGCTCTGTTCTTTCTTTTAAAAAACGGGGTACAGTCTGAGATGACTATAAACCTTCATTTTTCTCCATCCCATTTTTTTATTTTTTATTTTCTTTTATTTTTTTTAAATTTATGTACATTCGAACTTCATCTAAAGACCCGTGCCATTCTTTGAGTGACAAATCAAAGTCCGTAGATGTTATCGAAGCACAGAAATAGATGGGAAAAATAATATTTTTGGGTGTTTTCAAAGGTTTTCTGATTTTAATGGATTTTTGAAATTTTATATTTTTCTATTTTCATTTTGTGGGTTTTATAATTTTGTATTTTGCTTTTTGAATAAATATGTACAAGAAGATAATTTGGTTTAAGAGGATGATGAAATGAGTACCGAGATAACGATATCGATTAGCACGTTGTAGAAGAAAGAAATCAACATCTCTTAAACTTTCACCACCAAAGCATTCGAGGCTTCTAAGAAAATCATCTGAACATGAGCCTTCTAAATGTGAATCTTTGGTAGCTTCCCCCCAAACCGACAATCTTCGAATTTAAGACCATTTCCTCCCAGAAGATGAAGTGAAGCAAACAGTCTAATTGAATGAAGCTCAAGAACCGAAGAAGATGTTATGGAAGTAACAAGTTAACACGGATCATCTCTGCGGTTATCAAACCCGTAATAAATGATTAAGCCCTGATCATGTGAACCTGTTGTGCGTCTCCGATGTACACATTACTCTTCGAGTTTGAGCAGTTGTCTATTCGGGAGAACAATATATCAACATCTTCATTTCACCAAATGCATTCCAGTTATCTAACATATTACCAATCATCCCATAATGTACACATGTACCTGTAAGATATAGGATTTCACTAACACACTAAACCATAATCATATGGGGTGTACAAAGATGTTTAGAGAGAGAAAGTTGTAGAGAGAGAAAGGGAAGAGAGTTGGGAACTATGTGAAACAAAGAAAAATGGTATTGAAGCTCCAACCCTCTACCTTGGGAGGTAGAGGGTATTTATAGTATCTTACAAATAACGCCACCTATGGGCTGTGGATCAGGCATACAGTGGGTAAATACCCGTCCGTCCTCCACGGTGTTACTTAACATATTACTTACTAACATAAAATGACTACGACTACGAGCTTTCTATCGAATACATATACTTGAGGTGACCGACTCTTTAATACTGGGAATTTTCTAATTCCTAACAATCTCCCCCTAAGGGAGGTCACCTAAATTTACAATTAATACAAACAGATATAACATTAGATTGTTCTAGGATTCTTGATTAAGATCTTTGCTCAGTAGCACGTAGTCTTTGATTCTTCATGTTCCGCATATTTGGATAATTTCAAGTGGAGGTCTTTAACTTATCCACGTGATGATGAGTTTTGAGCTAGCATTGAGATCATCAGCTAACATGAATCTCTGACTCTTCCATTGTGGTGTTGATATTATGTGATGATGTGACATTTGGACAGACATGCTCACATTATGGATCATGATATATTCTCATCAGAGTAGCGGAAGCTTTCATTGATTCATGATATTGGTAGCAGCGTAGCAGAAGCATGGAGTGAGAATATCAGAGTCATTGATGCACTAATCATGATTTCTTTTGAAATGAAAGTGTAGTGTGAGCATGTGGCTATGGATTGACCGCTTCATTACGATCATTTGCAAGCGGCGTCGGGCGCACGCATACGCAGTTAGCAAAAAGTGCGAAAGTGTCTTTGATCACTTTCGTTGAATTGAGGTACGGCCCGCGGTTCTCTGTTGATCGATACAAGTACTACACTGTGATCAGGTATAATTCGAAGAATTTCCTTGACAGGTTTAGCGGTAACTGTTCTCAAACGGAACGTCTCAAAGAAGACAACGGGTGAGTGAACCAGGAATTGAGATTCACTGATTGATGAGAAGAGATTTGAAAAACAATCGTGTATCACTCAATAGAAATTGTTCTAGCAATACAACAAATGTTTTAATGAAAATCAATTATCAATCATAAACACCTTTTATTTTTGAAATATTAGTACACAGTCGATGTGCTAAAGAAAAGAGTTTTTAAGCACAAAGATCGGTTTTTTAAAGGAATCCGTCAATCCATAACCTGAACCAGGATTGATTCAAAAGATTGAATCGCCCATTGTTTCTATTCAGTTGTCACATGGTTGATCTATTGGATAGATCTCACATGCCACCCACCAGGAGCTTGTTTGATGTTGGCTCCAGAAGGCTTTCCATCTTCATTGTGAATATGATTGCATATCACTCAGATGTTCAGGCAATACCACAAGGATAATGCGTAGGACTCATAAGATATAATCTCTCTTTCCACATTGTGTGAAACAGAGAGGCTTCATTGACAGTGTCCTAATGAGATTTATTTGATGATCTCGTGGCTCTAGACTCAATTGTGCATAATTTGGTTCCTATGCCAGAGACTAGGGAGAGGGTCTCCTTCTACAATATCAACAAACTCTAAGAGAGAGTCGATAGATAATGTCGGTTCCCCGTGAGAATGAAACAATTCCTTTTAAGAGGAACTTGAGTGGTTTGGGAAGTTGTAGTGCAGTGCGTCACTAGGTCCATGACGTCTTGTCTTCAATACCAGTGTTACCTTTAGTAACCACCAGTAGCATATGTATTGAACCCGGTTTTACGCCCTAAGGTTTAATTTTTGGAGGGCTATTTCTTTTCACCCTTTTCACATTCATTTCTTTTTCATTCTTCAACCCCTTCAGTGCTTACCGAGACTTCATTACTAGAACCTTGTTGGGTTTATTCCAGTACTAGCTCAGTCTCAGTCCGCACTCTTCCCATTTCTCACTTTTCTCCTTTTATCATCATACCTAAGGACTCTACACTATCTAGTGGATTGTCTCTGGGTAGATCCCTCCGGTTCTGGCGGATCATGGGAACAAATACCTAACTTAATCATCCTTATATCACCATACATAAAGTAAAGTTGGTCGGTCTATGTGGTATTGTTCATCTGCCATTGGAACTAATTGAAAACCATTTTAAAAACAATCCAGATACTTGTGATATAATATCAAAGCATTTTGTACCTGAATTGTTTTTGATATTTTTAGATCAAGAGCTCCCCCTCAACATGTGCATCAAGCATCAAGCATCATTTTATAATGGAAATAATTTTCATCTTTGAGGGGTTTGCTTGCATCTAAGAGTAGTTATTTAAAGAATGTGGTTTTCAAAATAGTTGCTCCCCCTCAATATGTGCATAGAAATTTGAAAAATGTTTTGCACGTATTAGGAAAAGACTGCACATTAAAAAAAATTGATTACGTTTCAAATCTTAGTGGTTTAAGATAGATGCTCCCCCTTAACATGTGCATGGAAAAATTGAAATCGTTTGGCACATGTGGGAAGGAGAGCTTGTACATCCTTATAAAACCATGTATCGAATTATCAGTTTTAATCTAATTTAAATCACAAATTCTCCCCCGATCACAATTATTAAACCATTTGAGATTTGTGATCTCTGTAGATTTAAATTGATTTTAAAAGCTTTTAAGGTCAATTGTGACTTGATTATGAAAGCGTTTTAACTGATAAGGATCGGATTTTGAGACTTTAAACTCCATTGAGTAAACATGCATGATTATCTTTTGAAAACAATTGAATGACAAATACCCTTTTGATTTAATTGAAATCATTCTCCCCCTCAATCAATGACATAAGTTGTTGATTGAGAGATAGATATTTTGACAAACGTTAATTCCAGATGACTTTCAAAAATAGAGTTCGAGTAATTTTTCAAAACAATTAGTTTTCATTAGATGGCAAATATTTTTCAGAAGAATCATTAGACGGAAAAATATTTGGAAGGATAAACATTTGTCTTGTTGATGACAAACATTTGTTTTAAGAATCAGAGCATGAGATTTGAGAAATAAGATAAAGCGAGGCTCTGTTCTTTACTTTAAAAACGGGTTACTGCCTGAAATGACAATAAACCACCATTTTTCTCCGCCTCATTTTTCTTTAAATAAAAACTATGTGCATTCGAAGAACATCTAAAGACCCGTAAAATTCTTTGAATGTCAACACAAAGTCCGTAGATGATATCTAATAAGGAAAAACATGACAAAATAACAATATTTTTGGAATTTTTCAAGATTTTTCAAATTTTTTATGGATTTTAGAGAATTTTATAATTTTATATTTTCTATTTGAGGGTTTTTCAAGTTTTGTATTTTGCTTTTTGAATAAATATATACACGAGATAGATGAATAAAGACCTTTACTCCTCGTCTTCCTCTTGAAGACGCTTGAGTGTTTCCGGTTGTAGACTCTTTAGACCGAGACTTGGAAGGATAAACTCAAAACGTTCTCTAGGAAGAGCTTTGGTGTAGATGTCTGCTAATTGGTATTCAGTCCTCACAAAATAGAGTTCCACCACACCTTTTTCCACTTGTTCCCTGATGAAATGATGTCGAATGTCGATATGCTTTGCTCTTGAGTGTTGTACGTTGTTGCATGAAAGAGCAATAGCACTTTTATTATCACAATACAGAGGGATTTTGTTGAATTCAAAGCCATAGTCAGATAATTGAGATCTCATCCATAGGATTTGAGCACAACAGATGACATGGCTATGTATTCAACCTCTGTAGAGGAAATAGAAGTACTCATTTGCTTCTTTGACGACCAGCTCACAAGCTTATCACCCAAAAGCTGAGCACCTCCGACGCATTCGAGGAGTATCTTGACACCCTGCATGATCTGCATCTGCATATGCTCTTAGTGACATACCGGTGTCCTTCGGGTACCAAAGTACCATGTTGATGGTTCCTTGGAGGTACCGAAAGACCCGTTTAACCGCTTCAAGGTGCTTTTTGGTAGACTTAGCCTGGTATCTAGCACACATTCATACAGCGAACAGAATATCGGGTCTCTGGCTGTGAGGTACATCAGGGATCCAATCCTACTACGATATTTAGTTTGGTCTACCATGATCCCTGAGTGGTCCTCATCCAGTTTAGTACGCTCAATCATGGGAGTGTCAACAGGGTCACTAGAATCAAATCCAAATTTCTTTAAAATCTCATTTGCATATTTAGATTGATTTATAAAAATGCATCCGGGACTTTGTGAAATTTGTAATCCCAAGAAAAATGAAATTTGTCCCATCATTGACATTTGAAATTTGGAACCAATTTCATTTGAAAAACGATCACATTCACTGAGGTCAGTCGAGGCAAAGATGATATCATCAACGTATATTTGAACGTGAATTAAATGTTTGCCTGACTTCCTGGTGAACAATGTCGGATCAAGCTGCTCCTTTCTTGAATCCAGTAGATAGAAGAAACTTTGATAGCGTATCATACCATGCCCTTGGAGCTTGCTTCAAGCCGTAAAGAGGCTTCTTCAAGCGATAGACATGAGTAGGATGCTCTGGATTCACAAAACCTTCCGGTTGGCTGACATATACGACTTCTTTAAGATCTCCGCTAAGAAAAGCCGTCCTTTACATCCATCCGATAGACAACCATATTCTTACTTGCAGCATTAGCCAGAAGATTCCGATTGCCTCGATGCGTGCCACGAGCAAATGATTCTTCAAAGTCAATACCTTCTCCTCTGACGGTATCCTTTTGCAACCAATCTAGCATTGTTCTTTAATACATCGCCATGCTCATCAAGCTTCACTTTGAAGATCCACTTTAGAGCAATGATCATAGCACAATCTGGAGCAGGTACTAATTCCCATACATCAAGTCAATCAAACTCATGAATTTCTTCTTGCATGGCATTGAACCAAATTGCCTTCATTCATGGCGTTTTTTAACATCTTTTGGTTCGACCTTAGAGAGTACGGAGTTGAAGAAGCACCATAAGGCATCGGTTGTAAGTTGTTTCCGTGTGGATACTGGACGAGAGAGGTTTCCAATGATGTTGTCCAATAGATGATCATGTGTCCACTTTCTTAGGTGTTCATGTGGTTGTTGTTGAGGGACTAAAGTAGCAGAGTCTATATCTCCTGATGTAGATGGTTCTGATGATGATTCAGGAGCAAATATGTTTTCGAATGGAGCATCTTGGGAGGAGCAAAGGGATTAACTTCATCATGAGTGCGAGAAAAAATTCCATGATGTACATTGATGATTGATGATTTGTTGATGAGACAGAGTGATGGCGCTTCTTGACTTAATGATATTGAAGGGTTGACTTCATTCACAGGGATAGGAGCATCCTCTGTTGATGGAGTTGACATTTCATCAGCATTTGGTTCATAGTGTTCATCAAACATTGAATCAAATAATTTCTTTAAATCATCTTCTAAAGGAGGTACATCAGGAGTTCTTTGGAGAGGGATTAGAAACAAGAGTAGAACTGATAGGACTACTTGATGAAAGTTGAGATCTTGGTCCAGAGGTGGTTTGTCCGGAGCCATTGGACCGGTCAGCTCATCGAACGTAACATGAATTATTTTCATGATATTTTGGGTTCTTTTGTTGTAGATTCGGTATCCCTTTTTGTTTGGTGCATATCCTACAAATACTTCAATGTCCGCTTTAGCTTTAAGTTTGCCTAAGTCTTGGCCCTCATTAGTTGGATAACACAACGCACCAAACACACGAAGGAATGAGAGATTAGGTTTTCTATTGTGAACAAGTTCATATAGAGTTTTTCCATGAGCAGTGTGAATTAGGGATCGATTTTGAGTGTAGCATGCAGTGGCAATGGCTTCAGCCCAGAGAAACATTGGAACCTTTGAGTAAATCAACATTGTTCTTGCGGCTTCCACAAGAGTTCGATTTCGTCTTTCAACTATACGGTTCTGTTGAGGAGTTCGTGGAACACTTCTTTGATGACTGATTCCAACAGTTTCATAAAACTCACTAAGTTGTTTATTAACAAACCTTGTTCCATTGTCTGTTCGAAGGATTCTGACAGTTTTGTTAAGTCGAACCTACAGCTGTTTGATAAGTTTGATGATGATATTTAGAGTTTCATCCTTTGTTCTTAGGAACTTAACCCAGGTGAATCGAGAGTAATCATCAACCACAACTAACACATATTTCTTCCCAAAGATATTCTGCACTCTCATGGGTCCACATAAATCCATGTGAATTGTAAGAAGAACTTCTGTGACTGAGTTTGTAGGCTTGGGTTTGTGGGCATATTTCTTGCTTTTTCCCAATTGGCATGCTGAACAAAGATGATCCTTTTCATACTTAAGTCTAGGTAGACCTACAACTAAGTCCTTTCTGGAGAGATCATTGATGGTGCCGAAGTTCAAGTGATTGAGACGACGATGCCATAACCATGACTTTTTTTCGAAGCCTTTGACAACAAGCAAATTGGAGAAGACTTCATCATATCTTCGATAGAGATGGTGTATAGATTTGAACCACGTGTTCTCTTAAAAGTTCCTTACAATCAAGTTCTCTAACGAAACAAGTATGTTTTCTGAAGGCCACTTCAAGATTAGAATCACAGAATTGACCGACAGAGATAACACTATCACCGAAAACATAATCTCCATAACCCATAATAGCACCAAAATGATCATTCCCAATCTAACAGTCCCCGATGAATTTACTCACGAAGTTCATGAGTTCATGCGACGGTCTCCATCATATGCTTGGAATAGCCGAGTCCGGTACCACTAATCGATTTGAACGACCTCGTAGTTGAACACGATACAAGAATGGATAACTGTATAATTGGGATCCCCATGCAAGAATGGGTTCCACTTGGTTAGTAAATGTGATGATAGAACACCCACATCGTAGAAACAATGGACTCATTACAAATAGATGCAAAATGCTAGTCCGTATTTGACCTATTCAAAGTATGTTCGCTTCTTAAGGGAATAGTTCTACTAGTAGGCATCCATTTTGTAGTGGGCATTGATTTAGCAAGGTAAAGCTCATTAATCTAACGGCCAGTAGGTATCCATTGATAACCTATATTACTAAGTTTCCTTCATGTGGGTTTCCACTGTTTTCTAACTTTCTTTCGCCTTTGCCTTTTAGCCTTCTTAGCTTGATTCTTAACATAAACACTTTTAACAGGGTATTTAGCAGCATTAGACAAATCATTCACACCACATTCATAATTAGTAATGAAACAATGCAATCATCATTACATGTTTTGCCAAAGTAGCATAATTCGCATTAATTATGTGCACGCTTAGAGCTAACAATAGAATCAACACGATTCGTTTTATTCAAATTCTCCCTAAGGTGATCTTCTATTTTCTTCCACTGAACATTCCTAGCTTGCAAGGTCCTATCATTCTTGGTATTGCCTGGAGGCTTTGACCCGCTTTCTTTAATGTCACTGATTACTCCTGTAGAGGGAATTATGGGAACATTAGTTGGTTGAGCTACTTTTTGCATTCCTGAACTAGATGTGCTAGGATCTGAACTACTAGAAGGCACTTTAGAGTTCACTTTCATATTACTTGGCACAGAGTGATTTGTATGCTTGGCACTAGGCATAGAACAAGGCATCACAGATTTACCTTTCGCACATAAGGATTTAGGACATGTTGCAATTAAATATTCTAGCAGCTCCTGAGATCGTTTGGCCTGAATGTAAGCAAACCTAATTTCTCTATCAAGAGGCTTATTGATGAAGTCCTCTTCCACAATCTCACTCTCACGGAGACATTCAATACTATCCTTAAGGTGAGCACAATAGTTATGAAACACAAGTTCATTGTTCCTAAGATGGGAGGAATGTATTTAACTTGATCATAGTATATTTGCGACCGAGGATGACTTAGATACAACATTCTCATTAAAGACAAGTGGTAGTTTCCCTTTTTCATGACTCCTCAGATTCTCAATTTCTTTTTGTAAAGAAGTTATTTTTCGTTGTTTTTGTCACGAGTGACTTTCATTGAATCATATAACTCTTTAAAGTGTCGCTTAACTTTTTCATTTTCTTCCAGAAAACTCTCGTTTTCTTTTTGTAAAACATTTACTAAGTTTTGAAGATGAAAAGTTTGAGAATACTGAGAATCTAAAGGAGGAGGCATTTGGGAGCCGTCACATTGTTCTTTTCACCCTTTAATTGAGAGATTTGGGCTTTCAACTTTCGATCGTGCAACAATGAGCTTGAAAATGTTATCACGTTTATTTATCAAAAATCTGCATCAAACTCGAACATCCGAGGATGTCTTGATATTTGAGGTTTTAACATTTTCTTTAAGATGTTGATATTTTAGTTGCAAATCAAAATGTTCAACTTCTAGTTTAGAAAGATATTTTACCAAATTATCGTGATCATCTCGATCAATTTTCTCACTAAGTTCTAAGTTTTTGTTTTCAAGCTCAATGACACGATCATGGGAGACTTTCAATGCAATAGATAATTCATGAAATCGAGAAGCAGTAATGGAGTGATTCGTAGCAGTGTAAAACACATCTTGAGTAATACATTCAGAAATAAGATTCTCATTTAATGTATGCAAGTTCTTCCTCTCAATCTCATTATATTTTAATTGATGCTCATAGTCACTGACCTCAACTATCATTGCATCAAATTCCTTTTCCATTACTTTAATATATGAATCCATCCCCTTTTTAAGACTCTCAAATTGATCTTTTTGTTGTTTAAAGAAAGGCATGACCTCAGTTAAATAACATTCTTTAGTTTGCTCAAAACCCCTTTCCCCTTCAGTTATCCCAGTGGGCGTGATCATTTTCTTACAAGTTTTCTCAAAATCAAAAAATAATTGAAAGATAACATATTGACTGATTAAGGTCTTGCTTTTAGTGGCAATAGTTCTAGGAACTAAATGCATTGGTGTATTTGGAGGATACACAATGGTCTGAAGGCATTTTCCTAAGGGGAGGGTTTGTTACAACAAGATTCTCTGCTTTTTGCTTTTCCGTATCTTTCTTCCAAAAAATCTGTTTGGGGGTTAATTGAGTTTGAGGCTTAAACATGTTAAGGGAGATCCAATTTTCGTTAGTGTAATCATGAGGTTTGATAGTTATGTTTTTCTCTTTACATGTAGGGTTGTTGAGTTTCTTATTCATTTTCTCCCTAGTGACTTCATCTGAATTCTTATCTTCCTCAGTGCACTCAGCGCAACTAGGTTTCTACCTAGGCTTAAGGATTTCATGGCCATCATAAATTACCTTATGAGCAGTTCTAGCCTTTTTAATGACCTCTGGATTTGGTTCCTCAACAAGGGGAATGCTATGCTTATCGCTTAAGACTCTATGCTTTGTGATCAAGTGAGCAGTCTGAATGGTATTCCCTTGTACGTACAACTTATTTTCAAGCTTTTTTTTCAAAGTTTTTAGATTGGAAAAATCATTAAAAAGTTTTGATTCCTTAGCATTGAATTCTTGCTTAAGCATTTTCACATTTTCTTGAAGTTCTTGTTTTTGCTTAGCAATTTTAGAAAGCTTTTCTTGTAAGGAGTTTAACTCTTGTTTTAATACTTCTTCTCTAAAATTACTTTTTCTAATAATTGTACGCATTTGGTCATCCATTTCCTGCTCACGTGTGGTTAACTCAAACTTAGCACGCTGGTCATAAATAGCAACTTGTTCTTTATAGGCATTCAGTTCAGAGATAACAGAACCATCAGGGGCACATGCAGTGTATTCATCAAAAGCATAGCCATCATTAACTGCAGAAGATGCATTACTTGGTACAACCTCACTTTCACTTTTCTTCATATATTGATCATATGGGACAATATTGCTATTACCCTCATCATCAATATCTGATTCATAAGTTTCAAGGGATTGTACTTTAGTATGCATCTTTTGCTCATCAACTTCATCATATAGTTTCAATACCTCTGAGATGATTGATTCTTTGGATGGACCAACTTGTTGTGATGATGAGACCTTAGGGGTGACCATTGGATAAATGCTAGCCATGAAAATTGTTTGTGCAAGGGTTCATCATCGACGTCAGAGTCGTATGCATCACGCCGGTGACTTGGAAGGCATTCGATGATTGTGACCTATCTCCGAATTGGTCGCTCATCCATATCTACATCATAGGTCTTGGCATTGCCCTCAGCGAGAAACAACAACTCCTCTTCATCCAAAGCAACACCATTATCCTGAGCTTGTACAAGCAACATCTTGTCTCTGAAGTACTCTGCATTCTGTGGACGTTTTGGAGATGTTCAGTTCCTAGCAATGTGTCCCTCACCACTACAGTTGTAGCATTTGACAGGCTTTCCTTGTCCTTGATTTGGATTTCTTCCCCGAATCTGATTTGCTACATATCCTCTACCAATTCCACCTCTTCCTTGATCATACTGCCTTTCTTGAACTGGTTGCACCACAACCTTCCCATCTCTGACAGTAGCTTGAATGTGTGGATTGGATACTGTTCTGAGGTTATTGTTGGTGTGTGGGAGAGAGTTCATGCTTTGTCTAACAATGAGAGACAGTTGATTGATGAAGTTTTCCATGAGAGTGTTTGAGTCGAGAGGCTTATATGCTGGATCAGGGATGAGCTTGTAATTACCATTACCCATGGGTATGACTTGAGATGCTTTGGTGGTAATACCAACATTGGTGTAGAAAGCTATAGAATCATTTGGTGATCTTGTTTCTCCCTGGTTGGTTTTGAATTGATCAAGAATCCTTTTTTCAAACATAGCATGCCTCTCATTCTGAAGAAGAAATGCATACAATTGCTCATAATTTGTATTCTTTAGTCCTTTGGTTAGTTTCACAGAGGTGACAAATTTGTGACACTCGGGATTCATGTTGTTTACAAACTTTGAATTCAGCTGAATGTTAGGCATGGTCATTTTGATGTTCCTCATGTCATTCACAAGCTTATGGAATCTCACGTAGTACTCATAGACACTCTCATCTGGTTTCATCTTGAAGTGCTCAAACTCATCATACAGTTGTGATTCTCTGTCTTCCTTAGTTAACTCATAACCAGAGAGAAGCATCTTGACATTATCCCAGACTGCCTTAGGTTCAGTGTTGTGATTGATGAGCTTGTAGATATCCTATGGAAGACCCTGAAGTATAATGTTGGAAGCCCTGATGTCAGCATTGAATCTCTTTTTCTCCTTATCATTAAGCTCATCATACATCTTTGGTCTGTCCAATCCAAAGATTATTGTTCCATCAGCAGCAGTATCAATTATGACTCTTGTAGTCTCAATCTGATAAGGTCCTTCATCGATTGACTTGAGAATGTTGACTCCGTTTTCTTTTCCCAAACAGTACAATCGGATTCGTTGAGCCCATGAGTCATAATCAGTTCTGTCAAGCATAGGTGGACGAGTATTCGATCCCATTTGCTTGAACGTCCTCAGCTCTGAAGAAACAATAGTTGGAACGATGTTTGCCATGATTATAAGTTCTACAGGATTTTACTATTCTTTGATTAAACCGGGAAATTGATTCTTTCACGGGATTTTACTAAACCATAAGAACAACCGTAAGAATGTAGCACGAAGAAGTAACAAGTCTCAATAGACAAGTAGCTAAACACTCAACTCGCTTAGTTATCAACTCGCTAAACAACCAACTCGCTTAAAGAAACAAGTCACTTAAGGAATGAACTCGCTTAATAGCCAAGTCGCATATAGAGACAACTCGCTTAATAGCAAGTCGTAAACAGACACAACTCGCTTAACCACCAAGTCGCTTAAACTAACTAGCTAGCTATACAACTCGCTTAATAGCCAAGTCGCTTAAAGAAACAACTCGCTTAGAACCCTAGTCGATTAAAAGGTCAACTCGCTAAATAGCCAAGTCGCATATACCAACTCGCATCCAGTAACGAAGCAACTCGCTTAGAAGAAACAAATATCCGAGCCTCAACTCGCTTTGTACAAAGTTCACAAATAACAACTTTTTCAATCAAAAACAACCAAACCACAATGATTTAAGCCCTCCAATTCAAAACATAAACACATATGATGATCCTAAACACAAAAGTACAAGAAAAATTCAAACTTTAACACTAGAATTTGTCCAAATGATTCAAACTCTCCTAAACACTTAATACCCCAAAAACCTTATGAAATCCACCAAAACAAAGAGCATGAAAGATGAGTGATCAAACCATGGCTCTTGATACCAAATGTAAGATATAGGATTTCACAAACACACTAAACCATAATCATATGGGGCGTACAAAGATGTTTAGAGAGAGAAAGTTGTAGAGAGAGAAAGGGAAGAGAGTTGGGAACTATGTGAAACAAAGAAAAATGGTATTGAAGCTCCAACCCTCTACCTTGGGAGGTAGAGGGTATTTATAGTATCTTACAAATAACGCCACCTACGGGCGGTGGATCAGGCATACAGTGGGTAAAGACCCGTCCGTCCTCCACGGTGTTACTTAACATATTACTTACTAACATAAAATGACTACGGCTACGAGCTTCTATCGAATACATATACTTGAGGTGACCGACTCTTTAACGACTGAATTTTCTAATTCCTAACAGTACCCAACAAGATTAGAGACGATGACATCCATGTAACATGTTGAGTCACTAATCATCTCTGCAGATGTCAACTCTAGAATAAGTGAATTAGCTCGATCAAGTGAACATGTTGTGCATCCCTGATGTACACATATCTCTCCCCTGATGGTTGCGATCTCATCGGAATCATCATTGCGTTGTGTACATGAAGCAATAACTGGAAGCACTACCATAAATCATATTGAAGATGTCGATAAGCAATATCATCTCACGCTCCACATATTCTTCTCATATTTCTTCCTACTGAAAGCTGAGTTAACACATACCAAAAGTATCCAGAGACCACTTCCCCCCAAATGGTTGGAATAATGCATCCTTCCCCCTAATAGTTGGAATAATACATCCTTCCCCCAAATAGTTGGAATAACACACCAAAGGCTACGAGTTAAACACTGAGTTTCTCTACGGTTATGACATTTTTCTTTCCCGGGATTACTTCAATAGAGAAGAAGTATTAAGTTCATCACGTGTACTCGTTGTATGTTTACATGTATGTCTCCTTCCCCCTTGCTAGTTTTGATACCTCATAATCAGCAACACATTATATATACCAAATATTCTTGAGATAGAGAAGAACAACAAATTAGCTTAAATGAATACTGTGAGAATCAACTGCTACATAAGCTCTCTCTGACTATCTTTATCAACCCATATGTAGACAATTTAAAGAGACCACTGATGAAGAAAAACTCGATATACCAAACTTGAAACTAAAGATGAATTCCTTAAAATTGTATCTTAAGCTTGCACTTAGTGATGGAAGAACGGTGTCGAGAATTTATGCTCCAAGCAAATCTCTAACTACTTAATACTCAACCACAGTATGAGTCATTAACACCTCTTGCGATTATCCATAACGTCATCTACGTGTGACACTGAGTAAAACAACGTAACTCCATTTAGTGATAGTTAACCAGGTCTTCAACCATCCATCCCGACAGCTGGTAACTAGATAAACCAAGTCTTCAACTTAAAATTCTTAGGCCTGAGCAAGTTATCAAATAAGAACACGCCTTTGTGAAATTCAACTTCAATCTCAAATTAGTGATAAATGATTAACTCTGAAGTAATCAACTTGTGTCAAATGCCCAGCACGTGAATAAACATACAATCGGATGTACGTCGATCTACTGAATGAACCAAAGAAAATGATTCCTCAACATCAATTCCTTCTTCCTTTATCTGGAAAATGATTTCTCAACATCAATTCCTTCTTAATGTTCATTTGGTTGATTTACAGAGCACACTTAGGGAAGAACAATAGTCCGTGAAGATTTGGCAAAGGAATACCATAGAGCGGATCATTATTCATGAGTGCAACTGCAATGATAGTAATTATCAACACCTTGAGGAATAACTGGAGATTAGACTTCTTGAGTAGTCTGAGTTGTACTTCTTAGTTTGTGCATCTTGATCAATGGAGATTAAAGAAGGTGAACTAGTTGATTTAGCAGGAACAGGAGCAGGAGCTTCAGAAACTGGATCATCAATATTCGTTGGAGATTGGAAGTACTCATCAAACATATCTTGAAACAATGGTTCCCAAACAATAAATCCCAGTTATCCTTAGTAAGTGAAACATTAGGCGTTGGAGAATTGTATGACCATAATTTAAGCATCCATCAACATGTAGTTTATTCACTCTTCTCCCCCTCAAAAATTGCATCTGAAGTTGCCATTTTTGATTTAAACAAGTGAATAAGAATACAATCAACGATAAGCAGATTCCTCGAAGACTGACATTAAGTTTCTGCACTCTTCTCCCCCTCAAAAATTGCAAATGAAGTTTGCCATTTTTGATTGAGCAAGTGAATAGGAATATACACCAATGAACGTATATCCACTTGAGGATTGAATGAGCATGGGAAAATATGAAGCTTTTTGAT
Source organism: Chrysanthemum makinoi (assembly GCA_910596185.1). Taxonomy (NCBI): domain Eukaryota; kingdom Viridiplantae; phylum Streptophyta; class Magnoliopsida; order Asterales; family Asteraceae; genus Chrysanthemum; species Chrysanthemum makinoi. Next base: position 38,528,119 of record OU343224.1, on the reverse strand, counting down.
GGAGAATGTCGATGAGAATGGTCAAAAACATGAAGATTTCTCTTCTTTTGAAGATAAAGTGCACTGAAGCGTACACCTTTCTTTTCTATAAGGAACGGGGCCTGAAGTGTTATCTACATACGTCATTGTCATTTCCCCTTATCTGTTTAGAGCAGCCTTAATCCAAGTACCAACAGATGACTTGTATGACCTGCATTGGAACACATAAAAAGATGGAAATTTGAAAACATTAGATCCCCATGTGAAAATGGGTTCCTTTTGGTTAGCACAAACAATCTTTGAATCATCAGAAACCCTAGTTGCTATGGCATTATCACTAGGACCTAAACTAGTAGAATCATCAGACTTAGTTAAAGGGCATCGTGTGCCTAATGGGATTATTCGACCAGTTGGCTTCCAAACATTAACAAGCACTACTCTAGGCATAGTGGATCTAGTTAAGGGGCAAGGTTTGCCATGCGTGAATATTCGACCTGTGGGCTTCCACTGAAATCCTATATTGGTAAAAACCTTCCTTGTAGGTTTCCAGGATTTCTTAATCTGTCTCGCTTTCCAAACTTTCCTAACTGGGTTTTAATTCTTAGACCTCAAAAATAACACACCACATTTATCATGATTACCAGAAAATAGACATTCATTACATGTATTGCAGACAGCATAAGACTTCGAATTAATTTCAGTAAGCTTAGAGCAAATACTAGAACCAACACGATTCTTTTTGTTCAAGTCAAACTTATTGTCCCTATGGAGTTCTTTCACTTCCTTTTCATGATCACTTTTAGTTTGCGTAAACCTATCCTTCTTTGCATTGCTTCTAGGTTTGACCCGCTAACTTTAGTGTCAATCTTAACATCTATAGAAGTGATTACGGGAGCCTTAGTTTGTTTTACTGCCATTTGATTTTCTGGTCTAGAAGTGTTGGGTTCTGAGGCTTTCAGAGGCACATCAAAGGTCACATGCTTGACTTCAGGCATAGAACAAGGCATAACTTCTCTATCTTTCCTAGTACCAGATTTAGGACATGTTGCAATCACACATTCTAAGAGTTCCTGAGATCGTTTGGCATATAAGCATGCATGCCAAACAACATTATCAAGTGGTTTTTCTATCTTTTCATTTTCAACAATCTCACAGAGGCACTCTAGACTATCCTTGAGGCACGAAAGATATGTTTGATATGCAAATTCATTGTTCCGAAGATGAGGAGGAATATATTTCACAGTTACAGTATATTTAGAACAAGCAGGTACCTTTGGTGCTTCATTCTCACCAGTGGTGATTGGCATTTTCCCTTTTACTACACGCTTCAGATTCTCAATTTCGTTAAACAAAGAAGTTACCTTTTCACTGTTATTATCATGATTAACCTTGAGTGAATCACATAATTCTTTGTTTTGAGCATTAACTTTTGAAATTTCAACTTGAAAACATTCATTTTCCTTTTGCAGTTTATTAATCATGTTTTGAAGTTGGAAATTCTGAGAATCTAAAGGAGGAGGCATACGGGAGCCAGTCACATCATTCTTTTCACCCTTCAATTGTGAAATTTGAGCTTTCAACCTTTTGATCGTGATACAATGAGCTCGAATTTGTTCATCACGTTTGTTTATTTTAAAAACTGCATCAAACTCAGGAGCATCCGAAGATGTCTTGGCATTTGAGGTTTTAACATTTTCTTTCAGATGTTGATATTTTAGTTTCAAAGCAAGATGTTCAACCTCTAATTTGGAAAAATGTTTGACCAAGTTATCATGATCATCCTGTTCAATTTTCTCATGCAATTTTGAATTTGTGGTCTCAAGCTCAATGACACGATCATGGGAAACTTTCAGAGCAACAGATAATTCATGAAATTGAGAAGCATTAATGGAATAATTTGTAACAGTGTAGAATACATCCTGAGCAACGCATCTAGAGATCAAATTATCATTTAAGATATGCAAATTCTTCCTCTCAATCTTATTACTTTTAATCTCATGTTCATAATCTTTGACCTCAATTTCCATTTCATTAAACAGCTTTTTAATGTCTTTAATCTCTGTATCCATTCCCTTTTGAAGACTCTCAAATTGTTCTTTAAGTTGTTTAAAGAAAGGCATGACCTCTGTTAAATAGCATTCTTTAGTTTGTTCAAAACCCCTTTCCCCTTCAGTTATCCCAGTAGGTGTGATTCTCTTCTTACACGTTTTCTCAAAATCAACAAATAGTTGGTAAACTACATAAAGGCTGATTAAGGTCTTGCTATTAGTGGGAAGAGTTCTAGGCACTAAATGCATTGGTGTATTTGGAGGATACACAGTAGCTGGAGGCAATTTCCTACAAGGGGGATTCTTTTCAACAAGATCATCTGCTTTTTGCTTATCCAAATCTTTCTTCCAGAACACTTGTTCAGGGGTTAATAGATTTTGAGGCTTAAACTTGTTCAAGGCAATCCAATTTTCCTTAGTGTAATCATGGGATTTAAGCGTTATATTATACTTTATACACCAAGGATTATTTAATTTCTTTGCCATTTTCTCCTTAGAGGCATCTTCTAATTTTCTATCCTCTTCAGTGCACTCTATGCATGATGGTGTTTGCCTAGGCTTAAGGATCTCATTACCATCATAAACCACCTTTTGAGCAGCTTTAGCTATCTTAGCATTCTCAGGATTGGATTCCTCTACAAGGGGAATACTATGCTTATCGCTTAAGACTTTATGCTTAGTGATCATGTGAGCAGTCTGAATGGTGTTCCCTTGTACGTACAGTTTGTTTTCAAGTTTGTTTTTCAACGTTTTTAGGTTAGAAAAATCATTCAAAAGTTTTTATTCTTTAGAGTTAAATTCCTGTTTAAGCACTTTTACATTTTCTTGAAGTTCTTGCTTTTGCTTAACAGTTTTATTGAGCTTTTCTTGTAAGGAGTTTAACTCTTGTCTTAACATTTCTTCCCTAAAATTACTTTTTTCTAATAACTGTACGTATTTGGTTATCCATCTCCTGCCCACGGGTGGTAAATTAAAACTTAGCACGCTGTTCATAGATGGCCACCTGATCCTTATATATGTTAAGCTCAGTGGTAAGGGAATCATCGGGGATAAATGCAGAGTACTCATGCAGCTCATAATCATCATTTTGAGTAGAAGATACACAGCTAGGTATAGTAGAAACTTCCATGCAGCTTTCCTCTGCATTAACGTGCTCAGGTTGTGGCTGGTGCATCTCTTTCTTGGGTACATCCGAATCTTCCATGGAGCGTTCCTTTGCATTAACTTGCACAGGTTGTGGTTGGTGTACCTCTCTCTCTTGTGAATTTGAGCACCAAGAATCTATTTTAGCATTACCCGACTCAAACACGATAGTCTGTTGAACATTTTTGGGTATCTTTTGTTCATTGATCACGTCGTATAAACTGAGTATCTTAGATACAACTGAATCTGAATCATTAGGCATGATGTTGACGTGCACGGTATTTTACAAATCTATGATTTAAACTGAGAAGTAGAATCTTTCGCGGGATTTTACAAAATCAAGAAGAAACCGTTAAGCAATGACCTATAGAACGTGTTAAGATGACTGATGGATCGACACAATGATAGAAAATTGTGTGTTAGGACATATGATTGTTTGTAGGATTAGCAGAGATGTTGTTTGGTTGAGATTTGGATTGGTTGATGCACGTTTTTTCGGAGAATTTTAGGTCTAAAACTTAAAAACCTCAATAACTTCTGTTCAAAGCGGATTTAGGCCTCGAAGGTTGACCCGAATGAACTTTAATTTGGCGTGCCATTCTCCTCGTTCTCACGGTCGTTTTGATGGGTAGAACGCTGAAAACGGAGTTACGGTTCAAAAGTTATGGTCGTTTGAAGTTTTCTCGGGAAAAGTCAACAAAACGCACTGATAAAATGGTCAAACCGCACTTTAGGACAAATCGCTTTGACAAATCGCTACACAGACAAATTGCTTTGACAAATCGCTACACAGAAAAATCGCTTAGACAAGTCGCTGCTTAGACAAATCGCTCTGCATAGACAAATCGCTTTGACAAACCCCTGCTCAGACAAATCGCTTCTTAGACAAGTCGCTTGAACGACAAATCGCTTAGCAGACAAATCGCATAGAAGACAAGTACACCCACTACTTTTGTCCTTTTTGTCTTTTTGTCTCAATAGACAAATCGCTTCTCCAAAAGAATGACAAATCGCTACCAAACTAAGACAGATCGCTTCAACAAGCAACAGCAGAAGGGACAAATCGCTTCAAGAACAGGACAAATCGCTTCAAGAAACGATCCAAACCAGGAAAAATCGCTTAGATGAAGTTTTTACCGTGGCACAAATCCCTTCCTATAAAACTTCAAAAACACAACTTTTCAATCCAAAAACAACCCAACCACGATGATTCAAGCCTTCCAAATCAATACCTAAACACTTATAATGATTCTAAACACAAAAGTACTATCAAAATCCAAACTTTAACACTAGAAATGATCCAAATGATGCAAACTACTCTAAACTCATTCAAACTCAAAACCTTATGAAAACCGCTAGAAATCCAAGAACATGTAAGATGAATGATCAAACCATGGCTCTCGATACCATTTGTAACATATCGGTTTTCATAAACACATAAACTCACAAATCAAAGAGGCGTATAGAATGAGTTCTAGAGAGAGAAAATGGAAGAGTGTTAGGAACTTTAGCGAGACAAAGAAAAATGATATTGAAAGCTCCAACTCTCTACCTTGGGAGGTAGAGGGTATTTATAGTATCTTTCAAGACTCGCCTCCTACGGGCTGTGGATCAGGCATACAATGGGTAAAGACTCGTCCGTCCTCCACGGTGTTACTTAACTAACTACTTATTAACATAACATGACTACGTCTTCAAACTTTCTAATGAATACATATACTTGAGGTGACCGACACTTTAACTAATGGATTTGCTAAATCCTAACAAGGACTTTGTCTTATCTAATTCAAACTTATCCCGCCTTATCCCGCTCATTATTCAGTCTTCATGGCCTTCAGTCTTCTACTTCAGTTTGTCTTGAGTGTAAGTAGTTGGTGAGGATTTTAGGGATTTAGTGAGTTATTGTCATCACTCACTGAATCCACCATCTTCTTCTTGACTCAGTCTTCACCCCTTAAGTTTCGCCTTACTGAGTGGAGAGACTTCTTCTTCGCCTCTTACTGAGTATCCTGAAGATGGCTCACTAAGAGACTATGCACTCAGTGACCTGTTAGTGTTTAACGGCATAAACACTTGGGGTATTTTCTATTCAAATCCTAGTCTTAAGGGGTTTGGGTATTTGATGAACCCAACAATCTCCCCCTATTTGGATGTACAAATAGCCTAAGTGTTTGAAAAGTGTAAGTGAGCAATTGGCTTCTTCTTACACTGAATGTACTAATGAACATAATAAGGAACACTGAGAATTTTAACAAAACATACATCGTTTATTGATCAATTACATAGTTCCTAACATTAGTACAAAAGATAAATCAGAAATGTCATTCAAGATGGATCCCCAGTGCTTCAAGCTTTGGTTTCTTCTTGAGGAGTATTTCTTTATCAGGGTGCTCTCTTATCATAGCATTCAAGTCATTGCAGAACCTGAAGTTTTCCTGTGTTTTGAATCTGAGAGGCCACTGGTATGTAGCTTAGCATTGTAGCCACACCTGCCTGATCAATGTCACTCCACCTTTGCAATGCTGGGTTTCCATAGACATCAATGTAGAAAAGTCCTCTTTCAGGATTTTCAATGCAGAGACAATTTACAAACTTTACACCTTCAGGTAGCTCCCTATTGCATTCGAGTCCAGGCACTTTGAACTCAGGCTCGAACTCAACCCTCTTTCGTTTTCCTTGTGATGATTGAGGTTGAGATCCAGGTGGTGCAGTAAGAGCTGGCTGAATTTCAAGCTGTGTTGGTGCTTCCCTCAGTCTTTCATACCTTTTGCTCAGGGATTTCATCAGCTCCTTGACCACTGCATTCTGCTTCTTTGCAATGATAGGACCAAGCTCTTCAAGTTCAGTGATCCTAAAATCAGTGAATGTCAAGGGATCATGAACTTCAAAGTGCCTTTTATCATCCCCCCTGTAGACATTCATTGCCAGTGGTTTGGATTTGGGGATAATTCTTACGTCAATGATTTTCTCTGGCATCCTTCTGCGTGTTATGGTCCAGTTGTAATGGTCAATCCTTTCCTGCCTGATGGCTGCAGCTTTCTTGTTCTTTTCTTACAATTTCTTTTTCATTGCAGCCATTTTAGCAGCCTGAGCATCCTTGAACTTCTGTCCAGCCTGACCTTTTGAAGCTTCTTAGGATCAATGGCAATATTTTCCGCTTCCTTAGCAACAACTTGTATCAGTGCTTCTTTGCTATTTCTTTCTTCTTCATCTTGTTTCATTCTCCTTTCTTCCTTAGCAAGATAGGCAGTTAGTTGTTGTGGGTTGTATCTTGCTGAAGATCAGTGACTTGCCTTAATGTCAGTAGTATCTTGCTGAAGATCAGTAACTTTTTCTGCCAGATTAGCCTGAGAGAGTTCCAAAGCAGTCATTCGAGGCCCAAGATTCCAAGCCATTGAAGATGATGCCTTAGCCAAAGTAGTCACCTGAGCATCCAAAGATCCTAGTGTAGCTTGAAGAGACTGAACTGAAGACTGAAGATCCTGAATATTGGCAGATTTGAGCATGTTAATGAGTTCAGTGAGGCTGGAGGAATTCTTCATGTAAGCCTCAGTAGCTTCCAGCACTTTAGAATTGAGTGCTGGGTCTTCTTTCACAGTGTCTTTAATTTCATCCAGCTTGGTGTGAGACTCCTGAAGGTTGATGAGAAATTTATTCACGTTTTTATCAAGCCTTTCAAGATTATCATACATGAAATCCCTGTGCTCATCAACGTTTGTATGGGCAGCAATAACTTCAGCTTTTAGGTCAGCATAGCTGGCAGCAGTTTTAGTGTGTCGATCCCATAACATTTCAGTAACCCCAAAATATAGCTTCCTTGAAGCTTTAGTGATCCACATAACCAGTTGCCTCTCTGTCAGTGGAAGAGTATTATCAAACTTTCAATTCTTCGGAGACAGAAGATGAAGAAGAGTCGAGTCATTATCTTCAGCGGAAAGGTGACTCTTTAGGCTCTTGTGGATCAGGCTGATGCTCTTGTTTAGTTTGAAAATCAGCGTCCACTTCTTCTCCTGCTGATAGAATTTCATCTTCACTTTCAGCTTGTTCTTCATCAGAGAATAGAATTTCGGTAACCTCAGCAACTGTCAGTAAACCAGTGGTGGTGATGGGTTCCATATCAGTGGTTGGTGTTAATCCCTCTAAGTCTTTGTCCCCCGTTGCTCCTTCAAGCACTAATGGGTGTTTCTCAGTGTTATCCTTAGAAGCAGTGGCAGTGAGATCCCTATCAGCAGGTTGTTCAGTTCTCTCTGAGTATTTGGGATCATTCAGTTGGCCATCAGAGAAAAGCTGTGATTTGCGAATGTCATCCTTGGGCAATGTGGAAAGTGCTCCCCTACCAGCGGGTTGTATGTTTCCCTTTGGATCTTGGGGAGTAGTAGTTGGAACCAAGGGCAGTGACTGTGATGTATCAGTGTCCTTCGTTGTCACCGGGGTGGATGTTGTTTAGTCACCAGTGGGTGGCAGATCAGTCTGGGGTTGCTTTTGCCTTTTAGGTGCGCTCCGAAGCCTCGTGTCCCCGAGACTTTGGTTTTGTCTTAGTCCCGAGACTTCCCTTTCTCTTTTTAGGAGCAGGGTTTGGAGACACTGAGTCCCTTTGGTTTTTTACAGCAACCATATGGGCCGTCAATTCAATATCAGTGACTTGGGTTGGGTCCTTTTGAAAATTTGATTGACTCAGGACACCAGGTAATGCTGTGTATTTAAATTCCTGAGGGTAATTGTAACCCAGTAACACTTGTAAAGCAGATGAGACAAACCTATGATACGAAACGTATTTCGTCCAAGTTTTACTCAGTATCTTGGTTACGAGATCACTGTAAATGATCTCCCCAATGTCGACAGTGACCCCATTAATCAAACAATATGCCACCATCAACTGAATAGAGTTAACTTGTTCAGTGGATGAGTGGTTCCCGCCGAGAACCTGAATCACAAATGTGAACAGAATCTTCCAAGCCGTAAGAAATGAGTTCTTGGTGACTGGAGTCTTGTCTAAAAATTTTGGATCCAAAAAAATTTGTTTTAACCCATCCTTAACTGTAGAGGGTTCAGGATGGGCAACATAGTTCCCAGAATTGTAGTCCAACCCTGTTGAGGTACAAAAAGTTTTATTATCAAGGATGACTGATCTTTCCCCGTTAAAAAGACTGAATTTAATGAGATACTCCGTGAGTGGTCGTAGGTCAGTCTCATTAGTAGAGGGTGTCGGGTCATAGGCCACTACTGTTGCCCAAAACTCCCTAAGGAGATTTTGGTACAGAATTGAAAGGGACTAAGTAAAGTCCGTTTTCAGTGGGCAGTTGAATAAAAACTTCATTATGTCCTTATAGGCTGGGACATTTGGGGGGTATTCAAAATTGCCTATAACATTATTTGTTTTAAATTCAACATTACTGAGATCCCCTGCCCACTGTTGTGCAAACTGAAGAGATTGATTCCTTGCCATTTCCATTAAAAGGTTTTAGGGTTTTGAAAAAGATATCTTGACAAGAACACACAAAGGGTTTTGAATCTCTTGACTTTTGTAATGAAAAATCTTTTGTAAATGTTTACAGAGAAGATTTTATTGAAAAACTTGTTTTTGAGGATTAAAGAACACAAAGATTTCTTGTTTTGAGAAGAGATTTTGACAGAGTTTGTTTGCAGAAATTCTTTGTGTGTCTTTTTAATGTTATGAGAGGGGTATTTATAGAGTGATGAGAGGGGTAAAACATGTACTAATGAGGATTTGTAAAGTCGCTTTGGAAAACGTTTTGAATCTCCTCATTTAATGTTACCACTCCACTACCCGTAGTAAAATCCTGGTTTTCAAGGAACAGTTGCAGAGCACAGTCAAAGTGCATTCTGCAGTAATAAAATATCCACAAGATATTTTATGTGAAAGGAGGCATTTAATGCCAAGTTGGATGAGGTAAGTTTGAGAGACCCTTGACATGGATGACAGTAAGATAAAGAGACATATATTCCTATATTAAATTGGTGTGTTTACCAACCTAGGACGTTTAAGTAACTGATACTTGGTGCATTTAGTTACTCATTCAATGCTCAAAATCTAAAGTCAGGATCCCTAAATGAGTCTTACTCATTCAGTGAGAAGGTTTTTTTGGGGTTATGTTCAGGGAGGATGAACCATTTCAGAGAGAATTTACTGAGATTGGGATTGGTTTTCAAGTTGCTAACTTTCAATGTCTATCATTCCTAATTCAGCTTTCAGTCTCCTGAAGGTAGGTTCATCTAAGGGTTTGGTGAATATATCAACAAGTTGATATTCAGTAGGGATGAAATGAAGCTCTATGTCTCTTTTCATTATGTGGTCCCTGATGAAATGATATCTGATATCAATGTGTTTGGTTCTTTGATGAAGGACAGGGTTGTTGGAGATTGCAATGGCACTGGTGTTATCACAAATGATGGGTACCATTTTGTAATGGATGTCGTAGTCAATTAGTTGACTTTTCATCCATAAAACATTGGCACAACACACTGCAGCAGCCACATACTCAGCTTCTGCTGAAGACATAGCCACTGATTGTTGCTTTTTAGCACTCCAACAAACCAATTTTCCTCCATGAAATTGACAGGACCCTGAGGTACTTTTTCTGTCCATGTTGCAGCCTGCATAATCAGAGTCAGAATAACCTTTAAGATTAAACCCTGAGCACTTTGGATAGTAAAGTCCAAGGCTTGGAGTTCCTTTCAGGTATCTAAGGATTCTTTTGGCTGCAGTGAGATGGGATTCTTTGGGATTGGACTAATATCTTGCTATTAGACAGACTGAGAATTGTATGTCGGTCTAGAAGCGTTACATACATCAGTTAAGCCAACAATCCCCCTGAAATGAGTTTGATTGACTGATTTGCCAGTGAGATCAGGTCCAAGGTTGTTAGGAGGGACCATTGGTGTCTTCACTGAGGCACAGTCAGATATCTCATATTTCTTCAAGAGATTTCTGGTGTATTTCTCTTGATTGATGGAGATTCCTTTATCAGTTTGCCTGATTTTTAGTCCAAGGAAGTATGTGAGTTCACCCATCATGCTCATCTCAAACTTCTTTGTCATAAGTTTTTTAAACTGTTTGCAAAGAGTGTAGTTTGTTGAGCCAAAGATGATGTCATCAACATATACTTGTACTAGTATCACATCTTGTTTTGTTCTATAGATAAACAATGTGTGTTGTATATCTTTCCTCTGACAAACTTGTTTTGAATCAGGAAGGCTGAGAGAGTTTCATACCTTGCCCTGGGAGCTTGTTTCAGTCCATAAAGGGCTTTATCAAGCTTGCAGACATAGTTAGGGAATTCACTACTCTCAAAGCCAGGAGGTTGCTGAACATACACATCTTCCTTGAGTTCACCAATCAGGAATGCACTTTTTGTAGGTAGCAAATGCAAGGAAGATCCTGATGGCTTCCATTCTTGCAACAGGAGCAAATGTCTCACCGTAGTCAATGCCTTCTTGTTGAATGTAACCTTTGGCTACAAGTCTGGCTTTGTTTTTAATGACAGTGCGGTTTTCATCAGTTTTGTTCTTGAAAACCCACTTCATTCCTATGACAACGACATCCTGAGGACATTCGATCAAGGTCATGACCTTGTTTTTATCAAACTGTTGAAGTTCTTCTTGCATAGCCTGAACCCAGCTTGGATGTTTAAGAGCCTCAGTGACACTTTTGGCTTCTATTTCTGATAGAAAATCAGCATATAGACATTCATTGGCTGAAGCTGCAGTTAAATTAGCAGCCATGCTTCTAGTGAGCATGCCTTTAGTGGGTTCACCAATGATGTTTACAAGTTCAATATCCTGAGATTTTGTCCACATACATTGTGGTCTAGGATCTGAGCTTGAAGAGGTCACTGGAAACTCAGGAGTGAGTTCAGGTGCAGGAGCCACAGAATCATTAAGATCATCTGCAGAGATGCTTTTTTCAGGTTGGGTATCTTGAATCACAGGTTCCTGAACATTTGGTTCAGTATTACCTATCCCAGCAGGGACTGGTTGATTATCAATAGGTTGAGGAAGATTGTGGGTTGAGGAAGATTGTGGGGTAAGACATAGTATGAGATGTCAGCATCAGCTTGATATGATGAATTGATTTCAGTGTTTAATTCATCAGGAGGATATCTTGATGAGTTTTCAATTCCTATTTCTTCACTGAGGTATTGGTAAATTTGATGCTTTCAGAACTTTCCTCAAAGGTGACATGAAAGGTTTCCTCAACTTGTTTTCTTCTAGTGTTAAACACCCTGAAGGCTTTAGAGATCAGTGAGTAACCTAGAAAATATCCATCATCAGCTTTTGCATCAAACTTGCCTAGGTGATCCTTGTGATTGTGAATGAACACAGGACACCCAAACACAAGAAAGTAGTTGATATCAGGAAGTCTACCTTTGAATATCTCATATGGAGTTTTGTTATGTATTTTGAAAATGATTGATCTATTTTGAGTGTAACAGTCTGTTTTGACTGCTTAAGTCCAGAAATGTTTTGATAGAGTTGAGCCATTTAACATGGTTCTAGCATCCTCAATGAGAGTTCTATTTTTCCTTTCAGCTACCCCATTTTGTTAAGGGGTGTATGGAGATGAAATTTTTTGGGAGATTCCCTTTTCATCACAGAAATTCTCAAGCTGTTCATTTCTGAACTCAGTGTCATTGTCAGTTCTGATTTGTATAACAATAATGTTATTCTGGTTTTCAATGTTCCTGATGAATGACATTATTGTATCATCTGCCTGACTCTTTCTGGAAAGAAAGTATACCCAAGTGTATCTTGAGAATTCATCAATAATAACAAGTGTATACTTCTCATGTTGGATTGATCTAGGACTGACTGGTCCAAAGAGATACATGTGTAGGAGGTGAAGGCAACTTCTGATGGAGAAATTTTGTTTTGGTTTGAAAGATGCTCTTTAGTGTTTGCCTTTTTCACAGGATGAGCATGGTTTATCTTTTGCAAAAATGAGTCATGGTAAGGCAAGGACCTTGTTTTGTTTTGCCAAGTTGTTGATGTTTTTGAAGTTTAAGTGAGAGAGTCTCTTGTGCGACAGCCAGTTGAGAGTTTCAGTGGCTTTGGCAAAGAGACAAGTTCCATCTTGAGAGAGTGTTGACATGTCTAAGACATAAACATCACCTCTTCTAGGAGCAATCAAAACAACTTCTTTGTTGGCATTGAAAATGGTGCCTTGTTTGTCATTGAACTGCACAATGTATTTAGCGTTACATAGTTGACTGACACTGATGAGATTGTATTTTAGACCATTTACATAAGCTATTCTAGAGAAAACTATTCCATTGCAGTATACTGAACCATAACCTTCAGTGGGACATGATGAGTTATCACCAAATACTACCTTGGGTCCTGGTTCCTTTACATACTTGTACAGATACTCCTTAACGCCAGTCATGCTTCTTGAGCATCCACTATCAAGATGCCAAATAGGCTCCCTGGCGTGTCTCTGCACAAATAGTAAACTGGATTAGTTTCTCTTGCTGACCCACATACTAGTGGGCTTGGGCTTAAAGGTCTGTTTGAACTTGGCAATTGACTCATGGTCAGTGGTTGAGTGCATTGTGCTACCACAGGTTTTGCATTTAGAGACTGAGGATAACTCAGTGATTCTGGGTTGCTTGGAACTTCTCCTTGCTTGGATGATACTATCATGCTGGGATGTCTCATGAGCTAGATTTCCGCAAATATCACAACATGAGTTCATGAGACAATCATCAGGATGATGATCATTAAAGCCACAGTGTGGACAAGGAGGAAAGGGTTTTGCTCTATGCATTTGAGCAGATTTGGAGGTTGAAGCATACTGATGACAAACTTTGGTATAGTTTACTTTACTGAGTGAACTTACATATTGTAAGTGATCAGAAGTTCTGTGATCATCCTTTTTGCAGATCATACAAAAAAGGATTCTATAGAAGTTGTCAGTGGTATGACTGGTATAGTGGCACAGATCACACTTCTGCTTGGGTTTGGTGATTGACTTTGACTTTGAGGAACTAGAGGATTCTAACTTTGTTTCCTTGATTGATTCAGGAACCTTTTCAATAGATTCCATCTTTTCAGTTAGATTCCTCACAAGTTCAGTCAGTTGCTGAATTTGGTCAGCTTCATTGGGGACTGAGAATGTGGATGTCTCAGTGGGAGTAGACTTTTGTTGGATTTGTTTTGTTGGTATTTTCAGGATGGTTCTACCAAATTCAGACCTTTCTTTTGGTGAGTGAGGATTGAATTGTAATGGAGTAAGCTCAGAGCTAGGTGCAGTACCCTGAAGAGGTTTCAGGGGTGGAAGCAGTGCTTGAGATTCTGCTTCAGACTCAGAGATGTGTTAAGTACTACTGGGAACTTCAGGGAGTCCAAGCATGCTCTTTAGAGCTTGGCTTTCAGGCTCTAGTATTCTTCCAGAATCGAAATTTGGAAGCTTACTCTCAGGTTTAACCCGTTCAATCCAATCTTTGGGCTTGGGAGTAGTCATCACATTGGTAATCATGCCACCAGACACAAAGGGCTTTGGACTCTGGTCTTTGTTGTGAGAGTCAGGGAGAAGATCTTCACCTATGACTATCTTTTTGCTACTGGGAGCACCCACAACATCAAAGACCCTAGGATTTTTAGCAATCCAACTTTCAATGATATCTTTTTCATTCTTAAGTTCATCTTGAAGAGCCTGATTTCTAACTAGTTCAGTGTTTTGAATTTGCAGTGTGACAGCCTCAAGCTTGGCCTGTTTTAAAAGTAATAGTTCATCCCTACACTTATTCCACTCAAAACATAACTTGTTGTACTTTGAAAAAAGATTTAATCGTTGCTCTTCTACAAACTTAAGGTCTACATTGATATAATTCATAAAAGACTGCCAATCAGAGTCATCATCCATAAAAGTAAAATGTTTACCTTCTTCATTGTGATATTGACCCATTCTCCATTCCTTGCATGATTTTTCCCAACATCTAGCTTGTGCTCTTCTGAAAGAGCCACCAGTGCTCTGACTTGCACCATTTCATTGTCTGAGGAGACTGGCTCTTCATCCCAGTCAAAGACTTCAGCAACCAAGCCTTTGTTTTTAACCTTCACAGATTTAACAGTGTTTGTTGTTTCTGAGGGAGTGGCCTCAAGCAGTGCTAGCTTAGCTTTGACTTTCCTGTACTTAGCTTCAAAATCTACGGTTTTGTTTTGATTAGATTTGTTTAGAAAATTTTAATGAGACTGGTAGATTTTTTGTTGAAATTTGCTAAAGCCTGAGGACTGATTTGACCCTGATGGTTTATAAGAGGGTTCAGAAAGTTGTTTTTGAAAACCAGTCTTTTGCAAAATGACCTCTTTTGTGACACTTAAAGCATTTAGTGTCCTAGTTTGCTTTATCATTTGAAAAACCTTTGTTTCTTTTTATAAACCTCCGAGAGTTAGCAAGGAGTGCCTTTTCCTGAAATTTGATGTTTAGGTCATTTAGGTACTCCTCACTTGATCTCTCATCAGGCTCATCATCAGAATTATCCTGAAAATCTTGAACCACACTGTTAGAATAAAAAGCAGTAGATATTGGTGTTGAAGTGATGGTCGGGGACTTCTTGACTTCCTGAGATTTCTTTAAGTCAGGGTATCGTCGGTTGATGAGGTTTTCCTCATAGACAAATTTCCCATATATTTCAGGAAGATCAAGATTCTGGATATGTTTGGCATTCCTAAGTCCCTGAGAGAAATTCAGCCACTTCTCAGGGAGATTGTTGACAAAACCAACATTTATTTCATGTTTGGACAACTTTACGCCATCATTAGACAGTTCATTTAAAAGAGTTTTGTATCGGGTGTAAGTTTGAGATAGAGTTTCTGAGTCCTTAGCCCTGAAGGTGTTATACTCAAGTTTCAGGTCCATTATCCTGTTTTCCTTGGTATCAGATGGGCCTTCATGACTGTGGACCAGGTCATCCCAAGTTTGTTTAGCTGTACTACAGCTTATTACTGACTTCATAATATCATCAGGAAGACATGATATGATGATACTTTTGAGTCTTTGGTCCTGGTTGACCACTCTCCTCTCATCCTAAGTCCACTAAGCTTCAGGTTTAGGCAAACCTTCAGCAGTCTTTGGGATAAATGGTCCTTCATTAATGCACTTGATATAATAAGGTTCCATCCCAATCAAATAGCAAAGCATACGCTTTTTCCATTTGTTAAATTTACCAACTTGAAGTCTAGGGGCAACAGCTGAATAAGCTCCACCCTTTTTGTCAACTAGTTGGGGTACATCAATTTCAGCCATTAGGATCCTGATTTAAAAACGTTTTAGAGCGGCTTTTAAAAGGTTTTATAATCAGCCTTTCTCTGATACCACTTGTTGTTCCCTATTCACTATCGTACAAAAAACAGTTAAGTACTTAAAATAGACTAATAATGAATCAATGACTGAAATGACATAAGTAAAAGCACACTGATAAATTTTCAACTTAATATTCTTTATTAGAAATCAATCAAAAGAATACATTACCCAAGTACTTGCGGAATAGTACTTGGGATTGAAATGACAAAGTGTCGTAACTCCTCACGAAGCTCAGGCATAGTCTGAGCACAACTACAAGGAACCACTGAGCTATCTCAGAGACAGAGTTGTATTTGGAGGAGTGAAAGATGGCTTGTGTGTGTGTGTTTTACAATTCTCAAGCTTAAATCTTTCACTACATCTCTTATGCTATTTATACAAGTATGAGTATTAACTTTATCCTAAGTGACAAACTGACATTTTACAGAAGATAAAATACTGGAGTATTTTGTCTCTGTTTACAAAGACTATATCAAGTAAGAGACAAGGCTACTTTCAATTAGTCAGTGATGACACTGAGCCTGATAGTTTGCCATTCTGGGAAAGTTGACTTTGGTTGATAAGGACTTCGTCTTATCTTATTCAAACTTATCCCGCCTAATCCCGCTCATTCTTCAGTCTTCATGGCCTTCAGTCTTCTACTTCAGTTTGTCTTGAATGTAAGTAGCTGGTGAGGAGTTTAGGGATTCAGTGAGTTATAGTCATCACTTACTGAATCCACCATCTTCTTCTTGACTCAGTCTTCACCCCTTAAGTTCCGCCTTACTGAGTGGAGAGACTTCTTCTTCGCCTCTTACTAAGTATCCTGAAGATGGCTCACTGAGAGACTATGCACTCAGTGACATGTTAGTGTCTAACGGCATAAACACTTGGGGTATTTTCTATTCAAATCCTAGTCTTAAGGGGTTTGGCAATTTACTGAACCCAACATATACACATTTCCATCTTATGTAAACACTAGTTGTTATACATGAGTTGTAACACCCCAACCCGGAAAGGGTAGAAGTATCACATCATGGTGTCATATCAGAACATACAATAAAATTTTACAAGCGGAAGTCTTATAAAATAAAATACCAAGTCATGTAAACGAATGACTTACAAGAAGAATATAAAAATCCAAGATGTCCAAACATGAAATGAAATATCAAAACGATTGCTCTTCAAAAATAAGTACAAAATAAAAAGGTAACTAGGGTCGGTCCACTCAAACCTTCCAACTCTCAGCCCGTCAAAGCCCATCTTCCAACCTAAAACCTGCCGCCGGAAAAGAAATGCGGCTGAGCTTAAAAAGCCCAGTGAACAGATATAACAACGAAAGCTAAACAAAATCAGAAATACAAAATGAAACAAGGGAGCTGATAACAAGGTCGCAACGAAATGGAAACAATGAGTCAATGAGGAACCTACAGAACACAATAATGACAGATATCCAGAAGGAACAAAAATCAAAGGAGGACACAGTAAAGCAAAGCATCGATGATATATATAAGCGCATATAAACAACTAGTCATACAAGTACCAAAACATAAATCAAGCATAGCAGACGGCGTATCCACTAAACATAAATATGGCATGCAATCAAATCAGGAAATTAGAATACATATAAGTCAAACGAAAAACTAAAAGCAAGCGAAAGCAATTTATTTAGAAAGCGAGCATAGCAATCACACAAGTCAGATAACCCACAGTTAATAACATACAGTACTAACAGCAGTCAAAACATGGTAGCCACATGTATCAAGTAGGAATACAGAATGAACATTATAATTAAATGAAATAAGGACATAGCATGGCCAGTTAAAACAAGTCAACCAGACAGATAATATAAGCTGAACCATTTACATCATCAAACAGTATCACAGACAGAAATATAAACATGGCAGGTCAACAACTAGCAAATAGGAATACTGACGGATAATCATAGGCCATGAACATAATTGAATGAAGGTATATATGATAAATAGATCAATCAATTGATTACACACACGCATGGTCACCAGAGAAATCAAAGGGTTACATAACAGCATGATAAGTGGATGGTCAGATGTTATCATGATAACATGTGAATCATATAATCGCATATTAATCATATAGTAGCAGGGTAAACGATAGTCACATAGATCGATAATGGCATAATCAACACATGAATCCAATAATCATATAATGGCTCAGTACATGAAAGGAATGATAGTCTGAAGTATGAGCTTGATAGTCAACCAAAATGGAATACAAGTATGGCAGATCAATGAAATGGAATATAGCATGGTAGTAGAGTGAGTAACAAAAGGGTATTGAGTAATGGACAATTAATACAGAATACGGTGCGTTGGGAAATACAGAACGTACAATATAGGTGTATCAAAAGCGTAAAGGTTGTCAAAAATCTATCACGAGCCAACAAAACAAACCAATATCAATGGTGGCAATAGTCGCCAATAGTAACCATTAGTAACCATTGTACTCAGAGGGGTGACCTCGGAATACCAAAATAATAGGAGCGGAGACCTCAAGTAACCAATGGAGTAGCTAGCTCCGAAAATGTGAGGGGTGTATTGCACACACGCACCACATCACCAAAACATATCGTATCATAACATATCAGATACAAAACAAATCTAGGATGCATCCATACGCCCTACAAAACAATAGTGGCCATACAATATATCTGAAGCGCGCATAATCAATACAAAATAGGGACGGTGTGGTACATCACTCATCCACACTGGAGTCTTGCCATTGGTGCATCAATGACACGGACATGGAACCCCCATGCCTAGTTAATGGCTCGGGTATCAAACTGACAGGTCAAAGCAAAAGTATCAAAGTATACAATATATGAGTCATCATAAACAAAGGTTCAATATCAATGGTTCACAATTTAAAGGTTCATAGCAAGAGTTCAATATCAAGGTCCAATATCAAAGGTTCAATATCAAAGGTTTAATATCAAAGGTTCAATAGCAAAGGGTCAATAGCAAAGGTTCAATAGCAAGGTTCAATTCTATAGTTCAAAACGAGGCAAGGTTCAATATCAAAATGGCAAGAGATCAAAGATGCAAAGAGATCATGAAAAACCTTATTAGAAAGGTCAGAATATCTGTACCTTAACGCCAATGAAAGGAAAGCAAATGAATGAATGAACACGAAGACACAACGTCACGTCTCCTCCAACGGATCTACTTGGATTAAGTTTCCTATAATACTTATTAGCTCATTTAAGTCATAACGGATTTATCGCTTATATGAATCGTATTAATATTCTAAGAGTTATTAAACGTATTCTCATTTTTAGTAATGGACCAAATTAAAATACTTTAGGGTAATAGTCATTAATTTGCCAAACTTAGGGGTTACAAATATTAAATGGTAAACTTAAAGGTTTGCATGTGACATGTTACTAAAGATTAAGGGTTTATAACTAAACATTTTATTTCACAAATAACTATCTTGTACATTTAATGAAAAAAGAAAAACATTTTATAGTATACGTTCGGTCCATCTTTAAGCTTGC
This sequence comes from Chrysanthemum makinoi, assembly GCA_910596185.1. Lineage (NCBI taxonomy): Eukaryota > Viridiplantae > Streptophyta > Magnoliopsida > Asterales > Asteraceae > Chrysanthemum > Chrysanthemum makinoi. Next base: position 38,509,113 of record OU343224.1, on the reverse strand, counting down.
TCGCGGTTCATATGACTAATATTTACGACTTATAAACCATGAATTATGATAAATCCCCGTCTCAACATCCCCGACATGCTTTCAAAATACAATATGACTCGACCGTTTTTCCTGCGATTGCCCCCAAACAGGCCCCTCGCAAGACCAGGCATACATGTACTATGATCAAATTATAATTCTTTTACTGGATTTCATGCACATACGCTTGACATACATGAATACTTAGTTACTAATATTAACTCACCCATCTTTTTATCCATATCAGTATACATGCTCATGCAAAATCACTAATCTAATATTCATGCCTTCAACACCATTCTAACAAGACCTATCTTCAGATCAATCCATACTCAACCAATCCAAGATACCATGCATGCATACGCGACATGAACCATACAAAAAACGAACCTCACATAACGAAACAAGAATACAACTGTCTTCGCTCGAAACTACTTCTAGGCAACACCCTAGAATGAAAGTCGACATATAGGTTTTAAACCGATTCATGTTATTCATATCATGATTAGAACAAGTAGATTGTGTTGAGTTTTACATGTCTTTTACATATGTTTATACATGGTTCGTATTACTAAAGCTTAAAGTGATTACGAGGGTACCTCTTAATCGATCAATGAACAACCAGGAAGTGAGAAACCAAAACGAATCTTATTCAAACAACCATCCTTCAAACTGATTACCCTCGCCTTCAAATCCAGGCTGTACGAAAATGAGATCTATCATTACCTTAGTGAAATACCACGCTTCTTTGATTCACACCCACGACCACATCAGCTTCTCCTTTGATTCACACCCACGACCACATCAGCTTCCATCAAAACCCACTATCATCACCACCCCTATCACAGCTTCCTTGAACTTTGTTTCCTTGAAGTCGAATGGAAGGAGGGAAACGATTTTTCTACCATCACTTTGTGATCTAGGGTTTTATGCGTGAAGTAGTTTTATGAAACATAGGGTAACAAGAAAAGAATGGGGAGGGTTATATAGGGTTCTGATTACCGGTTCAAAGGAAAAAAAAAACAAAAGGCCTAGCCCAAACTAGATGGGCCACGATTCAAGTTATAGTGTATTTTGTGTCTTAGGAAATTTTCGGTTCATGCTATAGCTAAAGAAAAAACGTGTGACACAATATTTAGAGGTAAGTGCTTTAATTTTAAATTATCTCGTACACTAGGTTTTATAATTTCTTATAAGTTAGATTAAAGTTGCATTTAATGAACTTGACGAATTTTATGTATCTTATAAGTTTTAAATTAGAGGGGGGAAATAGTCTTTTCACGTGTTTTAGATTTTAGGGTACTACAACTCTTCCCCTCTAAAAGAAAATTTTCGTCCTCAAAAATTGAAGTTGCAGAAGTACACGGAGACGTACAAGTGTATGGCAAACGTAGCAAATCATAGTTTTACACAAATCATAAGGGTTTTCGGGTCCAGAGCGCACAAAACTTATACGTAACTGATGTCGATGAGAATCTCACGAAGAGGTACAGAATTCCAAAACGAACATGAGGATTTACAAATAACGGATATAAGCCCTAGTTCATTCACGTACCAACCTCAGGCATTTCCCAAGACGTCGTATGATTTCAATAAGGTCAAATTATATGATCTCGATATTATCACGTTGATCAGGCGTCATAATACTTGCATTATATAACAAGTCATTATTGTCATCATATTCTATCTCAGGTCATGACGAACCACATAACCACATCACAACAAAACAGATACACATACAGGTAGCAAGTAACATACCAAAGCAGACCAGATTCACATACGTGCAACATATAATACATCAAACCAACTTACCATATCTCAAAAGAACGAGGCCAACAACTTGCTCAAAACGGTTCCTCATGACCCATTACTGACGATCCAAAAATAGAGCTGAGATATTACCAAAATGCTAAATTGTAAAACTTCACAATTCAAACCGAGTTCTGGACAAATCAAAGAAAAGTAATACCGATCAAAATCAAATAACAAAATATCAAACCGCCTCAAAACGAATGGCAAACAAATCAGAGTAACACAAGTTGCGCTCAATCATATGAAGTAGAAGAGTCTTCTCAACATCTCGACGGTTGGACTGTTGACCACAATATGGTCGAATCTTGGTAATAGTTCTTCGCACGTCTAAAGTACGACGGTCATAATTCCTCTGGTCACACGTCTTGCAAGTGTCCACCAGATGAATCTTGTCTCTGTCTTTGTGCCTCTGGTTGATCTGTCCAGCTCCCTCCAGCAGCATCCTCTTGTCCCCAGCAGCATTTCAATCGGGTGCGGCTTCTGCTTCGCGAACCTCCCCAGTGCAAAAACTGTTGCAGCAACGTAGGGTCAGTACCATCACCATTGACTCCACTAGTAGTCTCTATCTAAACGATCGACAAACGGACGCGCGAAGATAAATAACAAAATCAAATACGAAGAGAAGAAGGCCAAATCAGTGAAGACAAAAGAAATATCGGAGTTAAATCTGAATGAAAATCAAAAGGAATCGAAAGAGATCAAAACAGACGGAATCCTAATGTCTACGCAAGTCCTCACAGGTCAATTCTAAGGTCAACAAGACAAAACCTGGGCTCTGATACCATAATTGTAACACCCCAACCCGGCAAGGGTAGACGTATCACATCACGGTGTCATATCAGAACATACAATAAAATTTTACAAGCGGAAGTCTTATAAAATAAAAGACCAAGTCATGTAAACAAACGACTACAAGAAGAATATAAAAATCCAAGATGTCCAAACATGAATTGAAATATCAAAACGATTGCTCTTCAAAAATAAGTCCAAAATAAAAAGGTAACTAGGGTAGGTCCACTCAAACATTCCAACTCTCAGCCCGTCAAAGCCCATCTTCCAACCTAAAACCTGCCGCAGGAAGAGAAATGCGGCTGAGCTTAGAAAGCCCAGTGAACAGATATAACAATGAAAGCTAAACAAAATAAGAAATACAAAATGAAACAAGGAAGCTGATAACAAGGTTGCAACGAAATGGAAACAATGAGTCAATGAGGAACCTGAAGAACACAATAATGACAGATATCCAGAAGGAACAAAAATCAAAGGAGGACACAGTAAAGCAACGCATCGATGATATATATAAGCACATATAAACAACCATTCATACAAGTACCGAAACATAAATCAAGCATAGCAGACGGCGTATCCACTAAACATAAATATGGCATACAATCAAATCAGGAAATCAGAATACATATAAGTCAAACGGAAAACTAAAAGCAAGCGAAAGCAATTTATTTAGAAAGAGAGCGTAGCAATCACACAAGTCAGATAACCTACAGTTAATAACATACAAGTACCATAACAACAGAAGTACTAACAGCAGTCAAAACATGGTTAGCCGCATGTATCAAGTAGGAATACAGAACGAACATTATAATTGAATGAATTAAGGACATAGCATGGCCAGTTAAAATAAGTCAACTAGACAGATAACATAAGCTAAACCATTTACATCATCAAACAATATCATAGACAAAATTATAAACATTGCAGGTCAACAACTAGCAAATAAGAATACTGACGGATAATCATAGTCCATGAACATAACTGAACGAAGGTATACATGATAAACAGATCAATCAATTGATTACAGACAAGCATGGTCACCAGAAAAATCAAAGGGCCACATAACAGCATATAGTAGCAGGGTAAACGATAGTCACATAAATCGATAATGGCATAATCAACACATGAATCCAATAGTCATATAATGGCTCAGTAAGTGAATGGAATGATAGTCTGAAGTATGAGCTTGATTGTCAACCAAAACGGAATAAGAGTATGGCAGATCAATAAAATGGAATATAGCATAGTATTAGAGTGAGTTACAAAAGGGTACTGAGTAATGGACAATTAATACAGAATATGGTGCGTTAGGGATTACATAAGGTACAATATAGGTATATCAAAAGTGTAAAGGTTGTCAGAAATCTACCACGAGCCAACAAAACAAACCAATATCAATGGTGGCAATAGTCGCCAATAGTAATCAATAGTAACCATTGTACTCAGAGGGGTGACCTCGGAATACCAAAATAATAAGAAGGGAGACCTCAAGTAACCAATAGAGTAGCTAGCTCCCAAAATGTGAGGGGGTGTATTGCACACACGCACCACATCACCAAAACATATCATATCATAACATATAAGATACAGAACAAATCTAGGATGCATCCATACGCCCCTGCAAAATAATAGTGGCCATACAATATATCTGAAGCACGCATAATCAATACAAAATAGGGACGCTGTGGAACATCACTTATCCACACCGAAGTCATGCCATTGGTGCATCAATGACACGGACATGGAACCCCCATGCCATTAAGTCATCATAAACAAAGGTTCAATATCAATGGTTCACAATTCAAAGGTTCATAGCAAGAGTTCAATATCAAGGTCCAATATCAAAGGTTCAATATCAAAGGTTTAATATCAAAGGTTCAATAGCAAAAGGTCAATAACAAAGGTTCAATAGCAAGGTTCAATTCTATAGTTCAAAATGAGGCAAGGTTCAATATCAAAATGGCAAGAGATCAAAGATGCAAAGAGATTATGTGAAACCTTATTAGAAAGGTCAGAATATCTGTACCTTAACGCCAATAAAAGGAAAGAAAATGAATGAATGAACACGAAGACACAACGTCACGTCTCCTCCAACGGATCTACATGGATTACGTTTCGTATAATACTTATTAGTTCATTTAAGTCATAACGGATTTATCGCTTATATGAATCGTATTAATATTTTAAGAGTTATTAAACGTATTCTCATTTTTAGTAATGGATCGAATTAAAATACTTTAGGGTAATAATCATTAATTTGCCAAACTTAGGGGTTACAAATAATAAATGGTAAACTTAAAGGTTTGCAAGTGACATGTTACTAAAGATTAAGGGTTTAAAGTGTAACATAACTAAACATTTTATTTCACAAATAACTATCATGTACGTTTAATGAAAAAAGGAAAAAAAAACATTTTATAGTATACGTCTGGTCCATTTTAAGCTTGCTCGCGGTTCGTATGACTAATATTTACGACTTAGAAACCATGCATTATAATAAATCCCGTCTCAACTTCCCCGACACGCTTTCAAAATACAAAAAGACTCGACCGTTTTTCCCGCGATCGCCCCCAAACAGACCCCCTCGCAAGACCTTGCATACATGTACTATGATCAAATTATAATTCTTTTACTATATTTCATGCACACACGCTTGACATACATGAATACTTAGTTACTAATATTTACTCACCCATCTTTTTATCCATATCAGTATACATGCTCATACAAAATCACTAATCTAATATTCATGCCTTCAACATCATTCTAACGAGACCTATCTTCACTGTTGAAGTATATAACTCTTAACTTGGAATATATGTTCAGGGACTAATTGTGTCATTGTTGTATTTGTGTTCTAGGCTTCTCTCTATCTTTGGTTGCTGTTAGCTGAAGTCTAGAAGTATAAGGGCTGAAGTTGACATTTTTTGAAAGATTGAGTCAAGGTTGGGTCAAGGCTATTTAAGTTGGTGGATTGCTAGGTTTTCATTATCCTCTCTCTGCATATTGCAAACACACAGTTTACACATATTATTCTCTCTTGTGATCAACCAAAAGTTCTGTGTTTTCTGTTTTGTTATTCATTGTGAGGTTGAGTGTATTTTATGAACTATTGGCAAGTTAGTCGATAGACTTGCACTTGAGTAGCAGTGGGAAGTTTGTGGGTTCTTGGTTTGTTATATTGATACTGATTGAGATCAGGGTCTTTCTGATCGTTTATGGTTTTGGTTGATTAATAAAGAGATGCTTGAATTGAGATTCAAGTTTGGTTTCAGTCTTATTGTTAAATTTTACATGGTATCAGAGCAAGGTCTCTTATCTTGCTCTAAAATCGGTTTTCTAAACTTTTAGGTTTTCAAAATTTTTTGGGGATTTTTTCAAATTGATTTGATTAAAACGCAATTAATCTTGATTAATTGGTTTCTTTTTACTTTAATTGATCAATCTTACAAGTTCTATTAAAACGCCTAATTTTTTAGAAAATTAGGGTTTCAGATTTTTGGGGGGTTTTGATCTCTGGCTTCGATTGGTGGTTGGTTGGTGTGTTCCTGATTGGTTTACTGGTTTTTCTGGTGAATCTTGGTGGTTGTTGGTGTTTTCCCTAAATCTTGAAATTTACGGTTTGGTGGTTGTGTTTCTGGGTTGATTGAGATCGTGTGGGTTGTGATTCTTGTCTCAAGAATTGTAACCAGGGTTCTTGTTCCGCTGCTTTCTGGATTTTGCATGCATTGTAACACCTCTCAAACTCTTTATCTATCTTTATTCTTTTTTCTTGTTTAGATTGACGAGGAGTAGGAGTTGGGATTGTTGGAAGTGATTGAGATTGTTGTTGGAGTGTTGTTGCTTTTATCTCTTTGTGTGTTTGCTTGATCTGTAGTGAACTGCCCTTGACCTACCACCTTGAGTGGCAAGGAAGCCTAGGAACTACCTTCTTGTCTTTTCTTGTGTGTTTGCCTGTTTTTCTTTCATTATGTCTATTCATGGTTATACTGATGATAAATATGAGGCTGATGAGCCTGTTACTTTGATTAGCAAATTGGATCTTAGTAATCATTTGCATTTGCACCCTAATGACTCTGCTACCTTAACTGTTGTGTCTATCAAAAATAAAGGGACTGAGAATTATAATGTGTGGTCTTGTGCTATGTTGTTAGCCTTAGAAGGAAAGAATAAAATTGGTTTTATAGATGGGTCTTGTGGAAGATCTCATGTTGATGAAGTCCTAGGTAGACAATGGGATAGGGTGAATGTTGTGGTATTAGGGTGGATTTTAAATTCTATATCAGAAGAATTATTCTTGGGGCAATTTTTTTCAAAAAAAGCTTCTGATGTGTGGACTGAATTAAAAGAAACATTTGATAAAGTTGATGGTTCAGTTACCTGTAATCTCCATCATAAAATTAACTCTTTATCTCAAAATGGGAGTTCTATTTCTGAGTATTTTAATAAATTGGGCACTTTGTGGAAACAATTTGATGCTTTAATTCAGTTACCTAGATGTACTTGTCATGCCGCTGAGGATTTTAAAAATCATAACCAGTTAATGAAACTTATGCAATTCTTGATGGGGTTAGATGATTCTTAAATGTAAATCAGAAGTAAGATTTTATCTAGGGATCCTTTGGTTGATGTTAAAGGGGCTTTTGCTGTTATTTCTAGTGAGGAGTCTCACAGGTCTGTGGTTACTGGTTCAGGTGCTGGGACTTCCCAAAGGTCTCAGTCATCTATGTTCAACTCCAGTGTGCCTAATAGAGGGAACTCTCAGAGGCCTTCTACCTCTGGAGGTTCTTTCAGACCTACTAATGGCCCTAGGAATAGTGAGAATAGAAGGACTGTTGGTGGTCCTGTGTTAGTTTGTGAGCATTGTGGTTTTAATGGTCATACTGTGGATAGATGCTTTAAGCTCATTGGTTATCCTGCTAATTTTGGTAAAAATAAAAGAACTGGTAATAGTCAAGGGGCTCAAAATTTTAATAAAAGATTTGTTAACAATAACAATTCTGTTGGCTCTAGTTCCACTTCTGCTTTTTCTGATGAACAGATTTCAAAGCTTCTTTCCTTGATTAAAGAAACTTCTGTTAATAATGTTGGAAATGGGAAAAATGTTCATGCCAATATGGCAGGTATTATTTTCAACAAAAGTAAACTCTTTAATAAAATCTTTCACAAGTTTTTTTTTCATAATAGTAAAATATGGATTGCACTTGTTACAGCTGGTGTTATTGTTGATTCTGGAGCTAACCAACACTTGAGTTACACTGACAAATTTTTAGTGAATGTTATTGATATTTCCAAACATGGTATTAAATTTTCACACCCCAATGGTACTGAAGCTTTAATTACCAAGGTTGGGAACATGATCCTCACTAAACATTTGACTTTATATGATGTCTTTGGTTGTTCCTGAGTATTGTGTCAGTTTGATGTCTGTTCATAAAGTGGCTAGAGATAGCAAATTTTTTATTGCTTTTGATGAAGCTAAGTGTTATGTGTTACCTCAGGATTTGAGGGGGATGAGTGTTCTAGGGATTGGTAGACAAGTGGATGGTTTATACAACTTTGATAGAGATAAAGGTATTGACCTAGGTGCTAAGAATTTTAAGACTGCTTGTGGCTTACCTAAGAAAACATGGCACTGCAGGCTTGGTCATCCTTCTGACCAAGTGTTGGCAGTACTAAAAGGTGAAATCAATTTTCAAGATAAAAATGACATTGAGCCTTATGACATTTTTCAAAAGGCAAAACAAACTAGAGAGCCTTTTCCATTAAGTGATCCTAAAACAATAAACCTTGGTGATCTTGTTCACCTGGATCTTTGGGGTCCTTATAAAATGAAAAGTAAAGAAGGTTATAGATATTTTTTAACTGTTGTGGATGATTTCACCAGGGCTGTGTGGTTGTATTTACTTAAGAGTAAACATGAGGTGTTTGATTGTATCTTGGTCTTCTATAATCTTGTTAAAACACAGTTTGATAAAAGTGTTAAGATTTTTAGAAGTGATAATGGGACTGAATTTGTTAATAATCAATTTTCTAGTTTTTGTAAAGAAAAAGGTATTATACATGAAACATCTTATGCTTACACTCCTCAACAAAATGGGATTGTTGAAAGGAAACATAGGCATCTCTTGAATGTTTCCAGATCCCTTATGTTTCAGGGGGGGATTGCCTTTGTTTTTGTGGTCTGAATGTATTCTCACTGCCACTTACTTGATTAACAGATTTCCTTCTTCAGTGCTGAGTGGAAACTCTCCTTACAATCTTGTTTTTGGTAGAAAACCTGTTTTTAGTCATTTAAGAACTTTTGGTTGTCTTTGTTTTGCTACTATTCTTACCAAAGAATGATAAGTTTAGTAGTATAGCAGAAAAATGTGTTCTTGTTGGCTATTCTAACTTTCAAAAAGGTTACAAACTATACAGTCTTGAGAGGAAACAATTTATCTTTTCTAGGGATGTTAAATTTTTTGAAAATGTGTTTCCTTTCAAGATAAAACACTATTTTGATACTCCTGACCCTCTCAGTCAGGGTTTAGAGGATGTTAATTTCTTTGATGAAGTTGCATGTGATAGCCCTGACACACCCAATGATGATAATACTCAGACTGCTACCCCTTTGGGTAACAATAGTCATAATGATCATCATGAGGATGATGGTAGCAACTCCTTGCATTTTGGCAGCCCAACTATTGACCAAGTGCAAAGTGATTTGGGCACTCTGCTGGTTCCAATGGGGTTGCCAGTGCAAGTGAGATGGCTGCAACACCTCTTGGTGTGAACAGTTCTGAGGGTGTCAGTAGTCCCCTACCAGACCAGACAGAAGAGTTGGTTTTTGATAACATTGATCAGCCTTCTTTAAGAAGGTCTGATAGAACATCTGTTTTCCCAAATAAATACAAAGTTTTTGTTATTGATTCCAAAGTTAAATATGGTCTTGAAAAGTTTATGAGTTATTCAAAACTTAATTCAAAACTCAAACAGAGCAAAAGTGACTACTCTCTTTTCACTAAAAGTGACTCAGGTAACTTTGTTGCTTTACTTGTGTATGTGGATGATATAATAATCACTGGGAATAATATGGAAGAAATTGAAATGTTTAAAGCTTTTTTGAAATCTAAATTTCAAATTAAAGATTTAGGAAAGCTTAAATACTTTCTTGGCATTGAAGTGATTGAAACTGAACAGGGTGTTTTCTTAACTCAGAGAAAATATTGTTTGGATTTGTTAACTGAGTTTGGCTTACTTGCTTGCAAACCATCTGCTTTTCCTCTTGAACAAAATTTGGTTTTAACTAGTGAACCTACTATAACTGATCCTGTGATAGATAACTTGACTGAATATCAAAAGTTGATTGGTAAACTGATTTACTTAACTCATACTACGTCTGATATTGCCTATTATATTCATTGTTTGAGTCAGTTTATGCATAAGCCTCTTAAATCTCATTTAAAAATTGCACTTAAAGTTTTGAGATACCTAAAAGATTCTCCTGGGATGGGTATTCATATTACCAGGTGCCCAAATGTTTCTCTTGAAGCATTTGTTGATGCAGACTGGGCAAAGTGTGTTGTTACTAGGAAATCATCCTTTGGATTTTCTTTATTCTTGAATGGTTCTCTAGTTTCCTGGAAAAGCAAAAAACAAAACACCATTTCTAAGTCATCTGCAGAAGCAGAGTATAGGGCTATGGCTTCTGCTACTTCTGAAGTTGTTTGGGTTCTTAAAATTCCGGATGATTTGAAATGGGAACATTTTCTACCTGTTAAAATTTTCTGTGATAGTCAAGCTGCTATCAAAATAGCAGCTAATCCTGTGTTCCATGAAAGAACAAAGCATTTGGAAATTGACTTACATTTTGTAAGGGAAAAGATTTTAGCTGGTGTCATTAAAACTGAAAAGATTCATACTGCAGATCAAACTGCTGATGTATTTACTAAAGGATTAGGCAAGCTTCAACATAACAATCTTGTGGGTAAACTGGGATGGTTGACATGTTCCAGGTTGGATTTAAGGGGGGATGTTAAAGTATATAACTCTTAACCTGGAATATATGTTCAGGGACTAATTATGTCATTGTTGTATTTGTGTTCTAGGCTTGTATCTATCTTTGGTTGCTGTTAGCTGAAGTCTGGAAGTATAAGCGCTAAAGTTGACATTTATTGAAAGATGGAGTCAAGTCTGGGTAAAGGCTATTTAAGCTGGTGGATTGCTAGGGTTTTCATTATCCTCTCTCTGCATATTGCAAACACACAGTTTACACATATTATTCTCTCTTCTGATCAACCAAAAGTTTTGTTGTTTCTGTTTTGTTATTCATTGTGAGGTTGAGTGTATTGTATGAACTATTGGCAAGTTAGTCGATAGACTTGCACCTGAGTAGCAGTGGCAAGTTTGTGGGTTCTTGGTTTGTTATATTGATACTGATTGAGATCAGGGTCTTTCTGATCGTTTATGGTTTTGGTTGATTAATAAAGAGATACTTGAATTGAGATTCAAGTTTGGTTTCAGTCTTATTGTTAAATTTTACATTCACATCAACCCATACTCGACCAATCCAAAATACCATGCATGCATACACGACATGAAACATACAAAAATCGAACCTCACATAACGAAACAAGAATACAATTGTCTTCGCTCGAAACTACTTCTAGACAACACCCTAGAATGAAAGTCGACATATAGGTTTTAAACCGATTCATGTTATTCATATCATGATTAGAACAAGTAGATTGTGTTGAGTTTTACATTGTCTTTTACATATGTTTATACATGGTTCATATTACTAAAGCTTAAAGTGATTAAGAGGGTACCTCTTAATCGATCAATGAACAACCAGGAAGTGAGAAACCGAAACGAATCTTATTCAAACAACCATCCTTCGAACTGATTACCCTCGCGATCAACATAGGCTGTATGACAATGAGATCTATCATTACCTTAGTGAAATACCACGCTCCTTCCTGCTCCTTTGATTCACACCTACGACCACATCAGCCTCTCCTTTGATTCACACCCACAACCACATCAGCTTCCATCAAAACCCACGATCATCCCCTATCACAGCTTCCTTGAACTTTGTTGCCTTGAAGTCGAATGGAACGAGGGAAAGGATTTTTGTACCGTCACTTTGTGATCTAGGGTTTTATGCGTGAAGTAGTTTTATGAAACGTAGGGTAACAAGAAAAGAATGGGGAGGGTTATACGGGGTTCTGATTTCCAGTTCAATGGAAAACAAACAAAAGGCGTAGCCAAACCTAGATGGGCCACGATTCAAGTTATAGTGTATTTTGTGTCTTAGGAAATTCTCGGTTCATGCAATAGCTAAAGAAAAAACGTGTGACGCAATATTTAGACGTAAGTGCTTTAATTTAAAATAATCTCGTACACTAGGTTTTATAATTTCTTATAAGTTATATTAAAGTTACATTTAATGAACTTGACGAATTTTACATATCTTATAAGTTTTAAATTAGAGGGGCAAAATAGTCTTTTCATGTGTTTTAGATTTTAGGGTTTTACATAAGTATTTCTATAAGATGTAAACACTATTACTTTGTTTAGTGTTTTATATAAAAATGTAAGTGTGTTAGTAAACTATTGGCTCAAACCATTTACGTATTTTATTTGTTTCGTTAAAATGATTTTACGATTGTTATCGAAAAAACATTTGAAGATCGAAAAATATAAATAAACGTTTTTACGGCCTATTTGTAATAACAAGCATTGCACATAATTTTTTGACTAAATATCTCCTTGCTCTCTTCCTAGAAGACCTTTAAATCGATATCTTTTTATCGTCCTTAGCCCAATTTTAGTATGCCCATTATACAAATCATGCATATTCTAAATAGAATATGAACATTGTCTAGGTAACAAGTCTGGTGCTTTTGAGAAATGCGTGGATTGTTCGTCAAAGCGTTGGTTTGTTTTCTGGTCCGGTACACCTACTGATTTTATCATGTTTTGTGAAATACGTAGAACTGCCGATTGGTAGTTGATTGTATTAGTCACCGTCGTGCTACCTTACAAGCAAATGTTGCAGCTTATTGTCTAATAGCCGAACATGGATTCGAAAATGTTGCGACAACTTTATTAATGTCGCACGATCTCTGATACATAGATATTATGAAGGTGGCATGAAAAAAATAATTATGCGACCCAACAATATGTTTTACATGCAGCATTGGAAACACATTGTTTGTCGGTATTTTTGGGTGTACTCAGGTTCGTTACGTAACTCGAATGAACATCAACTTTTGAAGATAACATTTAAGAGATAAAGCTGAGATTAGATGAATTTTTTATTGGTTGTTCAAGTTTAGCAGATGACACATGTTTGAGACAAGGTTAAGGTTTTGTTTGTCATGATTTCATAACACTTACATGATATTTCATTTTGGATAGCAACTGTGGCAAAATATGTGCATAAAAGGCTATGGGTTTGATTGGTCAATGGCCACTTTATAATGTTGTATGCATATTTTTATGTAAATGTTTTTATTAGTAGTTTAATTTTAAAATTAAATCTTTTAGTAGTAGTATGATCTTTGAAAATATTGGAAGAATTATTAAAAACATTTTTTATGAAAAAGAAGTGTTTCGCCATTCATGTAATTATGTTATGATTGCAGGTTGGAATTTCCTCCTATTATCAAAATAGATATCTTGTTGCTTTTAGATCACTCTTACCGTAGAATATAGCTTGCTTTGTTTAAACATAATTCTTTGAGGTATGATATTTATTGCATTTTTGAAAATTTAGTTTTGGTAACATTTTACGTTTGCATGATTATGCTTTAAAATATCAGTTATTCTAAAACATTGTTCATTTTACCAGGAATTCTGTAAATATATTTCATCAATCATTAGTTTAAGGTGCTACAGTTCCCCTATAGATCAAAGGTTATTTTAATATATCTAATTTGGATGATAGATTTTTTGGCTATAATGGTTTGGTGAACCGGTTCGTTTTGATTTTTGGCATGGAAAATGATGTGTTTCGTTGTGTATAGGAAAACTATTATTATCAAGTCTTACATTTATATTTAGCCGAAGTTTCCTATAACAAACACTGACGATCAGTATACCCGATCAGTGTAGCTTAGTTGGTAAGTAAAGTGTCGATCACTAAGAGTGGAACGTAAACACTTAAGTATCTATCAGTATTTTAATTCTAAGTTAGTCTAACTAAACATAATCTAATTCAAGGGGGTTTTTAGCCTGAGAGACTGGCACGATGTTTAGATTAAGGTAAAATAAAAGTAACAAGGCGATAGACACAAACACATATAGGAAACAGATGACAAATAAGAGGCCTGCCCGATAGTAAAGTAGATTATATTCACTTAATTGCTTAGCTATATAGGATGAGTACTAATTATGGTCTTTCTTGTTGCTCTAGAACAAAAAGTGGATTTGGCTACACCCAATAAGTGTGACGATATACATATAGTCACACATGATTTTTCGAGTGTGTGTGACTAAAGGTCGCGTGACCATATGGTACCTACGGTCACATGTTTGAGTTCTTTTTAGTCTCTATTACAAAACAGTAATCAAACCTTAACATGTGTGACTAATTAGGTACAAATTTAGTTGGATTAATCAGTATTAGTGACCGTAAACACTGTATAGTCACACAAACCATTTTTTGTATATTTAGTCATATACAATTAAGCATAAAGTGGCCAAAAGTGTTAATAAGTGTGACTATATGGTGTTTAAATAGAAAAAATGTGTATTTTGTGTGACTAATGTTCATCCAATGGCCACTTAAATTTTATGTTTGTGTGGCCTTTTGTAATATTTAGTCACATACAATTAAGCAAAAGTGATTAAAAGTGTTAATAAGTGTGACTATAGGGTGTTTAAAGTGAAGAAATGTGTATTTTGTGTGACTATTGATCATCCAATGGCCACTTGAATTTTATGTTTGTGTGGCATTTTGTGATATTTAGTCATACAAATCATGTTGGTTTTGGGTATTTAGTCACATACAATTAGGCATAAAGTGACTAAAAGTGTTAATAAGTGTGACCATATGCTATTAAAGGGAAGAAATGTGTATTTTGTGTGACTATTGATCATCCAATGGCCACATGAATTTTATGTTTGTGTGGCCTTTTGTAACATTTAGTCACACAAACCATGTTTCTTTTGGGTATTTAGTCACATACAATTAAGCATATAGTGGCCAAAAGTGTTAATAAGTGTGACTATATGCCGTTTAAAGTGAAGAAATGTGAATTTTGTGTGACTGTTGATCATCAAATGGCCACATGAATTTTGTTTTTGTCTTTTTAGGATACACTTCAAATGTGCTTGATGTTTCATACACTGTGAAAAGCAAGAAAAATATACATTAAGAGTCCTACGCATTATTCTCGTGGTATTGCCAAAACATCCGAGTGATATGTAAAGTATTCACAATGAAGATGGAAATCCTTCTAGAGCCAACATCAAACAAGCTCTTTGTAAGCGACATGTGAAATCCTTCATGCATCAAACTTGTGACAACTGGAAAACAACGATGAGGCCATTCGCACTTGAATCAACCTTGTTCTAGTAAATGAATTGACGGATGCTTTTGAAAAAACCCTTTGATGTGTTCAATAATTATTTTTGAGCACATCGACTATGTATTGATTTTTCAAACAAAAGTATTTGCGATTGAAACTTGATGATTGCTCATAAAACTTTCGTCGTATTGTAGAAACTCTTTATCTAGAAATAGGCGACTGTTTTCCAAATCAATATCTCATTAATCAGTGGATCCCAATTCGTTGGTTCACTCACTCCGTGTTGTCTACTTTGAGATGCTCCGGTTTAAGAACAGCTAGTACTGCTGCGAAACTCTGTCAAGGAGATTCTTCGGAATTCTACCTGATCACTGGCAGTATTTATAATGATCAATGGGAAACCTTGGTTCTTGCAACCCTATTCAACGAAAGTGAACAAAGACACTTTCGTGCGTTTATTGCTAACTGTTGCTTGCAGGAATTCCCGACGGTTGCAGCTGATGGCAAATGAGATGTCAATTCATAACCACATGCTAACACTTCACACTCGCAATCAAAGAAATCATGATAATTGAAAGACGTACGACACTGCTTTCGCAACTCTGATGCAAAATATCATGATCCAGAAAAGTGTGAGCATGTCGGTCCATAAGTCACAAAATCACGTGGAGCCTATACTACAAAGGATGAGTTGGAGATTTACAGTGGTACGATGATCTCAGTGAAAGCTCAAAGATCACCCAAGTGAAAGAAACATTCATCTTAAGTTCACTACTGGAAGTACAAAAATTGCGGACTTTGGAGAATCAAAGACTACGAGCTAGGAAATCAAATTCATGTAATAGAATGCTTGAATTCAATTTGTAGTTTCCGGGGTGACCTCCCTTATGGGGAGATTGTTAGGAATATGAAAATTCATATGAAAGAATCGGTCAACCCGAGTAACGTCTAGCATAAGTTAGCTTGTAGGCTTAATAGTAATAGTTTAGTTATTGTAACACCATGGAGTCGGGTCAGGTCTTTACCCACTGTTTGCCCATTCCATAGCCCTTAAGGGGAGTTAATGTAAGAACTATATATAACCTCTTCCACCAAGGGAGAGGGTTGGAGTTTCTAATCTAACAATTACTTCTCTTTTACTTTCTCTTACTAGAACTCCCATTCTCTCTCTCTTTCTCTATCTAGAATTCGACCTAATAACAAATCCTACCTTGTGTTATGATTTCTAGTATTCTACAATTTGTTTATATATTGAGAGAGATATGGCCTTCTAAAGTCGAGTATTGCAATATGAAAGAATGCTGACCAAAAACTAGACATGAAAAATGATTTTAAACTCTGGTTTCCTCCAATGACTTTAGTTCTTTTTTCTTAGATTATGCCTTATAAACATAAAACAGATTTTTCTTGAGAAGAAACTCATTTAAAGTCAAGAAAATATGCATGCGTCAACTAGCTTTAGTCAAATGATTATTGCGTGATACCGAATTGATATAGGTTCAGATAATTTCGAATGCAACTAGCTTGTAATTAAGGTGAGTACTCGTGACTTTTACTAAACGGGGATGTACACTATAAGTTGTGATTATGCGTTGAATCTATGTGATTTATTGTTATATACATGTGCATTTTCATTTCATGAAAGTATGCATGTACATTTTTTTAATCAATACAATTTGAATGAAAATGTCTTGATAATATTTCAATTATGTTTTAAGTCTCTGTCTTTGTGATTTTGACTTTAAAAATTATAAGAATAAAGGGTCAGTAACAAAATATTAATAGTCCGTAATACAATTATCGGGATCCTATAAGTTATATGTTATGTTATCATTTATCATGCATTTGAATCATATGTGCAATATTTTATGTATACAACACACGGCCCAACTATGCCTTTAGGCTTACACATTTATTGTACATTTTCATGTTCGCAATAATATCTGCGGACTCGAGGAGACAAATGGACTAAATAAAGGGGAACAGTTAGACTCGACATCCTTGTGCCCCAAATGTTTTAATTTTTATGCTTTATGTTGAATCTTTAAGGATGTTAAAAGACCTTTGGTCTTTAACTTCTGTTGCAAACTTATCTTTTTAATGTCCAATAATGTATTTTACCTAAGTTTGAAATTGGGGTGTTATAATTCCATTAAGCAAAAGTGAGTAAACTTAAATCACTTAATACTTCTCCATATAAAAACACACATTGAAATTATTTATATGAATTTAGATAAGATAAATAAGTGTATTTTTATAGATTAAACTTAAAAGAGTTGTCATTTATGTAGCAACTCGTACACTTCAGACTATAATTTGACTATTTATTTTTACTTATTATTATTTTAGGTAATATTACTTTTTATAAGTAATTACGTAAATTCGATCGTGTATGCTTAACTCGTAACAAACACTAGACTATGATTAGTCTAGGTGTTCTATACATTTTATTTTCTCTAATAGTCACATTATATGGACTGTTTTCATTTTGTGATTTTGACATAAACTCTATACTCTTTACGTAATAGGCGTGCTCGAACCTATGTTTTTAGGTTTTAACAACATAAACGCACCCTATTAGACTTATCACATTTTTAATATACCTAGTTGGAGTATATTGATAAGTTTTAATATTTTTGTATGTATTATATTTTTACGTTACCTAGTTTTAAGTTTCGTGACTTAAGGGCTTAACGTTAGTAATTACCGAGACCAAACTACACCTCATAAACCAATAATTATCACAAAATAAAACACACACTACCACCTCAAGAGAGGTGGCGTGCAAAGAGGAACACACAAGGCCATGTGGCCTTTGTTTGGTGCGTCTAGCGCCACAACTCACCACCTTTACTTCCCTTGTCCCCCACTAAAAGAGATAGCTCTTGATTACCATCATCTCACATGCAAAAGTAACCAAAACTCTTTCATTACCTCCCCCATTGTCGTACATCCTTCATCATAAATCAGCATCACCCACTTTGATTCATATAACAAATTACACAAGAAACATGATGCTATTGATTATCCTTGCAAGGTCCTAGGGTTATTTTGCTGATTACAATGGTGAATTAGAAGATATTCAAGGCATCATGGGCTGAATAAAAAGGGTTATTACAAGGGTAAGAAGGTTAGTGAAGTTCGGTTAGAATGTTGAAGACAAGGGTTGAAGATTGAAAGGGGTTAGGCTTGATTGTTCTTGTAACTACTCAACCTAATTCTTGTAAGAAGTTTGTTTAATTTTCATGTCATTCAATATGGTTGTAATAATTTATATTCATTGGATGTAATTTTGTATAACTATTACATGTAATATGGCATGATTGATGTTGTACATATGGGAATAGATGGATAAAACTAGTGTAGAAACTCATTAAGACAACTAGTGTGAAACTAGTTAGTTGTGATAAGTTTTGACACAAAACCATAAACCTTAGACTTGACTAAGTTTAAGAAGTTGTCAGAGGAAGTAAAAACTAGAACCTGAGCTTTTAAATCACCTAAAAAATACTTGTAGATAAAACGTTATGGCCAAATGAGGATGACTAGATGTAAATAGGTTGTTGGAACAAAAGTCTTTTGAAACGATTTTAAAACGCGATTTTGACCCTTTTCTGGTCCGAATCAGCAAAAGTGTAAAACAAGAAAGTTGCTCAGAATGACTTTTTCTTCAAACAATTCAAATGCACATAAGCAGAAAGTGAAAAACAAAGGCTAAAAACTACAAAAACTAATCGTACCCGTTGTATACCAGAAAACAACCATGGCTAAGAAACCTTAGCGGTATTTTGATTCTTTGAGGCCAAAACAAAGCCAAGGTTAAGCCAAGGCTGTTTTCTCAAGGTTTTTTAACTTAGACATAGCCATAGATATGACCTTGATTGTTTTTTCAAGTTGCTTAACCATAACTTAGCCGCACGGATAGTTTGGGTTTGATAACCCGAAACTTGTTTCAAAAACTTGTTCATTAGATTGAACTTTGCTAGACTTTGACAAACTAGATAAATGACCATATGACATATAAACTATATGAAGGCCATTTTTCACAAGCCTCAACTATATTAAACCCGTGAACTTATATCGGCTTAAAACTATTTTTGGAAACCTTTGTATTTCACGACAACATAATATGACACGCCGTAATTATTTTCATCACAACACTCATTGAGTGAGTAACATTTTCACATGACGAATGTTATGCTAAAATAATTCACGACACACAACATATATCATCATGTCACCACACAAGTTCAACTAATAGTCTTTGACGAAACACGACCCATGTTTTATACAACATTTGTCTCGTCAAATACTTTCACTTATGAATTGTAAGTGCTACAATAGCAGGGAATTTCAATATAATAGAGGCCTCTTTGGAGTGTCGTATCGACGAGTTGTGGATTTACGAATTAAAGTATCCTGGCTCTTCATACGTTCACTACATGACCTCTAGATTTTGATAGCCCGAACGGTGGAACGATGTTATTTATAAAAGGCTAATAGCCAAACCAATCTAAGGACTTTTCACTCCTTTGCACAACATAAGATAAATGTACAACATCTTAATCAAGTCAATGACTTTACATATACTTGTACACTCATATCGTAAACTATCTTTGAAACGCAATTGCTATGCTTTCGTAGGTAATTGTTGGATCGATATACTCTGATCAAACTAACTATGTAGCTTGTAAGGTTTTAGCAACCTTGGATAAATCCAAAACTACTAACAATGAAACACTGATATAACTATATTAAGTATGCGGAATCTACTTTAACAAAGCTAAGAAGAATAACTTTAAACTTCAACGATTATATTAAAACAAAACTTTGAACCTGCTTGTTATACAGATTCACTAACAAACCTAATCGCTAAATAACTCTAATATCGTACTTGCATGTATGTTCTAAGTCGCGTATCTCTAATGCCAATCTAGGGTTCCTTTTATAGGCATAAGGAATACCCTAGTCGGTTTACAATTACAATCCTTGTACGACAAGTAATATTAATTCTAATCTAAGAATATTCTAGAATTACATAATAACCCTTGAACGATTTGCATAGCAGTCTTTTAGCATATCAGTACTTTGACGCGAGCAGTACTTTGACTTTCTTCATTAAGCAAGATGCTTTGACTTTCTTCAAAGACTTTGACTTTCAGTTACTTTTCTTTTATATCCCAACAATCCTCCCCTAACTTGAATTGTACTTGCTTGATTTCAAGTTCCTTTGTATCTTTAACTTTAATATCTTTGTCTTCAAGGAAAGATTGTGTCTTTATCTTCAGATTTGTCTTGTACTCATTGTGTTTGTATTATCATCATCAAAGTAATCTTTATAAGCAATCCTTTTCAGAACCATTATCAACCTTCATCTTTTTAGCTACTCAAAGAACATATGGCAAAATGTACATCGATCATAAGTTTTAGACTATTCTCATCACTTCCAGGTGTGTAAACTCCTGTGAGAGGTGAATCATTGAAAAATTAATGGATTTTGATGTCTCTTTACCAAAGCCATTAACTCTGGAGTAGCCAATGTTTAGGTGTGTAAAACCATGGTACATTGATAACCATATGATTTTTAGCAAATCATCAGCTATCAACGGATTTGGTAAGTCTTTACCAAGAGCCGTTTGCTTTTGGACTAGTTAGTTCTTACAACCATGGTGAACTAATTACCATACAAATGGTTTTTCCACAGCCTTTACCACAAACCATTATCTTGTGGGCTAGCCAACTCTTCACCTTTACAGATATGGTGAGTTGAAAACCATACAATTTTTAGTAAATTGTCAACTAAAAACGGATTTGATAATCACATCAGAGCCGTACCCTCATGATGAGTCAAACTCTTTCTTATTTATTAAACATGGTGAGTTGATTACCATAAGATGTTACTCTCAAAACAATTTGTTCTTTGTTATCTTGTGCTTCAAAAAATATTTTGCACTTTACAAAAATTGCTTATTTTTTATATTAAAAGACTTTAGTCGGTTTTGTGCTCCAAGCGATTCTTTGATAAAGTCTTGTTTGTTTAGCAAATACTTTGAATAAAGTACTCGATTTTTCAAAAGATTTTATAATAAAACCATACCAGATATTTATGCATCATCATGCACAAAGTTTTCCATTTGATAAACAACTCAATGACCATAAGAGTTGTTTCATTCTCCTGTTCAACCTCCATACCATGATCTAGCATCCTGATCATAAGATCTCTTGTAAGAGGATATCTTCTTTCTGCTAGCATATGAATCATGGTACCATCTTCTAACTCTAAAACATGCACTCCTGATTCTTCAAAGAATCTCCAGCTTGTGATCTCCCAAACTTCTTGATTGTTCCAGAGCGCATCAATACTTGTTTCTTCTGTCTCCCAGATAGTTGTAAGATCTCCCAGCAATACTAAACCCACTCCAGTTGGTGGAATATGCTCAAAATAATTTTGCACTAGTTGATACAGATGAAACAGATCTTCTCTATCTATCATGTGCAGTATGTACCACAATAAGTTGAATGTTCTAAAACTTTCATCTCCTCTATGAAACATAAGATAATCTCCTTCCTTTTCTACTACAACTTCAAATGTAGAAATCTTAGACTTCTTCTTAGCAACTTCTTTTGACTTAGGATGCTCAAAATCAACAACTCTTAAATAATTCCTCAGCTCATCAACTGTATCTGTTCTCAATTGTATCTTCTTTGATAGGTGTTCATCATCAGTTGTTCTCTTTCTCTTTAAATTTCTTTTTCTTGCATCCTCATTTTGCTTTTCATCATCAAAAGGAATAATACCTTCCAGTTCCTTCTGATAAGACTCTCTAACAGCATCATATAAGTCTTTCATCTCTATATATTTTAACTTCTGTAATCCAGTATATCCTCTACCCTTCAGATAAGCCATCATGGCATTCCTTTCTTTAGCAATACTTTGTGGTCTTTTTGGTATAACAGGTTGCTTCTCTGGCAGCATCTAGCATCTAATTCAGCTTGTGACTTTTAGCAGCTTCTTCATTCTTGGCCACTTCAATAGCTCTTAATTCTGCCAAAGTAAGCTTCTTCTTTTTCTTTGTTTCTACCAGGATACCTTTTCCTTTATCTTTAGGATCTAACACTTGACTAGGTTGAGAAGTTTGCAAGACTTGAGGTTGTTCAACTACAGGAATACTAATACCTCTTGGTCTTGATATGTTGAGCATTATCTGAGCAATAGTCTCATCATCACTAGCAGTATGTTCTACTTTAGAGGTACCAGCTTCTTCTTCATGTAAGATTTGTTGAAGGACCAACTTCTTCTTTAAAATTTAAGGTTCTTGGTGTAATAAGCTCTTGCCTAAAAGTTCCTTGAAGAGCAGTACCTTAATCATCAGTACTTTGAACATCAGCACCTTAATCACCAGTACTTTGAACATCAGTACCTTGAGGCTTGTACCTTGAGGCTCAGTCTTTCTTCAGTCTAGATCTTTATGTGAATCATCACATCTTCATTCAATTCTCTTGCTCTAAATTCCTCCCCAATTGGAATGAAGACTGCTTGTGAGCTTCTTGCCTTAGAAACCTTCTTACATTTCTCTCCTCATGTAGACTTGACCCACAACCTGTGATGTTGAACTAGGACCAGACAAATTTCTTCAATCTTTTAAACTTGTTAGTCAGCTTCAAAAGTTGTACAGCCTGAGCTTCATTATCCTTTTTCAACCTCAATAATTCCCTTGTCAAAGCATAGTTATCCATAACTAATCCCTTA
>OU343224.1:38404395-38486126 GCA_910596185.1 Chrysanthemum makinoi | reverse complement strand
CTTGCATTGCGGAGACTAACCTTCTTCTAAGATATTGGCATCCTCCAGTGGTTGATCTTCTATCATAGTTATCACCTGCATAATCACTATCTGAAAAAGCTTCTAAGTGAAAAGGTGACTCTTTAGGATACCAAAACCCCAACTTTGGTTGTTGCTTCAAATAACAGAAGATTCTCTTTACTGCATTCATGTGAGAGATCTTTGGTGAGACTTGATATCTAGCACATAGACAAACTGCAAACATTATATCAGGCCTTGATGAAGTGAGATACATAAGAGAGCCAATCATTGAGCTATAAAGCTTGACTTCAACAGGGTGACCATCTTCATCTTTGGGTGTAGTAACAGCCTTCATATCATCAAAATTGAATTTCTTAAGTATGTCAGTAACATACTTGTCTTGTGATAAAAATACCTTTGTTTGACTGCTTAACCTGAAGTCCTAAAAAGAAAGTCAACTCTCCCATTGAACTCATTTGAAATTCTTTCTGCATCGCTCAAACTCCTAACCATGGACTGTTTGGTAGCCCCGAAAATGATATCATCAACATAAACTTGAACTAACATGATATCTTTCTTGTCTTTCTTGATAAACAAAGTCTTGTCAATAGCTCCCCTTCTATATCCATGTTGCAATAAGAATGTGGAGAGTCTCTCATACCAAGCTCTAGGTGCCTGATGAAGGCCATAAAGAGCCTTAACAACCTTGTAGACTTTGTTTGGGTGTTTAGGATCTTCAAAACCAGGAGGTTGTTTGACATAAACTTCCTCTATAATCTTGCCATATAAAAAGGGACTTTTGACATCCATCTGGTAAACTTGAAAGCCCATATAAGAAGCAAAAGCAAGAAATATTCTAATAGCTTCTATTCTTGCTACAGGAGCAAACACTTCATCATAATCTACTCCTTCTTCTTGTCTATATCCTTGTGCTACTAACCTTGCCTTATTCTTGATAACATTACCTCTTTCATCTCTTTTGACCCTAAAACCCATCTGGTTCCAATAACTCTCTTCCCATCTGGAAGATCACATAAAACCCAAACCTCTTGAAGTTTAAATTGAAGAAGTTCTTCTTGCATAGCTTCAACCCAGCTTTCTTTAGTCAAAGCTTGAGCAATATTCTTGGGTTCTTCTTGAGAGATAAAACAAGTAAATAGACAGGTTTGATGGTCCTTATGATTCACCTTGTTTGTTTATACACAAAGCTAAGTAAAGCATTGTGAGGTGTAGAGAAAGTCTTAGCTGTGTGTCTAGTCAGCACTCCAGAAGTAGAAGGACCAATGATTTGATCAGAAGGATGATCCTTATGAGTTCTTAAGTTTGGAGACTGTGGAACTTCATAATTATCATCTAAATTAGTAACATCAACACCTTCATTGGAATTTGGGAAAATACCTTCATCTTCAAATTCATCATCAGTATCTTCTAATCCAGGCATGGTATGATCATCTAAAGTACTGTCAACAGGTGCAGCAGTACTTTGTTCAAAAGTACTGTCCAAAGTACTGTAAGAGTACTCTGCTGGTCTTGTTCTTCTTCTAAGCCTCTTCATAAGCTCTCCTTTGTTCATCAGTGTAAGAATGTGCTAAAACATCTTGAAGAAGCATCTGATTAAGTTCCTCTTGAATAGATTGATCCTCAGCAGATAAAGAAGATTCTGGAGCAACAGTACTTTGCGAAGTTGCAACAATACTTTGTTTTGGAACTTCAGTACTTTGTTTTGAACTAACAGGATCTTCATCAGGAACAACATCAGGTCTAATATGAACTCCATGAACAACATATTGTAAATCTTCTCCACTGTGCACTGGTTGATTTTCTTCTCTAACGGTAACATAGTTCATAGATGGAGTTAAAACCTCAAGATCAAACATCCAATAAGGACCTTTACCTTTTTCATTGTCTTGATCTTCTCAAAACTCAACATGAAGACAATCTTGAACCTTCTTAGTAACTTTGTTGTATACTCTAAAGCCTTTACTGTTAGTGCAATAACCCAATAAGTATCCTTCTTCTGACTTGCCATCAAACTTCCCCAGTTTATCAATAGTGTTTAAAATAGTAAGAGGGCATCCAAAAGGTTTCATAAAACGAATGTTGGGTTTAGTGCCCATCAGCAATTCATAAGGTGTCTTCATCTGTGGTTTAGTGACTGAGACTCATTAAGTACATAACAAGCAGTACTTACAGCTTCTGACCAGAACTGAATAGGTAGGTGAGAATCTGCTAACATTGTTCTTGCTGCTTCAATCAAAGTCCTATTCTTCCTTTCTGCAACACCATTCTGTTGTGTTGTTCTTGCAATACTAAACTCCCTTTTTATGCCTTTGTTTGCACAAAATTCATCCATAAGTTTGTTCTTGAATTCAGTCCCATTGTCACATCTAATACCTCTAACCTTGAGTCTCAATTGGTTTTCACGAGCAATAATCAGTGTCTGGATAGCATCAAAAGTATCATCTTTAAAACCCAAGAAAAATACCCAACTGAATCTACTACAATCATCTGTTACAATTAAGCGATTACTTTTCTTGTTTAAACTTACCACAGAAACAGGTCCAAACAAATCCATATGTAATAGCTCCAAAGGTTCTCTAATAGTTCTCTCCTCAAGCTTCTTGCAGGAAGCTTTGTGTTGTTTACCCTTCTTGCATGCCAAACATGATTGATCATTCTTGTAAGTCTTTGAAGGTAAACCTCTAACATGATTGCCTTTCACCAGTTTATTGATATTCTTGAAGTTAACATGACCCAATCTTCTATGCCATTGATGTGCCTCTTCAGATGTTGCTTTAGCCACCAAACATGTGGCTCTTCCATAGGAATGTAGACTCTTCATGTCTAAACTATACACATCATTTGTCCTTGGTACTCTAAGAACTACTAATTCATCATCAACAGGCTTAAAGTCAGAGGAAAGGATAAGACATTCTGTGTCAGTGAATAACACAGGATGCTTTTATCACAGATGTGATACTGACAATAAGTTGAACTTTAACTCCTTCACATATCTAACATTCTCAAAATCTATAAGCCTTGCTTTGATAGTCCCTTTTACTAGTGATCTTTCCTACATTGGGATCATTCCCAAATGCAACTCTTCCTCCACTAATCTTCCTAAAATCAGACAGGATCTCTTTGTCTCCTATCATACTTCCAGAGCAACCACTATCCACAATAAGATGATCTTTAAGCTCCTCTTCGGGGTTGCCCTGCACATAAAGAAAAGAGTTAGAAATTTTTAGGAACCCAAGCCATTACTGACTTGTGTTCCCTTTTTGGAGTTACAAACTCAAATTCTTTGAGTATGTAATTACCACTATCTTTCAAATGATGATCCAGAATTATCTTTTGAACTTTAGCATGTGGATTTTCAAAACTTTGGTTTCAACACAAAAATCTCTTTTCTGTCATCACAAAAACATCTGATTCACTGTTGGTTGAAAGTACTGTCTGTCCCTCTGCAGTACTTTCCCTCTTAACCCATTCTTTTTAACACTTGGTTCCTCTGATCTAAATCTCCTATGTGAATTGTAATACCTTCTAGGTTGATAGTGAGATTTCCTATAATTTCTATACCAAGTATTGATCAATACCTTGTTTTGTCTGAAACAGTACTTTGTGAAAGTACTGGGCCAAGTAACTTCAATACTGGAAAGTACTGTGTGAGATACTGAAGGTTTTGAAAAAGATTTTCGGTGTGTATCTATGATCTCGGTGAAAATTTCTGTGATTGAACCTATTTGAATTATTCCAAACTGGTTTGTACTCTCTAGGTTTCTGGTTGGCAGTCCTGTTCTTTGGAAATTTGCGAAGGTATTTTGAGTGATGTTCACAATCCTTAATTAGATGAGTAGGACTGAAACACACAAAAACCACTTCGACCCATCTTGTCAAAGTGACATCTTCTATGTCTATGCCCAAAATTATTTTTGCCTTCTTGGTGAGTGATTAAACCTGTTTTGACCAAAATTATCCCAAAAAGGTTTAGCAGTACTGTTTTGAAAAGGTTTTGAAGAAGGTACTGCTTGTGGGCGATACTTTGATTTAAAGGTACTACTTGATTTTGAAATCGTTTTCAACAGATTCTTTGGGTTTTTTAGACCTAGATTTAGAAACTAGCTTTTTCCTAAACTCCAAACTGTCTACTCCAAAACGAGAAACATCAGGCCTAAGGGGTTGATGAATGCCAGTAGGATGTGGAACAACATGATAATCATTAGCTTTCTTATATTGGGAGGTGAGTCGAACCATCATTACTAGATGTATCTATAAGTAAGAGTTCTTCATCACTAGTGGATATATCCTCATACTCACCTTCATCCTGATTACTAGATTGGTTTTCTTCTATCTTACTAAATCCATACCAAAACCTAATCCAGTTTTAAGGTAGGCTCTTTTATTTGTTTTGAACATAAACATGTGACAGAACCAGCTTCACTTTGCAAAGCAAACTTAGCTAACAAATCATCTATTTCCTTAGTTAATTTCTCAATTTTAGCAATTTTACAGTTTAATTTCCATTCACTAAGCTTTAACTGGTAATCCTGGTGTGCATATTTTTCAGCCCAAGCTACTTCATTAGTTTCATGTGCTAAAATTTTGGCTTCCATAGATTCTAAGGTTATTTGATAACCTGCTACCTCAGACCTAGCCTTAACACAATTATCTCTCTCAATAACATAACTGCTAAGCAATTTATGATAAAAATCATAACAATTTGAGCATACCTCAGAGATAGGAGATTGATTTGGTGAAGTAGCCACCAATGCTAGTTGAACAGGATCATCTTCACTTTCCTTGCTCGGATCAAATCCTCAAAGCCATCATCAGATTCCAAAACAGCATGTTCAAGTTCTTCAGCAAAAACAGTGATCCAATCCAATGCTTCTACTGAATCTTCAATTTCTTCTTCCACTGCTATCATGCAATAAGTTACTGGTTCATCATCAAACTCTTCACTCCAGTCAACTTCGATAACTTCTCTTGAGAAACCAAATCCTTGTGTTTCAGTAATGGAATTTCCTTAAGCTCAAGTTTTTGGCAGAATGTCCTGTTTGCTTGATACTTAGCAAACCTGCACTCCCTTGCAAAGTTACCAGTCTTTTGACAATTGAAGCATTCAATTTTAGATTTGTCAAAAGTATGCCCTGTTTTGGTTTGAAATCAATGCTTTTGTCTGTCTTCTTCATGTACTTTTTGATTCTTGCAGTGATCATAGCAACTTGCCACCTGATATCAATCCCTTCAAGTGCATCTTCTTCAATCTGTGCTAGATCTTCTTCATAAGTGACAGGTAAACTAGCTTGTTGTGCAAGGAAGGAGCACATAACTTCATCTGAGGCCATAGTGGTAGTTGGTGGGGCCTATTGAACATATGAGGGGTGTATAGATAACAGTACTGGAAATGTACTTTGAGGGCTTGGTACTTTTGGAAGTACTGGCCTTCTTTTCAGATGATAGAAACAATCTTGTGAGACTTAGAACTTGTTTGACCACTCATCTCATGCTCATACACCTTAAGTTGATGATATATATCATCAAAGTCCATGACATCCAAACCTTGTTGTCCTCGGATCATTGTAGCAATCACATGCCATGAAGATGGCAAACTCATTAAAAACTTCAAATTAGCATCTTCAACTGATACTTCTGCCTTGTATAGCTCCAACATGTTGAGTAGATTGCGAAACTTATCATATGCGACATCAAGACTCTCTCTCTTTCATAGCGTGAAAGTTTCAAAATGTTGCTTTAGCAAATTTCTGTGCATCTTTTTAGAGGCTTCATTCCCTCAAAATCTGGTCTTGAGAGCAGCCCAGGCTGCTAGCATCTTTAGCATCATGAAATTTGAGGAGATGACCATGGAATGGCGATAAGAGAATGTTGAGTGCCTGCTCTTGATTCCTTAAGGTTGCTGCTGGTAATACTGGTTTAGGTGCCTTTGGTTGTCCAGGAATATCAATGGGGTCTGCTACAACTTCATTCCTATTCACAATAACATTCCAAAGAGCATGGTCTGTAATGGCAATGTACTGCCTTATCTTCATGCACCAGAGATCATATTCTCCCTTCTTGATTATTGAAATTCTGAGTGAGGTGATTGAGGGTGGTGGAACAGCTTCAGTCGACATCTTGAATATTGTTGAAGGTTTCTTCTAGTCAAGTTTCCACACAAGCTCTGATACCACTTGTTGGATCGATATACTTTAATCAAACTATCTTAACTAGCTTGTTAGGGTTTAATAACCTCGGATAAATCCTAAGTTATTAACAAAGAAACACTGAGCAATCTTTATTAAGTACGCGGAATTTACTTAACAAAGCTAAGAAGAATAACCTTTTATTATAAACTCTAAATCTTAGCTTATGAAGATACTCTATACAACTCTAAGATAATCAAACTTTCTCTAAAACACTAATTAACTTGTGAATTAAGTAACTCTAAAACTCATAAACTCATAAGCAATCGTACATCTAATGCCAATCTAGGAGTCCTTTTATAGGCTCAAGGATATCTTAGTCGGTTTACAATTGATAACCTTGTAATACGACAAATCAATAAAACATAGAATACAATACTTTCCATAAGCGAATAATAGTTCTTTAGTTCTTTCGCGATTACTTTGACTTTTAGGTGCAGTACTTTGACTTTGTCTTTAGCAGTACTTTGACTTTTCCCAGTACTTTGCAGCTTACAGTACTTTCATATCTTCAGTACTTTCATGTCTTCAGCACTTTCATATCCCAACAATAGTAGTCCAGTTGATAAATAGATTGATAACCATGCAAGCAATTTCATTATCCTCTTCTACTTCCAATCCATGCTCTAGCATTCTTCTCATGAGCTCAACTGTGAGAGGATATCTTTTGTTTACAAACATGTGTATCATTTTACCATTCTCTAGCTCTAAACATGAACTCAGATTCTTCAAAAGAATCTCCGGCAAACAATTTCCGTTTTCTTGATTTTTCCATATATCATGGGTGCTTTCCTCTTAAGTTTCCCACATGGTTATGAGATCTCCAAGCAAACAGACCAATTTCTTCTGGTGAAATATCTCCAAAATAAGCTTTTACCCACATTATATAGATGAATAGTCCCTCACTCTATCTATAACTTTATGTAACAAATCCCATAGCTTGTTGAAAACTTTGAAGCTTTCATCTTCTTTATGAAAAATCATATAATCTCACTTCTTTGGATTTCACAACATCAAAGCACTAATCTGAGAATATGTTCATCTTCATGTCAGCATCTTCTTTTGAAATAATCAAAATCTACCACTCTGGATAATTTTTCTTAATGCATCTTTGAACTTCATCCCAATTCAACTTTTTCTTTTCTTTGGCTTGTCTATCTGTGTCTTCGGTTTTCTTTTTCTTTTAAAAGCTCTTCTTCCTTTCAGCTTCATCCAAAAAGCTTCTTCTCTAAAATCCTTGATATCTGTAACACTCTTCTTATAAGATTCTGTCTCAGCATCATAGAGTCTTTTCATGTCAACATAGTTCAACTTCTGCAATCCTTTATACCCTCGACCTTTCAAATAAGCCATCATAGCATTCCTGTCCTTAGCTAAATTGGGTCTTCTTGGCATATATCTAACAGGAGTAGGTGATTGTAATGGTTCATCAGCTTCAACATTTAAAACTTTTTAGCCGCTTCTCTACTTTGAGCTTCTTGACTTCTTGGTACGCTATATCTTCCAAGCATTTAACTTCTTCTTGAAGGTACCACAGCAGCAACTTCATTCCTAGCAACTTCAATTTCTCTAATCTCTCTTACTTGAAGTAAGTTTCTTCTTCTTTTCTTCTACTAAAACACCTTTCCTTTTATCCTTGGGATCAATACGGTTGAGAATTTAACTTTGTTGCATCTTCTTGCACCTCTCTAATAGTAACACCACCTCTAATTGTGATAAATCTTGAAAAAGTGGCAGCAATGAACTCATCATCACTTGCAGAATGAATTGGTTTGATATAGCTTCCTTCTATATGTTGCCTAACAGTTGTAGAAAGGACCAGCTTCTCTTCAAAAAATTCAAGACTCTTGGGTTATTACCTCTTGTCTAAAGGTACTTTCTTTGAAGAAGCGGTACTTTATTGTTCGAGCCACCTTGAACTTGTTCAGTACCTTGAACTTGTTCAGTTTGTTCATCAGTACTTTCAGGTTCTTTCTCCTTCTCAACATCTTCTTTCAAATTATCTTCTTCTAAATTCACTCCCAAGTTGACCGAAGATTGTTGATGAATTACTGGCGTTTGCTTTTCGAGACTGCTTTTGCGCCTTCTTCTTTGATTTTACCCAGATGCGAAATTCTTGAACTAATGGCCACACAAAAATCTTTTAGCAGCTTCTAAACTTAGTTGATTAATAATAGCATACAAGAGTTGTATCAAAGAATATTATGACAGAGAAAAGATGGAAAAAGATTCGAATAATCAATATGAGAAGGAAAAATTGGAAAGTAGGTATTTATAGGTGAGATTTGGAAAAATCACAGCCTAAAAATATTTATTGTTACCGTTAGCATTAAATTACCCCTCAAGATATCCGTTGGAACAGTACTTTAATAAGACAAACAGTACTTTGATAAAGTGATGCCTAATCTGAATGTGCTTGGTCTTGGAATGATAAACTAGATTCTTCACAATACAAATGGTACTCTTATTATCAATATTTATAGGAGTATTCTTGAAATTGAATCCATAGTCCAAGAGCTGATTTTGCATCCACAAAACTTGTCCACAACAACTTGCAGCAGCTACTATTCAAGCTTCAGAGAGGATGTTGCTGCCATTGTTTGTTTCTTGCATTGCCAGGAGACTAATCTTCTTCCAAGATATTGGCATCCTCCAGTGGTTGATCTTCTATCATAGTTATCACCTGCATAATCACTATCTAAAAAGCTTCAAGTGAAAAGGTGATTCTTTAGGATACCACAACCCCAACTTTGGTTGTTGCTTCAAATAACAGAAGATTCTCTTTACTGCATTCATGTGAGAGATCTTTGGTGAGACTTGATATCTAGCACATAGACAAACTGCAAACATGATATCAGGCCTTGATGCAGTGAGATACATAAGAGAGCCAATCATTGATCTAAAAAGCTTGACTTCAACAGGGTGTCCATCTTCATCTTTGCCCAATGAATTGATAGATTTAATGGGTGTAGTAAAAGCCTTCATATCATCAAAATTGAATTTTAAGTATGTCTCAGAACATACTTGTCTTGACGATAAAAATACCTTCTTTGACGCTTAACTGAAGTCCTAAAAGAAAGTCAACTCTCCCATTGAACTCATTTGAAATTCTTCTGATCACTGCTCAAACTCCTTATCCATGGACTGTTTGGTAGCCCCAAAGATGATATCATCAACATAAACTTGAACTAACATGATATCTTTCTTGTCTCTCTTGATAAACAAAGTCTTGTCAATAGCTCCCCTTCTATATCCATGTTGCAATAAGAATGTGGAGAGTCTCTCATACCAAGCTCTAGGTGCCTGATGAAGGCCATAAAGAGCCTTAACCACCTTGTAGACTTTGTTTGGTTGTTTAGGATCTTCAAAACCAGGAGGTTGTTTGACATAAACTTCCTCTGTAATCTTGCCATATAAAAAGGCACTCTTGACATCCATCAGGTAAACTTGAAATCCCATATAAGAAGCAAAAGCAAGAAATATTCTAATAGCTTCTATTCTTGCTACGGGAGCAAACACTTCATCATAATCTACTCCTTCTTCTTGTCTATATCCTTGTGCTACTAACCTTGCCTTATTCTTGATAACATTACCTCTTTAATCTCTTTTGACTCTAAAAACCCATCTGGTTCCAATAACTCTCTTCCCATCTGGAAGATCACATAAAACCCAAACTCCTTGAAGTTTAAATTGAAGAAGTTCTTCCCTGATAGCTTCAACCCATCTTTCTTTAGTCAAAGCTTGAGCAATATTCTTGGGTTCTTCTTGAGAGATAAAACAAGTAAATAAACAGGTTTGATGGTCCTTATGATTCAGCCTGTTTTGTTTATACACAAAGCTAAGTAAAGCATTGTGAGGTGTAGAAAAGGTCTTAGCTCTGTGTCTAGTCATCACTCCAGAAGTAGAAGGACCAATGATTTGATCAGAAGGATGATCCTTATGAGTTCTTAAGTTTGGAGACTGTGGAACTCCATAAGTATCCTCCAAATTAGTAACATCAGCACCTTCATTGGAATTTGTGAAAATACCTTCATCTTCAAGTTCATCATCGTATCTTCTAATCCGCATGGTAGGATCATCCAGATCATCTAAAGTACTGTCAACGGTGCAGAAGTACTTTGGCGAAAGTACTGCCCAAAGTACTGTGAGAGTACTCTAGCCTTGTTTTTCTTCTTTTCCTCTTCATAAGCTCTCCTTTGTTCATCAGTGTAAGAATGTGCTAATACATCTTGAAGAAGCATCTGATTAAGTTCCTCTTGAATAGATTGATCCTCAGAGATAAAGAGGATTCTGGAACAACAGACTTTTGCTGGGGCAAATAAAGACTTTTGTTTTGGACTAACAGGATCTTCATCAGAAACATCATCAGGTCTAATATGAACTCCATGAACAACATATTGTAAATCTTCTCCACTGTGCAATGGTTGATTTTCTTCTCTAACAGGTACATAGTTCATAGATGGAGTTAAAACCTCAAGATCAAACATCCAATCGGGACCTTTACCTTTCTCATTGTCTTGATCTTCTAAAAACTCAACATGAAGACAATCTTGAACCTTCTTAGTAACTTTGTTGTATACTCTAAAGCCCTTACTGTTAGTGCAATAACCCAATAAGTATCCTTCTTCTGACTTGCCATCAAACTTCTCCAAATTATCAATAGTATTTAAAATAGTAAGAGGGCATCCAAAAGGTTTCATAAAACGAATGTTGGGTTTATTTCCCATCAGCAATTCATAGGGTGTCTTCATCTGTGTGGTGACCGACTCTGTAGTACATAGCAAGCAGATTTATAGCTTTTCCCAGAACTGAATAGGTAGGTGAGAATCTGCTAACATTGTTCTTGCTACCTCAATCAAAGTCCTATTCTTCCTTTCTGCAACACCATTCTGTTGTGGTGTTCTTGCAATACTAAACTCCCTTTTATGCCTTTGTTTGCACAAAATTCATCCATAAGTTTGTTCTTGAATTCAGTCCCATTGTCACATCTAATACCTCTAACCTTGAGTCTCAATTGGTTTTCAAGGCTATAATCAGGTTGAATAGCATCAAAAGTATCATCTTTAAAACCCAAGAAAAATACCCAACTGAATCTTCTACAATCATCTGTTACAACTAAGCAATACTTTTTCTTGTTTAAACTTGCCACGAAAAGGTCCAAACAAATCCATTTGTAAAATCTCCAAGGGTTCTCTAATAGTTCTCTCCTCAAGCTTCTTGCAGGAAGCTTTGTGTTGTTTACCCTTCTTGCATGCCAAGCATGATTGATCATTCTTGTAAGTCTTTGAAGGTAAGCCTCTAACTAGATTGCCTTTGACCAGTTTGTTGATATTCTTGAAGTTAACATGGCCCAATCTTCTATGCCATTGATGTGCCTCTTCAGATGTTGCTTTAGCCACCAAACATGTGGCTCTTCCATAAGAATGTAGACTCTTCATGTCTAAACTATACACATCATTTGTCCTTGGTACTCTAAGAACTACTAATTCATCATCAACAGGCTTAAAGTCAGAGGAAAGGATGAGACATTCTTGTCGTGTGAATAACACAGATGCTTTTTATCACAGATTTGTGATACTGACAATAGATTGAACTTTAACTCCTTCACATATCTAACATTCTCAAAATCTATAAGCCCTGCTTTGATAGTCCCTTTTCCAGTAATCTTTCCTCCATTGGGATCATTCCCAAATGCAACTCTTCCTCCACTAATCTTCCTAAAATCAGACAGATCTCTTTGTCTCCTGTCATACTTCCAGAGCAACCACTATCCACAATAAGATGATCTTTAAGCTCCTCTTCGGGGTTGCCCTGCACATAAAGAAAAGAGTTAGAACTTTTAGGAACCCAAGCCATTACTGACTTGTGTTCCCTTGTGGAGTTACAAACTCAAATTCTTTGAGTATGTAATTTCCACTATCTTTCAAATGATGATCCGGAATTATCTTTTGATCTTTAGCATGTGGTTTTTCAAAACTTTCTGGTTTTTCAACACAAATCTCTTTTTCTGTCATCACAAAACCATCTGATTCACTTTTGGTTGAAAGTACTGTCTGTCCCTCTGCAGTACTTTTCCTCTTAACCCATTCTGTTTTAACACTTGGTTCCTGTGATCTAAATCTCCTATGTGAATTGTAATACCTTCTAGGTTGATAGTGAGATCTCCTAGGATTTTGATACCAAGTAGTGTGAGCAGTACCTTGTTTTGTCTGAGCAGTACTTTGAGAAAGTACTGGATCAGAGTTAACAGTACTTTGGAAAGTACTATGAGATACTGAAGGTTTTGAAAAAGGTTTTCTCTGGTGTGGGTATCTATGATCTGGTGAGAAATTTCTGTGATTGACCCTATTTGAATTATTCCAAACTGGTTTGTGTCTCTAGGTTTCTGGTTGGAAGTCCTGTTCTTGGAAATTTTCTAAGGTATTCGAGTGATGTTCACAATCCTTAATTAGATGAGTAGACTAAAACACAAAAAACACAGTTTCTGACCCATACTTCCAAAGTGACATCTTCTATGTCTATGCCCAAAATTATTTTGCCTTCTTGGTGAATGATTAAACCTGTTTTGACCAAAATTATCCCAAAAAGGTTTAGCAGTATGGTTTTGAAAAGGTTTTGAAGAAGGTACTGCTTGGAGCAGACTTTGATTTGAAGGTGCTGCTTGATTTTGAACATCATTTTCAACAGGTTCTTTGGGTTTTTCAGACCTAGATTGAGCAACTAGCTTTTTCCTAAACTCTAGACTGTCTACTCCAAAACGAAACATCGGCCTAGGGGTTGATGAATGCTAGTGGGATGTGGAACAGCATGATAATCATTAGCTTTCTTATATTCAGGAGGTGAGTCACTTATTGAACCATCATTACTAGATGTATCTACATAATTAATGAGTTCTTCATCACTAGTGGTTATATCCTCATACTCACCTTCATCCTGATTACTAGATTGGTTTCCTTCTAATTTACTAAAATCCATTCCAAAACCTAATCCAGTTTTAAGGTAGGCTCTTTGTAGTTTTTGAACATAAGAAACATGTGACAGCACTTTCCCCCAAGCAGCAAACTTATCTAACAAATCATCTCTTTCCTTAGTTAATTTCTCAATTTCAGCAATTTTACAGTTTAATTTCCATTCACTAAGTTTTAACTGGTAATCCTGTTGTTCATATTTTTCAGCCCAAGCTACTTCATTAGTTTCATGTGCTAAGATTTTGGCTTCCATAGATTCTAAGGTTATTTGATAACCTGCTACCTCGGACCTAGCCTTAACACAATTATCTCTCTCAATCACATAACTGCTAAGTAATTTATGATAAAATCATAGCAATTTGAGCATACCTCAGAGATAGGAGATTGATTTGGTGAAGTAGCCACCAATGCTAGTTGAACAGATCATCTTCACTTTGCTCCAATCAAATCCTCCAAAGCCATCATCGATTCTAAACAGCATGTTCAGGTTCTTCAGAAAAAACAGTGCTCCAATCCAATGCTTCTACTGAATCTTCAATTTCTTCTTCCACTACTACCATACAGAAGTTACGGTTCATCATCAAAATTTTCACTCCAGTCAACTTCTGATAACTTCTCTTGAGCAACCAAAGCCTTTGTTTCAGTAATTGGAATTTCCTTAAGCTCAAGTTTTGGCTTTTCAGATGTCCTGTTTGCTTGATACTTAGCAAACCCGCACTCCCTTGCAAAGTGACCAGTCTTTTGACAATTGAAGCATTCAATTTTAGATTTGTCAAAAGTTATGCCTTGTTTTGGTTTGAAATCAATGCTTTTGCCTGTCTTCTTCATGTACTTTTTGATCCTTGCAGGGATCATAGCAACTTGCCACCTGATATCAATTTCTTCAAGTGCATCTTCTTCAATTTGTGCTAGATCTTCTTCATAAGTGACAGGTAAACTAGCTTGTTGTGCAAAGAAGGAGCACATAACTTCATCTGAGGCCATAGTGGTAGTTGGTGGGGCCTGCTGAACATATGAGGGGGTGTGTAGACAACAGTACTTTGAGAAATAGTACTTTAAGGAGAAGCAGTACTTTTAATGGAAGTACTGGCCTTCTTTTCAGATGATAGAAAAGCAATACTGTGAGACTTAGAATTTTTTTGACCACTCATCTCATGCTCATACACCTTAAGTTGATGATAGAGATCATCAAAGTCCATGACATCCAAACCTTGTTGTCCTCTGATCATTGTAGCAATCACATGCCATGAAGATGGCAAACTCCTTAGAAACTTCAAATTAGCATCCTCAACTGATACTTCTGCCTTGTATAGCTCCAACATGTTGAGAAGATTCTGAAACCTATCATATGCAGCATCAAGACTCTCTTTCACCAACTGTGAAAGTTTCAAACTGTTGTTTCAGCAAATTTCTGTGCATCTTTTTAGAGGCTTCATTCCCTCCAAATCTGGTCTTGAGAGCAGCCCAGAGC
The DNA here is from genome assembly GCA_910596185.1 of Chrysanthemum makinoi. Taxonomy (NCBI): domain Eukaryota; kingdom Viridiplantae; phylum Streptophyta; class Magnoliopsida; order Asterales; family Asteraceae; genus Chrysanthemum; species Chrysanthemum makinoi. The sequence continues at coordinate 38,471,481 of OU343224.1, read as the reverse complement.
TGCTTAGCATCTTTAGCATCATGAAATTTGAGAAGATGACCATCTGGAATGGCAGATAAGAGAATATTTAGTGCCTTTTCTGATTCCTTAAGGTTGCTGCTGTAAGATCTGGTTTAGGTGCCTTGTCCGAATATCAATGGGTTCTGAAACAACTTCATTCCCATTCACAATTACATTCCATAGAGCATGGTCTGTAATGGCAATGTACGGCCTCATCTTCATGCACCAGAGATCATATTCTCCCTTCTTGATTATTGGAATTCTGAGTGAGGTGATTGAGGGTGGTGGAACAGCTTCAGTCGACATCTTGAATATTGTTGAAGTAGGGTTTCTTCCTAGTCAGAGTTTCCACACAAGCTCGGATACCACTTGTTGGATCGATATACTTTAATCAAACTAACTTAACTAGCTTGTTAAGGTTTAATAACCTCGGATAAATCCTAAATTATTAACAAAGAAACACTGAACAATCTTTATTAAGTACGCGGAATTTACTTAACAAAGCTAAGAAGAATAACCTTTTATTATAAACTCTAAATCTGCTTATTATGCAGATACTCTAATACAACTCTAAGATAATCGAACTTCTCTCGAAAACACTAATTAACTTGTGATTTCGTAAACTCTAAAACTCATAGACTATTTTTATCTCTAATGCCAATCTAGGAGTCCTTTTATAGACTCAAGGATATCCTAGTCGGTTTACAATTGATAACCTTGTACGACAAGTAATCTAAACATAGAATACAATACTTTCTATAAACGAATAACAGTTCTTTTGTTCTTGCAGTACTTTGACTTTTAGGTGCAGAACTTTGACTTTGTCTTTAGCAGTACTTTGACTCTTTGACTTTTTCTAGTACTTTGCGCTTACAAGTACTTTCATATCTTCAGACTTTCATGTCTTCAGACTTTCATATCCCAATAGTAGCTGACAGATGCATATGACTGATGTTGATGATGAACTCCACGCACAAAACCATTTTCATGGCTAGCATTTCTCCAATGGTCTCCTAAAGTCTCTTCTCACTACAAGCTGGTCCATCCAAAGACAAAATCATTTCTCGAGGTACTAAAACTATAAGATGATGCCTGATGTGCAAAAGATGCATGACAAAGTACAATCAATGAACTATTGAGTCAAATATTAAAAATATGGGTAATATCAATGTTGTCCCATATGATCAATATGTTAAACAAAGTGAAAGTGAGGTCGTACCAAGTGATCCATCTTCTTCTCATAGCCAACAATGACTACTTGATGAATACACCGCATGTGCCCCTGATGATTCTGTTATCTCTGAACTTAATGCCTATAAAGAATGAGCTGCCATTTATGAACAACGTGCTAAGTTTGAGTTAACTACCGTGAGCGTGAGTTGATAACCAAATGCGCATAAATTATTGAAAAAGTAATTTTTGAGAAGAAGTATTAAAACAAGAGTTAAACTCCTTACAAGAAAAGCTTTCAAAAACTTCTAAGCAAAAACAAGAACTTCAAGAATGTTAAAGTAAGCAAAGGTGAATTTCATGCTAAGGAATCAAAACCTTTGAATGATTTTTCTAATCTAAAAACTTTGAAGAACAAGCTTGAAAATAAGTTGACGCATATGGAATACTATTCATCGCCACATGGTCACTAGCATAGAGTTTGCCGCATAAGCATAGTGTTCCCATTATAGATAAACCCAACCCCGAGTATGGTAAGATTGCAAAAGCAACAAAAAAGTAATCTATGATGGAAATGAGATTCTTAAACCTAGACAGAAACCTAGTTGCGTTGAGTGCACCGAGGAAGATAGAAAATTAGATGATGCATCTAGGGAGAAAATGAATAAGATGCTAGAAGATCCTCATGCAAAAAGAATAACATAACGATCAAACCCCATGATTACAAGAAGGAAAACTGAATCTCCTTAAACAAATTTAAGCCTCAAACGTTGCACACCGAACAAGTTTTCTCGAAAAGGGACTTAGATAAGCAAAAGTTGAAAATCTTGTTGAAACAAACCTCCCTTAGGAAAATGCCTCAGAATGATCGTGTATCCTCCAAATAAACCAATGCATTTAGTTCCTAGAACTATTGCCACTAAGAGCAAGACCTTAATCACCCAATATGTTATTCTTCAACTATTTGTCGATTTTGAGAAAATTTGTAAGAAAAGGATCACACCCATTGGGATAACTGAAAGGGAAAGGGGTTTTGAGCAAACAAAAGAATGCTATCTAACTGAGGTCATGCCTTTCTTTAAACAACTAAAAGATCAATTTGAGAGTCTTAAAAAGAGGATAGATTCAGATATTAAAGGAATGGAAAAGGAATTTGATGCAATGATAGTTGAGGTTAGTAACTATGAGCGAGCATTAAAATATAATGAGATTGAGAGGAAGAACTTGCATACCTTGAATGAGAATCTTATTTCTGAATGTATTGCTCAAGATGTGTTTTATACTGCAACGAATTGCTCCATTAATGCTTCTCAATTTCATGAAATATCGTTGCTTCAAAGTCTCCCATGATCGTGTCATTGAGCTTGAAAAGATTAATTCGAAACTTAAAGAAAAAATTGATTAGGATGATCACGATAATTTGGTAAAGCATCTTTCTAAAATAGAAGTTGAACATTTTGATTTACAACTAAAATATCAACATCTTAAAGAAAATGTCAAAACCTCAAATATCAAGGCATCCTCAGATGTTCCAGAGTTTGATGTAGTTTTTCAGATAAACAAACGCGGACGAACGTATTCTGAGCCTCATTGCAACACGATCGAAGTTGAAAGCCCAAATCTCTCAATTAAAGGGTGAAATGAACAAAGTGTCTGGATCCCAAATGCCTCCTCCTTTAGATTCTCAGTACTCTCAAACTTTTCATCTTCAAAACTTAGTCAATGCCTTATAAAAGGAAAACGAGAGTTTTCTAGAAGAAAATGAAAAAGTTAAACGACACCTTAAAGAGTTATATGATTCAATGAAAGTCACTCGTGATCAAAACAACTAAAATAACGCTTTTACAAAAAGAAATTGAGAATCGAGAAGTCAGAAAATGGGAAATCTGCCACTTGTTTTAATAAGAATGTTGCATCAAAGTCATCCTCCGACCGCAAATACATCATGATCAAATACATTCCGCCTCATCTTAGGAATAATGAACCCTGATTTCATGTCTATTGTGCTCATCTTAAGGATAGTCTAGAATGTCTCCGTGAGATTGTTGAAGAGGATTCATTAGTAAACCTCTTGATAGAGAAATTAGGTTTGCTTGCCTGTGCCAAACGATCTCAAGAGCTGCTAGAATGTGTAATTGAAACATGTCCAAAATCCTTAGGTGCAAAAGGCAAAGCCGTGATGCCTTGTTCTATGCCTAGTGCCAAGCATTCAAACCATTCTAGGCCCAGTTTTAAGAAAGTGAACATCAATGTGCCTTCTAGTAATACAGATCCTTGCACATCTAGTTCAGGAATGCAAAAAGTAGATCAACCAACTAATGCTCCCATAATTCCCTCTACAGAGTAATCAGGACATTAAAGCAAGCGGTCAAAGCCTCCGTGCAATACCAAACAAGATAGGACCTCGTAAGCTAAAATGTGCATTGGAAGAGAGTAGAAGACCAACCTAGGAACTTTAAGTTTGTGTTGAATAAAACAAATCTTGTTGATTCTAGTATTAGCCATAGGAGTACTGTAATTAATTTGAATTCTGATACTATTTGCAAACCATGTAATGATTTCTGTTTGAATTATGTTGCTAATCATGATTATGGTGTGAATGCGTTGTCTAATGCTGTCAAATGCTTTGTTAAAATTGCTAATGCTAAAAATCTTACAAAGAAGGCTAAAAGGCAAAAGCAAATGAAAGTTAGAAAACAGTGGAAACCCACAGGAAGAAAATTTAGCAAGATATGTTATCAATGGATACCTTTTAGCCATAAGGTCAATCAGTTCTGCCCTCAATCTGCTAAGACTATGCCCACTAGAAAATGGATGCCTACTGGTAGAACTATTCCCTTACGAAGTGAACATACTTTGAATAGGTCAAATACAGACACCAACACTGCATCCATTCCTAATGATTCCATTGCTTCTACTTCTGATATGGATGTTTCTATTTCTCGATGGGGTGTTCCACCATCAAGTATTAACCAAGTGGAACCCATTCTTACATAGGGATCCTAATTATCCAGTTATCCATTCTTGTTTGTGTTCAAGCGCAGATCGTTCAAATCTTCTGCGGGTACTTGGACTCGTGCTGTTCCAAGCATATGACCGAGATCGGTCATGGCTCATGAACTTCGTGAGCAAATTCATCTAACTGTTAGATTCGAACAATCATTTCGGTGCAATTATGGGTTATGGAGATTATGTTGTCGGTGATAGTGTTATCTCCAGGGTATATTATGTTGAAGGTCTTGGTCATAACTTATTCTCTGTCGGACAATTCTGTGATTCTGATCTAGAAGTGGCCTTTAGAAAACATACTTGTTTTGTTAGAGAACTTGAGGGTAAGAAACTTTTAAGAGGAACACGTGGTTCAAATCTATACACCATCTCTATCGAAGATATGATGAAGTCCTCTCCAATTTCTTTGTTGTCAAAGGCTTCTAGAACCAAGTCTTGGTTATGGCATCGTCGTCTCAATCACTTGAACTTCGGCTCCATCAATGATCTCTCCAGAAAGGACTTAGTTATAGGGTTACCTAGACTAAAGTATGAAAAGGGTCATATTTGTTCAAAGATGCCAATTGGGAAAAGCAAGAAATATGCCCCACAAACCTAAACCTACAAACTCTATTACTGGGTTCTTCATACAATCCACATGGACTTATGTGGACCCATGATGCTGCAGAATATCTTCGAAGAAATACGTGTTAGTTGTGGTTGATGATTACTCTCGATTCACCCGGTTAAGTTCCTCAGACAAAGGATGAAACTCAGATATATCATCATAAACTTATCAAACAAATGGGTGTTCGACTTAACAAACTGCCGAATTATCCGGCGACAATGGAACTGAGTTTGTTAATAAACAACTTAGTGAGTTTTATGAAAGTGTTCGAATCAGTCATCAAAGAAGTGTTCCACGAACTCCTCAACAGAACGGTGTAGTTGAAAGACGAAATCGAACTCTTGTGGAAGCCGCAAGAACAATGCTGATTTACTCAAAGGTTCCAATGTTTCTAAGGCAAGCCATTGCCATCGTGATGCTACTCAAAATCGGTCCCTAATTCATTTGCTCATGGAAAAATCCATATGAACTTGTCCACAATAGAAAACCTAATCTCATTCCTTCTCGTGTGTTGGTGCATTATGTTATCCACCTAATGATGGTCAAGATTTAAGTAAACTAAGAGCAAAGGCAGATATTGGAGTTTTTGTTGGTTATGCACCAAACAAGAAAGGTTACCAAATCTACAACAAGAGAACCCGAAATATCATGGAAACAATTCACGTTACGTTCGATGAGCCGACCGCGGTCAAATGGCTCAGTGACAATCTAGTTCTGACCCGACTTCAAAACAGTCCCATTGGTTCATCCTTGTACCAAACTCATTTCGAGCAACTCCATACGTACTCCATCTCGAAGATGATTTAAAGAAATTGTTTGATCCAATGTTTGATGAACACTATGAACCGAATACTGATGAAATGTCAATTCCATCAACAGAGGCTGCTCCTATCCCTGTGAATCAAGTGAACCCTTCAGTCTCAAAATCATTAAGTCAAGAAGTGCCTGCTGCTGATCACTCTGTCTCATCAACAAATCATCAATCATCAAATGTACATCATGGAATTGTGTCTGGTATTGATGAGTGCTTATTCACTCATCATTTTTACCCATCTAAGACCACAAAAACGTCTAAAAACACAGAAATATTACCAATTATTCTACATATATCCTTGGAGTGTGTTTTTATGTGTTTCTGTGTACAAAGGATCGAAAACAGGCAAATACGACGAAATGAGCTCGGATTGGAAAACGTGTTTTTGCGATGGAGCCTAGCGGATTTTCTACATTTTCGCCCGGATACACATGGAGTGAGCTTGGGGAATCAGACTAAAAACCTAACCCTAAAACCCAAATTTCCATTTCACCTTTCAAACCAACCCAAATGATCGTTTACCCGTCACAACAAAATCCAAATTCATATTTCATTCCCCTAAACTTATTTTATTTAAACCAATTATTTTTCAAACCAATATTTATTAAAATTATTTTCTAAAATCATTTTAAAGCAAAAATCAGAAAAATATAAAGTTTTATTTACTTTAAAAATAAAACCTAAAAAACCAAACTAACCCCTTCCCTTACTTGAACTTCTTTTCCCAAAACTGATAAAAACACAAACCCAGATCAATTTTTGCCCGCCAAAAATGCTAGCTCCATCTCCTTGTTTCTTCCCCACAAGTCCTCTCAAACCCTGGTCCCCAGCTCACCTCGCCCCACACCCACATGGCCCTATGCCACCTTGGCAACCCACACTACCCATTGGAGCTAAAGAGTGGACGGTCGATGCTTCCCTTGGTGCCCAAGATCAGATGGATGGCTAGGATGGATGCAAAGAAACACAAATGTCATCCAAGACTCTTTCTTCTCACAACAAAAGCACAAGCTCTCATTTGAAGACCCCAAGACCCTAGTATAAATAGTAGTAGCTTGTAAGCCTTCAAAGGCAGTAGGATTTTAGTTTTAAAATAGCTTTTTAATTTTCAATTTTCTTTCAGTATTGTAATTCAATCTTTAGTTAATGAAAAAGTTTTTTTAGTTAAAATATGTTTTCTCTTTTATATTCCTATAAGCTCTAAGATAAGCACTTATTCAAAAGTGCTTATCTCATTTCCAAAACTCTTTTTATAAGTTAGTAGTTGTTTTTGATAAAAAATTCTGCTTATGTTTTCTAAAAATCAGCTTTATAACATTATCACCCTATAAAGGGTGTTTGCATTAGCTTATTTAGGACCCAAAACTGTTTTTTACCCATATTGACCTTTGTGGTCAAAGTTATTTTAAGGTTTTAAAGTGAGTTTCTAAAAGATTTCAATCCTTTTTCTCAAGTATAGCTCAAGTTTAGAAAAAATTGTTTCAAAATCAAGAAGAAGATAGCTGCTATGTTTCATTTGTAGCTCATTCCTTGGCAAAATTTTTTTCCTAATTGCTTTTCTTACATCCTAGCATACCCAGCTCATTATATCAGGAGTTATTTTGCACCTAGGATAACACTAGCTTAGCATAATTTGCATTCTAAATCTGCTATTTGTCCATCTTTAAGTTCTCAAGTATTGCACCATGTGTTCTTCTTATCAGCTAGATAATAAGCTCAATTTAAGTCCTTAGTAGCTCATAATTGGTTTGCAAGTTCTTTAGTATGTAGAGTATGCTGTTTTGTAGTTTCTAGATACTAGCTTATTAGTTTGGTTGCTTATTCTAGTGCTTAAAGTAGACCCTTAGGATCTGCAAATCGAAGTGTAGTTGCTACAAAGAGTATCACAGTGGTTTTTTTTGGCTTATTAGTATCCTCATTGCTTATTTCAAATCCACTAGTAGCTTTTAGGTATTTAGATTAGGTGTCATTAGATTCTAGCTTATTAGTACTTATATTTAGCCTAGCTTATTACCTTATTTGTATGCTTAGTATTCTTAGGATTTCCCATATCCCACAACTGCTCTTTCCCCTTTTTAGCTACAAAATCCCAACTGCTTATTTTCCCTTTAGTATAGCTTTATCCTAGTTAACTTCAGCTTTTTAGTTGTTGCATATTCATGTTTGCTTAATCTCCCAAGTTGAAGTGCTTATATACGCTTTTTGTTTGCTTAAACTTAAAAGCATTCCCCTGTTCTGATCACATAAGGGTCATAACGCTTATTCAGTTGGTTTTGGTCCAAAAAGTTTTTACAAAAAGTCTCACTTTCATCCTATAAATAAGTTGTAAAGGAAAAATTCAAAAAAAATGTTTATAAAAAATGTTCTTGCCGATTGAACTGGCCACCCATTCTCACCACACGCACACACACCTCACCAACAGCTTCCTAGGGTCTTCTTTTCGTAAATACTTGCACACTTAGTTATTTATATACAAAGGCAGTTTTAACATTTTTAGCTTATTTAGCTTTTAAACAAATGATTTCAAAAAGCAAGTTTTAAATTTTTCTTCGATTAAGAAATCTTCAAAGTATTTTTAGTAAATTTCTTAGATTTTTCTAAAGTATTTTAGTATTTTTTATAATTAAATTAGATTTAATTAGTTTTTAATTCATAATAAATAATTTAAAAGTCGAAAAAATACCCGGCTTTTTTCTAAAATTATTTTTGGTAGTTTAGAACGTAGGAAAATTAGTTTCACATCCGTAGGCCTTAAATTGCATTATTTTCACTTTTGGAGCTCGGGATTAGCCCGAGTTATTGCGTTTTTGCATTGTAGCACTCTAGGACTTAGTTTAGCTTAATTTTATTGTTCCGTATGCTTAGTAGTAGTTAATTTATCATTTACATTGTTCCCCTAGCCTTAATTACTTTCCCGTCACTTAATTTAACATAATTAAAAACGAAAAATCCCGAACAATTCAAGCATTTTAATAACAAACCTCAAACGTTATCCTCAATTCACACATCGTTGGGACACGACCCGGGTAATCACTTGCCCGGTATCACTTATATCACATTCGTGAGTTTTGGCACGTTAACCCTTTTCCTAAAGGGTTGATTTGTCGATTCTCGCGTATCTATATTTGATATATTTTCCTATACGAATCAATTTTGTATGCTGCCGAGGTTGTGTTTGCGACAATATCGTTAAGGTTTGACGATTAGTGACTTGAAGAACCTTCTTCGTGAAGTTATTTGCTTTCCAAAACCCAAAATATTTTCCTTTTCAAAATTTATTTTCCCTTTATGTTTCTATTTAAAACCCCAAAAATATTCTTCTCATTCCTCTTATCCGTTTAATTCTATTTCTCTTACCCTCTATCCATTTAATTCTTCTTTATGTCTTCGTCTTACCAATATGGTTGTCAATGGTGCGGTGGACCTCAAAATGGTGGAAATTGCCCCGGTTGTAGCATTGTGAATTCAGGAAACGGGTTTGTCTATGACCAAAATCCCTACAATGAAACAACCAATTTCTTTAACCAACCCCCACACTATGAGATGGAGACATATTCTTGTGAGTATTGTGGAGGTCCTCACCCGAGTATTGAGTGTCAAACGGAATACGCTTTGTCTATGAGCAAGTTCCGGGTAACGATCAAAACTTTGGTTTTGACCAATATCCACATAATTTACCGAATCACTCACAACAATCATACGGTTATGAGTATTGTGGAGGTCCGCGACGTTAATTCCATTGTCGATACAAAACTCGATTGTTTACAAGCAAGTTCCTTGTGATAATTATGACTATCCTTATAACCCACCTCCACAATACCAAGAAATTCAACCACAACCTTTACCATGGTCTGAAGAGTTTAATAAAAAATTTCTTGAAATGATGATTGATCTTAAGATTCTTGTTGATAAACTTTCTCAAGAAAAAAATCCCAATCAAAAGACCTATCGTGAATTAGTTGAAGAAGCAGCGAAAGTGATCCAATATCGCCCTACCTATTATTACGATTATGATTCTGATGACGATTATACTCCTCCGAGTGGCAATCCCACTCCGGTTTCTGAGCCTTTCATTTCTGAATTTCCCTTCACTCACGCCGGTTGAGAGAAGTGACGTCATTTTGGAAGAGGTCGATGATCATATTTCTCCTAAAATTGTTAATCCCGAGGATTCTCTCATAATGGGGGACGAGCATCTTAGCACTATTCTAGAAACGAAATCGTCTAGTGTTGAGAGCCTTGACCTAATCCCAAGAGAGTCCGAGATATATCCATGCTGATCGTGATTCGCTTTGTGTGATTCTCTTGACATTTCCGAGGTTACTTCGGGATTTTCTCAACCGCCAATTCAATGATGACTATACCTTTACGAAGTTAATCCTCTTCGATAAGATGTCCGAAGTCTCCATACAGAGTCCACAACGAAGTGGTGGGAATTGCTAGCTCTGAGCACACCACTTTTCCCATCTCTCGTATTCGGACATTTCTCTCCCGTCATCTAATGATATGCACAATAAAGAAAGTAATGAATCAACACCAAGATATTATGGAGATTGATTTGAAATGAAGCCCAGATGAATGAATCAAAAAAAATTAGTTGAAGACAATATTCTTGATAATCCGCTAAGTGATTCTGATATGGAAGAAATTGACTTATTTCTTAATGATCCAATACCGCCGGGTATTGAGAGTGACGGGTTAAACTATGATCAAGATATCATTTTTCTTGAAAGCTTGCTTAATGATGATTACCCTTCCTCTGTGAGTTGACCTCACTTATCCCAATGAGCCCACATGTGAAGACAAAAATTTTAACCCCGAGATATTCATTGACGAGCTTTATGTTAAAAACATTGTCCGAGAAAAGGATCCTCCATGGATGCCTTCAGCACCGAGCCACGTCTTACTCTATATCTTGGACTCCCGTCTTCTTTGAGTCTTCTCATTCTCGATCCATCATCCACCAACTCCGCTAAACCGCCAGATGATGGAATCTTCTAAGACCGATATGGATACTTTAATCGCTAAAGTGGTGGATAAGATTACCAACATTCCGATAATGTTCCTCAATCTAATCTTTTGCCCACCCGACCCACCCATTGTCATCACAATGACACTCGCTTTATCTTATTTCTTCTCCATATCTTATCTCCTACGGGAGTGAAGATACCATCTTTGACCCCGGCATTTCTCATTCTCTTAAGCCGAATATATCTCATCGGAGTGGAACTTTCAGCACATTTAATGTTTATCCAAACTAATTGAATGAAAGTCCGATGGAGATTTTCTCTTCCACTTGCTCCCCCATGGACCAATGAATTCGGGGTCGAGTCAAGCTAGCGACTCTAACAAAAACAAGAGCATTTCATGGGTAGCCACCCATGTTTCTGACTTCTTTCTATTTTCTAACACTAAGTGTGGGGGAATTCCCCACTGTTGTTTGCTTGTTGTGTGTTTGCTCTTTGTTTTCAGGATACCCGTAGATCGTGATGATTGATGCTCGTTTTCAATCCACCAATATCCGATCTTTTTGCTAACGATTATCTAGGGATATCTTTATAAAATCCTTTATGTGAAAAAAGATTTCGCTTCCACACTTGGCTAGTAATATTATCTTTTTCCGTTCTATAGTTTCGGCTACGGCCGGTACTTTGAATATTGAGGGAAATATTCAACTCTAAGTGTGGGGGGGAATTCTAAACGAATTTTGATCACATATGTACCTTCTAGTACCCTAGCACCCCCGTTTTGACCAAAAATTTTAAAATTTTTATCGTTTTAAGTCAAGTATTTACATTTACAAGAAGTGCTTTGCACAAAAATAATTCGTTAATGCTTCGGTGTTAATGGTAGTTTAGTCTTGATTAGGCTAGATCAAGGGGAATCCTCGCTAGAGTGTTGATCTAGCTGCTCTTTTAACATTTAGGCTAAGGTTTTACTAAGTTGTAAATGAAAATGCTAAGAGTGGAGTAGTTGGTTCTCTTTAGAGCTTATATAAGTAATCTATGGCTTTTTCTCCCGAATAACTAATCGGACTAAAATACGTGCTCGTTGTCAAACTTTTGAACATTCAAATCGTCTTGTTACAATAAAAAGATTTTAAGCAAAATTGATTTAGAGTTCGAGTTCAACTTTTTATTTAAATAGGCGAGTACCCGTGCCTAGCGGCATCGGTTTCTAGCGGCAGACAATTAACGATATGCGATATTGTGGTAAGTGTTTCGTATAACGTTCAAAATAGAACGTGAAAATATCAAACTGTAATTACAAACGGTTGTAACATGTGATAATTCAACTCTAGCAAAAATTCTTAACATATATCAATCGACATATAAAAATATTTAATGAAACTTAAAATAAATATTACATCAATTATGAAATAATAACTAACAACACACGTTACTCGTCGCGTAAAACTTCTTGATACACGACATTTGAGGTATAGATTACTGCTTGACTGAACTCTTTGAATGGTTTAACCACTACCTTTGTTGTTCTATGAATAGATCAGAAGAAGAAACGCAAGTTTGACTTTTGAATGATACAAAGTACAAGTAAAGAAGGCCTAAATCCTTTGTTTTGAACCAAAATGGGTTCCCATATTGTTTACACCATAAGCCATTAAGGTTAACAAAGTTAGAAGGCACACTACTTTTGAAAATATTCATTGGCTCGAAAGTTCGTGGTAATCAAGCATAAGAATAACAATGAAGTAGAGTTTCTAAGTTTAGTTTGTATCTTGATATCCAAATTCTCGTAGAAGAAATAAGTCAAATATAAAAAGAGTATCTATTCTTATCAAAGAACTTATTTTCATGCTACAAGAGGTTGGTCATTTTTCATTTGATACGTATAAATCATTACCTAAGTTAGAATGATATATGACAACTATAAACTTGTAATCAAATGCAAAGTCAATGGTAAACTTGACAAATTATATTGTGATTTACTTGCATGGAATTAGGTTATTTGACAAGTGAGTATTCAATCAATACGTGGTTTTTAGCCATTTTCAACTCATAATACTTCCAGCCATTACATATTTATGATTGAATACTTTCCTTACATAAACTTTCATGACTTTAAGAACAAAATAATATATAGTAAATAAACATATTTAGTTAACCTTTCATTATTAGTGTTCGAAAGTTTAAAAGTTAGAATGTTATAATCAAACCATCATACAAATCTGAGAGTAGAAATTAAACACTGTCTTGGTTCCATTATGTCACATTATAATCAAACCATTCAATTTTAATTTTAACATTTTAAAACGTTTCAACAATATTGACTTTCAACATTCAATTTTTAAGTTTTCATTTTAACCTTTGACCATTTTTATATTTTATGTAGTAAAGATATAAATAAAATAATAACATTATAATCATGGCAAATATTGTGCATGTTTAACGAGTACTTTTGTCTAGCATTTGGAAACAAAATAAACTTACATAATAGCTATGAATGTCGAGTAGGAAATTAGTAAATCTAATAAATGAAACCATGTAAACGTGGAACGAGTCAAATAAAACCGTAGAGTCACGTCCAAATTCCCTAACTTCTTGGCCCATAATCAACATTTAAACCCTAAACTCACCATGCAAGAATTTTAATTTTCCACAATTCCACTATTTCACATTTTTCTTTTTAACGTAGTACGACGAAAATCCGTACTTAGCGCAGCGTGTCTAGTTTCACAAAATTTTAACAATTTTAACAAGAAAATATTTCTAAATAAATTTACCATCATCACCGATGATACCAATTTTCTCACTTATGAATATACATACATTCGTCATACCATCGGCATCAACTATCATTACGTCCCTTAATCAATTTCGTAGGCGTTGTACATTGTAGCACATGATAAAAATCAACTCAAATCAAAACTACTTTTAAATTTAATATACATAACTACAACAATCGATCATAGAGGAAAATAATCTAAAACCAAAAATTAAACAATAATCTAAACAAATCTATATCAATATCTTGTGTGATGTATTCTAAATAACACTTATTGATTCCAAAAGCCCTACAAAAAAACTAATCAACATAGACAAACAAAATTACAAAACATTATATACAAAATTACAAAACAAAATTAACAAAAAATATCAAAAGCATCTCATACATGATGCTTTAGCAGGAGATCTAAAAAAAGTCTCATATATAACAAACAACCGTAGATTCAGCTGTGGTGGGTCCCGACGAGACAAAGGCGGCAACAAGTATTTCCGGCGAGAGGATATTCATTGATCTATTAAAAGAAAACCCTTAAAAACTTAATCAATATTCATAAATCTCAGATCTCAAAAAAAATAAATCTCAGATCTATAAACAAAAACTACGGATCTATAAAAGAAACCCTTAAAAACTTAATCAATATTGATTGATCATTAAAGAACCCAGAAAATACATCAGTAATTGAAAAAAACCCTTTTGATGTCTCGTTGGTCTCGGGGAGGGGTTGGTTTCATTGTGGCCCGATTTCGATGGTGTGCTCTGGGTTGGTTGCGGTCGGAGTGTGATGGTGACGACGGGTGGAGGTTTTTATGGAGGTTTTTAACGTTGAAGGGTTTCAGTGATGGAGGTTTTGATGGTGGAGTTTCTAGTGTGGTGGAGGTTTTGTTGTGGTTTGTAGGGAGAAGAAGATAGTAGATGTATTTAGAGAGGAGAGGGAGTGGATGAGAATGAAAAGATATATCCGATATTGTTCGGATATAGGATGAGATGTCCAAAGCCATTGTTTTTTTCTCTCTCACTTGACTTTTCACAATTCCACTTTTCAAGTTTGACCATTTTTCTATTTAATGTAGTATAGATTTTTGAGAAAGCATACTTTCTTAAAATCTAAATAATGTTGCAAAATGAAAGTATCATAAAGGTACTTGAATGATGCAAAAAGTTGTAAGTTTAAAAGTTAAAAGTAAAAAAAAAAAAAAAAAAAAAAAAAAAAACTGATGAAAAAGTGAAAAAAAAGAAAGAAGAAAAAGTGGAAAAATGAAAAATGAAAAAATATGAGTTGCGTGAATAAAAGTACTATGTTACTTATGAAAAAATGTGCGAAACTTGCTTTTTCTTAAATTTAAATCGAAGTTGAACTCAGATTCGTCGAAGTTGTCTAAAGTTTGATGGTAATTTGGAAATCCTTGATTTCAAAGATCCCGAAGTCTCGATACTATTCTCGAGGGTGAAAACCTAGCCTCCTCCAAAGGACAAGCTGAGAAGAAAGTCGCTACATGGAGTGATCTCACCTTTGAATCTCAATTTCTAAATTATCGCGGTTGTAATCCATTTAGGTTTAGTTTTAACTTAACGGTAGGTTCAGAATCTTGGGAATCGAAATTCGCTAATTCTCGGTACTATTCTCTGTGAGGTGTCAAAAGCCCGGTCACTTAAAACTAATGTTTTGGGAGGTGCCGAGAAGAAAGCCGCTACATGGAAGAGGCCCTTTCGATCCTTAGACTTTCATAGTTTCCGGTGGGTTAGTACTTTGGTTAAGTAGATAACAACCATAACAAATGTCGATTTCAATGGTCAAACTTTTGAAAATGAGCACACTCACTTAAATTTTATAAATTGCGGGAGTAAAAAGTTAAGTCTCGACTTATATAGATTATTGATATAAGTAGTGTTAGCATTTTACAAAAACGTTTGCACAATAAGTTTAAGCTTGGTTTGAGAGTATCAAAAAGAGGATGACGACATATCCCCGGAGACACCCATTTTGTGTGAATCCCGCCTCCGGATGCCATGTTTTGATAATCAAGCATTTTATTTATTATCGTTCAAGTTTAAATTTCTCGTAGTTGATAAAAAAGTCAAAACGGGGTATTATTGGTATATTTGATCCTTTCATTACTTTATATGATCGGATTGCTAGGGACTAGCAATTGATAGTGTGGGTGATTTGATGAGTGCTTATTCACTCATCATTTTTACCCATCTAAGACCACAAAAACGTCTAAAAACACGGAAATATTACCAATTATTCTACGATATCCTTGAGTGTGTTTTATGTGTTTCAGTGTACAAAGGATCGAAAAAAGGGCAAAACGACAGAAATGAGCTCGGATTGGAAAACGCGGCTTTGTAGATGGAGCCGGAAGCGGATTTTCTACATTTTCAGAGCCCGGGATACACATTTGGGAGTGAGCTTAGGGAATCAGATGGAAAACCTAACCCTCAAACCCAAATTTCCATTTCACCTTTCAACCGAACCCAAATGATCGTTTTACCCGTCACCAAAAATCCAAATTCATATTTCATTCCCCTAAACCTTATTTTTATTTAAAACCAATTATTTTTCAAAAACCAATATTTATTAAAATTATTTTCTCTAAAAAAAAAAAAAAAAAAAAAAAATCATTTTAAAGCAAAAATCAGAGAATATAAAGTTTTATTTACTTTTAAAAAAATAAAAACCTAAAAAACCAAACTAACCCCTTCCCTTACTCTTGACCCTCTTCTTTTCCCAAAACTGATAAAAACACAAACCCAGTATCAATTTTTGCCCGCCAAAAAATGCTAGATCCATCTCCTTGTCTTCTTCCCCACAAGTCCCTCTCAACCCTGGTCCCCAGCTCACCTCAAGCCCCACACCCACATGGCTCCTATGCCACCTTGGCAATCCCACACTACCCCATTGGAGCTAAAGAGTGGACGGCTCAGATTCTTCCCTTGGTGCCCAAGATCAGATGGATGGCTAGGATGGATGCAAAGAAACACAAATGTCATCCAAGACTCTTTCTTCTCACAACAAAAGCACAAGCTCTCATTTGAAGACCCCAAGACCCTAGTATAAATAGTAGTAGCATGTAAGCCTTCAAAGGCAGTAGGATTTTAGTTTTAAAAATAGCTTTTTAATTTTCAGTTTTCTTTCAGTATTGTAATTCAATCTTTAGTTAATGAAAAAGTTTTTTTAGTTAAAATCTGTTTTCTCTTTTATATTCCTATAAGCTCTAAGATAAGCACTTATTCAAAAGTGCTTATCTCATTTCCAAAACTCTTTTTATAAGTTAGTAGTTGGTTTTTGATAAAAAAATTCCCAGTTATGTTTTCTAAAAATCAGTTTCATAACATTATCACCCTATAAAAGGGTGTTTGGCATTAGCTTATTTAGGACCCAAAACTGTTTTTTTACCCATATTGACCTTTGTGCTCAAAGTTATTTTAAGGTTTTAAAGTGAGTTTCTAAAAGATTTCAATCCTTTTTCTCAAGTATAGCTCAAGTTTAGAAAAAAAAAATTCTGTTTCAAAACTGCAGCAGCATAGCTGCTGTTTGCAGCTCATTTTGTAGCTCATTCCTTGGCAAAAACTTTTTCCTAATTGCTTTTCTTACATCCTAGCATACCCAACTCATTATATCAGTAGTTATTTTGCACCTAGGATAACACTAGCTTAGCATAATTTGCATTCTAAATCTGTTATTTGTCCATCTTTAAGTTCTGTTATTGCAGCCCATGTGTTCTTCTTATCAGCTAGATAATAAGCTCAATTTAAGTCCTTAGTAGCTCATAATTGGTTTGCAAGTTCTTTAGTATGTAGAGTATGCTGTTTTGTAGTTTCTAGATACTAGCTTATTAGTTTGGTTGCTTATTCTAGTGCTTAAAGTAGACCCCCTTAGGACTGCAACTGCAGTGCAGTTGCTACAGTAGCATCACAGTGGTTTTTTTTGGCTTATTAGTATCCTCATTGCTTATTTCAAATCCACTAGTAGCTTTTAGGTATTTAGATTAGGTGTCATTAGATTCTAGCTTAATTAGTACTTATTTAGGCCTAGCTTATTACCTTGTTTGTATGCTTAGTATTCTTAGGATTTCCCATATCCCACAACCGCTTTTCCCTTTTTAGCTACAAAATCCCAACTGCTTATTTTCCCTTTAGTATAGCTTTATCCTAGTTAACTTCAACTTTTTAGTTGTTGCATATTCATGTTTGCTTAATCTCCCAAGTTGAAGTGCTTATATACAGTTTTTTTGTTTGCTTAAATTGTTAAAAGCATTCCCTCTGGTTCGATCACAATAAGCAATATAATGCTTATTCAGTTGGTTTGGTCCAAAAAGTTTTTACAAAAAAGTCTCACTTTCATCCTATAAATAAGTTGTAAAAGAAAAAATTCGAAAAAAAAATGTTTACAAAAAAATGTTCTTGCTGGGATTTGAACCCTGGCCACCAAGCTCACCACATGCACACCTCACCAACTGCCCTAGGGTCTTTCTTCGTTAAATACTTGCACACTTAGTTATTTATATACAAAGGCAGTTTTAACATTTTTAGCTTATTTAGCTTTTAACACTGATTTCAAAAGCAAGTGGTGGTTTTTAATTTTTCTTCGATTAAGAAATCTTCAAAGTATTTTTAGTAAATTTCTTAGATTTTTCTAAAGTATTTTAGTATTTTTTATAATTAAATTAGATTTAATTAGTTTTTAATTCATAATAAATAATTTAAAAGTCGAAAAAATACCCGGCTTTTTTCTAAAATTATTTTTGGTAGTTTAGAACGTAGGAAAATTAGTTTCGCATCCTTAGGCCTTAAATTGCATTATTTTCACTTTTGGAGCTCGGATTAGCCCTGCTTTTGCATTGTAGCACTCTGGGACTTAGTTTAGCTTAATTTTATTGTTCCGTATGCTTAGTAGTAGTTAATTTATCATTTACATTGTTCCCCTAGCCTTAATTACTTTCCCGTCACTTAATTTAACATAATTAAAAACGAAAAATCCCGAACAATTCAAGCATTTTAATAACAAACCTCAAACGTTATCCTCAATTCACACCTCGTTGGTACACGACCCGGGTAATCACTTGCCCGGTATCACTTATATCACATTCGTGAGTTTTGGCACGTTAACCCTTTTCCTAAAAGGTTGATTTGTCGATTCTCGCGTGTATCGTATATTTGATATATTTTCCTATACGAATCAGGTATCAATGAAGAAGTTAATCCCTGTGCTACTCCCGAAGAAGCTCCATTTGAAAATATCTTTGCTCCTGAATCATCATCAGAACCTTCTTCATCAGGAGATATCGACTCTGCTACTTCGCCCACAACAACAACCATATGAACACCTTAGAAAATGGACACATGATCACCCATTGGACAACATCATTGGAAATCCCTCTCGCCCAGTATCCATACGGAAACAACTTGCAACCGATGCCTTATGGTGCTTCTTCAACTCCGTACTATCTAAGGTCGAACCAAAAGACATTAAAACCGCCATGAATGAAGATTGCTGGTTCAATGCCATGTAAGAAGAAATTCATGAGTTTGATCGATTTGATGTATAGGAATTAGTACCTGCTCCAGATTGTGCTATGATCATTTCTCTTCAAAGTGAAACTTGATGAGGATGGTGATGTCTTAAAGAACAAGGCTCTATTGGTTGCCAAAGGATACCGTCAAGAAGAGGGTATTGACTTTGAAGAATCATTTGCTCCTTGCTGTCAGACGAAGCTATCAGAATCTTCTTGGCTAATGCGGCTAGTAAGAACATGGTAGATATCGATGGATGTTAAACCGCCTTCAATGGAGATTTAAAAGAGGTGGTTTACGTCGTACCAGAGGGTTTTGTGAATCCAAAGCATCCTACTCATGTCTATCGCTTGAAAAGGCTCTTTACTTGTTAAAGCAAGCTCCTAGAGCATGGTAAGATACGTATGTCAAGGTTTCTTCTATCTTCTGGATTCAAAGAAAGGAGCAGTTGATCCGACATTGTTCACCAGAAGTCGTGCAAACATTTAATTCACGTTCAAATTTATGCTGATGATATTATCTTTGCCTCGACTGACCCCAATGAATGTGATCATTTTTCAAATGAAATGGATTTCAAATTTCAAATGTCAATGATGGGACAAATGTCATTTTTCTTGGGATTACAAATTTCACAAAGTCCCGGAGACATTTTTATAAATCAATCTAAATATGCAAATGAGATTTTAAAGAAATTTGGATTTGTATCATGTGACACCGTTGACACTCCCATGATTGAACGCATTCTTTCTGGATGAGGACCACTCGTGGATCATGGTAGATCAAACGAAATATCGTAGCATGATTGGATCGCTAATGTACCTCACGCTAGCGCACTGCACATCTTGTTCGTTGTTTGCATGTGTGCTAGATATCAGGCTAAGCCTACTAAAAAGCACCTTGAAGCGGTAAAACGGGTCTTTCGGTATCTCCAAGGAACCATCAATATGGGACTATGGTACCCGAACGACACCGGTATGTCACTAATGTGCCTATGCGATGTTGATCATGCGGATGTCAAGATACACGTCGAAGTACGCCAGAGGTGCTCAGTTTTTATGTGATAAGCTTGTGAGTTGGTCTTCAAAGAAGCAAATGAGTACTTCTATTTCCTCTACAGAGGTGAATACATAGCCATGTCATCTTGTTGTGCTCAAATCCTATGGATGAGATCCCAATTATCGAACTATGGCTTTGAATTCAACAAAATCCCTCTGTGATAATAAAAGTGCTATTGCTCTCTCATGCAACAACGTACAACACTCAAGAACAAAGCACATTGACATCCGACATCATTTCATCAGGGAGCAAGTGGAAACGGTGTGGTGGAACTCTATTTTGTGAAGTCAGAATACCAGTTAGCAGACATCTTCACAAAAGCTCTTCCAAGAGAACGTTTTGAGTTTATTCTTCCTTGACTTGGCTTGAAAAGCCTGCAACCAGAAACACTCAAACGTCTTCAGGAGGAAGATGAGGAGTAAAGGTCTTTTCTTCATCTATATTTTGTATATATTTATTCAAAAAGAAAAATACAAAATTATAAAACCATCTAAAAGCAAATAGAAAATTATAAAACCTTAAAAAAAAAAAAAAAAAAAAAAAAAATATCCACAAAAATCTGAAAATCTCGAAAAATCTCAAAAATATTGTTCTTTCTGTTTTTTCTTTCTTGATTCGATATATATCTACGGTCTTTGTGATGTCAGTCAAAGAGTGACACGGGACTTTAGATGTTGTTCGAAAGTAAAACAATGGTTTATTGTCATTTCAGACAGTAACCCGCTTTTCAAAGAAAGAACAGAGCCATGCTTTATCTCATGTTTCAAACCTAATGCTCATTTCTAAAAACTAATGTTTGTCATCAACAAGATAAATGTTTAATCTCAAATATTTTTTCTTCTAAAGATTCTTCTGAAAAATATTTGCAATCTTATGAAAACTCAATTGTTTTGAAAACACTCCGGACTCTATTTTTGAAAATCAAAAGAACTTATCAAGTGTCAAAATATCAATTCATCAATCAACGACTTTTGTCATTGATTGAGGGGGAGAATGATTTTTCAATAAAAAAAAGTGTTCTTTTCAAACAATTTGCACTTAAATGAGTAAGGTCTACTCTAAATGTTTTACAAAATGTTACACAATTGGTTCCAGACCTTAGTTATTATTATGTTTTCAAAAGATAATCATGCATGTTTAATCAATGGAGTTTAAAGTCTCAAAATCCAATCCTTATCAGTTAAAAACGCTTTCATAATCAAGTCACAATTCTCCTTAAAGCTTTCAAAATCAATTTAAATCTATAAGAGATCACAAATCTCAAATGATTTGATAATTGTGATCGGGGGAGAATTTGTGATTTAAACTGATAATTCGATAAATGGTTTCATAAGTGTTTAGCATGTTTGCCTCCCCGCAAGTGACAAACGATTTAAAATTTTCCATGCACATGTTGAGGGGGATCATCTATTTCAAACCTCAAATTATTGAAACGCGGATGAATTGTCTCTAAGTGCAGGTTTCCTCTAATATGTGCAAAACTCTTTCAAAAATCGAGGCACATATTGAGGGGGAGCAAACTTTTGAAAACCTCATCCTTCCTCAAAATGTTTTATCTACTCAAATTTATTGGGAAGTGATGATGATCATTTTAGAAAATGTTAATCAAAAGATTGGACCTTTCATTCTTAATCTAACGATTTCAAAGATCTCTTGCCTCCATGTGCTAAACAGTTTCTAAATTTTTACGCATATGTTGAGGGGGAGCATTTCTAAAATATCAAAACAATTAAGATACAAAATGCTTTGATTTTATATAACAAGTATCTTGATTGATTTTCAAATTGTTTTCAATTGGTTCTAATGGCAGATGAACAAATCCAAAAAGACCGACCAACTTTACCTTATGTATGGTGATATAAGGATGATAAGGTTAGGTTGAGGTCCCATTATCCGCCAGAACCGGATGGATCTACCCAGGGACAATCCACTTGACAGTGTAGAGTCCTTAGGTATGATGGAAAAAGGAGAAAAGTGAGATATGGGAAGAGTGCTGACTGAGATAGTGCTAGAACTAGAATAAACCCAACAAGGTTCTAGTAATGAAGTCTCGGTAAGCACTGAAGGGGTAGAAGAATGAAAAATAATTAAATAAGAAAAAGGGTGAAAAGAAATAGCCCTCAATTTATTCAACCTTAGAGCAGAAACCGGGTTCAATTCATATACTACTGGTGGTTACCAAGGTAACATCGGTATTGAAGACAAGACGTCATGGACCCAGTGACGCACTACACTTCAACTTTCCAAACCACTCAATTTCCTCTTAAAAGGACTTGTTTCATTCTCACGGGGAACCGACATAATCTATCAACTTTCTCTTAGAGATTGTTGATATTGAAGAAGGAGACCCTCTCCATAATCTCCGGCATGGGAACCAATTATGCACAATTGAGTCTAGATCCATGAGATCATCATATAAATCTCATTAGGACACTTTCAATGAAGACTCTCTGTTTCACACAATGTGGAAAGAGAGATTATATCTTATAAGTCCTACGCATTATCCTTGTGGTATTGCCAGAACATCTAAGTGATATGCATACATATTCATGATGAAGATGGAAAGCCTTCTGGAGCCAACATCAAACAAGCTCCTGGTAGGTGGCAAGTGAGATCTATCCAATAGATCAACCATGTGACAACCGGACAGAAACAATGGAGAGATTCAATCTTTTGAATCAATCCCGTTCGTTATGGATTGACGGATACCTTTGAAAAACCGGTCGTTGTGCTTAAAAAAAACTCTTTTCTTTAGCACATCGACTGTGTATTTATTTCTCAAAATAAAAGGTGTTTATGATTGATAATTGATTTTCATTAAAACCTTCGTTGTATTGCAAGAACAATTTCTATTGAGCAATACACGATTGTTTTTCAAATCTCTTTTCATCAATCGTGAATCTCGTTTCATGGTTCACTCACTCCGTGTTGTCTTCATTGAGACGTTCCGGTTTGAGAACAGCTAGAGCAGCTGCGAAACCCTGTCAAGGAAATTCTTCAGAACTATACCTGATCACAGGCAGTACTTGTACTGATCAACGGGGAACCGTGGGCCGTGTACCTCAATTCATCGATAGTGATCAAAGACACTTTCGTGCGCTTTATTGCTAACTGTCTTATGCAGTACATCCCGACATTTGCAAATGATCGTAATGAAGCGGTCAATTCACAACCGCATGCTCACACAACACATTCATATCTAAAGAAATCATGATTAGTGCATCAATGACTCGAATATTTTCACTCCATGCTTCTCGCTTACCGCCAATATCATGAATCAGCTAAAGCTTCCGCTACTCTGATAAGAAGATATCATGATCCAAAATGTGAGCATGTCGGTCCAAAAGTTACAACATCACATTAATCAACACCACAATGGATGAGTCGAGATTTAATGTTGTGATGATCTCAAAGTGGCTCAAAACTCAGATCACGAGATCAGCTTAAAGACCTCCACTGATTATCCAAAACATGCAAATGAAGAATCAAAGACTACGAGCTATAGAACAAGAACAATCTCAATGTAATATCTGTTTGTTTTCTATGTAATTTAATGTGTGTTTGAAGTGACCTCCCTTAGGAGGAGATTGTTAGGATTTGGAAAATCCAGTAGTTAAAGTGTCGGTCACCTCAAGTATATGTAATCGTTTGAAAGCTTGTAGTCGTAGTTATTTAATGTTAAGTACTATTTAGTTTAGTAACACCGTGGAGGACGGACGGGTCTTTACCCACTGTATGCCTGATCCACAGCACGATAGGTGGCGTTTTATGTAAGTACTATAAATACTCTCTACCTCCCAAGGTAGAGAGTTGGAGCTCATAATAAGATTTTTCATTCTCTCACTAAAGTTCCCAAACCTCTAACTTTCTCTCTCTTAAAACTCGTCTCTTTGTACGCCTACTTTGGTTATGGTTTG
The DNA here is from genome assembly GCA_910596185.1 of Chrysanthemum makinoi. Taxonomy (NCBI): domain Eukaryota; kingdom Viridiplantae; phylum Streptophyta; class Magnoliopsida; order Asterales; family Asteraceae; genus Chrysanthemum; species Chrysanthemum makinoi. The sequence continues at coordinate 38,447,645 of OU343224.1, read as the reverse complement.
ATGTGTATGTGAAATCCAATATGTTACAATTCTTCAGAAAAAAATTTGTTGTTTTCCAAGAATGGTGGTAAATGAGTTGCTTGTAAATCAATCAGTATCGAAGTTTTCATAAATTTGAAAACTCAATCAATGACATCCGCGCTTTTAATCTTTTCAAAAAATGAGTCATTGATTGAGGGGGAGAATGTTTTCAAATTTACATCATCTAACGGGCTTTCTTAATCATCCTACGTGCTTATCTGAAAAATATAATTGCCTATGTTGAAGGACTAGGTTTCTAGGATGTGATTGTTAGGTTTAGATGATTATAGATTGATGAACATATAATTTCCATGCCCATGTATGATCTGATTGATATGTTGGATTGGCTTTAATTAGTGGATTGCTGTTTAGGTGTTGTCGACCACCATATATTTGTATGTATGTTGACTAACATATGCAGATAAGATGGTATTATAATAATGTTCCCGATCCGGATCCCACAATTGATGATTGGATGCCGAAAGGAAAGGGAAACTATATCTTGGGTCGACAAATGAAGGAACGGAGCTTAATTGAACTTCTATGGAGAGTTGGCATGAAATGCAACGTAAGAGGTCTCATTGCATCATGGTTTTCCTCATCATCAAATGAAGAAACGGAGCTTAATTGGACCTCTATGAAGAGTTGGCATGACAAATGCAACGTCAGAAGTCTCACTGCATCAGCAGACGGTTTTATTCCAGCCCTACAGCAACAACAACAAAAGCTACTTATTATTCTCTACCACCTAACGTATCTTTGTGCAGGATTAATAGTGGATGATACCATTTTTCTTAAAACAATTTTGAGAATGTTGTTTTGAAAATGGAAAAATATTGTTTTGAAAATGAATTTGGACTTAATTTTGGAAATCACCGGACTTCATTTTATCAAAACCTGAGTCACTCAATCATTGACTACGGTCATCGATTGAGGGGGAGAGTGATTTAAAATAAAATATTTTCAAACAATATTTCATCAATCAAGTCCGTTTTGTACGAAATAAAGTGGTGATCTAAAGATTTAATGTTATGTCATGGTATGATTTTCTTTAAAACCCAAAGATCTTTCAAAATGAAATTTTTTCTGTTCTTGTTTGTTGTGAAATTGTTTTATTTTACTTAAAGATCTCTTAAAAACTATCATACCTGACACAAACAATCTTTAATGTCTTAAATTGATCATTATCAGTCTATTTCAAAAATTAAATCTTGCCACGTCTTTCCCCAAAATTTTACAAATGATTTAAATTAATCGGGATCCAAAATCTCAATTGGTTTGAAATTTTTGATCGGGGGAGAGATCGTGATTTAAATCTCAAATCGGTTTTACAAGGGTGATTGTCTCAAAAGCACTCCTTCCTTCATGTGCCAAAACGATTTCAATTACATGATGCACATGATTGAGGAGGAGCATTTAACCATAAACCAGAAGAGCTTTTAAATCAGGCACATTTTCTCCCATGTTTTCTAAACCTTATTAAATCACTTGGGATCCAAAATCTCAAAAGGTTTGATATTTTTGATCAGGGGAGAATTTGTGATTTATTAATGAAATTTGATAAAAGGTGATCGTTTTGATTCAAATGTGCATGCTGCTCTCCCATATGTGCTAAACGCTTTCTAATCTCGAAGCACATATTGAGGGGGAGCATTTCTAAAAGAAAATAAACTTTCAAGGTACAATGATCTCTATGTTTCAACATAAAGTACCTTGATTGATTTTCTAAATGGTCTCTTAATGGATTTTGTGATCGTGGATGCACTTCAAAAGAACTCTTACCTCCATGTGATAAAATGATTTCAACTATCCTATGCACATATTGAGAGGGAGAATTTACCAAGAAAATCAAATGGCTTTTTCTACAGAAATTATGATCAAGAAATTATTTCTAAGAACTCTTGCCTCCATGTGCCAAACAATTTCAAGATCATATGCACATGTTGAGGGGGAGCATTTCTAAATGATCAAAACTATTAAGGTACAAAATGCTTTGATCTCGTATCATAAGTATCTTGATTGATTTTTCCAAATGATTTTTCAATTGGTTTCAAGGATGAATGAACTGTACCAAAAGACTGATCATTTTACTTTATGCATAGTGTTATAAGGATGGTTAGGTTAGGTATTCGTTCCCACGATCTCGCCAGAGCCAGAGGGATCTACCCAGGGACAATCCACTAAATAGTGTAGAAGTCCTTAGGAATGATGAAAAAAAGGAGAAAAGTGAGAAATGGGAAGAGTGCCGACTGAGACAGAGCTAGTACTGGAACAAACCCAACAAGGTTCTAGTTATGAAGTCTCGGTAAGCACTGAAGGGGTTGAAAAAGAACTGAATGTGAAAAGGGTGAAAAGAAATAGCCCTCCATTAATTCAACCTTAAGCAAGAACCGGTTCAATACATATGCTACTGTGGTTACTAAGGTAAACGAATTACAGACATGGACCCAGGACACCGTGACTAATCTTCCCAAGCTACTCAAGTTCCTCATAAAAGGACTTGTTTTATCCTCACGGGTAACCTACATAATCTATCGACTGTCTCTTAGATATTGTTAATATTGAAAAAGAGACCCTCTCCCTAGTCTCCGGCATAGGAACCGAATGTGCACTATTGAGTCTAGAGCCAAGAGATCATCCACAAAATCTCATTAGGAAACAAAATTCGTGAAAACTTGCTGTTTCACACAATGTGGAAAGTAAGTATATATTAAGAGTCCTACGCATTATCCTTGTGGTTTTGCCAGAACATCCGAGTGATATGAAAAAATATTCACGATGAAGATGGAAATCCTTCTAGAGCCAACATCAAACAAGCTCTTGGTGGGTGACATGTGAGATCTTTCCAAAAGATCAAACTTGTGACAACTGGATAGAAACGATGGGGCGATTCACTCGCGAATCAACCTTGGTCCAGGAAATGAATTGACGAATACTTTTGGAAAAACCGTTCGATGTGCAAATCTTCTTTTCTCTAGAACATCGAATGTGTATTCATATTTCAAACACAAAAAGTATCTCTGATTGAAAAATACTTTTGGAAAAACCGTTCGATGTGCAAATCCTGCTTCTAGCACATCGAATGTACTCATTTCAAATACAAAAGGTATTTTTGATTGAAAATTGATCTTCTCATAAAACCTTCGTCGTATTGCAAAACTCTTTCTTTAAGCAATACTCGATTGTTTTCAAATCAATTTTTCATCAATCAGTGAATCTCAATTCGCTGGTTCACTCACTCCGTGTTATCTTCATTGAGACGTTTTGGTTTGAGAACAGCTAGAACATCTGCGAAACCCTGTCAAGGAGATTCTTCAGAATTCTACCTGATCACAAGAAGTACTTGTACTGATCAACGGGGAACCGTGGGTCGTGTACCTCAATTCAACAAAAGTGATCAAAGACACTTTCGTGTGCTTTATTGCTAATTGTTGTTTGCAGGTACATTTGGACGGTTGCAGCTGATCAGAATAGAGAAGTCAATCCAAAGCTGCATGCTCACAGCATCCACACTTAATTGAAGAAATCATGACTTGTGCATATCTATAGAACCTGGCTCTTATATTTTTATACTTTGTTTCCGCTACGCTGCTGCAAATATCATGAGCCAGTAAAGCTTCCACTACTCTGATGAAAAGATGTCATGATCCAGAAAGTGTGAGCATGTTGGTCCAAAAGTCACAACATCACATGAAGGCAACACAACAAAGGGTGATCCAGAGATTTAATGTGGCTGATGATCTCAAAGAAAGCTCGAAGATCATCAAAGATGTGGATCAGTTCAAAGACCTCCACTGAAAGTACAAAATAACCAGACTATGAAGAGTCACTACTAAAGAACAAAGATTGCGGAATTGAAGAATTGAAGTCTACGAGCTCAGAACACAAGACACGATAGAATGCTAGGATTCAAAATGTAAATCATGGGGTGACCTCCCTTAGGGGGAGATTGTTAGGAATTAGAAATTCCATAGTGAAGTATCGGTCACCCCAACTCTAGTCTAGCATAAGTTAGTTCGTAGACATATCGTTATTTACTTCTTTATTAGCTTAGTTATTAGTTTAGAGTAGCACCGTGGAGGACGTACGGGTCTTTACCCACCGTATGCCTGATCCAAAGTCCGAAGGAGGACGTGTAGTATGTAACTATAAATACCCTCTACCTTCCAAGGTAGAGGGTTGGACCTTTCAATCTAACCTTCTTTCTTTTGTTTACTTTCTCTCTCTAGAAAGGCTCCCATTCTACTTTCTCTCTCTAAAATACTTCATCTCATTCGAACCATATTGTGACTTGTTATGCGTTTATGAAAACCAATATCTAACAACATTGATGCACGACGCAGATCCAAGTCAGTGATGGCTTGGGTCCCCAAAAGGAACTAATTTCCTTCAATTTATGTGAAGGGACATTCCAGCTATAATGATGATCTTGGCTATTCAGACAGTGGGTGTTCCAGGCATATGACTGGAAATCTATCCTATCTTTCAGACTTCACTGATTTAAATGGAGGATATGTTTCTTTTGGAGGTGGAATAGGTGGAAGGATTATTGGTAAAGGCACTATCAAGACTGGTAATTTGGACTTTGAAGATGTGTACTATGTGAAGGAACTCAAATACAATATGTTCAGTATGTCACAAATGTGTGACAAGAGGAATTTTGTTTTATTCACAGATACTGATTGCTTGGTTTTATCTCCTAACTTTAAGTTGCCTAGTGATGATCAAAGTTCTACTTAAGTTTCCTAGGAAAAGCAATCTTTATAGTGTCAATATAAAGAACATAGTGCCCAAAGATAATCTTACATGTTTAGTTGCTACAACTTCTTTGGATGAATCTATGTTATGTCATAGAAGACTAGGTCATGTGAACTTTAAGGTAATCAATCTTTTAGCAAAAAATAACCTTGTAAGTGGTTTACCTTCAAAAAGATTTGAAAATAAACAAACATGTAGTGCTTGTCTCAAAGGAAAGCAGCATAGAGCCTCTTGTAAGCCCAAAGTTTTTAACTCTATCACCCAGCCACTTCATTTGCTGCACATGGACTTATTTGGCCCCACTAATGTTAGCAGCCTGAATTTTAAGAAATATTGTTTGGTTGTGACTGATGATTTTAGCAGATTTACTTGGGTTTTCTTTTTAAATACTAAGGATGAGACCAGTGAAATCCTTAAGTCATACATAATGCTAGAGAGAACCTTACTGATAAGAGAGTTAAAATCATTAGGTGTGATAATGGGACAGAGTTTAAAAACCAAGTGGTGAATGATTTCTGTCAACTTAAGGGTATTAAAAGAGAATACAGTGTAGCTAGAACTCCTCAGCAAAATGGGGTTGCTGAAAAGAGAAATAGGACATTGATTTAGGCTGCTATGACTATGTTAGCAGATTCCAAGTTACCCACAACTTTTTGGGCTGAGGCAGTTAATACTGCTTGTTATGTTCAGAACAGGGTACTGATTGTGAAGCCTTATGGCAAGACTCCCTATGAGCTGTTTTTAGGTAGAAAGCCCACACTAGACTTTCTTAAACCTTTTGGGTGTCATGTCTCTATTCTCAATACCATTGACCACTTAGGTAAGTTTGATGGAAAATCTGATGGTGGATATCTGGTTGGATACTCATTGAATAGTAAAGCCTTTAGGGTTTATAATTCTAGAACCAGAAAGATAGAAGAGAATCTGCACATAGAGTTTCTTGAGGACAAACCTAGAGTAGAGGGGCAAGGACCAACATGGCTTTTTGATATTGATATGCTAACAGAATCTATGAATTATGTGCCTGTTTCTGTGGACTCTAACATGATTGTAGGAGAAAAGCAAGGTCCAGATGCAAATTCTGATGAGGATGATGATTGCATTCTATTGCCCATTTGGAATGACAACTCAGGTGGAAGCACTTCTTCAGGGGAGGCAAACAAAGCTGATGATCAGCCTCCAAAGACCCATGAATCAAATGCTGAAGGAGATGCAACCAATACTGATGAACCAGTGATTGAACCTCAAGTGTTTAGTACAACTGTGGTTAATACTGATAAGCAACAAGTTAGTACTGATGAGCCAAATTTTAGTATTGATGGTCCTCAGATGATTCCATCAGTCAATACAAAGGTTCCTGACCCTTCTGGTGAAGCTGATGAGATTGATATGACTAATATAGCTTCATCGTATGCTCTTCCTGCTACACCACGCAGAAGAATCAATCAGGATCATCCCTTGGAGAATGTAATTGGGGATGTCAATGCTGAAATAACTACAAGATCTAAATTTCAGCATAGTGAAACAGGATTCTTCAGTGCCATCTATGAAGAAAGAAATCATGGTGCCTCACAAACATGTCTCTTTGCCTATTTTGTTTCCCAAGCAGAACCAAGGAAGGTCTACAAAGCTCTTGAAGATGAGTCCTGGGTTGAAGCAATGCAGGAAGAGCTTCTCCAATTCAAACTTCAAGATGCATGGGTTCTGGTGGATCTTCCTGATGGCAAGAGAGCTATTGGCACTAAATGGGTTTTCAGAAACAATAAGGATGAAAGGGGTGTAGTAATAAGGAACAAGGCTATACTGGTAGCTCAGGGTTATACATAGCAGGAAGGGATTGATTATGAAGAAGTCTTTGCTCAAGTGGCAAGGATTGAGGCTATCAGACTTTTCTTGGCCTATGCATCATATAAAGACTTCACAGTATACCAAATGGATGTGAAGAGTGCCTTCTTTATGGGAAGATTGAGGAAGAGGTGTATGTTTGTCAACCTCCTGGTTTTGAAGATCCAACCTTTCTAGACAAAGTGTACAAAGTTCAGAACGCACTCTATGGTCTGCATCAGGCTCCAAGAGCTTGGTATGAAACTTTGGCCAAGTATCTTTTGGGCAATGGCTTCAGAAAAGGGAAGATTGATCAGACTCTATTCATCAAGAATGTGAAGACTGATATCCTGTTGGTACAGATATATGTGGATGACATTATTTTTGGTTCAATCAAGCAGGATCTATGCAGAGAGTTTGAGAAGTTGATGAATGACAGGTTTTAGATGAGTTCTATGGGAGAACTCACCTTCTTTCTTGGGCTACAGGTCAAGCAAAAGACAGATGTCATATTTAATAGTCAGGATAAGTATGTCAAGGAGATTTTGGTGAAGTTTGGCTATGAAAATACAAAGATTGCAAGCACTCCTATGGAGCACAATAAGCCACTACTTCCAGATGCTGATGGTGAAGATGTTGATCAGCATCTCTACAGATCCATGATTGGATCATTGATGTATTTGACTGCCTCCAGACCAGACATTATGTTTGCTGTATGCGCATGTGCAAGGTTCCAAGTCTCTCCAAAGCTTTCTTACTTGCATGCAGTTAAAAGAATCTTTCGATATCTGAAAGTCCATGCTCACCTAGGCCTTTAGTATCCTAAAGAATCTCCCTTTAATCTGGTAGCTTACTCTGACAGCGATTATGCTGGGCAAGTCTTGATAGGAAATCAACCACAGGAGGATGTCAGTTTCTTGGTGATAGTTTCATTTCATGGCAGTGCAGAAAGCAGAGCATTATGGCAAACTCTACAACTGAGGCTGAGTATGTAGCTGTTGCAAGTTGCTGTGGTCAAGTTCTCTGGATTCATAATCCGATGCTTGATTATGGGTATAATTTCATGGGCACTGTCATTTATATTGATAACAACAGTACTATATGCATTATTAAAAATCCAGTCTTTCATTTTAAAACTAAGCATATAGAGATAAGACATCATTTTATAAGAGATTGTAATGAAAAGAAACTCATTCAGGTTGAAAGGATTGACACTGAGTTTAATGTTGCAGATCTTTTAACTAAAGCTTTTTATTTGGGAAGGTTTTAGTACTTGGTCACAAGTATTGGAATGCTTCATCCATAATATGTCTTATCTCTCTCTATTTTGTAAGTTTTCTAAACTGGTAGTTAGTACTGATTATTATCAGGTTAATACTGATTGTGTTAAGTTAATACGGATTGGCAAGAAAATGTCTTGGATTGTGTTTTCCTGGTTTTGGACTAACTTTTCAGGTATAACACAAGCAGTATGGATATGGTTTGGTAATTAGGTGTTACAACACGTGTGGTTCTATTGCTTATGCTCATCTTGAAGTCACCACATGATGGAACTTGCTGTAACAATGGAATGTGTGATGCCAAAGCACTATGTGGCATCTTGTGCTAATAATAAACATGAATTGATGGTTTTAGTTGGTCAGGTCATTCTGCACTAACCCACTCTTTGCCATTCTATCTGTTTACAGATAGTGTGACTAGCCTAAGGGCATCTGGCTTAGAGAACAGCGAGCAAACGTGCATCCAACACTTGTGTTGGAGGCAACACCTACCACGAGCGGGAAACCCTGTCAAGAAGGCCCTTCTAATGGGACTATCCATCACAGGCAGTGCTTTGCACTGAAACCATTGGTTTTCATCAAACCAGAGGCCATATGAGGCTGACCTTGATTAAGTGTCTATCACCACACTTAATCCCTTCTAAAATGGGGTTTTAGTATTATAATTTCCAAAATCTAAGATAATACTGATGGGTAAAAGTTAATACTGATGGTTATACCTTAGTACTAATAGCATAGTTAGTACTGATGAACTAGCCGTTAGTACTTATTCCAAAAGTCTGTTATGCAATGATTACTTTTGCAAATAGAGTTGTTAACCGCCTGTTTCCTTATAAAAGGGGTTTCCTAATTGGTTTCTCTTTACTTATTACCATAAATTTTTATAAGGCTGTTTCAACCAATATTCTCCAAATCTCTATAAATTGCATAACTTTTTAATTACTTTCACCACAAAACAATAAAGGCTTTTGCGACTTAATCCCACATTTCCCCACATTTCTAACCGTAACTTTGTTCATCCATGGCTCCTCTTGACTTTGTCGACAAACACAATATGGTGGCATACTTGGAATTGCCAGATGGACATGATGAATTTGCAGAGATTGTAGTTTTTCTAAACCGTAGCACCATTAGGTTTGCTCTACTCTTAAACCCTACAATCTTATGTACCCCTGTCAGGAAGTTTTGGCAAACTGCTATTGCCTCAACAACTAAGGAAGGGGTACAACACCTAATTGGTACAGTGGATGGCATTATAATTGTTATACCTGAAGCATCTCTAAGAGAACATCTTCGTCTTAGAGATGCTGAAGGTATTACCACTTTGCCAGTCATTGAAATTATTGAACAACTCACATTGATGGGGTATAGACATGACAATACTATAAATTTTCACAAAAGTCAGTTTTCCCCACAATGGAGGTTTCTCATTCATACCCTCTTACACTGCTTGAGTCACAAAAGGACTGGTTGGGATGCTTTTCCTACAAGCATAGCGACATCCTTGATCTGCCTTGCAACAGGCAGGGTGTTCAATTTTTCAAATTATATATTTGAGGGTATGCTTAAAAATGTTGTTAGTAAAACCAAGTTTCTGATGTATCCTAGCTTTATTCAAATGTTTTTGGATCATCAGAGACAAAACTTGCAACCTCACACAAATATTTATCCATCTAAAGTCCTCACAACCAATGTGTTTTCTAATATGTTAAGGGCTGTGGTAGGATACAGTGGGGTTGTAGTGCCATTATTTCCTAACATGCTTATTGCAGAGGGTGAAGGACCATCAAGCACAGGTGGCTCCCAACACACACCCACAGGTTCTGATCGTTCACCACATCAACAAACCTCATCAACTAGTAGGCATACCAGACAGGAGAGTGGGACAGCTCAGCCCCATTCTTCTCCTAACATTGTACTAGATGAGCTTATCTAGGTGATGGAGGGGATAGAGTGGTGAGGGCTGCCACTACTCAACCAGCCTTAGAAGCTGGTGAGGAAAGTGGTAACGTCAATAAGACCCAATCTATGTCAACACATAGTGAGAAATCACAGGGTGGACCCAGGAAAAGGCTAAAAGGGGGGGGGGGTGTATCTGCTCAAGCTAGGCCTGGGAGTGCATCTCAAATGCCCAGTGACCCACCTCTCTCAGCAGGTAACACAGCTGGAAGTGGTGAGGGCAGTTTGACACTTTTGGAAATGACGGATTTGTACATGTTCCTTTGCAAAAAGCTTAACTCCCTAGAGATTGCACTGGATGAACACAAGAAAGCTACTGCAAAGGTTCATACTAGGATGCTTTTAAAGATGAAAAGATTAGCACATCAGGTTCAGCTTATCTCCAAGCCACCTGCTACAGCATCTCCAGTTACCACTTCAATCAAAAGGAAGGCCAAGTTCACAATCTCTAGCACATCTACAGAGAATTCTTCCAAACAGTGGAGGATTTATGACATTCAGAGTAGAAGGGAATTTGGTTAATGGCAAGGTGGTCAAGGTGTTCATGATTTTCAAACCCCTTTTCTTGATGAAGAAGAAGAAGTTAAGACAACCACACATGCTGAAGAACTACTGAGTACTCCTACATGCACTATCAGTACTATTCCAGTTAGTACTTATACTGTTGTAGTTAGTACTGATAGTACTATAGTTAGTACTCATGCTATTCTGCAATCAGTACTATCTCTAATCCTTCAAGTAGCTGTTGAAATACAACAAGCAGAGGCCACTATCATCACTACCACTCCCCTTGGAGAAAGTGATGAAGAGACTAGAGTGACCATGCAGTTCTGGGACTTCAGAGTTTGAAAAAGTCAGTCCCTATCTCTCCAACCTTCAAGAAACCACCTGTTGTATATCTGAGAAAGAAGGGCAATTCAGTAGCAACCAAACCCAAAGAAAAAGGAGTCACTATCAGAGAAGGAAGTGCTCCACTATCATAGACTTCATCAGATCTAAACATTGATCCAAAAGATAAAGGCAAAGGGATCTTGATGGAGGTACCAAAGAAGAAGAAAGAGATTGAGAGGGTAAATGAAGAAGCTACAAGAAAACTAGCAACTGAATGGGATGAGCAAGAGTTGCAGAAAGAAGCTGGTAAGAAAGAGAAGAAGAAGATGGCTAAAATTGAAGAAGATTGGCAAACATGGGATGACATGAGAGCCAAAGTTGAAGCCACTCAGGAGGTAAGACAGAAGCTTCAACAAGATCAGGGAAGAAGTGTTAATGAAACAACTCTGTTATTCAGTGAAATATTGGCTAGAAGACAGAGTCAATTCAGACAGCAAAGAGAAGTTGAAAAGGCGTCAAAACATCCAAAAAAGAGTCAACAAAAGATGTACTTGTGCAAATACATCAAATATCAAGGTGAAGATAGGAGAACCTTGAAGCAGCTCAATCAACTGACATGGGAAACTCTTCAAAAGCTGGCTAACAAAACTCAAAGAAGCATACTCAACTTCAGGTCTATGTCAGATGCTAATTTCACTAGGAGATCACAACCTATTGATCCCATTACAAGTTTCAAAAGACCATCTGAAGAAGGAGGTTCTTCATCTGCACCCAAAAGACTGAAAGCAACTGAAGATGCAGGTGGACTTACTAAAGAGGAACTTAATCAGATGATGATAATTGAATCCCTAGAAGATGCATTATATTCAGAGCCCATCAACACTAGGTATCAAATACTTGGCTGGGATATCTACACTGAAGATGGAAAGAGACATTGGCAGATTCACAAAGCAGGTGGAAGGACAAGTGCTTATTTATATCTAGTGGATTTGTTTGCATCTATAGACAGGGATGATTTGCTAAAGCTATGGGAGTTGGTCAAGAACAGGTTCAAGAATAAAGATCCAGATAATGACAAGGATGTGGAATTACTTTATGAGTTGAAAAATATCTTTGAACCAGATTCATCAGGTGAACAATGGCAATATCAATATGGAGAAGAAATACCAACTTGGACCTTGATTGATTCGTGTGGACTAGACTTGGTCACTACACGCAATGGAGCAGATATATACATGCTAGTTGAAAGAACTTATCCACTTGCCTTAGGAACTCTTCTGGAAATGCTTTTAGCAGGGCTGAAGATGGGCAATGCAGTTGAAATGGCTAAGGAGTTGCTGATAAAGATTTTTGATCAGGCTGGAAGACCTAGCAGAAAGTAAAGTTTGGAAGAATCCTCAAAGACTGAAGAAAACTTGTGATTCTGAAATCCAATCACATGTTTAGGGGAGGATTGTTGGGAAATACGCTTATTGGAGTTAATACTTATTTCAGTAGAGTTAGTACTAATAGTGTTAAATGATAAGTATTAACTAGTTAGTACTGATTATGAGAAAGTTAGTATTGATAGCTTTAAGTTTGTACTGATGTAAGTAAGGAATGTCGTGTAAGAGTTGTAACAGCATATCTTCTATTTCAATAGAAGATATGATATACTTAGTCCATAGTTATCTCTGTAAGGGATCTCCTTAGTGTATAAAAGGAGATCCTAGCTAGGTTAAACATACATCTCATATTCTAGCCATCTTAAGTAAAGCTTCAAGGTTGTAAACCCTAGTACTAGGAGAGTACTCATATTATTGCTTAATAATATTGAAGCTGTTGGTGTTATACTTTGTTTACATTGTTTTTGCATTAATCTTCTAAGTGCATTCAAGTAGATTCCGCATACTTGTGTGCATCTACAACAAAGTTTCTCATTGTTGTTTTGGAACCATCCAAGGCAACTAACACGTTTGCAAGCTAAGTGTTCTAGATCCAAGGTTAGGGACTTCACACTTTGGGTTAGAGGTAAAATCCGGATTACACTCATAGAAGTTTTCTACAGGGTATACTGATTTATCACTCATTCTACCATTCTGGAGTGTGAAAATTCTACCTGTGGGTTTCTAAATGTCATCCCTAAAGTAAACACTATGCTTCCTATCAGTAGTGTAAGACCTAAATCTTGCAACTAGTCTGCCTATTGGTTTAGCATAACTTCTTTTTTGAACGTTCTTCTGAACAGGCTTAACAATCTCATTCTTAGAAACACAATCATCATGAACATTAGTTAAAGATTTCTTGCAAGTTACACAAACAGAATCAACACATTCATTAAACTTAGCAAGTTTCATAGGTTCATTACATTCAGTTGAAATGTCTTTCTTATTCAAAAATGGTAAATTCCTAGGGTGTTCTTCTACTTTCTTCTCTTTATTCAAGCTACTAGGCAAGTGAGACTCTATTGTTCCTTGTATTGCTCTTAGGCTTTAGTCTTTTGCTCCTAGAGGTGCTTTCTAGTCCTGTAGAAGGTAAGGCACACGCATTAGGATTCACATTTTTATCTAGAGAAGTGGTTTCAACTTTCCTAGTCTCTTTAGAGTGCTTGTTTAAACTTATGTCATTTGGTCCATGTTGTTTAGATGTGGAGGTAGACGCATTAGTGGTACTCATCCTAAAAAGGCCAGGTGCTAAAACTTTTGGTTTCTCGATAACCGCTTTTTCATTTTCAACAACATTTTCTTTTTGCTTAGGCAAGGAGGGTGGAGTTACTGGTTTTGAAAAATCATTTTTCTCATTTACTTTTGGAGTAGGAAGTGAAATAGACATTTTTGGTTTAAAAACCTGTTTGGGAACATTTGCTTTCTCCACAGTCAATGGTTTTGCAATCTTAGTATCCACAGCCTTTCCTTTTTGACATTCCAGCTGAGCCCTCAAAAGATCATTTCGTTCTTTCATGTCTTTGTTGGCACGCTCATACGACAGTTTGTCATACTTGCATTCCTCCGTTTTTTAATCAAGTTGTTTAAAATATGAGACATTTTCTTTTTCAAGTTTTTCAAGAGCTTTTTCATATTTTGAAACAATTTCGGAGGTCTTAGACTGGAGTCTTTCATGATCTTCAACAGAATATGTTTGTAAAATAATGGATATGATATCGGTAGTTATAACATCTTCGAAGAGAGAATCATTTAAATTTTCCAAGACTTTGATGTGTTCAACACTTTCATTAGCTTTCTTTACCAGGGATTTATGGTCCTTGACAAAGTCAACTGTTTCTTTCAAAAAGGCTTGTTCAAAATGAATTACCCGTGCACTGATGTTATTCAGCGGAGGGGAAATTTGAGTTTCAAAAAACATTTTCATTTCATCCTCAAAACTAGAAAACCAGATATTAGTTGTAATATTGGTTTTAGATTTAACAGTCTCTTGAAGGCCCCCAATTCTAGTTTTAACGATATCTAAAATGCTTCTAGCATCACTTGTGTTAAAAGGATTGTTTGAAGACATTTGTTCGATTTTCGAAAATGATTTTGAGACAACTACAGGAGTTGAAACTGGTTTTGAAACTGGTTTTGACTCTTTGTTTGAAACACTGGGCGTCATGGAAAACTTTGATTTTTCTTTTTGAGGAACAAAAGAAATGCCAGAAATTTTGTTATATTTGTTGTAATCAATTGGTTTTAGATCTGGGTTCTTTTGTTTCATTTTTGATCTACTCTCATCAGATAGTTCTAACGTTTCAAGAGAATCACGAACAATTATGGGTTCATGCAAAGCTTTTCCATTGTTCAAAACATTCTGTTCTTTCTAAGCTTTCTTGAGGAAACAGGGAGGTTTGTTACCAAGAGCCATTTTTTGAGTGTTATGAAAATACGGATTTGTTTAATTTATTAGCTTATTGGTTGATTTGGCTGAATGACCCGTTGTAACAAGCAAATTTTCCAATTTTTTGATCTTTTCATTTTTATCAAGAATTTCATCAAGAAGAGAATCTTCCCGTTTTGAAAAATCAGCAATCAACTGTTTCTTCTCTTTTTCAAGATCAGAATAAGTTGCTTGTTGTTTAGAAACTTGGTTTTTAAGTTCAGAAATTTCCTCGTTTAAAATTTTATTTTCAAGTTCAAATTAACATCAAGCGTGTTATACTTGATTTTCAATTGTTTTTCTCTTAAAACGGAATCTCCATAACCAATTTCTAATTCTGACTCTTTGTTTTTGTGAAATTCAAAGGCTTTTGCATTCTCCTTGTACCTCTCAAGCTCAGCGTTCAATTTATCATTCGCGGCCTTAACATCGTGATTGACCTTTTTAACTTTCCCAATTTCAATGCCACAGTTATTTATTAATGATTCAAATAAGGCATGTGTTTCCTCATCAGTCTCAGTATTTTGTGCCACACAACCTCCATAAGGATCCACATCTGGAGTTTCAGAGATAATATTGCTACTACTCGGATTGTCCAGGTACGTATCATAAGTGGGTGCTGGCGTCACAGAATGCTGTTCGTTATGAGTAAACACATTAAATATGACATTGTTATAGCATGGATCAATGATTGGTACCTCAGATACTGCATTGGCGTCATAAACAGGAGGTGCGTCAGAATCAATGTCATACTTAGCTTCATGAAGATTTGCCATGAAGATGCAGTTCGCATTGAGTTCCTCTTGGTCTTTGAATTCATCCATGATAGCAAAAAAGTCAAGTTCCTTGGCACTCAACTGCATCCCTGCTTCAGACTTTTGTGCCAACAGCATTGCTTTCTGAAGATATGCAGAATTCTTCTTGTTTGGCTTAGTGGGACAATTCCTTGCAATGTGACCCACTCCTTGACAATTTTAACACTTAACCTGATTAGCCTGATTCACATTTCCGTAATTCCCAACGACTGGAGCTGCAACATTACCATTCTGATTACCCACTGCTCTATTCCCAACAATCTAACCCATCTGATTTCTAACATTCTGACCCAACTGATGACCATGATTCGAAACCACCTGATTACCCATGTGAAATCCAGTAGCATATCCCTGCTAATTTCCAAAAACTTCAACCATTTGTCCTTGATGACCCATATTCAAACCCGGCTGTGCAATTTGCCTATTGTGAGTGTTTGATGAAATCCTTTGGTTGTTGTTAGTTGGTGTGGAATAGCGAATTTTGAATACTTTAGTCAAATAAGCAAATGCATTTGACAAGGCCTCTTCTTGTTCAGTTTCAAGATCAGGGATGCCTTGTTCCTGGTATTGTGGTTACTGTTGTTGTTGAATGATTTGTTGTTCTGGTAAGTAGAATTGTTGTTGAGGGATAACAGCTTGTGGTTGTGGAATTTATTGCTGCAAGTTGTTGTGAGTTGAAGATGACGAAGGTTGTTGTTGTGTGTTCACTGTAGTTGGTGACTGTGCAATTAGTGCTAAGGGATCATGATTCTTTGCCAATTTTTCTTTCATAACTTCATTGACTTCAGTTTGGTTTTGTTTCAGAAAATCGTAGAGTTGATCAAAGTTCACCTGATGTAAGTCCTTTGTTTGGTTGACAATAGTGACATATCGTCCCCATTCTTCTGGAAGATTGTTGAGAAATTTGATGTTACTCAAGATAGTTCTGGGTGCCAACTTGTTTCTGATAAGCTCATTCATCAAAGTGCAAAACCTTCCATAGTAGGATTCAATGGATTCTCCTGGAGTTGATGTAAACCTCTCCCATTCAGTTAGCAGCTTGTTCTCCATGTCTTGTTTACCAATTTCTGTTCCATAACATAGCCGTGTAACACGTTCCCACATATCGTAAGCAGTTTCACAGCTATCTACTGCAGCAAAGATCTCTCTTGGTAATCCCAGTTGGAAAATGTGTATTGCCATGTCATCTGCTTCAACCTGTTTGCTATCCTTTTCAGTGTATTCTGATTCATATTGAACACGAAAAGATGGTGGGACGGGAGGTGTTGCATCAGGATTTCCAGGGTCTTGGACTTGTCGAGGCTTGAAGGGTCCATTCGTAATGGATTGAATCATGAGTTTTCCATTAGGTTTGGTCTTCATGTAGCGAAGCATACGACTTGTCCATTGAAGATATCCACCTTTTTCGAGCATAGGAGGACGGTTTTCGGCACCGGCTGCATGAATGTCTTGTTGAGTAGCCATTGATGAAGGTAATTTGTGATGAAGTTGATGTAGGATCGATTCAACGATAAAGGAGTTGTGTTTTGATGAAGATTAAGCTCGGTTGTTGTAGTTAAAATTGGGTCTAAAAACTTCAAAACCTCAATAACTTCTGTTTGAAACGTTTTTAGGACTCGAAGGTTGACCCGAATGAACTTTAGGTTAGTTCAGTCGGCGTGCCAATCTCCTCGTTCTCATGTTCGTTTTGATGGGTAGAACGCTGAAAACGGAGTTACGGTTCAAAAGTTATGGCCGTTTGAAGTTTTGCTTAAGATCTTACTCGTAAACTTGAGCTTAGGCATAGGATTTGGTGCTTAGGCGTAGGATTTACTTAGGCGTAGACTTACTTAGGCGTAGGATTCCTTAGGCGTAGGATGCTTATGCGTAGACTGATTATGCGTAGTATTCCGTATGCGTAAACGTTATCTTACGCGTAACCTTTAGGCTTAAGCGTAAGCTTATGCGTAAACTTAAATGCTTATAAGTAAGAAACCTTACACGTAAGTGTTAGCTTAGGCGTAGAGTGTTACTCGTAAGCTTTTATGCTTATGCGTAAACTTAGGGTTTTACCCAAAAATCCTTTACACTTATACCAGTGTAAAAGATATCCAAAGTCTAAGTGTTCCACAAACTTATCCAAGTGAGGGAAGCACTGAGTAACCGTTGTTGCACAAAGATGGTTCACCAAACGCTTAAGCGTAGGATTCACTTCTTACGCGTAGACCTTACGAGTAAAACTAGGGTTTTGACTTTTCTTATGCGTAAGAATAGGGTTTTGACTTTCTTGTACTTGGTTTCCTTACGCGTAAAATGCCCAGTTTAATGCAAAAACATGATTTTTTCACCCAAAAACACGTTTCCAAATGATTTCTTTTGCACAAACTTCTTCCAAAATACTTAAATAGCAATAAAAACTACAACTTTAACCTTAACAACACGTAAAAATCAAAACTTTATGAGAAAATCATACGGTTTTAGAGAAAAAACGCAACTTTTTGTGTAAAGTTTTAACAAAAAACGTAACACAACACTCCTAAACCATTGTTAGGCGATTGATACCAATTGTAGGACCTTGTTTTTCTCAACCTTATCACGAATACCAACCTTACCACACAAGTATACATCTGAAACCAAACACAAAGCTTATGTTATGCGTAAATAAAGAAAGACAAAGATGACAAAGATGGTGACTTGAAAGATATATGTGTGTCGTGTATGTTGAGAGAAATAAAGATGAAAACAAGAGCTTCTATTTCAAAGGAAAAACACATACAAACACACTCAAGCACACCCCTCAAATGAAACTTTGAGGGGTATTTAGACTTAAACACTAAACGCCCTAATGGGCTTGGGCTTGCGCTTGGATTGGACTTGGATTGGACAATAACTTACATAAGGCTATCTTAACATAACTATTAGCCATTTATCTTAGCCCAATCCACGAGCCCGTTGACTATTCTATTACGATATCTAACACACGTTACAAAGTTCCTAAACGTGAATGACCATCACTTCTATTAAATATTATTAAGGCTAACAAAAAAGGCCCTTTACGGTTTGAAGCAAGCTCCAAGGGCATGGTATGATACATTGTCAAAGTTTCTTTTGTCAAATGGATTCAGTAAAGGAGCAGTTGATCCCACATTGTTTGCCAAAAAGTCAGGCAAACACTTAATTCACGTTCAAATTTATGTTGATGATATTATTTTTTCCTTGACCGACCCTAATAAATGTGACCGGTTTTCAACGGAGATGGGCTCTAAACTTCAAATGTCTATGATGGGACAAATGTCATTTTTCTTGGGATTACAAATTTCACAAAGTCCCGGAGGCATTTTTATTAATCAATATAAATATGCTAATGAAATCTTAAATAAGTTTGGATTTGATTCTTGTGACCCTGTTGACACTCCCTTGGGGAGCGTACAAAACTGGATGAGGACTACTCAGCGATCATGGTTGATCAAACTAAATAGCATAGTATGATTGGATCCCTGATGTACCTCACAGCCAATAGACATGATTCTGTTCACTGTATGCATGTGTGCTAGATACCAGGCTAAGCCTACCAAAAAGCACCTTGAAGCGGTTAAACGGGTCTTTCGGTATCTCCAAGGAACCATTAGTATGGGTCTTTGGTATCCAAAGGATACCGATATGTCACTAACAGCCTATGCAGATGCAGACCATGCAGGGTGTCAAGATACACGTAGAAGCACGTTAGGAGGTACTCAGTTTTTGGGAGATAGGTTAGTAAGATGGTCTTCAAAGAAACAAATGAGTACATCTATATCCTCTACAGAGGCTAAATACATAGCCATGTCATCTTTTTGTGCTCAAATCTTATGGATGAGATCCCAATTACCTGACTATGGCTTTGTATTCAACAAAGTTCCTCTATATTGTGATGAAAAAAGTGCCATTGCTCTCTACTGCAACAGTGTTCAACACTCAAGGGCGAGGCACATTGACATTCGACATCATTTCATCAGGGAACAAGTGGATAAAGGTGTGGTTGAACTATATTTCGTAAGGACTGAATATCAGCTGGCAGACATCTTCACTAAAGCTCTTTCTAGAGAACGTTTTGAGTTTATCCTTCCATGACTTAGATTGAAGAGCCTACAACCTAAGACACTCAAACGTCTTTAGGAGGAAGACGAGGAGTAAAGGTGTTTCTTCATCTATTGTCTTGTATATATTTTATCAAAAACCAAAATTCAAAATTATAAAACCAACAAAAAGAAAAGAGTAAAACATAAAATTTTCAAAACCCATAAAAATCAGAAAATCTTGAAAAATTCATAAAGATTGTTTTTACTTATCATGTTTTCTGATTTCGATAACATCTACGGACTTAGATCTGTCATTTAATAATGGCACGGGTCTTTAGATGAAGTTGGAACAGAAGTAATAAATAATTTATTTTGCCAAAAAAAAATGAGATGGAGAAAAATGTTGGTTCATTGTCATTTCAGGCAGTAACCCGTTTTTTAAGAAAGGACAGAGCCATGCTCAATCTAATTTTAAAACATCATGCTCTGAGCCTAAAAACAAAAGTTAATGAGGAATGTTTATCGCCAAAAAGGCAAATTTTTACTCACAAATATTTTTTCTTCTAAATATTCTTCTGAAAAATATTTGTCATCTAATGAAAATAAAATTGCTTTGAAAATAACTCGGACTCAATTTTAAAAATCATCTGGACTTATCATTTGTAAAAATCTCTATCACTCAATCAACAACTTCGGTTATTGATTGAGGGGGAGAAAGATTAAATTAAAACAAAAAGGTTATTTCTCAAACAATTGGCACGAAAATGAGCAAGGTATACATTTGGATAACTAAAAAGAACATTCTTTTTTGTACAATTGGATCAAGACCAAGGCTAATGTTGTGTTTTCATAAGATTCCTAAGCATGCTTAATCATTGGAGATTAAAGTTTCATAATCTGATCCTTATCAGTTAAATGTTTTCAAAAGCAAGTCACACTTCTCCTCAAAAAGCTTTCAAAAATAATTTAAATCAATTGAGATCACAAATCTCAAAGGGTTTGAAAATTGTGATCAGGGGAGAATGTGTGATTTAAATTGGATATAAACTGATAATTCGATAAGTGGTTTAGAAATATAATAACAAGCACTCCTCCCTACATGTGCTAAATGATTTCAAATTTTCCATCCACATGCTAAGGGGGAGCATTTATCTTAAACCAAAAAGGATTGAAACGTGATTGATTTGTCTCAAAGTGCAGGTTCCCTCTAATGTGTGCAAAACTCTTTTGAATCTCGATGCACATATTAAGGGAGAGCAATCAAAAGAAAACCACATCCTTCCCAAAATGTTTTATCCAAAGTATTTAGAATATTATATTTTATAGAGGAAGTGATGATGATCATTTTAGAAAATGTTAATCAAGAACTGGATCTTTCATTCTCAATCTAAGATTTCAAAGTCCTCTTGCCTCCATGTACCAAAAGATTTCTAATACTTGAAGCACATGTTGAGGGGGAGCATTTCTAAAATATCAAAAACAATTAAGGTACAAAACGATTTGATTTTATATCACAAGTACCTTGATTGATTTTCAAATGGTTTTCAATTGGTTTCGAGGCAAAAAGAACAATACCAAAAGACTGACCAATTTAATTTATGCATTGGAGATATAAGGATGGTTAGGTTAGGTATTTGTTCCCATGATCCCACCAGAGCCGGTGGGAACTACCCAGGGACAATCCAATAGTTAGTGTAGAAGTCCTTAGGTATGATAAAAAAAAGGAGAAAAGTGAGAATACGGGAAGAGTATCGACTGAGATTGAGCTAGAACTGGAATAAACCCAACAAGGTTCTAGTCATGAAGTCTCGGTAAGCACTGAAGAGGTTGAAGAATGAAAAAGAATTGAATGTGAAAAGGGTGAAAAGAAATAGCCCTCCATTAATACAACCTTAGGGCAGAAATCGGGTTCAATTCATATGCTACTGGTCGTTACCAAGGTAACGCCGGTACTGAAGACAAGACGTCATAGACCCAGTGACGCACTGTAATAAAGTTCCTAAGCTACCCAAGTTCCACTTAAAAGAACTTGTTTCATTCTCACGGAGAACCTACATTATCTATTGACTTTCTCTTAGAGATTATCGATACTGAAGAAGGAGAGCCTCTCCCTAGTCTCCGGTATAGGAAACCAAAGTGCACTATTGAGTCTAGAGCCAAGAGATCGTCAATAAATCTTGTTAGGACACACAATTAATAAATTATTACTGTTTCACACAATGTGGAAAGTAAGAGTATATTTTGAGAGTCCTATGCATTATCCTTGTGGTATTTCCAGAACATCCGAGTGATATGTAAAGTATTCACAATGAAGATGGAAATCCCTCTAGAGCCAACATCAATCATGCTCTTGCTGGGTGAAATGTGAGATCTTCTCAAAAGACCAAACTTGTGACAACTGGATAGAAACGACGGGGCGATTCACTCTTGAATCAACCTTGGTCCAGGGAATGAATTGACGGATACCTTTGAAAACCTGGTCGTTGTGCTCAACAACTCTTTTCTCTAGCACATCGAATGTGTATTAACTTTTCAAAATAAAAGGGGTATTTATGATTGAAAATTGATGTTTTCCATAAAACCTTCGTTGTATTCAAAAAATCTTTCTATTAAGCAATACATGATTGTTTTTCAAATCATTTTTCATCAATCAGTGAATCTCAATTCGCCAGTTCACTCACTCTGTGTTGTCTTCTTTGAGACGTTCCGGTTTGAGAACGACTTGATTAGCTGCAAAACCCTGTCAAGGAGAATCTTCTGAATTCTACCTGATCACAGGCAGTACTTCTACTGATCAACAGGGAACCGTAGTTCTTGCAACCCCATTTAACGAAAGTGATCAAAGACACTTTCGTGTGCTTTATTGCTAACTGTTGTCTGCAGGGACACTCGACGGTTGCAGCTGATCAGAATTGAGAAGTCAATCCATTACCGCATGCTCACACATCACATTCACATTTAAAGAAATCATGATAAGTGCATATCTTCATGACTTGGCTCTGATATTTTCAAACCATGCTTCTGCTACGCTGCTAGAAATATCATGAATCAACCAAGCTTACGCTACTCTGATGAAAAGATACCATGATCCAAATCTGTGAGCATGTCGGTCCAATCGTCACAACTTCACATAAAGGCAATACAACAAAGGATGAGTCAAGAGACTTAACGTGGCTGATGATCTCTAAAAGGCTCAAAGAACAACCAATCCGTGGATCAGTTAAAGATCTCCACTTGATAAACAAAACATGCGAAACATGAAGAATCAAAGGCTACGAGCTATAGAGCAAGGAACTTAAACAAGAATTCAAGAACACCAAAATGTAATATCTGTTTGTAATTGAGGTGACCTCCCTTAGGGGGAGATTGTTAGGATTTAGAAAATTCGGTAGTTAAAGATTCGGTCACCTGAAGTATATATAATCGTTAGAAAGCTTGTAGTCGTAGTCATTTAGTAATAGATAGTGGTTATTAATGTAACACCGTGGAGGACGGATGGGTCTTTACCCACTGTATACCTGATCCACAGCCTGTAGGAGGCGTTTCAAGTAAGAACCTATAAATACCCTTTTCCTAGCAAGGCAAAGGGTTGGAGCTTTCAAAATACATTTTTCTTTGTCTTACTAAAGTTACCAACTTTCTTCACTTTCTCTCTCTAGAACCTAACTCATTCGATCCATATTTGTATTTGATGCAGGTTTTACTGACCAGGTTTTAATATTTATATTGTCTCATTATACCTAAGGTCTACCCTAATGCACTAACGGGCAGTGTACCCGGTCATGTGTAGTGTAGGATTCGGTAAAACCGAGGTCGTCCTAAGAGCTATGTGTGCAGATTTTAACTAAGTCTAGGTGTCACAGATTTTAAGGTTTCAAAGTTGTAATGATTAATTAACTACTAAAACAGGAAAAGCAAATAAAAGAAAGAAAATAAAGGCGAGGGTTGTGATCAATAGAGGAGAAGTGTGCTAACCTAGTTACTCATCCTATCAAGTTAAGTTCATGTTTAATTACTTCCAATTGCTTCAAGTGGGGGTTTAAGTCGCTAGGACAACATTTGGTCAGTTCGTCCTAACCTATCAGCAAAGGTTTCCACCGGAGATCAATAGGTGACCCCTTGAATGTCCAGCTAGTTTTAGTCCCCTAAGCCAAGTCATTAAGTTCCGCTACATGCAAGATTTGTAACAATGAGTGCCCGGTTTCTAGCATCTTAAACACTCATCCCTAACTTCTTAAGTTCATCCAAACGGTAGGTGATCAGGTGGTCAAATCGCACAAGCAAAGAAGGGTCGTCAGTTGGTCAATTCTTACCCTTCCCACTCAGTCTACCTACTTAGGGTCAGTTGGTCATATCTCCTAAGTAACTAGCCACTACTGTCATTCAAAACTACCGTAACAAGGGTAGCTACTAACAAACAATGCATGCATACACTAGAAACAATTATACGGAAGCAATGCAAACGTAAACAAAACAATTAAATAATCATAACTAGGCTAGCACCGGAGGTGCTTAGTCGCTCATATTAACTAAAACAATCGATTCAATGTTTAACATATCGAAATACATGAATTGAAAGTAAAGAAATGATAAATTGCTAATGCTTATCGTAGGGGAGTGATTTCTCCCTTGGAGATGGCTCCGTATGCTCCTAAAGATATGCCTTCAACCTTCTACCCACGTTCTCTGAATTGGGGTGTGAAGTGAATGATTAGAAATGCTGGAATTTGGGCGGTATTTATAGGCCGGATCTGGTTACGGCGTAACTTAAGTTGAGAGTCACGCCGGATCTGGTTACGGCGTAACTTAAGTTGAGAGTTACGCCGTAACATCCAATTCTTCGTATTATGCTCTAGAAAAGCTGGTTACGGCGTAACATCATGAATGAGTTACGTCGTATCTTCAATAAATAGTGGTTACGCGGTAATTGTGGAATGAGTTACGGCGTAGCTTGCAGCGGCGCGGAACATCATTTGACCTAATTAGTTACGACATAATCCAGGGATGGAGTTACGCCATAATCTTCAGTTTATTTGGTTTTCTGAGCCACGCTTCTGTTACGGCGTAATGTGAGAGGAGAGTTATGCCGTAACATCTTCAAAATGAGCATACTATCATATATCTTTAATAAACTCTCCAAATCCGCGTCTCATTAGCTCCAATGTTCGTAATTTACCTGAAAATGAAATATAGAGGAAAACAAGCGTAACTCTATATAAATGATATAAAATACAAGCATTATCGGGGGAAATTGACACTTAATATTCAGGACTATTTGATGTCATCAAATATCCCCCCACTTGAACTCTACTTGCCCTCAAGTAGACCTTATTACCTGGAAAATATAAGTTTACAAATCCCTTATGCTAGAATAAAATAAAGCCGAACACCTTATGAAATGAGAACAAAAAACAAAAATCTCTCAACTATTCTAAGTGTCAATTTCGGGGTGATCACTCAACGCACAGTCATAGCATGTATTCTATCATAAGCTTCGCAGTTACAGAAATCTCCACCACTAATGTAAGGACTAAACAATTCTTGAAGGCGATATGGGTAGACACGACAAAGGTTAAGGGTAAGTTGTCATTACTAACATCTCACAACGAAGTGGACCAAATCAATGATACATGACCAAATCCATGGCCAAGACACCAAAGATTGCTTGCTGCATCACCTAGACACGCTTCATGACTAAAGGGTAGGATAAGACATGGGATAAAATTGGTGTAAAATAAAATCAAGCAAATAATCTAAGTCTATACCCAAGTTATCACCACTTACCGTTCGTTCAAAGTTCAAGTTTCGAAGTTAAGAAACTGGATCATGATAATACCAGGTAGATGTACCATTAGAGGACGTCATGATGGGCACATTAACAACTCTATTCTTCAAATGTGACCGAGGTAGCCTACTTGATACTATCTCTATTGTAAGTTCATAGCATAGTGCTTATAACTTCGCACTTTACAATCAAATAACTATAACTATTTTTTTTTCGAATCACATCATCATTTTTTTTGTTTAATCATAACAACTAAACATAACATCCCTCCACTTGAGATAAAAAAAAATATGAGAATTTGGGGGGTCTTCAATGATCTTTAAAGATATGTCATCGACGAAAGCAAGATTACCGAACCTTTCCACTTGAACCTTGAACTTAGGCAAACAATGACTTCCCAATTACAAATAAAGACTACAGGGTAGGCTAAGGTGTAAGGGTGTAACGAAACAACATGTTGGGTGAACTAAATGAAAGGAATGGCTCATATTGGTGTATCCAGGGGTATCTTGGACTAAAGGTGAGTGCAACAAAGGGTTTAACATGGGGGTCGAGAAGTCGAGGTGACTAATCGATAGACACACAATGATAGGCTATTTGGGTGATAATCCTATAATACTGCCTTCTTAAACTGAAAAGTCCAAATACATCGAGCTAACTCAACATACCTCATCTAAAGTTTACAAGCTACCGGCACACTCATAATTTGGTGGATTTGGGGTAAAAATTTGGAAACGGATAAGGCTAATATCACCATATATATCAAGGGTTATAATGTGCTCGGCTAAGGTCTAATCTAGTTAGGTTAAGAAAAACATGTCAAAATTTTAAAAATGGCATAATTTTTCAAAATAAACTAGAAAAACAAGGGCAAAATAAACTTCAAGAGACAACTCTACTCCCATCCCCCCACTTGAAATGTACAAAGTCTCTTTTGTACTGAGCGTTAAATAAAGGTGAAGAGAAAAGTAAAATTAGAGTGAGAACTTCCCTGAAATTTGCTCCAAAAAGAAAGAAGGCCCACGAAAAGAATTGTGCCTTCGCATAAGCATCTACGAGCAAACTTCAATCCCTGAAATCACACTACCGACAACCATAATTCTAAAAAAGAAAAAGAAAAATGAAAAAGAAACCTAACTAACTTTCGTAGGAATCATGGTTGCATTTAGCGAATGAAATAAGCCTTTTAAACCACTTGGTGTCCCAAGTGGACGAGTTTAGTCTCTTGAGGTCTTACAGGGAACATACCCACAAAGTTCATTTAAAAACTAATACAAGGTTGTTGTGTTTAAAAAGAAATAAATTTTACTGATGATAGTTACGTCGTAACTCCTATGAGGAGTTACGCCGTAATTAATTGCAAAGCCTAGCAGACGCTACAGGAGTGTAGCTATGGCGTAACCATTGCATGGGATTACGCCGTAATTGGTAATGCTCTGAGAAGAACTACTGCAAGAAATATGTTACGGCGTAACCATAAGAACGAGTTACGCCGAATGTGGACAGATCAGTCCCCGCTCAGATGTGAAGCAACTTTTCTCCGTTTTCCTGCAAAAATGGTTAAAAACACAAAACCCAATAGAAATGAAAATAAAACAAATGAAAGGGATAATTCGGGTTGTCTCCCGAAAGAGCACTTTTCTTTATTTATGAATCTTTAAGTTAGACTCAAGACCAAGGGGCTTTATGGTGGCCTTTGGATTAGGCCAACTTCCTCCATATCCTTCATCAAATTATGTCTGACCCAGGCAAAATTTGTAGCGGTGCAGAGATATTCCTTAGTCTTGATCTTCCGAATTTTGCAAAACTTTTCGTCCGGCCCCAAGTGGTATCTAGTGAACTCATACTTTTCTGCTACAATTGGCGGCGGTTTTTTATATGAAATGCTAAGAAGCTTGCACCTTCTTTGCTCATGTTCTTCATCCTCTATGTCAGTTAACCCTGCTTCACTTTGTGGCACAAGGTGGTCCATGATTCCTTTTATGTCATATTTATTAGACATGCTATCAACTGATTCATCAATATGCCCATGTTTACATTCTTCTCTTGTGTCCTTGTTGTCATCATTAGTTAAGTCACCCGTATTTTGAGGAGCCTGTTCACATGGGCTATATTCGTTCATGAAATCCTTCCAAATTTTATTCTTAGTGGAAGCATCCACTTTTCCATATTTGATTTTAATCCAATCTCCTACTCTAACCACACTACTTCCCCCATTACAGTTGTTATCATACGGATTGCAGGAAGCCCAAGAATCCCCATCAATGGTTTTTATTTTCTCACACCAATGCTTTCGAGCAAAGGTGTTGTCCTTATCAATAGTCCCATGATCAGAGACTGAATTTTTATTTTCTTTATGATTTGCATCAATACCAGAGGTTTCACTGTGGCTAAGATTAGTCCAGATTATTATTTTAACATCATTTCCAACTTCCCCATACACAATTCGTAGCCAAGATTCGAATGTTATGCCTTTATCATTAGTTGAGGACCACATGTACTTATTGTTTTTTACTCTTTCCTTGTCATGCCCACCGTCACAGATGTCTACATAGGGGTTACATGAAGCCCAAAGATCATATCCTCTGTCATTGTCAATAGGGATAGCCTTGCACCAATGGTATTTTAATTTACGAAAGTACTTGTAATCAACTTTCTGAATTTCGGGCCAATCGTCTTTAGACTCAAGTTCTAGCACTGGATTGTTGTTGTCCATTGTTTTTTAGAAGTGGTTGCGACGTACTCTTCCACTGTTGTATCCTTCAACTTCATTTCCCTGCATATTCCGACTATTAACAGTACAGTGCTTGTACGTGATGGTGGTAGGAGCAATTTTATTTTTTCCTTTTCTTATAACAAAAACAGTTTCGATAGGGTGACATTTTCCAACGTCATCCATATTTAGGGTAAGTTTTCTATCATTTATTTTTAATGTTATGATTTTTTTGAAAATGTTCATCTTAGCCCGTGCGGTGGCCAGAAGGGGTCTACCCAAAATTAATGGAATGTCGAGATCTTCTTCCATGTCTAAAATTACAAAGTCGACAGGAAGTGTAAAGTTATTAATATTAATGGGCACTTTCTCAACTACCCCTGTAGGTATGCTCACCGTTCTATCAGCCATTTCAATCGTCATGCAAAGGGCTTTGACAGGACCAATATTTAATCTTTTTCACATGGAAAATGACATGATACTTATGCTAGCACCTAGTTCAGCTAAGGCATTAATATTATGCAAATTATTAATAGAGCAAGGGAGAATGAAACTTCCTGGGTCTTTTTCCTTTAGATGGATCTGATTCAGGATAACTGCTAAACATCTGGCATTTAACTTTACTTCATTTTCCATAACAGCTTCTATTTCCGTATGTTGTTCTTTCTCCAGAAAGCTTGTATTGTCATCTTTTATAATTGCTTGTTTGGGGAAGCCAGCAAGTTCCTCTTCATCGTACCTGAGAGGGGTGTAAAGAGGTTTTCCGTTATTGGAAAATATGGCTTTACACAAACTATCATCACTTGAGCTTTCTTTATTAAATTCATTTACTCTTATCCCAGATTTCTTTTTGGTGTTTCTAAACCCTCATGACGAGCAAGGAGGGTGGCACTTGTTTCTTGAAATTTTTGGAACAATGTGTCCCTGTCACTCGGTATCATCCTCCAAATATTTATTTATTGATTCTTCAAGTGAAGGTTTTTATTCCTTGTAGTAATTCCGATCATAACCATGATGGAAGGGTTTTCCTTTTCCATACTTAACCTTTTCGATTTTGGGACTTATGCTCTCCATAGGTCAATCTCTAGCTAAATGTCCTCCTCCACATATATCGCATCCTACTAGAATAGCATGAACATTTTACTGAAGCTTCTTCCTATCTCTTCCAAGGTTTTCTAATTTGCTTGCGATGGCGACAATGCATTCAGAATTTCTGTCTAGGCTTCTTTGGTTTCCTCCATCATGCCATTTTTTAGAGTGATCAGCCAGTTTTTGAATGGCTTTAATGGCAATTGTAGGGGTCATGCTCGGAATTGGTCCTTGGTATTCCAGCATCTGTCTTGTAGTTACGTTGACACCTTTGTAAAAGATGTTGACCTTTTGCTGGCTGTTCAGGTCATGAGTTGGACATTTGTAGAGGAGATCGTTGTATCTATCCCAGACTTGATACAACGTCTCATTGTCATCTTGTTTAAAATTATCTATTTCCGCTAGTTTTCTTGATACTTTAGAAGGTGGGAAATATCTTTGAATGAAGTATCTTTTCAGGAGGGCCCATGTATCAACTGCCCCAGCTGGTAATCTATTAACCCATCTTTTTGCAGCTCCAGTAAGTGTGATGGGAAAAATTTTGAGCATAACTGCATCCTTCGACACTCCTAGCGTATTGAACATGCTAGTAATATATTCCACATTTTCGATGTGTTCGTGAGCATCCTCTGTAGTATTTACAGAAAAAGGATTTGCTCTTAATTCCCTCATGAATTGTGTTCTTATCTCGAAATCAATATTCTCCCCAATATTCGGTCTAACGAGCCTCGACCCTTGTTCTTCTCTTGTCAACGCCAAATATTCCTCAAGAGTGAGGCCATCAATGTTGACAACTTACATGGTACCTGAAACTCGAAAAGAGATCGTAAGAAATTGAGAAAATTTAAAACAAAACAGAAATGAAAGACTAAATGAAAATCCTAATATAACTCCCCGGCAGCGGCGCTAAAAACTTGATGCAGGTTTTACTGACCAGGTTTCAATATTTATATCGTCTCATTATACCTTAGGTCTACCCTAATGCACTAATGGGCAGTGTACCCGGTCGTGTGTAGTGTAGTATTCTGTAAAACCGAGGTCGTCCCAAGAGCTATGTGTGCGGATTTTAACTAAGTCTAGGTGTCACAGATTTTAAGGTTTTAAAGTTGTAATGATTAATTAACTACTAAAACAGGAAAAGCAAATAAAAGAAATAAAATAAAGGCAAGGGTTGTGATCAATAGAGGAGAAGTATGCTAACCTAGTTACTCATCCTATCAAGTTAAGTTCACGTTTAATTACTTCCAATTGCTTCAAGTGGAGGGTTTAAGTCACTAGCACTACTACAAAAATCGTCATAGAGACCGGTTAGAATGGCTCATGGAGAGTGGTTTCGGAGCCAATCTCTATGAGGGGGAATCTCTATGATTGAAATACATAAAAACTGGTTCAGCAACCGGTCTCTATTAAACGCATCAAGACTGGTTATTAGCTAGAAAGTAGTCTTTATTATAGAGTAAACACACAAGACTTTTTTTGTGAAAATAACATAGAGACATGTGCCTATGATAAAAAACGGTCTCTATTATATTCTTTTATTTTAAATGGGATGTTTGGGATTGCTTATTAAAGCTAATGATAGGGGTTGTTTGGGATGGCTTATTAAAGCTAATGATAGGGACTGTTTGGGATTGTTTGTTGAAACAGCTTATCAAAGTAAGCAACTTGAATAAGCAATCTCAAATAGTCCCTACACAAGCAATTTACTTAATAAGCAATCCCATATAGCTCATATAAGCATTAATTCAATAAGGATTCCCAAAAAGCCCCATGAATCATGTATTTAGAATAACATTCAAAATTACCAAAACAAAAAATATCATTAATAGGTAAAAACAATCAAACCAAAATTTCTACTAGTTTTTAACATAAGCAACATCAAGGGCACGGTCTTCAAAGAGCTTTATTAACAACACAACATACTGCACAATGAAATGTGTCAAAAATCATATATACATAAGCTAGCCTTTATATGTTAAATTTCCGCAATCAGGTACCTATTTCTACATATCCCCCAAACAGTTGTTGTGTACACATATAGGAGAGATCGAACAGATCAGCAGTACAAACCATAGCAGGAGCGATGAGCTGCTTGCTCGTCAGACAACAAAGTCAAGTTAAAAGGCACAGATGCAGGGCCTCACTACTAGCTTCTTTTATGTCCGGCCAATTATTAAGATGTTGAACACAATATCTTCAATGAAAGAAAACTTGCACACTGCTTAGATTATGATAGGAAGTACTGTTACTTACCTAAGGTGAACAACTTGTTCAGGTTGACAATCGAGACAAGCATCTATCACGTCATCAGAGGTTTCTTTCTCTGATTCAACTTCATAGGTTGACAATAAACGTCTCTGCAATAATTATTAATCATCAGAAAAAAGTGGTCAAAAGTACAACTTAAACACATCCAAGCAGAAAAAAATCATTCCCCCTCCCTTTCTGCAATAAAAACTTATTTGGTAAAAGACAATCTTCCCCTCATTGTGGAATGATGCTTGGAAAGTACTGGCTCGACTGTAATCGATTAGCAAGTAGTATAATAGGCATCATGATGTAATGCTGGTTTCTTGAAATGTGTGTGTGTGTGTGTTTTGTGTTCCCTAAACTGTAAGGTGATCAAATTAAGTTAAGCAATCTTACATGATCCTCAAAAGTAGGGCTGGTCAAGTTGATGGAGAGGTTTCTCATTAGCAGCAATACCTAACAAAAGGGGAATGGAAAAAGGACCAAATCGGCAACAATGCATAAAAAGAGGAGAATATATGCTATCATATTAGCAGCAGAGGCTATAAGTTTACATAACATACCGTTTCAACATCAGTGTGGTCCATCTTCTTCAGCCTGTAGATGGCCACGGTTTTGGATCAAAGCCACTACCAATAAAGCCATATACTTGAGCAAAGTCGAGAAGAGCTGCAGAAATGAGCAAAGAACATCATAAATCTTGGGGTGAAAAGATTGACATTCACGTTGCAAAGAATTGAATTATGATTTGGTCCGACAATGATAAAAGCATGTTATACGGTTATACCAATCACAAGAAAGACCATATGGTGAAATTCAATGTTCCATAGACTCTCATGGCCAAGGGGTAGAGAAACGCACATAACTAAGCCATACAAGTCAATAACTTACCTCTTAGTTGAAGCCCGTGTGACCTTTCATCATCTATTTCGTTTCATGGTTGTGTTTGGAGAACGGTCTCATTACTGCTGCAACAGTTATTAGCTGTTGGTTGGCCTGCGGATACCCTGTCATCTGTAATGTACAAAAGTCACGATAGTAAATATCAAGACCCGAGTATAAGCAAAAAGGTAAATAATAGATACCATGTTACAATAAGCATATTAACCCATATGGATGGTTTACCTTTTACCACAGTAGGATTATGGATTTGAGAAGAAGCAACTGCAGTGGAGCTTTCACAAGTTTAGAATTTGTTCCCTAGTATATATCCAAGTTCACTCTAAGCATTTGATGTTTGAAAAGATGGCGTAACTTGTGAAACCAATGGAATGGTCAATAGTAAAATAATAAACTTATCCGTCAGTAATAAAGATTATGACTAGTGAAGGTAATAACATTGTTTCACACTGACCATTTTTTTGCCTTTTGCGGATATGAATGAGCAGCTTTCCTTTTAGGTTGAGGGGGAGGTAGATGTTCATTAGCGCCACTTTTTTGGACCTTTAAAAATTACTTCGGCATGACTACGACCGCAAATGTTGTTTTCCATTTGACAGGTATACTTATTAATTTGATTATGCATCCTTAAACATGGGAATAAAACAAAGCTTGACATGACAATGTAAAATTGTTTGATCATATTTGAGAAGATGAATTCTTCTAATACTAACAAGAAGCTGATGCATACTCCTACTCGAAGAGAGAAAAAAAACTGCAAAAGTAAAGAAATTGCACATAATGTACCTGAATGACAGTCTTTGAACCTATAAAAGCTTCAATTTTCTTCCAATCACGATCAAAGCTATATACCAAAAAATCAAAAAACAATCAGGTAACTAATTACTATTGTGATTAAAATAGGATGGATGTTCAGTTGTTCACTATTGTGTCCAAGCCTAGCCTTGTTTGAATACAACTATCTATTCTTAGGTCAAGAGTATCTAGAAAGAGTCAAGAAGGATATGTCCTAAGTCCCAACTGAATTGAAGGGAAATGAGGACTATATGTCTGTATGGAGTTTAAATTTGGGCAAAAAAAATTAATTGCAATCGACACTAGAACAAGAGATTATTGCACCTAAGAACCCTAACACATTCGACAATAATTCGAGATAAAAATTAACCTGTTGTTACGAGACGACCACGATAAAATTAATAAACCATTACATCGTAGAACAAATATCATACCCTTGAATGCCCTAATTTTATCTCAGTATCATAGAAACAATACACGATTTTTTTATTATTTTTTTTTGTTCGATTGCAGATGTTAATAAAGGTTTTGGATAATAGGGTTGGGAAGGAAAAAAATGTAGGGATTATGGAGCCAACCAAGTAGATGAATGTCGATTTAGAGTTAGAAC
Source organism: Chrysanthemum makinoi (assembly GCA_910596185.1). Classification (NCBI taxonomy): domain Eukaryota; kingdom Viridiplantae; phylum Streptophyta; class Magnoliopsida; order Asterales; family Asteraceae; genus Chrysanthemum; species Chrysanthemum makinoi. The sequence continues at coordinate 38,414,129 of OU343224.1, read as the reverse complement.
TTTATATGGGGGGATTTTGGGTAACGAGTAAAATTTTGTATAACTTTTAAAACATTTTTGGAAATTTGGGCACGACAGTTTTTGGGAAATTTCGTATGTATAATTCAATTTGAAAATGGAAAATAGTGTAAGGTCTTTTAAGTTTTAACCATATAAAATACTTACTTTTGTAATACGTAGTATTAAATTTAGCTCTAACATTGTGTAGTTTAATACGGAGTATATTTAAAACATTATACATAAAGTATGTCCATTTCATGTATGTCGTCCAAAACACTTCTGATTATCAAGGGGTGGCAATTCGGGTTGGTGCGGTTAACGGGTTTGTAGGTCGACCAATGTAAATCATTTAACCAGTATAATAAATTGTATATACTATTTTAATTTTTGAAATAAATCATAAATGGATTCGCGGGTCGACCCGTTTAACATATATCCCAACCCGAACTTGACCTGTTTAATAAACGGATTAGATGGATCGACCCGAACACGATTGAAAAAGATTCCTTATTAGTATGGATCGACCCGTTTAACATATATCCCAACCCGAACTTGACATCATGTTAAATAAATATTCCTTATTAGTATATTTATTTTGTTAGTATTTTTTAATTACATAATTGAAAAAGATTGGAGGGAATTGTTGCGCCAATTATTTTGGCATATGTTGAATAGGCAAAATGATAGGAATTTCACGGGCAATAGAGGAGAGAATAAAATGACACTTGCATGACCGGTTTTTATATAAAGAACCAATGTCTATGTCATTTTTATTATGGAGATCGGTTAATACCTTTCTAGCCCGCTAATTTTTAATTATAGAAACCAGTTTTTGTAAAACCAGTCTTTATTTAGGGGTGTTTATAGGCTTTTTTGTAGTAGTGTAGGACAGCATTTCGTCAGTTCCTCCTAACCTATCAGCAAAGGTTTCCACAGGAGATCAATAGGTGACCCCTTGAAAGTCCAGTTGTTTTTAGTCCCCTAAGCCAAATCATTAAGTTCTGCTACATGCGAGATTTGTAACAATGAGTGCCCGGGTGCTAACATCTTAAACACTCATCCCTAACTTCTTAAGTTCATCCAAACGGCAGGTGATCAGTTGGTCAAATCGCACAAGCGAAGAAGGGTCGTCAGTTGGTCAATTCTTACCCTTCCCACTCAATGTTAGGATTTGGAAAATCCAGTAGTTAAAGTGTCGGTCACCTCAAGTATATGTAATCGTTAGAAAGCTCGTAGTCGTAGTTATTTTATGTTAAGTAGTATTTAGTTATGTAACACCGTGGAGGACGGACGGGTCTTTACCCACTGTATGCCTGATCACAGCCCGTAGGTGGCGTTTTATGTAAGTACTATAAATACTCTCTACCTCCCAAGGTAGAGAGTTGGTGCTAATAATAAGATTTTTCTTTCTCTCACTAAAGTTCCCAAACCTCTAACTTTCTCTCTCTAAAACTCATCTTTTGTACGCCTACTTTGGTTATGGTTTGATGTGTATGTGAAATCCAATATGTTACAAATGGTATCAAGAGCCATGGTTAGATCATCTCTTACATATCTTTGGATTTCTACTGGTTTTTAGGTGGTTTTTTAGTTTGACAAAGTTTAGTGGTTTTTGCATCATTTGGTTGATTTCTAGTGTTAAAGTTTAGATTTTGATTGTACTTTTGTGTTTAGGATCATCATAAGTGTTTAGGTTTTGATTTGGAAGGCTTGAATCATCGTGGTTGGATTGTTTTTGGATTGAAAAGTGGTGTTTTTGAATTTCTTCATGCTAGCGACTTGAGTCACGGTGTTCTTTTCTTGGTAGCGACTTGCTTTGTAAGTCTGTAGCGAGTTGTAGTGTATTGTGGTGCGACTTGGTGCTTAGCGACTTGTCTATTGAGACAAGCCGACAAACAATACAGTTAGTGGATTCTCCACTACGGGTAGCGACTTGGTGAAGGTAGCGACTTGCTTTCAATTTTGATAGCGACTTGTTCTTTAAGTTTCAGAGCGACTGGTGGTAGCGATTTGGTCCTTAGCGAGTTGCTATTTAGTGACTTGACATTTTAGCGACTTGGTGCATAGCGACTTGCTGTCAAAATTTGTAGCGACTTGGGTACTTAGCGACTTGTTTTGTTATTACTTAGCAACTTAGTACTTAGCGACTTGGTTCAAGGATTACTAGCGACTTGGTTGACTTTTGTGAGTAATACGGTTTTCTCCTGATTTAGTAAAATCCCATGAAAGAATCTATTTCCCGGTTTAATCATTGAGTTATAAAATCCCGTGTAATCTGTTAACATGTCTACCAACGGACCTACAATCATCTCCATCGTTGTAGAGGATGTTCAAGCACTGGTTCAGATTTGACTCGCCCACCTATGCTTGACAGAATCGACTACGACTCTTGGGCGCAAAGAATCAGATTGTACTGTCTTGGAAAGGAAAATAGGGTCAACATTCTCAAATCGATTGATGAAGGACCTTATCAGATTGAGACTACAAGAGACTTAATTGATACAACTGCAGATGGAACAATGATCTATGGAATAGACAGACCAAAGACATATGATGAGCTCAATGATAAAGAGAAAAAGAGATTCGATGCTGATATCAGGGCTTCTAACATCGTACTTCAAGGTCTTCCAAAGATATCAACAAGCTTATCAATCACAACACCGGCCAAGGCAAGGTGGGATAATGTCAAGATGCTTCTTCTCGGTTCGAATTAACTGTGGAAGACAGATAATCACAACTTTATGATGAATTTGAGCACTTCAAAATGAAACCAGATGAGAGTGTCTATGAGTACTATGTAAGATTCCATAAGCTTGTGAATGACATGGGGAACATCGAATGAGGAAGCCATGCCAAACATTCAGCTAAACTCTAAATTTGTGAACAACATGAATCCCGAATGGCACAAGTTTGTCACCTTTGTGAAGCTAACCAAAGGATTGAAGAATACAAAATATGAGCAACTCTATGCCTTCCTTTTTCAGAATGAGAGACATGCTATGTTTGAAAAAGGATTCTTGATCAGTTCAAAACCAACCAGGGAGAGACAAGCTCATCAAATGATTCAACTGCCTTCCACTCAAACATTGGAATTACCACCAAAGCATCTCAAGTTATACCCATGGGTGATGGCAATCACAAACTCATTCCCGATCCAAGATTCAAACAAGATGACGCTGATGCAGTCGTGGGACACTTCATTAATCAACTGGCTCTTATGGTTAAACAAAACTTGACTCTCAGTCCACATACCAACAGTCTTCACACCAACAATGAGATCAGAACTACATCCAATCTTCACAATCATGCTCTAGTCGAGATGGAAGGTTATGGTGCAACCAGTTCAAGAAAGCAAGACATTGAACAAGGAAGAGGTGGAGCTGGTAGAGGTTATGCCGCAAATCGAATAGGGAAGGAATGGAAACCGAGGTCAAGCAAAGCCAATCAAATTTTACAACTGTGGTGGTGAAGGACTCATTGCAAGGAACTGCACATCGCCAAAACGCCCTCAGAATGCAGAGTACTTCAGGGATAAGATGTTGGTTGTTCAAGCTTAGGATAATGGTGCAGCTTTGGATGAAGAAGAGTTGTTGTTTCTTGCTTGAGGAAATGCCAAGACATATGATGCTGAGATGTGGATGAGCGTACCAATTCAGGAGATAGGCAAAATCATCGAATGCCTTTCAAGTCGCTGATTGTGATGCATATGACTTGACGTTGATGATGAACCTATCTGACAAACAATTTTCATGGCTATCATTTCTCCAATGGTCTCTCCTAAAGTCTCTTCTTCACCACAAGCTGGTCCATCCAAAGACAAAATCATTTCTGAGGTATTAAAACTATACGATGATGCTGATGTGCAAAAGATGCATGACAAAGTACAATCAACTGAAACTATTGAGTCAAATATTGAAAATATGGTAATATCAATGTTGTCCCATATGATCAATATGTGAAACAAAGTGAAAGTGAGGTCGTACCAAGCGATGCATCTTCTGCAATAACGATGACTATGTTTTTAATGAATACACTGCATGTGCCCCTGATGATTCTGTTATCTCTGAACTTAATACCTATAAAGAACGAGTTGCCATTTATGAACAACGTGCTAAGTTTGAGCTAACTACTCGTGGCGGGGAGTTGGATAACCAACTGTGTACAATTATTAGAAAAAGTAATTTTAGAGAAGAAGTGTTAAAACAAGAGTTAAACTCCTTACAAGAAAAGCTTTCTAAAACTGCTAAGCAAAAACAAGAACTTCAAAAAATGTTAAAGTGCTTAAGCAGGAATTTCATGCTAAGGAATCAAAACTTTTGAATGATTTTTCCAATCTAAAAACTTTGAAGAACAAGCTTGAAAATAAGTTGTATGTACAAGGGAATACCATTCAGATTGCTCACATGGTCACTAAGCATAGAGTTCTAAGCGATAAGCATAGTGTTCCATTATAGATAAACCCAACCCTGAGTACGGTAAGATAGCAAAAGCAGCTCAAAATGTAATCTATGATGGCAATGAGATTCTTAAACCTAGACAGAAACCTTGTTGCGTTGAGTGCACGAGGAGAAGATAGAAAATTAGATGATGCATCTAGGAGAAAATGAATAAGAAGCTAGAAGATCCTGAATGTAAAAAGAATATCATAACGATCAAACCCCATGATTACAAGAAGGAAAACTGGATTTCCTTAAACAAGTTTAAGCCTCAAACGTTGTTAACACCTGAACAAGTGTTCTGGAAAAAGGACCTAGATACACAAAAAGCAGAGAATCTTGTTGTTACAAACCCTCCCCTTAGGAAAATGCCTGCAGTAACTGTGTATCCTCCAAATACGCCAATGCATTTAGTTCCTAGAACTATTGCCACTAAGAGCAAGACCTTAATCAGTCAATATGTTATTTTTCAACTATTTGTCTATTTTGAGGAAACTTGTAAGAAAAGGATCACACCCACTGGGATAACTGAAGGGGAAAGGGGTTTTGAGCAAACAAAAGAATGCTATTTAACTGAGGTCATGCCTTTCTTTAAACAACTAAAAGATCATTTTGAGAGTCTTAAAAAGGCGATAGATTTAGATATTAAAGGAATGGAAAAGGAATTTGATGCAATGATAGTTGAGGTTAGTGACTATGAGCGAGCATTAAAATATAATGAGATTGAGAGGAAAAACTTGCATACCTTGAATGAGAATCTTATTTCTGAATGTATTGCTCAAGATGTGTTTTACACTGCTACAAATTGTTCCATTAATGATTCTCAATTTCATGAATTATCATTTGCTCGAAAGTCTCCCATGATCATGTCATTGAGCTTGAAAAAACTAACTCTAAAATGCATGATAAAGTTGAACAGATGATCATGATAACTTGTTGAAACAGTTTTCTAAATTGGAAGTTGAGCATCTTGCTTTGCAATTAAAATATCAACATCTAAAAGAAAATGTTAAAACCTCAAATATCAAGACATCCTTGGATGTTCCTGAATTTAATGCAGTTTTTGAATTTTGCAAACATGATGAACAGATTCGAGCTCATTGTAACACGATCAAAAAGTTGAAAGCCCAAATCTCTCAATTAAAGGGTGAAAAGAACAATGTGACTGGATCCCAAATGCCTCCTCCTTTAGATTCTCAATACTCTCAAACTTCTCATCTTCAAAACTTAGTTAATGCCTTACAAAAGGAAAACGAGAGTTTTCTAGAAGAAAATGAAAAAGTTAAACGACACTTTAAAAAGTTATATGATTCAATGAAAGTCACTCGTGACCAAAACAACGAAAAAATAACGTCTTTACAAAAAGAAATTGAGAATATGAGAAGTCAGGAAAATGGGAAGCCGCCACTTGTTTTAATAAGAATGTTGTATCAAAGTCATCCTCAGACCGCAAATACACCGTGATCTTAAATACATTCCTCATCATCTTAGGAATAATGAACCTGCGTTTCATGACTATTGTGCTCACCTTAAGGATAGTCTAGAATGTCTCCCTGAGATTGTTGAAGAGGACTTCATTAATAAACCTCTTGATAGAGAAATTAGGTTTGCTTGCCTCCAGGCCAAACGATCTCAAGAGCTGCTAGAATGTGTAATTGCAACATATCCTAAATCCTTAGGTGCAAAAGGCAAAGCTGTGATACCTTATTCTATGCCTAGTGCCAAGCATTCAAACCATTCTAGGCCCAGTTTTAAGAAAGTGATCATCAATGTGCCTTCTAGTAATACATACCCTTGCACATCGAGTTCAGGAATGCAAAATGTAGATCAACCAACTAATGTTCCCATAATTCCTTCTACAGGAGTAATCAGTGACATTAAAGCAAGCGGGTCAAAGCCTCCAGGCAATACCAAGCAAGATAGGACCTCGCAAGCTAAAAATGTGCATTGGAAGAGAGTAGAAGATCAACCTAGGAACTTTAAGTTTGAGTTGAATAAAACGAATCGTGTTGATTCTAGTATTAGCCATAGGCGTACTGTAATTAATTCGAATTCTGATACTATTTGCAAACCATGTAATGATGTCGACTTGAATTCTGTTGCTAATCATGATTATGGTGTGAATGCTTTGTCTAATGCTGTCAAATACCCTGTTATAATTGTTAATGCTAAAAATCATGTATTGGGTTTCTTGATTTGATGATACAAAACAATAAAGAATGAAACATCAAGGGCTTAAAGTGACAAAGAAGAAATCTACAAAAAGATGGAAGGACTTGATTGCAAAAGAAGATTTATTATTTAGTCCTTCATAGTATTTTGTAAACCCTAATCCTCTAGTATATAAAGAGGACATGGGATGTAGGTTTTAATAATTAAGTCTTCCATCATGTAGTCATTAAAGGTGTGTGTGTGTAACCTAGACGTGTTCCTATAAACGTCTAGGGTTAGAGTTTGTTTAGTTTAGCCTCAAGGATCTTTGATCCCTGTTACAAGTTTAGTGTAACCGTATTATTCTGATCAAATAATAATTAAGGCTTGGAGTGATTACTAAATATAAACCTTGTTCATAATAACGTTAATTCTTGTATTGAATATTCCACTTTTGTTATTGTGTTTCCTAGATAAGATGAGGTATAAACAACCTCGAGCTACAACGATTCACAATTGGTATCAGAGCTCGGGGAGCTCGTTACATAGGGATTCGCAAGGTTTTATTGGTCGAAGAATGGCGAAAGATTGAAAAAATTCGAGTCTGAAAATTTTCGTATATGTTTCTGCAGCACTGTTTTGAAACGATCATAACTTTTTCGTTAACCGTTGGATCGTGACGAAATTTTAGGTTGACATTCTCTATATAGCCATCTAACTTTCCACCGAAGGGATCTTTGATTTGAGCTTTTATGTGAATGTTACAGGCTGTCGAAGTTGGCTGCAGAGAGAGGTTTGAAATATTTGAATTTTTATGAATTTTAGGGTTTTTATTGCATGTTTATTGTTGTGTACTGATTAAGTATATGTAGAGTTGAGGTATCTTGCGTATAATGTTTATCTAAATCAGTATCCAAGTTATATGAGATCAATTTAAAACCCTAGCTTCAACATAGAAACCCTAGAATCAATTGGTTCTTTGCATTGTTCGAATAAAACAATACTACTGCTGCAATATAATGGTTTATAATAGTTTCACATGATTGATTTACAAGCTAATTCTACTATTCGTTGGAGTTGGGTTAGTTCGAGAAGTATACTCCATATTGAAGAGATATTTGAGTAGGCTACTGTTGCTGCTCGTTCCATGTTTACTAATGCTTTTGCTCATTGATGTTAATGCTCAATGTGTGGAACTGATTTAATGATCATAAAGTGGATATATGGTTACTGATGACACTACGAAACTACTGACGCTATTGGTTTGTTAGTAAGGAGTTATTCATGTTGCTTATTCAGTTCATGGTTTATGCTGCTCTTGATATCGACACTCATTACTACTGCTCGAGGTGAACAACTTATGCTTTACTCGTAACCACTGCTGGGCTTCTCGATAGGTAACCACTGCTAGTATCGCTTTTTACCACTGCTAATGTTCGGTTCAACTGCTAGTTATGATATCTCGTTCCTACTGCTATGTTACCACTGCTTGTTGCTAAGGGTGAAGTATACTATTCGTACATGTAAGTGCTGCCAAGGGTAGTTTTATCTTGAGTCTATGAAAGGGCAGTTGGTTAAATAATATCTATTGAAGAAAACGTATCATGTGCTCATCTAAACTTGCATGGAAATATTAATTAGTTGGGAAATTCTATTGTGGGTTGCATGGTACTCTAACTGATCGAGAATATAAGGGTTGATTTAATAAATGTGCACGACATTGTAGACCAGATAACTCATTATTTTTATCGGATTAAAGGTGTACTAATCTGTACGTTACTTGTGATTGGTGAGTTGTTTTGAGGTTTCTGAGTGTAAGGATTTGTGATTCGTTTGTGGAAGATGGATTTTTAGTATTGTTCGATATGGAGAATTACTACCGCTGCTTGATATGTTTCTACTGCTAGCATTATATTTTTCTGCTGCTGCGCGTCAAGTTGCTACTGCTAGTGGTGTCCGAGAAAATTTTCTACTGCTAATGTTATCCGATATATGTTGTTTCTAGTGCTAATTTTCGTCGATATCGGATAGTACATGATTTTTGGTTCTCAGATAAGGTTGAAGTTAGGTTATTGGTTTACACACACAAGAAAAGGAGTTTGGTTATTTGTTCTTCAATGTTTTAAAAAGGCTCGATTTTGGATTTATTAGATTAGTTGATTACGAAGAAAGTTGATTATCACTAATTTGATGTTGTAGTTGAGTTTCACAGGTTTGTGTTCTTATCATATCTCAAAGTGGGTGTTACACTTTGTAGATAACTTGTTCGTGCTTAAAGGATGTTGACGAACACTTGCAAAATCTAGTTTTCATAGGTCAAGGGGTGGATAGATGAAGACCTAGTTAACTATCACTTAAAGGAGTTACATTATAGTGCTCAGTGTCTCATTGAAGATGAGGATTTTGTCAAGAGGTTGCGATCTACTTATATTTTTGGTTGTGGTATAAGTTCGACGTTACGTGGATACTACAAGACATAAGACACAAGTTTGGGTTATTTTACTTATTTATCAAGTTCGCTATATTTGGTTTTCTTCACAAGTGATCATTACAAGGAGCTTACAGATTTGAAGAATCGTTTGATATTCATGCACCACTCAAGGGGAAGTTTCTACTGTTTATATTTCCTATTTGTTGATAACAAAAAGGGGAAGAGATATTGGAGTGGGATGGCATTGATTAAGGGGAATAAGGAAGACAAGAATGTTTCATTCATGGTGAGATTTAATAATCTCAACTTCAGCTACTTCGTCTAGGGAAGTTCGTACAAGAAGAGTGTTTGTTTTGTCATCATCAAATAGGGGAAGATTGTTGGGTTTCTTGATTTGATGATACAAAACAAGAAAAAATGAAACATCAAGGGCTTAAAGTGACAAAGAAGAAATCTACAAAAAGATGGAAGGACTTGATTGCAAAATAAGATTTATTATTTAGTCCTTCATAGTATTTTGTAAACCCTAATCCTCTAGTATATAAAGAGGACATGAGATGTAGGTTTTAATAATTAAGTCTTCCATAATGTAGTCATTAAAGGTGTGTGTGTGTAACCTAGACGTGTTCCTATAAACGTCTAGGGTTAGAGTTTGTTTAGTTTAGCCTCAAGGATCTTTGATCCCTGTTACAAGTTTAGTGTAACCGTATTATTCT
>OU343224.1:38343343-38404295 GCA_910596185.1 Chrysanthemum makinoi | reverse complement strand
TTTATATCATATTAATGCCAAAACACTGGAAAACACTCAGTAAATGCTTCAAAATGATAAAAATATCACAAACAAGTGTTTTATATGTTTTAAATGCAAAAACATCAAAATCTAGTGAAAAACATATCAAGTTTGCATAATTGCGCTTTAGTCCCCAAGTTTCAAAAGTTGTCAAAATTAGTCCCCGTAATTCAAAAACTTGTAAAATATCATTTAGGTCCTTGGATTCACAAGTTGTTCAAAATAATCCTTTGAAGTTTAAAATCACAAAATTACAACTTTGGTCCCTCAACTTGGCAAAAGTGTCAAAATATCCTTAAGGTTTTAAAATTGGAAATTGATCAAAATAAACCTTGTACTATTAATAAATGACATAATTGGTCCTTCATGATAACTTTGGAGAAAATTACAAGTTTGGTCCCTAGAGTTACAAAATTGGCAATTTTAGTCCTTGGACTTGTAAAATGGAAAAATCAATATTGGTCCTTGTACTAATCAATATTTCAGTGTTTAGTCCTTATGATAGCCTTGGAAAAGCTACAGTTTCAACCCTTCATGTTTTGTGGAATTACATTTTAGTCCTTGGTTATTTAAGCTTCTAAACCAAACGGACTCTATTATAACTCAAGCCCAATCCAACCTCGACCCTACCAATTATTTAAAACAAGAAAACCAAGCCACTGTAGTAATGTCTCCTTCACCCCTCCTCGAAACCTGTGTGGTTTTACCACCTCACCACCACTTTCCACCTCACCTATCTTATCCCCCCACTGCTTTTACATTCCCTCCACCTCTACATCAATCCAAACCCCATTAATGCGTAAAACCCACCCAAGACTTTTTGGCCAAAAAAGTGAAAATCAAAGGATGTGATCACTTTGGCCTATCCAATGGTGGGAAATGATCAGAGGAAAGAGGAAAAGCTTTTTGATATCTATAGAAAGAAGGCAGTAGAAGAGGTTGTCGCATGTTTTAGGCCACTTTTTAGTGTAAAACTTATTTAAATGTTTGTTTTAGTTTAAAGTTAAGCTTTCAGTGTGAATTTAAGTTTGTTTCAAGTCAAAAATCACTTCGATTGTACCTATTCCAAGTTTAATAAAATTTCAAGTTTCATGTTTCTTGATAATTCGTATTAAGTCAATTATACATATTATAAGTTACAAATGCTCTTTTATCCTTCCAATAAGCTCAGAGAAGCTTGTGAAAGCTTTTCATGAGTTTGTAATATACTCTAGTGTTATAATTTAGAAAAAACAAAGAAAAGTCAACAAAAGTCAACTAAGAGCTCAAATGGATTGATCATGATAATTGGTGATACAGAGCTAATTTTGGATTGATTATTGGTTTAGAGCTTCTTGGGAAGCCATAGGATGTGATCTCACCTTAATTCTCTCGTTTGAGCTTATACTCATTTGTAAGCTATTTTCTTGATTTTTACATTTTCTAGTTTAAAGTACTTAACATCTGTTAATTGTGGTTGAAACCTGTTTAAATATAGTAATTATAAGTTAATAAAGATTTCTCTTTCAAAACTTGTTTTAATGTTAAAAGCTTCATAACAGTTTAGTATAAAGGTGTTTGGATCAATTTGGTTATCTGTGTTAATAGCCATCTGTGTTATTACTTGTTGTGGTTTCATGTCAGTTTAGCATTTAGTACCTTAGCTAAGTCATAAAAACTAGTCTTTATTTAGTTAAAAGTCAAAATAGTTTGTATTTTCAATTTGCAGATTCACTGTTAGAATTTAGATTGCTATTTTCATCAAATTAGCTTATTACTCAGTTCTTTAGCTTAAATTAGTATTATTACAGCTTATTATAACATGTTCAATCAATAGAATCAGTCCTAAATTCACTAAAGTCAAACTAGTTTAATTTTATCAAAAGTCAAATTTCTTATAAGCTGTTTTTGAATAAAATGAATAATTTTATATAGGATTAGATACTAGGATTTAGCTTAAGCCCTTTTGGGAAATTAATATTTAGCTGCTAAAAAAAATTATAAAAATATTAGCTTTCATAAACTTAGCTTATTAATAGCTTATTTTGTAGCTTGTTTTGACCCTTGTCTGAAACAGCCCCCTGGCACGTGATTGCTAGCTTGTTTCTAAAGCTCTCATGAGCTTATTGATGAGATTCGCTTGTGCATTTTAGCTTTTTGAGTAGCCCATCTATCAGGTCCCTATTTCAGTCTTACTTTTCAATTTTCAGCTTATTCAATAAGCCTCGAAATGCTTATTAATCTTGTCCATTTAACTCAACATACTCATGCAAGTGGTGTTACCAGCTTTTTCAAACGCCTCAGAAGAGCTTATTAGTGGTTGCTAAACCTTGTGAATTAGTTTTTTAGATAGTTAAGCTAGTCAACTAGCTTGTTCAGTTGCTTATTCTCATTTTATAGCTTACCAAAGTGCTTAATATTAAGCTAGAAGTTGCCTAGAAAACAAGAGTGCCCTGTTTAAACAGTTAACAGTTGTGCTTATTTATAGCTTGTTTAGTGCTTATTTCTAGATTGTTTAGCAGATATTAGTTAGCTTATTAGTTTATTAACTTATTCCCATTTCCTTAGTGCTAATTTACTAGCTTATAAGCCAAATGGCTTAAGCCTTGTGCTTATTTAAAATTGTTATCAAGATAAATAAGCTCTCACAGAGCTTCATTTTTTTAGAAAAGCACTTGAATAAAGTGCTTATTTTAGTATCTTAACAGGTTTGTAAAAAGAAAATCAAAAAAAAATGTTTTAAAAAGGGAGAGGGTAACCTGAGACCTCTCCCTTATATGGGCTGGTGGGTACCAGATATCATACTTGGGTCTCTTCTAAAATCCTACACTACTTAATATATAACCCGTTTTGTCTTAATAAGCTTATACGAGCTTATTCCCTTATTTCTAGCTTATTTAAAGTAGCTTTTCAGCTTTTTGTATTTTTTATAAATTTGTAATAGTATAAAGTATTTTACAAAAGTTTCAGATTTTTCTTTATTTTAGTATTTTTTAACATTTAATTAGTGTAAAAACTTATTTAATTCATAATAAAAATATAAAAGTCTAAAAAATATAAATCTTTTTTCTAAAATTTTCTTTTATCATATAGAAAGTAAGAAAATTAGTTTTACACTCTTAGGCCTTTTATTTCATAAAATTTACGCTTTATTTTATGCCCAGCGCCATTTTCAAATAACTCGCTTTAGTTTTAAGTAACGTTTTTAGACAATTTAGGTTTACGCTTTAATTAAAATAGTTTATTTAAGTTATTTTGTTTTATAAAATAAACGTTCATCGATCTGTAAAAATAGTGATAGCGTTTATTTAATAGATTTTAACTTTTTAATTTTCTTAATTTGTATTTAAGTCGCTGTTATTTATTACCTTTTTCAGTAGTGTAATTATCCAATCCTAATCTTTTCCGATCACTATCCTTAGTGATCATTCTACCGTCTGATCAAGTGTTTATTACACCAATTCATCCTCCGTGGGACTTAACGACCCAGGAATTCCCTATATTCCTCTGATCTTCATCAGATTTGTGCTCGAGTGCTTTAAGTTTCATGCCGCTGTCATTCATGTGGCTAGCTTGGCTAGGTGGAGATAACTTGACGGCTTTCAAGACATATCAAATTTTGCCGCGCCGGAGGTCGTGTTTTTTAAGCATTTGCACCGTCTTGCACATATACCATCGTTTGTAAACAGTTTTCTGTAAAGTTTTCAACAAACACAAAACCCAAAAATATTTTCATTCTTTGTTTTTACAAGATATTTATCCAAAACTCCAAAAATATTCATCTTTACCCTCTTACCCTTTTTGATTCTTTATTCCTTTTCCCTCTATCCATTTGATTCTAACTTCTTCTATTCTCATGGAATCTCTCGAGGACGAATTCTGGGACGAAGTTGAAAAACTTCAGACTTTTACACAAATGTCTAGAATTCGAGTTGTTCGTGATGATCCATCAATTCTGCGTAGGGATATAGAACGAGAAACCGGGGTGACAAAGGACCAGGTACTTCCCTCTGATAATGGAGGTGCTAAATACGCCCAACCTACGGCTATCCAAAGATCTAATCCCCATTGCCCTAAGCCGCCTAAAATTGATCCTACACTTTCACGATTTTCGGTTAAAAGCAAACATGCAGAGTTTAGACCGGTGACTAATGACTTGCCTAAACTTCACGCTTTCAAGAACCGTAACCGAGACCATAACTAAGTAGTGGAAATTGCTAGCCTCGAGAGCACACCACTTGTCCCACCTCCGGATTTTTCAAAATGTTCTTCGAGTCTAAATAGTCATTCATCACCCGTTGGTTTTGTTGATTCTTTGAATGAACTGATTCCTTCTCATTCTCAAATAGAATCATTTATTCCTTGTGTCGGTTGTGGTGAGCCTCTTTTGGTTCACCATGTCGGTGTAATGTGTACAAGGTGGTAATGATATTCAAACGGGAGTTGTTTGTTTTGTGGTTCGAGGAATTCATTTGATTATGATCCTATTCAGAACTCATTTAACGAATTCTTTTCTAACTACCCACCACAAACCCGACATATCTTCATATAATCAACAATACTGCTGTCAATTTTGTGGAGGTCCTCACCAAGGATTTGAATGTCAATCTGGAAACTCGTTTGTCTATGAACAGCTTTTCCCATGATGCTCGAACTTTGGCTATGACCAATATCCATATGATTCACCAATCCAAGCTCAACAGCTTTATGTTGTGAGAACTGTGGAGGTCCCCAGTTCTGATTGTCAAAAAAGGAATCCATTTCCTTGTGACAATTTTGACACATCATTTCAAGACCAACCTCCACAGTGCCAAATGATTCAAGCAACTCCTCATGAAACTACAACAGCACTTTTTATGAAGGGTCTGGAGTTATTAAAAGAACTTAGGAGAGAGTCGGCTATGTCATTTCAAAACTCTCATGAGAAATCCATGGAAGTTTTGTTAGTGAAGAGAAGTCTAAAATAAATTCCCAAATTGCCTTTGAAAAATCTATTAGGGAATCAATTGCAAACAAAAAGCAAGAGATCTAGCTCTAGATTCAGTTTATTCCCGATGATAGTGATGATGAAGATACACTTGAAGATTCATCAAATTCATCAGTTGATATTCCAGCAGTTGAGATTCATTCTACAACCGGGCCACACCCGGGTTCACACTCACTCTCTTAACATGGGGATGAGCTTCGACACTGCCTGAAAAGAATCGGACGAATTCATAAAGTCTAGTGTTGAGGACCTTGTCCCAATCCCAAGAGAGTCACATGGAATTCTCGAGCATTTGTGTGATATCCCTACCCCTCTTGTCTTCCAAAATGATCATATTGAGATGTTCTCTGATTCTGATGAGGACTATTCTTTATCTTGTGGAGACATAAGTTATGTGGGTGAATTACCTTCGAGCTTGTCGCTTAGGAGAGAGAATGAAGAAGAAATAATCCAAGACGAAGCTCTTCGTCTTACATTATTGAATGTTAATCTTCTCATTTCTAGAATCGAGGCTTTTAATGAAAAGCCTACTTCATATCCTATCCCCTTTGAGGATAGTGAACTTTGTTCAATGATTCTATTCCCGAATTGCAAACGTTCCATTTTGATCATATGGGAGAGAAGATTAGTGGTATCACCACTTCTCATTCTCATAATTTTCTCCCCGATTATGAATCATTCACTTTTGAGGAGTTCTCCAGTGAACTCACTCAAATCAATCCCGAATATGAATCATTTTTCTTTGAGGAGTTCTCCTGTGAACTCACTCATATCATATCTCCACCGGAGTATGATAAATTCTACTTTGATCTAGACACACCCGGGATATGTCTAGACCAATTGAGCTTAAAAGATGAAATTCATACTATTATGAATTCTCCTTCTGATGATGATGAGTTAATCATGATCTTTATCATGACTTTCTTTCTATTCTTCACCTATCCCGGGCTTCTCCTCGTTCTTCACTCCTTCGGGAATGAAGACATTATCTTTGACCCCGGCATTTTCATATATCATTTGTGAGCCGGTTCTATCTATATCTCATCGGTGTGGAACTTTCACGTACTTCAATGTTTATACAAACATCTTGAATGAAAGTCCGATGGAGATTGTTTCTTCCACTTACTTCCCCATGAACAAATGAATTCGGGGTCGAGTCAAGCTAGTGACTCGGGAATCAAAAACATTAGCAAGCACAACATGGGTTTTCACCCGTGTGGACCACCAAGTGTGGGGGAGATGCCCCAAATTTCAAAAAAAAAAAAAAAAAAAAAAAAAAAAATTGAAATAAATATTAAAAAAAGAATAATTGTTGTGTTTCTACACTTAGGTAATAATGTTATCTTTTTACGTTCTAAGTTTCGGTAATAACAGCGGTACTTTGAATATTGAGGACAATATTCATTTCTAAGTGTGGGGGGGAAATTCTGGCTAATTTGATCATAAATGTACCCTTTTAGTCCCTTTTTCCCCCAAAATGGCCAAATTTTAAATTTTTTGTAGTGGAAGTACTATGTACTAAACACAGAAATGGTAATCATCCACCATGTCTAACCCACATAAGGATTGGTAATCCGTGAGCAAACGGCTCTTGGTAAAGATATCTCAAATCCGTTTATGGCTTGCAATTTGCCTAAAATTGTATGGTGTTCAACTCACCATATCCTAAAAAGTAAAGAGTTGGCTAGCCCGCAAGTTTATGGCTTGTAAAGGCAAGGGAAAATCAATAATTGGTAATCAGCTCACCAAAGATAATATTGATAATTTATCTAAGAGTTGGCTAGTCCGTAAGGTACGGCTTTCGTAAAGACAAATCAAACCCGTTTATAGCTTATGATTTGCTCAAAATCATTTGGTTATCATTGTACCAAAGTTCTTACTTGAACATAAACAATTGGCTACTCCGAAGTAATTGCAGTTAGATAAAATCCATTAAATTTTCTCAAATCATTGCTAGGGACTAGCAATATCTTAGTGTGGGGATTGATGAGTGTCTAAATACTCATCATTTTATAATCGTTTAGAATGCCAAAAACATCCGAAAACACTCAGAAATGCTTCAAAATGATAAAAATATCACAAACAAGTGTTTTATGTGTTTAAAATGCAAAAACATCAAAACTGTGAAAACGTATTAAGTTTGCATAATTGGCAGTTTAGTCCCCAAGTTTCAAAAGTTGTCAAAATTAGTCCCCAATTCAAAACTTGTAAAATATCATTTTAGGTCCTTGGGATTCACAAGTTGTTCAAAATAATCCTTTGAAGTTTAAAATCACAAAATTACAACTTTGGTCCCTCAACTTTGCAAAAGTGTCAAAAATAGTCCTTAAGGTTTTAAAATTGGAAATTGATCAAAATAAACCTTGTACTATTAATAAATGACATAATTGGTCCTTCATGATAACTTTGGAGAAAATTACAAGTTTGGTCCCTAGAGTTACAAAATTGGCAATTTTAGTCCTTGGACTTGTAAAATGGAAAAATCAATATTGGTCCTTGTACTAATCAATATTTACAGGTTTAGTCCTTATGATAGCCTTGGAAAAGCTACAGTTTCAACCCTTCATGTTTTGTGGAATTACATTTTTAGTCCTTGTGGTTATTTAAGCTTCTAAACCAAACCGGACCCTCTATTATAACTAAGCCCAATCCAACCCTTGACCCGGCCCAATTATTTAAAAACAAGAAAACCGGCCACTGTAGCAATGTCTCCTTCACCTCGCTTTCCTGAAACCGGTGGTTTTACCACCTCACTTTCCACCTCACCTATCTTATCCCCCAACTGTTTTACATTCCCTCCACCTCTACATCAATCCAAACCCCCATTAATGTAAAACCCACCCAAGACTTTTTTGGCACCAAAAAGTGAAAATCAAAGGATGTGATCACTTTGGCCTATCCAATGGTGGGAAATGATCAGAGGAAAGAGGAAAAGCTTTTTGGATATCTATAAAGAAGAAGAAGCGTAGAGATAGTCGTGATGTTTTAGGCCACTTTTAGTGTAAAACTTATTTAAATGTTTGTTTTAGTTTAAAGTTAAGCTTTCAGTGTGAATTTAAGTTTGTTTCAAGTCAAAAATCACTTCTGTATTGTACCTATTCCAAGTTTAATAAAATTTCAAGTTTCATGTTTCTTGATAATTGTATAAGTCAATTATACATATTATAAGTTACAAATGCTCTTTTATCCTTCCAATAAGCTCAGAGAAGCTTGTAAAAGCTTTTCATGAGTTTGTAATATACTCTAGTGTTATAATTTAGAAAAACAAAGAAAAGTCAACAAAAGTCAACTGAAGAGCTCAAAATGGATTGGATCATGATAATTGGTGATACAGAGCTAATTTTGGATTGATTATTGGTTTAGAGCTTCTTGGGAAGCCATAGGATGTGATCTCAGACCTTAATCTGCTTTGAGCTTATACTCATTTGTAAGCTATTTTCTTGATTTTTACATTTTCTAGTTTAAAGTACTTAACATCTGTTAATTGTGGTTGAAACCTGTTTAAATATAGTAATTATAAGTTAATAAACAGATTTCTCGGTCAAAACTTGTTTTAATGTTAAAAAGCTTCATAACAGTTTAGTATAAAGGTGTTTGGATCAATTTGGTTATCTGTGTAATAGCCATCCTGTTATTACTTGTTGTGGTTTCATGTCAGTTTAGCATTTAGTACCTTAGCTAAGTCATAAAAACTAGTCTTTATTTAGTTAAAAGTCAAAATAGTTTGTATTTTCAATTTGCGATTCAATGTTAGAATTTAGATTGCTATTTTCATCAAATTAGCTTATTACTCAGTTCTTTAGCTTAAATTAGTATTATTACAGCTTATTATAACATGTTCAATCAATAGAATCACCCTAAATTCACTAAAGTCAAACTAGTTTAATTTTATCAAAAGTCAAATTTCTTATATGTTTTGAATAAAATGAATAATTTTATATAGGATTAGATACTAGGATTTAGCTTAAGCCCTTTTGGGAAATTAATATTTAGCTGCTAAAAAAAATTATAAAAATATTAGCTTTCATAAACTTAGCTTATTAATAGCTTATTTTGTAGCTTGTTTTGACCCTTGTCCGAAAAACATTCCCCTGGTACGTGATTGCTAGTTTGTTTCTAAAGCTCTCACAGAGCTTATTGATGAGATTCAGCTTGTGCATTTTAGCTTTTTGAGTAGCCCATCTATCTGTGTCCCTATTTCAGTCCTTACTTTTCAATTTTCAGCTTATTCAATAAGCCTGCAAATGCTTATTAATCTTGTCCATTTAACTCAACATACTCATCAAGCAGTGGTGTTACCAGTTTTTCAAAAGCCTGTAAAGAGCTTATTAGTGGTTGCTAAACCTTGTGAATTAGTTTTTTAGATAGTTAAGCTAGTCAACTAGCTTGTTCAGTTGCTTATTCTCATTTTATAGCTTACCAAAGTGCTTAATATTAAGCTAGAAGTTGCCTAGAAAACAAGAGTGTCCCGTTTAAACAGCAAATTGTGCTTATTTATAGCTTGTTTAGTGCTTATTTCTAGATTGTTTAGCTTTTTCAGATAATATTAGCTTATTAATAGTTTATTAACTTATTCCCATTTCCTTAGTGCTAATTTACTAGCTTATAAGCCAAATGGCTTAAGCCTTGTGCTTATTTCCAAATTAAATGTTAAGATAAATAAGCTCTCACAGAGCTTATTGGTCATTTTAGAAAAGGCACAGTTGAATAAAGTGCTTATTTTAGTATTCTTAACAGGTTTGTAAAAAGAAAATCGAAAAAAAAATGTTTTACAAAAAAAGAGGAGGGGTCGAACCTGAGACCTCTCCCTTATATGGGTGATAGTGGGTACCCATGCCATTGCGCCCTTGGTCTTTTCTCGTTAAAATCCTACACTACTTAATATATAACCCGTTTTGTCTTAATAAGCTTATACGAGCTTATTCCCTTATTTCTAGCTTATTTAAAGTAGCTTTTTCTTTTTTGTATTTTTATAAATTTGTAATAGTATAAAGTATTTTTACAAAAAGTTTCAGATTTTTCTCTTTATTTTTAGTATTTTTTAACATTTAATTAGTGTAAAAACTTATTTAATTCATAATAAAAAATATAAAAGTCTAAAAAATATAAATCTTTTTTCTAAAATTTTCTTTTATCATATAGAAAGTAAAAAAATTAGTTTTACACTCTTAGGCCTTTTATTTCATAAAATTTACGTTTTATTTTGCGCTCCAGCGCCATTTTCGTAAATAACGCTCGTTTTAGTTTTAAGTAACGTTTTTAGACAATTTAGGTTTACGTTTTAATTAAAATAGTTTATTTAAGTTATTTTGTTTTATAAAATCAATAAACGTTCATCGATCTAGAAAATAGTGATAGCGTTTATTTAATAGATTTTAACTTTTTAATTTTCTTAATTTGTATTTAAGTCGCTGTTATTTATTACCTTTTTCAGTAGTGTAATTATCCAATCCTAATCTTTTCCGATCACTATCCTTAGTGATCATTCTACCGTCTGATCAAGTGTTTATTACACCAATTCATCCTCCGTGGGACTTAACGACCCAGGAATTCCCTATTCTCCTCGATCTTCATTGTATTTGTGCTCGAAGCTGTTTTAAGTTTTCTTACTGTCATTCACAAGTGGCTAGCTTGCGTGAGATAACTTGACGGTTCAGCACAGATCAGTATGTTTTATTGCTAACTGTCTTATGCAGGTACACCCCGACGTTTGCAGCTGATCAGAATGAAGTGGTCGATCCATAGCCGCATGCTCACTCAACACATTCAGTTCCAATAAAATCATGATTAGTGCATCAATGACTCTGATATTACACACCATGCTTCTGCTACGCTGCTGCCAATATCATGAATCAACGAAAGCTTCCGCTACTCTGATAAGAATAAATCATGATCCAGAATGTGAGCATGTCGGTCCAAAAATCACAACATCACGTTATACCAACACCACAAAGGATGAGTCAGAGATTTTAATGTTGCTGATGATCTCAAAGCTGGCTCAAAACTGAGTATCACGTGGATCAGTTAAAGACCTCCACTCAGATTATCCAAAACATGCAAAAATGAAGAATCAAAGACTACGAGCTACAGAACAAGAATCCAAGAACAATCTCAATGTAATATCTGTTTGTTTTCTATGTAATTTAATGTGTGTGTTTGAGCACTCCTGTGGGGAGATTGTTAGGATTTATAAAATCTAGTAGTTAAAGTGTCGGTCACCTCAAGTATATGTAATCGCGAAAGCTCGAGTCGTAGTTATTTTATGTTAAGTAGTATTTAGTTATGTAACACCGTGGAGGACGGACGGTTCTTTACCCACTGTATGCCTGATCCAACGCCCAGAGGGCGCGTTTTATGTAAGTACTATAAATACTCTCTACCCCCAGGTAGAGTTGGAGCTAACAAGATTTTCTTCTCTCACTAAAGTTCCTAAACCTCTAACTTTCTCTCTCTAAAACTCATCTTTTGTACGCCTACTTTGGTTATGGTTTGATGTGTATGTGAAATCCAATATGTTACACTCAGTCTACCTACTTAGGGTAAGTTAGTCATATCTCCTAAGTAACTAGCCACTACAGCCATTCAAAACTACCAAAAAAAGGGTAGCTATCAACAAACTATGCATGCATACACTAGAAACAATTATACGGAAGCAATGTAAACATAAACAAAAAAATTAAGGAATCATAACTGTGACAACTGGCAATTTAGGGAGTCTATTTTAGGTAACCGCATTACGTTAAACTAAACCGAATTTTGCCTTTATCACTATTTTATCAACCATGACTTGATTTTATATCGTCTATTGGTTTTTATGGTTTATTTCACTAGTGAATGAGTTATCGTATGAGTTTTAACTCTATTTGGTAGGCACTATTCGAGTCGGCACTAGAAAAGCCTAAAACGAGAAATAACGTAACTTTTAGACCGTAACTCAAAAGTTGGCAAATAAATAGTCAAAACTCGTGGAAAAACATAGATAACGATATTAGAAAGTCGAATGAACGTCGTGGGACACTCGGGAGACAATATATGAGCTCGGGAATGGGTAAACGGGACGTTTTACGAAAAATGGCAACCATGACCCCTCTCTTTTGCTTAGGCCGGCGCCCCCTCCCCTCCCTCTCTTTTATTATTTGGTCCCTCCCTCATATATATATATATACCCTCACCTCACCTCAATACCACCCTTTGTTTCTCTCACTAAAACACACACACACCTCTTCTCTCTCTCTCCTTTCTCTTTCTAAAAACCCTAAACCTAACCCTAGCCGCCACCCTTAAAAATCCGGCCACTATTCCAGCCACCTCCGGCACACCGCCGCGCGTGACCACTCACCACCACCACCATCTTAAAGCTCTCTTTCCCCTCTTTCCAACCATATATTACACGCTCCATTTGGACCTCCATAACACCTTCAAATCTTAAGATTAAGATTTGTACTTTTAGGGTTTTCATCTAATATTGTAGATCGGGCTTGAATAAGGTAAATGGAACATGGGTTATGCTTGTTTGAGCTTTGGTTAGCCACGTATGGCATTAAATATGGTTCGACCATATTGATATTTTTAGGGCTTTTGGTTTAAACGTGGGATTAAGTCTAATTAACACATAAATAAACATGTAGCTAGTGTTTGGTAAGCATGTGGTGTATCATATTGATGGGTTTTTGCATTTTAGGTCCAATTGCATTTTAGGTCCAGTTTCATGTTTTTGGTTTGATGTTTGTTTGATGATTGGAGGTTGATTGATTATATTTGGATGTTGTGGAATTGATTTGGTAGTGTTTGGTTGGGTTTGGCATGGTGTACGAGCCACATAGGGCACGTATGTGACAACTCGTACTTTCAGGTCATTAACAAACTTTAAAAATTTTACTATTCATCTCGGGAATTTACTATTCATCGGTTACTATTCTTCATTTTACTATTCATCATTTTTGAAGTCGATTTGATATTCTGAGAACGTATTTCAAAATTTTACTATTCACGAAACACTATTCATTCCCGGAGAAAAATCTCTATTCATGATTCACTATTCATCATTTATTGTAAACTAAATTTACGAGTATCAAATTCGCGTAACCTTAATGGTTTAGCTGCGAATTCATGAACCTATCATCGAGGACATTTCATATAGACTAGATTTAGTCTACATATCATTAGTAAAATTATCATCATATTAGTTCATACATGGTTTTGCATTTTTCATTAAACGTATAATTTCCTATTAAATAAACGCTATCGCGTAATCATTTATTTTGAACATTTGATCCGACACTTCCAAAAATTATTCTGATATATTTTTATACTCATATTAAGATTATAAAAATAATATTATTAGTTTACCCGGTGTTTTAAATTTATTTTGTGTATAAATTGTTATATTTATATAATTACGACGGTTTTCGTAAATACTACTCGATAATTATTATTTCTCTCAATTTTTGTAAGAAATGTATTTTTATAATTTTTATGACTTGGATATATTTTATTTTGTTCCGTTAAAATTTCTTTTTAGCTAACGCTACCCTAAATACTTAAATAAATACACAAGTTACCAACTATACTTAAACAATTACACATTTACTAATACATTTATACACTTAATTATACAAAATACACTAAACCTTGCCTTGTTTTACCCTTGTCGACACAAGGCATGACTCAAGTGAAGGATCCGTGGGATCCGGGTGGACAGAAGTTCCTTTTTAACCTCGTTGCATCAATC
The DNA here is from genome assembly GCA_910596185.1 of Chrysanthemum makinoi. Lineage (NCBI taxonomy): Eukaryota > Viridiplantae > Streptophyta > Magnoliopsida > Asterales > Asteraceae > Chrysanthemum > Chrysanthemum makinoi. The sequence goes on along the minus strand of OU343224.1, from coordinate 38,390,577 downwards.
CAACATTCCAGACCTTATTGGACTAGTTAAACATGCTACATTAGGATCACTTAGACTTTCCTTAGACGTAGTTGATCTCACATGGATGATTTAGGATCACATTCAAAGTATTTTTGATTTATCATTACTTCATAACTCACCATCTTTCCGCTCCAATGTTTACACATTGTTCCTCTCATCTCAAAACACTTAGTTTGATATTTCTCTCAATTTTAGCAAATTCATTTTAGTCATCTTTACCTCAAAATAGGCCAAAAACTAGTTTTTAATTTCTTAAGATTTTTAAGGAATTTTCCAAATCTCTCTTAAGTCATCATCTAATCTCTAGGATCATTTAACACCACTTGACACTCTCAAATTTCTTAGTGTAATCTTTGATCATCCACTTAGTGTAATCTCTAGGAGGTATAGGCGTTAGACCTTACAAACATCATTTTTATTCTTTCCTAGCTGCTGAGAGCCGGATCCCTAGGATTAGTCTAGACGGATCCCTCATTGAGGAAACCAGATCCGGGTGACGATTCATGTCAACTCTAGCTAAAACGATCATTTAAGTCCATCTTCATATAAGACACTTAATGTACTAGGAGTAACTGTAGGTGCTTGTACCTGCTAGAACCTAATCACCTCATTTTTACCTCATCTGTAGCCGGATCCCTAGATTAAGCTAGCCGATCCTCTAATGAGGGAACCGAGGAACCGTGGAAGTAGGTACATTATCTCTTTAGATAATCATTTCAAATTTTTCCACACAAGCACTTGTTCAACACTTAGGATTATCATTTTCGTATATGTTTATAAATGAGTTGCATTTATATGATTCTATACGTGTTCTTTCTTTTCGCTTCATGATTTTATGTGAACAATTTATTGATTTGTATAAATGTTTTCCTTTTGTACTAACTCTTTTAGATTCTTGTAGGATGACAATAGTCGATTTCACCATCATAAGTTGTGCCATCTCGCACATTTCCTTATATATTCCTAATCTTGCATCATCCTAACCATCTTACTCCACTTTTATCACCACTCACAAAGTCATCATGTCTACCACCTCTATTGAGTCATCAACCAAGTCAAAGATTCACCTTGATACCTTTCATCACCTCTACCACAACTTCTGTACCGCTAAGTCATGTTCATGAACTATGTGATGATGTATGTCTCATGTTCTACCACATCCTACTTGTGTCAACCACAACCTTAAACCACAAGCTACTTGTGTCAACCACATCCTACAAGTGTCTCACTACCACTACAATTCATGGTCGCTCAACCATCCTTCACAAACATCTATGTTGTCAAAAGCCAAATGAATTTTGTAATGAAATGTGTCTCATCCCTAAGCACATTTTTTTTTTAAAAACTTGAACAAACCTTACAACCTCTAAACCAACCATGATGATGCAAGTAGTAGGATCATTTTTTTAACACTAATCCTTTCTTTGTAGGTTCATATATACACTTTGATGTGTATGGGATTCTCGTCTATTTATGGACGAAAATTTACACTATTTTTGTAGGTTCTTTTGACGCCCTGCTGGGGAGCTTCCGTCGAACATTTATAAAGTGCATCACATGACTTACTGTTCAAGGACTAATAATTTTGACTAACTTTGTGTTTTGTAGATTTTCAAAACACACTAGGAGTACTTGACGCTCTCAATAAAGGGGAGTTTTTCGTCAAAGTAAAAACATTGCAAATTTTGCAATAATTTCGTCTTAGCCTTCCTAAAATACTTGATGCCTTTAACAAGGGGAGCAAACCGTCAAGGGGAGCATGCACACATTCATTCTTCAAAATTCCTTTATGCTTCAACAAAAGGGAGATTTCTTTCTTATCATATATTTTTCCTTTTTCTTTTCTTCTTAACACTAACCTTGATGTAGGTTAAGCCTCAAAAATTTGATCCATTGAGCCACTGGAAATAATGGTTATAATTCAAAGGATCTTTCTATTTTTGTGTGTGTGATTCTCTAGGTTCCTCTTAAAGGTGAGATCACCACCTTTTGAAGACGTGCAAGCTCAAAGTCATGAGTTGCTAAGCTTCATCATTAGTGTTTCGTGTTGAAGGTATTGGCGTGGTGTGCCAATTGGAGCAATAAGGTGTTTTTATTTTAACTTCACTAGGATGATGCAAACTCGCCATTCTTAGGAGAAAGGACACACCCTTTTTGTTTCACAAAAAAGGGGAGAAGAGTGTAAACGAAGAAGGTAATGTATGGAATTATGACACAAGTAACTTTGACATTTTACCTATCTATTACGTTTACATATATTTTGTAATCATCAAAAAGGGGGAGATTGTTAGTGCAAATATTACGATATTTAATCTACACATTCTCATTTGTTTTGTTGATGACAAACATGTAACTTGTAATACATAACGTAAAATGTATAAGTTACTTGTAATTATATCTTGTCTCAACATACTCTCAACACCTCTCGATGACTCAAGTCCTTGTATGCTACAACACAGGTTCGTACATGTTTGTTATGTTGCGTTATGATCAAACCCTAACAAACCATTAAACATGTTTAGTTAAATAGTTTATAAAACACTTAAGTAAACATAAGTAAATGTGTTGGGTAAAACCCACGACCCAAGACCCATACCCAATGTCTAGATACATTGTACCTTGGTGGGCACTCAAATCCTTGAACCATAGCTCATAGATTTAACCCATAAACCATGTAAAAAGAAGCTGCACGGATCCCTCAAGTATCCCACGGATCCCTTTGAATTACAAAATGGATCCCTCCGAAGAGATCCTTGGGGCAGAACATGGTTTTGGTCTTTTTGCCTATAAATAGCAAGCCACTTGTTACCATTTCATTACACCTTCACACATAGTTTCTCTCCACCATTTCTAGGATAGTTAGATCATTTGGAAACATGTAAACCAATTCTCATCTCATATGATCATAATGCTTCTAACTCTCATTTGTTGTAAGCATACCTCAAGTGATCCTCTAAAGCAAGCTTAGATATCTTGCTTCCTTACCTACTGAAGTGATCACCTATCACAAGATACAAGCACATGAAGATCTTCTACGCACAGCTTGGGAAACTTGTCATCTTCATTCATAGAAGACTAACTACATCATGCTTTGGGTTCTTGATGTTTAGTTTAGGATTTCATATCCATTAGACACATTGTCTTGGATATTGTCTAGTATCATATTCTTGTATCTATGACTAGACTAGATGGTTTATGTGTTTGTTCCATAAAACACAAGGTTTGTTATGTTGGGCCACAAAACATAACGGGTATCATAGATGTGAATATATATATGACTAGACTAGATGGTTTATGTGTTTGTGCCATAAAACACAAGGTTTGTTATGTTGGGCCACAAAATATAATGGGTGTCATAGATGTGTCAAAGGCATTAGTGAAGAGTGCCGAAGATCCATTTTGAAGGCATTAGTGAAAGGTGCTGAAGGATCATGTAAATGGCATTAGTGAAGAATGCCTAGGTCGTATAATCGATGAGGTGAATCGTTATACATATAGTATTTGTTTAGATCCAAGGATGGTGATATCCTTGATGGTGTTGTAACAAGGAGTGGATCTCCTTGAGATTAGGTGATGTGTTGTGATGGGTAGTAGTTCCTCCATAATGGAACTAAGTTCTTAGCCTAATACCTAATAAAGGGTAGGCGACGTTTTGATAGGTGTGGTTCACCTTGGTGTGAAAGAACCCGGTGGTTAGCCTAGCACCGAATAAAGGGTAGGCGACGCTGTATAGGTGTGGTTCACCTTGGGTGACAAAGAACCCGGTGGTTAGCCTAGTACCGGAAAAAGAGTAGGCGGCGTTGTGAAGGCTTCTCCGCCATAAGGAGTTGGTGTAGTGATTACGAACTCTCGAGTAGGTGACTCGAGGAGTGGAGTAGGGCAAGGAAGGTGTCCTTGTTGCCAAACCACTATAAATCCTTGTGTTGGTTTGTCTATCCTTTTACTTATCACTTTACTTTTATTCTTGCATTACTTTGTTTATTTTCTATGTGGTTGATGTCTATGTTTGTGATGCATACTTGGTCTTTCATATAGTCACAAACTACAATCAACACTTTACGTATTATGTCACGCTTGATCAAGAAAAGCAACTGGACTAATAATGGTGAAACTTGATTTATAATGAACCATTAATCTTGCGGAATCTTATGTGTTGTCAAGGGGTTGGCCTTACATGCCGTAATGCGTTAAATGCATCCTCGCGTCGAGATTAGCAAATGCAATGGTTTATACTATATTTGATACAAAAGTTTTAAGATTGAAACGGAAACGTATTCACCCCCCCCCCTCTACGTTTTCACAGCATCATATTGAGTCGATACACCCACATGAGGATACCAAACACTAGGATTAAATGGTGAAACGAGACATTTTTGGAAATAACGAAATGGAATACATTGGGGTAGATAACCTTGATTTCTAGAAATATATATATTAAAATTTGGTCTACATTAATAGGTTGTGCCGACTCGATAGTTGTTGTGCCGTGATTATCTGTTATCTTCTGCTAGTGTTTATTCGTATGTTGCTTGCTTGAGGTGAGTTTTATAGCCCCACTTTTATCTACGTTTTAACTATATTGGGATGAGAATCATGCTACTGTTTTTGGACTGTTAAAACTATTTGGATTTGCTTATGTGCTTGACTGTTTAGATAGATGTGCGGTAGTTGTTGCCTTAGACTAGGTTGAACCGTTGCCTACCTAAGAATAGACTTCTACCTCGACCTAGTCCGGGGTTGGCAACTGTTCTAGAGGTTGCCACGACAGTGCTGGACTAGAGTCGCGGGGCCCGAGTAATCCCTGGATGCGGGATATGGTATATGGTTGGTGATCCGGGTAGGATCGGTATGTGCAAACGGTATTTATCTATCTTAGGTCTTGCATAGCAAATCAACTCCTACAGGTCCACTATGATTTTATTGAACTTAAACCTGTGAACTCACTAGCGTAATCTGACCTTTTAGCATGATTTCTCAGGTATTTGAAAGATGTTTGGAATACGTGATCGGTGGAAGCTTGGCAAGAAGGCGGGGTTCAAGGATCATTTCTGACTCTGATAAACTTTAGGGACCTATTTTATTAAATCATGTTTTGGGCCTAATATTTATACTTTTGGATTAAATGTTTTGAATACTTAAATTTGGGATTGGTTTTAAATGATAAATGACTATCTTTTGTTATACTTGTGTGAGATACCAATCCAATAGTAATGCCCCGAAAACTTGATTAAGTCTTCCGCTGTACCGAGATTTGGGGGTGTTACAGATTGGTATCAGATCTCAAGGTTATAGAGAATTAGGTATTTTATAAACCCTAAACTATAACCACTTTTTAATAAAATTGATCCTCAACCGACGCACGCCTTCTTGCCAAGCCGAAGCTTCTTATTTGATTATGGTATGAACTGCGATTTGACTTATGAGATATTATGAGATGATCTGTTAAGGGATATTGTGAACTGATTATTGAAACGTTATGATTTGGAGATATGATTATTGATTTTGGGTAAATCAGATGTGATTATCGAGATACTACGGAATTTGATTTGAGTAAACGGTATATTGTGATTTTGGAATTTTGAACTCGATTGATTTGATATGGGATTTGGTGATAGAACATAACTTATGTGTTTTATTTAAAGGCATATTTTGAGTAATGCGGTACCTCTATTTTTAAATCTTTCGTTATGTGATACATGTTTTGGTTGAGTTGATGCGCTTATTAAAACTAGTTGTTTCGAACACTTATACCTACCCTATGCCACTGTCACAACTATGCCTTCACTAGCTTTTGATGTGTCTGAGGAGGTCCTTGCTGTTGCTAGTTCCCCAGCATTGACTCTCATGACGGTTGCGCAGGGTGATCCTTGTGAGATCACCCATCACACTAGTTCATTATCATTATCAGATCGCCCTAGCTCATGTAGGCAGCTCACTTTACATCAGGTCTTAGCAGGAGCCCATACTCCTAGGCTTGCTCATAGCACTGCCCGCATGTCCGTGAGACCACCATCATCACCTATCCGTTTAGCAACCCACTCTCTTCTGTCTTCACCACCAGCATCACCATGTCTTAGGAGACCTAGATCTCCTACTGTACCACCTCAGGATTTACTTGCACAGAGACTCCGACTCATGGACTCTCCCTCTATGGATGAGGGTGAGGAGGAGCATGAGGTCGAGTAGGAGCATGAGATTGAGGAGCAGTATGTATAGGAGGATGAAGATCCTTAGGATGAGGATGGTGAGGATATCCCAGAAGGGGGTACTCCTCCATTGCAGATTCTTGCACATTCTCCAGGACCAGGTTCTCCTTTGCCTGAGCCTGATTCCCTGACAGCCTTTTGGTTTTGATTCACCTCCACACTCACCTGAGATAGGTAGCCCATTAGGATCTGAGATACCATTAGAGATTGCTTCAGAGCCCGAGGAGTATGGTGAGACGGGTCTGATGTGGGAGAGGATTACATCACAGGGTACTAGGCTTAGTAGGTTGACATATCGATTGGTTGGAGTATCGAGGGCTAGTATAGAGGATCTGAGAGCTTATATTGGTACTGTAGTCGGGAGGACTAGGGTTTTGCGTGATGGTATGTCGGAGCTCCGAGAGCAGGTTGGGGACCTGCTGAAAGGGTTCGCGACAGCTCGTGATGCAGATAAAGCGATTTGGCGTAGGATTGGTGAGTTGGAGAGAGAGGTCGTAGATCTTAAGAGTGATCGCGACGCTCGACGTGTTGAGTTGGCATCTTTGTAGAGAGAGGTTGACAATGTTAGGAGGTCGGTTAGTGGTATTCGTGATCGTGGCTAGATAGTATTAGGTTCATAGCTTTGTAGATCTATCCTAGTTATCTTATTAGTATCATCGTTAGGATCGTTTTTGATTTCTTCGTATCCTTCCATGTATTTCCACTTTTGAAACCTATGAGTTATGGTTATTGGAACGTGCATCCTTTAGTTATGATTCGGTATCTGATTGTTTCGCTTTGGTATAGCGTTATCCTTGTTGACCTTGATATTTAGAGCGTGAATTGTGAACTTATGAAACTGTTCTTCTTGCCTTCAGAATGATGGCAACAAGACGAAACCCGCTTAGGAACAACCGAGCAGCTCCTGCTGCTATTGTTGCCCCTATCCGTTGAGGTCGTCGTCCGACCCCGACCACTCCACCTATTGAGAACCTGAACACTGATAACCCAGCTGTAGAAAACCCGAATGTGAACATGCTGAGAATGGTCCTGTTCCACAAAACCCTCCACCTGTGAACGCAGCCCACATTGACCAGCTAGTGACGCAGCGTGTCGCTGAACTGCTAGCTGAGACTAACCTCTCTAACACCTCTGGTGGAACCCCAATGCTGAATCCAACTCGAGGTTGTACCTACAAAGAGTTCCGATTATGTGGTCCCATTGAGTTCAGAGGAACTGAGGGAGTAGTTTACTTAACTAGGTGGTTGGAGAAAACTGAATCTGTGTTTGCCGTTAGTAATGGTGATGAGGATTGTAAGGTTAAGTATGCAACATTCACCTTGAAGGACGAAGCGTTGACCTGGTGGAACAACTATCACAGATCAGTAGGAATTGATGTAGCTTATAGCATGACTTGGACTCAGCTTAAGACTCTCCGATCAAGACTTACCGGTCCTAGGAATGAAGTTAAGAATTTAGAGAGTGAGTTCTGGAACCATAAGGTTAAGGGTACTGACATGGCGACTTATACTCGTTGTTTCTAAGAGTTATCGTTGCTTTGCCTCCCGATATGGTTCGCACTGAAGACCTTAAGATTGAGAGGTATACTGATGGATTGGCTTTAGCTACTCGAAATGATATCATCGCTGCAAAGCCAGTTAATTTGCATTAGGCAATTACTGTGGCTCAGCGTTTGATGGACTCTTTTGTATTAGAAGTAGGAGACAAGGGTAAGAATGATAGGAGTGATAAGAGGAAGAAGAATGAAGTTGTTATAGGGAATGGCAAAAAACGGCATGAGACAGCCAGGGTGTTCGCCATAGGAAATAAAGAAAGGAAAGGTTATGAAGGTAGTAGGCCTATGTGTGGTCGTTGTAACCGACACCACCATGGACTGTGCCCGAATTTGCATAGGAAGTGCTCTAAGGTAGGACATTTGGCCAAAGACTGTAGGTCCCGACCACTTGCTGCAGCTCAAACTGCACAAGGAGCGGACTGGAAGGCCACTGTCACCTGTTTTGGATGTGGAAAGAAGGGACACTTCAAGAATGAGTGCCGAGAGCCGTGGATGAGAGGAAATCCCGGTAATGTAGGAGGATTTGCTAGCCGAGGTATGGGAAGTAATGGCCTAAACCCTGTGAAACGTGAGGTTGTGGAGAACCAGGGAAACCATGGTGCTAGGTATCAACAGAGAGACATAGGAATAGATCGTGTTTACGCTATTGGGAAGGAAGCTGGTGAGGACCCTAACGTAGTTACGGGTACGTTCCTTCTCAATAATCGCTATGCTTCCATATTGTTTGATACCGGTGCGGATATGAGTTTCGTATCCACCAATTTTATGTCATTACTAGGAATCTCCCAAACACCTCTAAGGTTTAGTTACGACGTAGAATTAGCTAATGGGAATAGGGAGAAGATAGACACCGTAGTTCGAGGTTGTACCTTAAGTTTCCTAGACCACCCGTTTAGCATATATCTATTGCCAGTTACCTTGGGAAGTTATGACGTATATATTTGAATTGATTGGTTGTCGAAGAACGGTGCACACATCATCTGCGATGAGAAGATCGTGCGTTTACCGTATGGCGGAAAAGTTCTAAGCATACAAGGAGATCGGAGCGACTGTGGAAGTCCTTTCCGGTTGAGCATCATCTCTTGTATTAAGGCCCAGAAGTACATCGATAGAGGAGATTGTCTTTTCTTGGCTCGAATTTCTGAAAAGAAAAGCGAGGAGAAGAGTGAAAGACACCTTAATGATGTACCCGTCGTTAGAGAATTTCCGGATGTGTTTCCTGAAGATCTGCCAGGGATTCCACCTGTCCGACAAGTGCAATTCCAAATAGAGTTGATACCCGGTGTTGCACCCGTAGCCCGGGCGCCCTATCGACTTGCTCCAAGAGAATTGGAGGAACTGTCTAAACAGTTGGCAGAATTGTCAGAGAAGGGATTCATTCGACCAAGTTCGTCACCATGGGGAGCACCAATGTTGTTTTTGAAGAAGAAGGATGGATCATTTCGAATGTGTATCGATTATAGGGAGTTGAATAAGTTGACGGTGAAGAACCGATATCCGTTACCTAGAATAGATGACCTATTCAACCAACTCCAAGGAGCTAGTGTCTTTTCTAAGATCGACTTACGATCTGGTTATCACTAGCTTAGAGTTCAAGAGGAGGATATCCCTAAGACGACATTTAGGACTCGTTATGGACACTATGAATTCCAAGTGATGTCGTTTGGTTTGACCAACGCGCCGGCGGTTTTCATGGATCTCATGAACCATGTATGTAAGCCATACCTGGATAAGTTTGTGATAGTATTCATAGACGACATCTTGATATACTCCAAGAGTAGTAAGGAGAACGAAGAGCATTTGAGGCTCATTTTAGGATTATTGAGAGAGGAGAAGCTGTATGCCAAATTCTCTAAGTGTGAATTTTGGATTCCGTCCGTACAATTCTTAGGTCACGTGATAGATAGTCGAGGTGTTCATGTTGACCCAACTAAGATTAAGGCCATTAAGGAATGGGAAGCTCCTAAGAACCCATCAGAAATTCAACAGTTTTTAGGTTTAGCAGGCTATTATAGGAGATTCATTGAGGGATTTTCCATGATAGCTATGTCGCTGACAAAACTAACACAGAAGGACGTTAAGTATGAATGGGGATAAAAGTAAGAACAAGCATTCCAACTTCTGAAGGAGAACTTGTGTCGTGCGCCCATCCTAGCTTTGCCTGAAGGAAGCGAAGACTTTTTCGTGTACTGCGACGCTTCGCATAAAGGCTTAGGTGTTGTTTTGATGCAACGGGAGAAGGTGATTGCTTATGCATCCCAACAACTTAAGAAGCATGAGAAAAACTACACCACCCATGACCTTGAGTTAGGTGCTGTAGTGTTTGCTCTTAGGATCTGGAGACATTATCTGTATGGAACCAAGTGTGTAGTATTTACCAACCATAAGAGCTTGAAGCATATCTTAGATCAGAAGGAACTGAATATGAGACAACGTCGTTGGCTAGAATTACTTAGTGATTATGACTGTGAGATTCGTTTTCATCCTGGTAAGGCTAATGTTGTGGCTGATGCACTTAGTCGTAAGGAGGACATTCCACCCCTACTCGTTAGATCCTTAGGAATGACCATTGTTTCGCCCCTACCGTCTCAAATCTTAGCCGCTCAAGCAACAGCCTTGACGGAGGAGAACCGTCCTTATGAGAATCTTCATGGAATGGTAGAAAGTAAAAACGGCTTCTTGAAGCGTTCCGACGGAACCTTATGCTTCAGAGACAGAAGCTGGATACCATCTCATGGTGGAAGCCGTGAGCTGATTATGCACGAGTCTCATAAATCAAAATACTCTATTCATCCCAGAGCCGATAAGATGTATCAGGACATTAAGAAACTTTATTGGTGGCCTAATATGAAAGCCGATATAGCTCAGTATGTCGGTGGTGCCGACTTGTTCTAAGGTAAAGGCCGAACATCAGAAACCCTCAGGACTCTTAGTTCAACCCGAACTCCCAGAATGGAAATGGGAGCGAATAACCATGGACTTTATCACTAAATTACCAAGAACAGCTAGCGGCAATGACGCTATCCGGGTAATAGTTGATCGTTTAACTATGTCTGCTCACTTCTTAGCCATTAGTGAGACCGATAGTCTCGATAAGCTTGCTCTATTGTATCTTAAGGAGGTAGTATCGCGTTATGGAGTATCGATATCTATCATTTCCGATAGAGAAAGCCGTTTTACATCCCACTTTTGGAGATCCTTACAATCAGTGTTAGGAACAAACTTGGATATGAGTACTGCTTACCACCTTCAGACCGATGGTCAAAGTGAGAGAACCATTCAGACTTTCGAGGACATGCTTAGAGCCTGTGTTATTGATTTCAGCAAAGGCTGGGAGAGACATCTGCCATTGGCCGAATTATCTTTCAACAATAGTTATCATTCTAGCATTAAGGCCGCTCCATTTGAGGCACCGTATGGCCGAAAATGTCGTTCTCCTGTTTGTTGGGCTGAAGTTGGCGAGAGTCAACTTACAGGTCCCGAACTTGTCCTAGAAACCACGGAGAAGATAGTTCAGATTCGTAACCGGTTGCAAACCGCTCGTGATAGACAAAGGAGTTATGCCGATAAGAGACGTAAACCTTTAGAATTTCAGGTTGGAGATCGTGTTATGTTGAAAGTTTCTCCTTGGAAAGGAGTGATTCATTTTGGAAAGTGTTGAAAACTCAATCCCCGATATATTGGACCCTTTCCAATCCTGGAAAGAATCGGACCGGTAGCATACCTGAGCTACCCTCGAATTGAGCAAAGGTACACAGTGTCTTTCATGCTAGTACTCTTAAGAAATGTCTTTCGGAGGAAAACATAGTGGTGCCCTTAAGAGATATTCGTATCGATGAGAAATTGAATTTTGTTGAGGAACCGATTAAGATCATGCATCGTGAGATTAAACGGCTGAAAAATAGCCGTATTCCAATTGTCAAAGTTCGATGGAACTCCCGACATGGACCGGAGTTCACGTGGGAACGTGAGGACGTTTTCCGTAGGAAGTATCCTAAACTTTTCATGACATCAAGCAACTCGGAGTGAAACCCGGGATAGGTTTATGTGGAAAACTAGAAGGGGGGTTGAATAGTTTTCCCAATTAAAACTTCCTTTAATCTATTTAGATCGACTTATGTCAATCTATTTGGATGTGTGTGTTGGATGTTAATAAACAAACATATAAAGGCATGTAATAAAAGATAAGAGTAAGAAGCACAAAACCACAACGCGAGTATTTATAGTGGTTCAGCTACAAGGACACCTTCCTTGCGCTACTCCACTCCCCGAGTCACCTACTCGAGAGTTCGTAATCACTACACCAATCTCCTTATGGCGGAGAAGCCTTCACAACGTCGCTTAACCTTTTTCCGGCACAAAGCTAAATACCGATTTCTTTCACACCAAGGCGAACCACACCTACACAATGTCGCCTACCCTTTATACGGTGCTAGGCTAACCACCGGGTTCTTTCACACCAAGGTGAACCACACCTACACAACGTCGCCTACCCTTTATAAGGTACTAGGCTAAGTACCTAGTTCTTTCACTCCAAGGTGAACTACACCTTCACAACGTCTCCTACCCTTTATTAGGTACTAGGCTAAGCACCTAGTTCCATTGAAATGGAGGAACTACTACCTAACACTACACCAACGACTAATCCCAAAGGAGATCTACTCCTTTACAACACCATCAAGGATATCAATATCCTTGGATCTAGTACTAGTTTATCTTGTACATTGAAACACACCATATCGAATGTACATGTAAGGCACCTTTCACTAATGCCTTTAGCTAGATCTTCAAGACACCTTTCACTAATGTCTTGTGGCTAGATCTTCAAGACACCTTTCACTAATGTCTTGTAACTTTCCTTCTAGGCACCTTTCACTAATGCCTACAATACGGACGATCGACACCTTTCACTAATGTCTTCGTCTTGACCCTTGAGACATCTTTCACTAATGTCTTCAACACTACACTTCTTAGAAGAAAGAAAGGAATCATCAACAAGAAGACTTCAGTAGCCTTGATGATGAGGAAGCATGGCAACTCTTGGACTTGAGCTTGCTCGACTTCAAAGGTGGTGATCTTGCCTTTAAGAGGAACCTAGAAGATCACACAAAAACAAAACTACAAACATAGATCTCTTGGATCTGAGGTTAGTGAGTTTTTAACTCAGGGAGAAAGTATGTTAGAAAGGGGTAAGAAACAATGAAGAAATGGCTCACTATTTATTGAAGAAAAAATCTACTGTTCCCCGGATCCCACGGATCCCTTCCACAAGGGATTCGTCTAGCGTAAAGCTAGGGATCCGTGGGACGCTCTCTTTTACCTATGGGTATTTTGGTTATGGGTCATGGGTTGATCCATGGATCTTTGGCTAGATACAATGTATCTCTTGAGTGCAATGCACTTAGTCACTTGGGTATGGGTTGATCCATGGGTTATGGATATTATCCATGTATGATATAAGCATGATGTCATGCAATGGGTTATGGGTCAAGCTCCATGGGCTTTGGGCTTTGGGTTGTACCCAACTACATTCAATGTATATTCCCAATGGGTTATAATACTTAAGTTTCTACCCATTTATATTACCCAATATACTACATACTAGTTATGTGTATATTTTACCCAAATATGTAAACACTAGTTGTTGTACATATGTAATATTAAATCATAAAATCACTTATACTTGTTTTAGTGTTTTATGTGAAAACGTGAATATGTTAGAAACTATTAGTTCAAACTATTTACGTATTTTGTTTGTTTCGTTAAAATGATTTTACGTTTTTTATCGACGAAACATTAGAAGATCGTAAAATATAAATAAACGTTTTTACGGCTTATTTGTATTAACAATCTCCCCCTTTTTGTTGATGACAAAACATAAAATTATTTTAAGGAAAAGCTAAAATTTGTAAAAGTTTGAATTCGTAGTTTTTACTTTCTTTCCCCTTTTGTCAAAACAAAAAGAGCTTCGAAAGAAAGCAACACATTGTTTTTAAGAAAAAACATGTGAAAGAAATAAAAAGAAATAGAGAGAAAGTAACGGAAAGGATCTCGCTCTTTACCCCCCTTGACGAGTCCATCCCTAAGTAAGGCGCCAAGAAAGTAATACTAATCTAGTTTGTTTGCAAGTAAGTTTGCAAAAGATTTCGTCTAAGTGACGAATGTGCTCCCCCTTGATGATTGCAATTTTGCAAAGGGATGTCACGAAATGTAATCCTAATATTGCAAGTAATTTGCAATGTATTGCTTTGACATAAAGCTCCCCCTAGCTTTAGGATGTCAAAGTATTCATGTGTAAATTGAATAACTACAAAACAAATGTTAGAAAACAAGTATAATTCACAATTTCTTGCAAATGTGGTCCAAGTTAGTAGAAAATAGTTTTATGTCTCACGGATCCCATGGTTCCCTCCTAGTAGGGATCCGTCTAGGCAATTCTGAGGGATCCGTATAGTTGATGATTAATTTCAGCAATGGTGATATAACAGGTAATGTTATCACAAAGGTGAGATATGAATACAACGTAATCATATACTTAGAAATATAACAAGTAGCATGTAATTTCATTTAACAAAACTAGAGTTATGATATACATGACTCTAAAAACTAAGAAAATAAGAAAATACATGAATAGGAATTTCTAAACCAACTATCGCTTGATGCTAGGACACCACTAAAATCTTCTAGCTCAAGTTTTGTTTAGGTTTGATCTCGTCGAAACGTTCGAGGAGATGATAGAACATGAAACGTTGGTCTTCTCGTACTTCATGTATCAAAATTTCAACATGTTGACAATGATAGCAATCTTTGTCATGGCTAGGTAGTGGTGATGGAAGAAATGTAATGGCTTGATGCGAAGGATCAAGTGAAGCGGTTTGTGGAGCTTCAAACGATAGAGGGATTGGTGGAGGCACATTTGAGAATGACTCGACCAAGAATGATGGTGGTGGTAGAGAAGTGTAAACTTCCATATGATCGGGTGGTTGACTTTGATGATTTCTCATAATCCAAATGGGATTATATGATGGAAACGGCGAAAAGGAAGCCGGAGCTAGTGTTGACTCAACACCTTGATTTTGTACCATTATTCCTCCTAATGAGGAAAATGTTGTCGGCGGAGGTGGATGAGACGGCCTAGGAGGCAAGTCCTCTAAATTGTAGAGGTGTGGTGATGATAGTGGAGATGTAAATGAAATAGCTCTAGGAACTAATGGTGATGGTTTAGTGGAGATAATATTGTTTGGCCTAGGAGGTATGGTGGTGTTTGGCATAGGTAGTTTTGTGGGTACTATCCTTTTAGGAATTGGTTTGATTGGTTGAGGAAAGATCCTAACATTTGTTGGCTTGACCGGAGATGATTCGGTTGAAGAGATTTCGTGTATAACACGAGCCTTTTTCTTGGGTGGTTCTTTGGTGGATAAATTACTACTTGGGGTTTTCCTCATGATGAGATGATTTCAAGAGGTTTGTAAGGGTTTCTAAAGTGCTGAAAGTTAGGATAAAGGTGATGACTATGGAAGTCCTAACAATGTGGTATATAAAGCAAGAGATTTGGCAAGTGCATTTAAGCCTTAAGCCACTAAGATTCATTGGCATGTGATGATTAACATGCACAAGAGTCAGATTCAGAGTTTGAACTGATCTAGGAACTCATTTAAGATGAGATGGAGTGTTTGAGTTAGAAAGATGAGTTGAATTGATTGTTTTAGCAAGATTTGACATAAACTGGCATCCGGATCCCGCGATTCCCTCCTCAGAGGGATCCGTCTAGGCTAATCCTAGGGATCCGGCTCTCAGCAGCTATGAAAGAGTTGAAATGATGTTTCTAAGATCTAAGATCGATATCACCTTGAGTGTTTCAGTCCTCCTAAGTGTCTTAAATGAAGGGGTGCTTAAGTACTTGAAGGTAATGAGTGATATAGCTAATGATTGCCTTTTATTGAAGGATTTGGAACTTTCATGAGTTCCAATGAATGAGCAAGGATGACACTAAAGATGAGAGTGTCAATTGAAGCTAAATGATCCTAGAGATCAGATAGTGACTTAGATTAATCCTTTGGAAAATTTCCTAGAGGCTTAAGATGGAAAAACTAGGATTTGATCAATTTTGACCAACTTTGACGTAAGGATGATTATGATCAATTTTGCTATAAAAAATTTCCTAACTTTTAGATGTGAGGGATCATGCGAAAAATGATGTATGAGCTTTAAGAGCGGAAGAGTAAGGAATTAAAAATGAAACTATAGATCTACAAGCATCTTAGAGTGTGATCTAGGTGAGTTATGTGTGAGTAGGAAGGATCTACTTATCTTGATAAGGACTTAATTTTCCTTAAGACAATATGTTTAGCTTAGTGTGAGGTGTTATAAGGATATGTTTGAAATATAATGCTTGCAATTGCATTTTCTGTTTGCCGGATCCCACGGTTCCCTAAGCGTAGGGATCCGTCTAGCACAAACTTTGGGATCCGTCCATCTGCTCAGCAAAACCTTTACAAAATGTATGCAATGATCTTGACGATGCATTATATCCCAAGGTTAGTTTAAAGGGGTTCTAATACTAAGATATCAAATGTAATATGTTTTATTTCATGAAAGAAATTGGATTACATTGATAAAGCACGAGTACGAGAGGATTGATCCTATTTGAAATATTACTAGGTTCCTTGAGTGTTTTCGCTAGAAGGATCATTACGTGATTGATGAATGTTGGTGGAATCAAGAATGAAGAAAGTCTTCATGAGAGATATGTTTAGTGGTTCCATCATCTTGTTCACAAGTACATACAACGGACTTTGAAATTGAGGATGAAAGTGCATAACGTTGTGATAGAGGCGCGTCAAGAACATTCCATAAGGGATGAGTTTATTCTTAGAGCCTTGAAGATTTACAATTCGCCTTGCGAAGAAGTAGGCGAGATTGTATGGTTGTTGTGTTAGCAAACAGTACAACATGTGAGCACAACAAGCGGGAAGGATTTCTCGATTTCCCCTAAGACTCCAAACATTTTCATGTAGGATGAGTGCAAGGGGCTTGTACTCTTCTCGGATGTCCCGTGTGAGGATAATGTTTGGATCGGAGTAATATGGTCGAGGTTTGCATATTATGCGATGTAAATCTTCCGGGGAGGGTATGTGTGAACAATATGGACTATTTTCTTCATGAAAGTTGAAAAGAGAATCAAGAGACCAATCTTCGTTGAAGGCACATTGTCCATGATTTGGAATTCGGAGGATGTGAGAAAAATGCCCAAGGGTTAAAGTTAACTTTTGGTTTTTGATATAAAACCAAAGAGATAGAGAGCGATCCTCATTACGAACGAGTTCAACTTGACGGAAGAATTCCATTATGAACCTTGGACATATCTTCTCGTTGATTTCAAGAAGACATTCTAGTCCTATGGCTCGGAAGGAGGTATTGATACCTTATTCGAATTGTAGAGAAGTGTCTACAATACGTCCTTTGTGGAAGTGACGGTTTTCGAGGTTGTTGAACCCACGGACATGAATGCCAGGTGTGTTGGGTTCAAGGGAGATGTTCGGAGTGTAGACGCTAGTGAGTGAAAAATCAAACTCCTATTCATGCGTCATAGTTGAACCAATAGAATTGATGAGTCAATAAAAAGTGATGTTTGTGGTCAACCTATGATTATCTAACGTTTTTTATTTGATGTTTATTAACAATGGTTTTTAACACGAAAGACACTTAACTTACTTATGGTTTTGACATACTAGTGGAGTATTACATTTAGAAGAAAAGTGGTTTTTAATTTGCATGAAAAACTGTTCTCCAGTAGGACGGATCCCACGGTTCATTTTCAAAAGGGATCCGGCTGGTATAACTTCCGGGATCCGTAGATCTGTAGTTTACAGAAACAGATTTTATGAAAAAACATAGGTTTTTAGATCTCATAGTTTTATACCAAGATATGTCTCTTAGCCTACATTTTCATGCATACATGACTTCTAATGTATCACGAAAGAAAGAAATAAAACAAAGAAAGATGATAAACACATAATAACCTAGATAACTAGACTATTAGTAATATTTCATTTCAATACTAACAATGATACAAAGGATTAGGTATATAAACCCAATGTAGATTAACAACACAAAGTAAATGTCTCCATATGTGAACTTCATCATAGGGAACACAAGTGCGATGAGTGTTAAGGCGATGAGCACGAGGGCGATGTTAACCATGTTGAAGATGAAGTTTTGAATGAGAGAAATTTTTGAAATTGGAAGATTTGAAAAAGTGAGGATAGAGTGATTGACGGTGGGAGTATTTATGGGAAAGGAGGAATTTTTTAGATTCGTGTTTTGTTTTATTATTGGATTAAAAGAAATAAAACATAAGTTTTATATACCACGACTTTAGACGAGAAAAATAACACGTATGTGAGAAAAAGGCTTCCTAATGAAGCTTCATGTAAAACATGTATATGCACAAAAGATAAATACCTAAATAGGAATACTTAATTATCAAGCAAAATAAAAAAGAAAATCATACATCTAGCGCACTTAGGAATGTCTTTACAAATGACACAACAAATGTCACTTAGACGATTCCCGCTCCTTTGCGTTTAAGATACCTTCTTAAGGAAGGTATTCTTGTTACCAAGCGATTCCTATAGCTTGGTGGGTATGAGCTTTGACTAATCAACATGACAAAGAAGATTAGTGCAATTAAATGAAAAAGTAAATAAAAAAATGTTGTTATCAAATCAACATCCAAACATATAGTTTTAAAAGACATGGTGTTTGTTTTTTTGAAAAACCTTCTTTGTAGTTTTCAATTAACCATGGATCGTATCAAGTTTTTAAAGTACAATATACTTCAAAAAACTTGGTAACGAAGCTCTGGTACCAATTGTGGAAAACTGGAAGGGGGGGTTGAATAGTTTTGCCAATTAAAACTTCCTTTTAAACGATTTAGATCGACATATGTCAATCTATTTGGATGTGTGTGTTGGATGTTAATAAACAAACATATAAAGGCATGTAATAAAAGATAAGAGTAAGAAGCATAAAACCACAACGAGTCACCTACTCGAGAGTTCGTAATCACTACACCAATCTCCTTATGGCGGAGAAGCTTTCACAACGTCGCTTAACCTTTTTCCGGTACAAAGCTAAATACCGAGTTCTTTCACACCAAGGCGAACCACACCTACACAACGTCGCCTACCCTTTATACGGTGCTAGGCTAACCACCGGGTTCTTTCACACCAAGGTGAACCACACCTACACAACGTCGCCTACCCTTTATAAGGTACTAGGCTAAGTACCTAGTTCTTTCACTCCAAGGTGAACTGTTAGGAATTAGAAATTCCAGGTATTAAAGAGTCGGTCACCTCAGGTAAATGTAATCGTTAGAAAGCTCGTAGTCGTAGTTATTTTATGTTAAGTAGTATTTAGTTTAGTAACACCGTGGAGGACGGACGGGTCTTTACCCACTGTATGCCTGATCCACAGCCCGTAGGTGGCGTTTGTTTGTAAGAAACTATAAATACCCTCTACCTCCCAAGGTAGAGGGTTGGAGCTTCAATACCATTTTTCTTTGTTTCACATAGTTCCCAACTCTCTTCCTTTCTCTCACTAGAACTTTCTCTCTCTAAACTTAGTTAACGCCCCATATGGTTTTGGTTTAGTGTGTTTGTGAAATCTTATATCTAACAATTGGTATCAAGAGCCATGGTTTGATCACTCATCTTTCATGCTTTTTGTTTTGGTGGATTTCATAAGGTTTTTGGGGTATTAAAGGTTTAGGAGAGTTTGATTCATTTGGACAAATTCTAGTGTTAAAGTTTGAATTTTGCTTGTACTTTTGTGTTTAGGATCATCATATGTGTTTATGTTTTGAATTGGAAGGCTTAAATCATTGTGGTTTGGTTTTTTTTGATTGATAAAGTGGTTATTTTTCAAGTTTGTACGAAGCGAGTTGTGTCTCGGATAGCTTTTTCTTCAAAGCGAGTTGCTTTGTTATTGGATGCGAGTTGGTACATGCGACTTGGCTGTTTAGCGAGTTGATTTTTATGCGACTTGGGTTCTAAGCGAGTTGTTTCTTTAAGCGACTTGATATCTAAAGCGACTTAGCTATCAAGCGAGTTGTAAAGCTAGCGAGTTAAATTAATCGACTTGGTGTTTAAGCGTGTTGATTGTGTTTCGAGTTGATACTAAAGCGAGTTGGGTATTCAGCGACTTGATTCATTAAGCGTGTTGACAGTGTTGCGAGTTGATGCCAATGCGACTTGGCTATTTAGCGAGTTGATTGATTAAGCAAGTTGGTAATTAAGTGAGTTGTGTGGTTAGCTACTTGTTCATTTAGGCTTGTTACTTCTTCGTGATACATTCCTACAGTTGTTCTTTTGGTTTAGTAAAATCCCGTGAAAGAATCAATTTCCCTGTTTAATCAAAGAATAGTAAAATCCCGTAGAGCTTGAAACATGTCTACCAACATTCCTACTATCATCTCCACTGTTGCCGAGGATGTTCAAACAGCAGGGTCAGATACTCGTCCACCTATGCTTGACAAAACTGACTACGACTCTTGGGCTCAAAGAATCAGATTGTACTATCTTGGAAAGGAAAATGGGGTCAACATTCTCAAATCGATTGATGAAGGACCGTATCTAGTTGAGACTACTAGGGACATAATTGATACCGCTGAAGATGGAACGATGATCTATGGAATAGACAGACCAAAGACGTATGATGAGCTCAATGATAAGGAGAAGAAGAGATTCGATGCCGAAATCAGGGCTTCTAACATCATACTACAAGGTCTTCCAAAAGACATCTATAAGCTTATCAATCACAACACTGAAGTAAAGGCTGTATGGGATAATGTCAAGATGCTTCTTTCTGGTTCTGAATTAACCATGGAAGACAGAGAATCACAACTCTATGATGAATTTGAGCACTTCAAGATGAAACCAGATGAGAGTGTCTATGAGGATTACGTGAGATTCCACAAGCTTGTTAATGACATGAGGAACATCAGAATGACCATGCCTAACATTAAGCTGAACTCAAAGTTTGTAAACAACATGAATCCCGAATGGCACAAGTTTGTCACTTCTGTGAAGCTCACTAAAGGATTGAAGAATATGAATTATGAGCAACTGTATGCCTTCCTTCTTCATAATGAGATACATGCCATGTTTGAAAAGAGGATTCTTGAACAATTCAAAACAAATCCAGGAGAGACAAGCTCATCAAATGATTCAACTGCCTTCTACTCAAACATTGGGATTACCACTAAAGCTTCACAAGTTATACCCATGGGTGATGGAACTCACAAACTCATTCCCGATCCAATGTTCAAACAAGCTGATGCTGATGCATCTGTAGGAAACTTCATTAGTCAACTAGCTCTCATGATCAGGAAAAACATGAACACTCTCCCACACACCAACAACAACCTCAGAACAACATCCAATCCACACAATCAAGCTACTGTCAGAGATGGGAAGGTTATGGTGCAGCCAGTCCAAGAAAGGCAGTACGATTAGAGAAGGGGTGGAGCAGGTGGAGGCTATGGAGGAAATCAGAATTGGGGAAGGAATGGAAATCAGGGACAAGTCAAGACAGTTAAGTGTTACAACTGTGGTGGTGAGGGACACATTGCAAGGAATTGCACATCTCCAAAAAGTCCTAAGAATGCTAAATACTTCAGGGATAAGATGTTGCTAGTGCAAGCTCAGGAGAATGGAGCAACCTTGGATGAAGAAGAACTGTTGTTTCTTGCTGAAAGGAATGCTAAGACATATGATGCAGATGTGGATGAGCAGCCTATTCAGGAGATTGGTCACAATCATCAGAATGCCTTTCAAGTCGCTGACTGTGATGTATACGACTCTGATGTTGATGATGGACCTACTGCACAAACAATTTTCATGGCTAGCATTTCTCCAATGGTCTCTCCTAAGGTCTCTACTTCACCACAAGTTGGACCATCCAAAGACAAAATCATCTCAGAGGTATTAAAATTATATGATGAAGTTGATGTGCAAAAGATACATAATGAAATACAATCAACGGAAATCATTGAGTCAGATATTGAAAATATAGGTAATATCAATGTTGTCCCATATGATCAATATGTGAAGCAAAGTGAAAGTGTGATTGCATCAAGTGATGTATCTCCTGCAGTCAATGATGATTATGTCTGTGATGAATACACTGCATCTGTCCCTGATGATTCTGTTATCTCTGAACTTAATGCCTATAAAGAACGAGTTACCATTTATGAACAACGTGCTAAGTTTGAGCTAAATACTCGTGAGCAGGAGTTGGATAACCAAATGCGTACAATTATTAGAAAAAGTAATTTTAGAGAAGAAGTGTTAAAACAAGAATTAAATTCCTTACAAGAAAAGTTTTCAAAAACTGCTAAGCAAAAACAAGAACTTCAAGAAAATGTTAAAGTGCTTAAGCAGGAATTTCATGCCAAGGAATCAAAACTTTTGAATGATTTTTCTAATCTAAAAACTTTGAAGAACAAGCTTGAAAATAAGTTGTACGTACAAGGGAACACCATTCAGACTGCCCACATGATCACTAAGCATAGAGTCTTAAGCGATAAGCATAGCATTCCCCTGGTTGAGGAACCAAATCCAGAGGTCATTAAAAAGGCTAGAAATGCTCATAAGGTACTCTATGATGGCAATGAAATCCTTAAACCTAGACAGAAACCTAGTTGCGCTGAGTGCACTGAGGAAGATAATAAATCTGATGAAGTCACTAGGGAAAGAATGAACAAGAAGTTTGATGATCCTAAATGTAAAGTGAATAAAATAATTATCACACCCCATGATTACAAGAAGGAGAATTGGATTTCCTTAAACAAATTTAAGCCTCAGACGTTGTTAACATCCGAACAAGTGTTCTGGAAAAAGGATTTAGATATGCTAAAAGCTGAAAATCTTGTTGAAACAAACCCTTCCCTTAGGAAAATGCCTGCTGCGACTGTGTATCCTCCAAATACACCGATGCATTTAGTTCCTAGAACTATTGCCACTAAGAGCAAGACCTTAATCAGCCAATATGTTATTCTTCAACTATTTGTCGATTTTGAGAAAACTTGTTAGAAAAGGATCACACCACTACTTGGATAAGAAGGGGAAAGGGGTTTTGAACAAACAAAAGAATGTTATCTAACTGAGGTCATGCCTTTCTTCAAACTACTAAAAGATCATTTTGAGATTCTTAAAAAGGGGATAAGTTCAGATATTAAAGGAATGGAAAAGGAATTTGATGCAATGGTAGTTGAGGTTAGTGACTATGAGCGAGCATTAAAATATAATGAGATTGAGAGGAAGAACTTGCATACCTTCAATGAGAATCTTATCTCTGAATGTATTGCTCAAGATGTGTTTTACACTGCTACAAATTACTCCATTAATGCTTCTCAATTTCATGAATTATCTGTTGCTCTAAAAGTCTCCCATGATCGTGTCATTGAGCTTGAAAAGATTAATCCAAAACTTAATGAGAAAATTGATCAGGATGATCAGGATAATTTGGTAAAGCATCTTTCTAAACTAGAAGTTGAACATTTTGATTTACAACTAAAATATCAACATCTAAAAGAAAATGTTAAAACCTCAAATATCAAGACTTCCTTGGATGCTCCTGAATTTGATGCAGTTTTTGAAATTAGCAAACGTGATGAACAGATTCGAGCTCATTGTAACACGATTAAAAAATTGAAAGTCCAAATCTCTCAATTGAAGGGTGAAAAGAACAATGTGACTGGATCCCAAATGCCTCCTCCTTTAGATTCTCAGTACTCTCAAACTTTTCATCTTCAAAACTTGGTTAATGCCTTACAAAAGGAAAACGAGAGTTTTCTAAAAGAAAATGAAAAAGTTAAACAACACTTTAAAGAGTTATATGATTCAATGAAAGTCACTCGTGACCGAAACAACGAAAAAATAACGTCTTTACAAAAGGAAATTGAGAATCTGAGAAGTCAGGAAAATGGGAAACTGCCACTTGTTTTTAATAAGAATGTTGTTTCAAAGTCACCCTTAGACTGCAAATACACTATGACGGTTAAATATATTCCTCCTCATCTTAGGAATAATGAATTTGCGTTTCATGACTATTGTGCTCACCTTAAGGATAGTCTAGAATGTCTTTGTGAGATTGTTGAAGAGGATTTCATTAATAAACCTCTTGATAGAGAAATTAGGTTTACTTGCCTCCAGGCCAAACGATCTCAAGAGCTGCTTGAATGTGTAATTGCAACATGTCCAAAATCCTTAGGTGCAAAAGGCAAAGCCGTGATGCCTTGTTCTATGCCTAGTACCAAGCATGAAATCTGTTCTATGCCCAATGTAATGAATGTCAACCTTAGGGTGCCTTCAAGTAGTTCTGATTCCAGATATGTTAGTGCTAAGAAAGTGAATTTTAGTGTGCCTGCAAATAGCTCAAATCATTGTTTTAAGAAAGTAAACACTAATGTGCCTTCTAGTACTTCAGATCCTTGCACATCAAGTTCAGGAATGCAAAAATTAGATCAACCAACTAATGTTCCCTCTACAGGAGTAATCAGTGACATTAAAGCGAGCAGGTCAAAGTCTCAAAACAATACAAGGAATGATAGGACCTTGCAAGCTAAGAATGTGCATTGGAAGAGAGTAGAAGACCATTCTAGGAACTTTAAGTTTATGTCGAATAAAACGAATCGTGTTGATTCTAGTATTAGCCATAGGCGTACTGTAATTAATTCGAATTTTGATACTATGTTCAAACCTTGTAATGATGTCTGCTTGAATTCTGTTGCTAATCGAGAAAGTGCTGTGAATGCTTTGTCTAATGATGTCAAATGCCCAGTTAAAATTGTTAATGCTAATATTCGTGCAAAGAAGGCAAAAAGGCAAAAACGTAAGATTGTTAGAAAACAATGGAAACCCACAGGAAGAACATTTATAAAGATAGGTTATTATTGGATACCTTTTGGCCATAAGAATAATCAGTTTTGCCCTCAAACTGCTAACACTATGCCCACTAGAAAATGGATGCCTACTGGTAGAACTATTCCCTTAAGAAGTGAACATACTTTGAATAGGTCAAATACATACACCATCATTGCATCTGTTCCCAATGATTCCATTGCTTCTACTTCTGATATGGATGTTTCTATTTCTGATGTGGGTGTTCCAATTATTGTTACTAACCAAATGGAACCCATTCTTGCATGGGGATCCCAATTATCCAGTTATCCATTCTTATCTGTGTTCAACTGCAGATCGTTCAAATCGTTCTGTGGTACTTGGACTCAGGCTGTTCCAAGCATATGACTGGAGACCGGTCGCGGCTCATGAACTCGTGAGCAAATTCATCGGGACAGTTAGATTCGGGAATGATCATTTCGGTGCAATTAAGGGTTATGGAGATTATGTTGTTGGGAAAAGTGTTATCTCCAGGGTATATTATGTGGAAGGTCTTGGTCATAACCTGTTCTCTGTTGGTCAATTATGCGATTCTGATCTAGAAGTAGCCTTCAAAACGTACTTGTTTAGTTAGAGAACTTGATGGTAAGGAACTTTTAAGAGGTTCACGTGGCTCAAATCTATACACCATCTCTATCGAAGATATGATGAAGTCTTCTCCAATTTGCTTGTTATCAAAGGCTTCTAAAACAAAGTCATGGTTATGGCATCGTCGTCTCAATCACTTGAACTTCGGCACCATCAATGATCTCCCCAGAAAGGACTTAGTTGTAGGTCTGCCCAGACTTAAGTATGAAAAGGATCATCTTTGTTCAGCTTGTCAATTGGGAAAAAGCAAGAAGTATGCCCATAAACCTAAACCTACAAACTCAGTCACAGAAGTTCTTCATACAATTTACATGGACTTATGTGGACCCATGAGAGTGCAGAATATCTTTGGGAAGAAATATGTGTTAGTTGTGGTTGATGACTTCTCTAGATTCACCTGGGTAAAGTTCTTAAAGACAAAGGATGAAACTCCAGATATCATCATCAAACTCATCAAACAGCTGCAGGTTCATCTTAACAAAACGGTCAGAATCATCCGAACAGACAATGGAACTGAGTTTGTTAACAAACAACTTGGTGAGTTTTATGAAAGTATTGGAATCAGTCATCAAAGAAGTGTTCCTCGAACTCCTCAACAGAACGGTGTAGTTGAAAGAGAAAATTGAACTCTTATGGAAGCCGCAAGGACTATGCTGATTTACTCAAAAGTTCCAATGTTTCTTGGGTGAAGCGATCGCCACCACTGCATGCTACACCCAAAATCGATCCCTGATTCACAATTGCTCATGGAAAAAACTCCTTATGAACTTGTCCACAATAGAAAACCTGATCTATCATTCCTTCGTATGTTCGGTGCTTTATATTATCCAACTAATGATGGTCAAGATTTAGGAAAACTGAGAGCTAAAGCGGACATTGGAGTTTTTGTAGGCTATGCACCTAACACAAAAGGTTACGGAATCTACAACAAGAGAACCCGAAATATCATGGAAACAATTCACGTTACGTTTGATGAGCTGACCGGTCAAATGGCTCCTAGACAATCCAATTCAGGACCCGCACTTCAAAGCAATCCCATTGGTTCATCTCTTGTACCAAACTCCTCATCAGCAACTCCATATGTACCTCCCTCAGAAGATGATTTAAAGAAACTGTTTGATCCAATGTTTGATGAACAATTTGAGCCATGTAACAATGATATGACAATTCAATCAACAGAGGATGCTTCTATCCCCTGTCACAATGAATGAAATTAACCCTTCTACTTCTATGTCATTAAGCCAAGAAGCGCTGCTGTGACCAATCTGTTCATCAACAAATCTTCAATCATCAAGTGTACATCATGGAAATGCTTTTGATTCAAAGGATGAAGTCAATCCCTTTGCTACTCCCAAAGATGCTCCATTTGAAAACATATTTGCTCACGAATCATCATCGAACCATCTTCTTCAAGAGACGATCGAGCTACTGCCGGTCCTCAACAACAACCACATGAATACCTCAGAAAATGGACTCACGATCATCCATTAGACAACATCATTGGAAATCCCTCTCGTCCGGTATCCACACGGAAACAACTTGATTCCTTATGGTGCTTCTTCAACTACTCTCTAAGATCGAACCAAAAGATGTTAAATCCGCCATGAATGAAGACATTTGGTTCAATGCCATGCAAGAAGAAATTCATGAGTTTGATCGACTTGATATATGGGAATTAGTACACCTCCAGTTGTGCTATGATCATTGCTCTAAAATGGATCTTCAAAGTGAAACTTGATGAGCATGGTGATGTGTTAAAGAACAAGGCTCGATTGGTTGCCAAAGGATACCGTCAAGAGGAGGGTATTGACTTTGAAGAATATTTTGCTCCATTGCTTTCGAATCGAGGCAATCAGAATATTCTTGGCTAATGCTTTGCAAGCAAGAACATGGTAGTCTATCGGATGGATGTAAAGACGCATTTCGAGCGGAGATCTTAAAGAAGTTACGTATTCACACGAAGGATTTGTGAATCTAGAGCATCCTACTCACGTTTATCGTTTGAAGAAGGCTCTTTATGGTTTAAAGCAAGCTCCAAGGGCATGGTATGATACTCTATCAAAGTTTCTTCGTACTAACTGACCAAAGGAGGCGATTGATCCAACATTGTTCACCAGGAAGTCGAGCAAAACACTTAATTCACGTTCAAATTTATGTTGATGATATCATCTTTGCCTCGAATGACCCCAATGAGTGTGACCGTTTTTCAAAAGAAATGGGTTCTAAATTTCAAATGTCAATGATGGGACAAATGTCATTTTTCTTGGGATTACAAATTTCACAAAGTCCCGGAGGCATTTTCATAAATCAATCTAAATATGCAAATGAGATTTTAAAGAAATTTGGATTTGATTCTAGTGACCCTGTGGACACTCCCATGATTGAGCGTACTAAGTGGATGATACCACTCGAGGATCATGGTATACCAAACAAAATATCGAGCATGATCGGATCCCTGATGTACCTCGCGATAGGGTGATATTACGTTCATTTGTATGCATGTGTGCTAGATACCGGCCAAGCCTACCAAAAAGCTTGCGGTTAAGCGGGTCTTTCGGTACCTCCAAGGAACCATCAACATGGGACTTTGGTACCCGAAGGACACCGGTATGTCACTAACGACATCGGTCTGCAGATCATGCGGTGTCAAGATACTCGTCGGAATACGTGGAGGTGCTGATTTTTGGGTGATAAGCTTGTGAGTGGTCATCAAAGAAGCAAATGAGTACTTCTATTTCTTCTCAGAGGTGAATACATAGCCATGTCATCTTGTTGTGCTCAAATCCTATGGATGAGATCTCAATTAACTGACTATGGCTTTGATTTCAACAAAATCCCTCATCTTTGTGATAATAAAGTGCTATTGCTCTCTCATTCAACAACGTTCAACACTCAAGAGCAAAGCATATCGACATTCGACATCATTTCATCAGGGAGCAAGTGGAAAAAGGTGTGGTGGAACTCTATTTTGTGAGGTCTGAATACCGGTTAGCGGACATCTTCACCAAAGCTCTTCCAAGAGAATGTTTTGAGTTTATTCTTCCATGACTTGGCTTGAAAAGCCTTCAACCAGAAACTCTCAAACGCGTCTTGAGGAGGAAGACGAGGAGTAAGGTCTTTCTTCATCTATCTCTTTGTATATTTTTCAAAAAAAAAACAAAATACAAAATTACAAAACCTTCAAAATCAAATAGAAAATTATAAAACTTTCAAAATCCATAAAAATGTGAAAATTTCGAAAAATCCTCAAAAATTGTTGTCATTTTCATGTTTTTCTCGATTCGATATCATCGGACTTTGTGTTGATATTCAAAGAATTTCACAGGTCTTTAGATGTTCATCGAAATACATAGTTTTCATTTATGAAAAAAATGAAGAAAAATGGTGGTTTATTGTCATTTGGTGTACCGTGTTAAAAAGAAAAACAGCCATGCTTTATCTTGTTTTCAAATCTCATGCTCGATTCTATAAAATTCTCACTATCCAATGAAGCGAATTGCTTTGAAAAATTACTCAAGCTCAATTTTAAAATCATCACTTACTAAACGGTTGTTAAAACTATCTATCTCAATCAACACTTATCATTGATTGAGGGGAGAATGATTTTTAAGGAAAAAGTGTATTTTTTTAAAACAATGGTTTGTTTTCAAAAGATATTCAAGAATGTTTAAATCTTTGGAGTCTAAAGTCAAAATCGGATCCTTATCGCTTAAAATTTTCAAATCAAGTCACAATTCTCCTTTAAAAGCTTTCAAAAACGATTTAAATCTACTAAGATCACAAATATCAAATGATTTGATAATTGTGATCGGGGAGAATTTGTGATTTAAATTGGATTTAAACTGATAATTCGATACATGGTTTCATAAGTGATTAGTATGTTTGCTTCCCATGGTGACAAGCGATTTCAAATTTTCATGCACCGTTGAGGGGAGCATCTATCTTAAATCACAAATATTTGAACGTGATCAATTTATCTCAATGCAGTCTTTTTCTAACATGTGCAAAACATCTATGCACATATTGAGAGGGAGCAAACTTGTGAAAACCTCATCCTTCCTTAAAATGTTTAATCTACTCAAATTGATAAGGAAGTGATGATGATCATTTTAGAAAATGTTAATCAAAAGATTGGACCTTTCATTCTCAATCTAACGATTTCAAAGATCTCTTGCCTCCATGTGCCTAACAAGTTCTAAATTTTTATGCATATGTTGAGGGGGAGCATTTCTAAAACATCAAAACAATTAAGATACAAAATGCTTTGATTCTATATCACAAGTATCTTGATTGATTTTCAAATGGTTTTCAATTGGTTCCAATGGCAGACGAACAATATCAAAAAGTCCGACCAACATTACTTTATGTATGGTGATATAAGGATGATAAGGTTAGGTTGAGTTCCCATGATCCTTGAACGGAGGGATCTACCGAGGTAAATCCACTAGATAGTGTAGAAGTCCTTAGGTATGATGTAAAAAGGAGAAAAATGAGAATATGGGAAGAGTCTTGGTGAGGCTAGTCTTGGAATAAACCCAACAAGGTTCTAGTCATGAAGTCTCGGTAAGCACTGAAGGGGTTGAAGAATGAAAAAGAATTGAATGAGTAAAAGGGTGAAAAGAAATAGCCCTCCATTTATTCAACCTTAGAGGTGAAACCGGTTCAATTCATATGCTCTTGGTGGTTACCAAGGTAACACTTATTGAAGACAAGACGTCATGGACCCGGTGGCGCTTGCACTAACTTCCCAAGCTACTCAAGTTCCTCTTAAAAGGGCTTGTTTCATTCTCACGGGGAACCTACATAATCTATCGATTTTCTCTTAGAGATAGTTGGTATTGAAGAAGGAGACCCTCTCCCTAGTCTCCGGCATAGGAACCGAATATGCACAAATTGAGTCTAGAGCCACGAGATCATCAATTAATCTCTTTAGGACACTTATTTCTTGAAGACTCACTATTTCACACAATGTGCAATGTGAGATTATATCTTATGAGTCCTACACACTATCCTTGTGGTATTGCCAAGACTTGATTGTGTCATATGGACCTCATCAGTGGTGCGATTCAAAATTAAATCAAT
This sequence comes from Chrysanthemum makinoi, assembly GCA_910596185.1. NCBI lineage: Eukaryota > Viridiplantae > Streptophyta > Magnoliopsida > Asterales > Asteraceae > Chrysanthemum > Chrysanthemum makinoi. The sequence continues at coordinate 38,360,161 of OU343224.1, read as the reverse complement.
CCAGGTCCAAGAAAATGGATTGACGGATGCCTTTGAAAAACTGGTTGTTGTGTTTAAAAACTCTTTTCTCTAAGCACATCGGCATGTACAATTATTTCAAATCAAAAGGTGTTTATGATTGATAAATGATTTTTCACTAAAACTTCGTTGTATTGCAAAAACAATTTCTATTAAGCAATACACGATTGTTTTTCAAATCTATTTTTCATCAATCGATGAATCTCTATTATTTGGTTCACTCACTTTGTGTTGTCTTCTTTGAGGCGCTCGGTTTGAGAACGGCTAGAGCAGTGCGAAACCTGTCAAGGAAATTCTTCGAATTATACGATCTGATGATGCAAATGCGATCAACGGGAACCGTGGGCCGTGTACCTCAATTCATCGAAAGTGATCAAAGACACTTTCGTGCGCTTTATTGCTAAGCGTCTTATGAAGGTACTCCGGCGTTTGCAGTCCCGAATGGAGCGGTCAATCCGTAGCCGCATGCTCACACAACACATCATATCTAAAGAATCATGATTGGTGCATCAATGACTCGATATTTTCACTCCATGCACGCTTCTGCTACTGCCAATATCATGAATCAACGAAAGCTTCCGCTACTCGATAAGAAGAATAAATCATGATCGAATGTGAGCATGTCGGTCCACAACATCACTAATTACCAACACCACAAAGGATGGGTCAGAGATTTAATGTGGCAAATGATCTCAAAGTTGGCTCAAAACTCAGTATCACATGGATCAGTTAAAGACCTCCACTCAAATTATCCAAACATGCAATAATGAAGAATCTAAGACTACTTCTGAGAACAAAACATGGACAAGAATCGAAACAATCTCAATGTAATATCCATTGTATTATTCAATGTAATTTTAATGTATGTTTGAGGTGACCTCCTTAGGGGAATTGTTAGGAATTAGAAATTCAGTGTATTAAAGAGTCGGTCACCTCAGGTAAATGTAATCGTTAGAAAGCTCGTAGTCGTAGTTATTTTATGTTAAGTAGTCTTTAGTTTAGTAACAAGTGAGGAGAGGGCCGGTCTTTACCCACTGTATGAATACAACCCGTGGTGGCGTTTGTTTGTAAGAAACTATAAATACCACTCCCAAGGTAGGGGTTGGAGCTTCAATACCATTTTTATTTGTTTCACATAGTTCCCAACTCTCTTCCTTTCTCTCACTAGAACTTTCTCTCTCAAAACTTAGTTAACGCCCCATATGGTTTTGGTTTAGTGTGTTTGTGAAATCTTATATCTAACATGAACTACACCTACAAAACGTCGCCTACCCTTTATTAGGTACTAGGCTAAGCACATAGTTCCATTGCAATGGAGGAACTACTCCCCAACACTACACCAAAGACTATTCCCAAAGGAGATCTACTCCTTTACAACATCATCAAGGATATCTATATCCTTGGATCTAGTACTAGTCTATCTTGTACATCGAAACACACCATATCGAATGTACATCTAAGGCACCTTTCACTAATGCCTTTAGCTAGATCTTCAAGACACCTTTCACTAATGTCTTGTGGCTAGATCTTCAAGACACCTTTCACTAATGTCTTGTAACTTGGCTTCTAGGCACCTTTCACTAATGCCTACAATATGGATGATTGACACCTTTCACTAATGTCTTCGTCTTGACCCTTGAGACATCTTTCACTAATGTCTTCAACACTACACTTCTTAGAAGAAAGAAAGGGATCATCAACAAAGAGACTTCATAGCCTTGATGATGAGGAAGCATGGCGGCCTTCGTGGACTTGAGAGCTCTTTCGACTTCAGGTGGTGATCTTGCCTTTATGTGGAACCTAGAATCATACAAAACAAAACTACAATAGATCTCTTGGATCGAGGTTAGTGAGTTTTCTTCGAGGAGAAAATGTGTTAGAAAGGGGTGAAAACAATGAAGAAATGGCTCACTATTTATAGAAGAAAAAATCTGTTCCCCGGATCCCATGATCCCTTCCACAAGGATCCGTCCGTAAAGCTAGGGATCCGTGGGGCATCCACCCATGGGTATTTTGGTTATGGGTCATGGGTCATGGGTTGATCCATGGATCTTTGGCTAGATAGAATGTATCTCTTGTGTGCAATGCACTTAGTCACTTGGGTATGGGTTGATCCGTGGGTTATGGATATTATCCATGTATGATATAAGCATGATGTCATGCAATGGGTTATGGGTCAAGCTCCATGGGTCATGGGCTTTGGGTTGTACCCAACTACATTCAATGTATATGCCCAATGGGTTATGATACTTAAGTTTCTACCCATTTATATTACCCAATATACTACATACTAGTTATGTGTATATTTTACCCAAATATGTAAACACTAGTTGTTGTACATATGTAATATTAAATCATAAAATAACTAATACTTATTTTAGTGTTTTATGTGAAAATGTGAATATGTTAGAAACTATTAGTTCAAACCATTTACGTATTTTATTTGTTTCGTTAAAATGATTTTACGTTTGTAATCCACAAAACATTAGAAGATCGTAAAATAAAAATAAACATTTTACTGGCTTTTTTGTATTAACAGTTTCTTATGAGGCTGGGAGGCTGTGACAACTGGCAATTTAGGGAGTCTATTTTAGGTAACCGCATTAAGTTAAACTAAATCGAGTTTTGCCTTTATCACTATTTTATCAACCATGACTTGATTTTATATCGTCTATTGGTTTTATAGTTTATTTCATATTGAATGAGTTATCTTATGAGTTTTAACTCTATTTGGTAGGCACTATTCGATTCGGCACTAGAAAAGCCTAAAACGAGTAATAACGTAACTTTTAGACCGTAACTCGAAAATGGCATAAATAGTCAAAACTCATTGTGGAAAAACATAGATAACGATATTAGAAAGTCAATGAATCGTGGGACACTGGAGACAATATATGAGCTCGGGATGGGTAACGGGACGTTTTAGAAAAATGTAACACGACTCCTCTCTTTTTGCTTAGGTTGAAGCCCCCTCCCTCCCTCTCTTTTTATTATTTGGTCCTCCCTCATATATATATATATACCCTCACCTCCCCAATACCACTTTTGTTTCTCTCACTAAAACACACACACACCTCTTCTCTCTCTCTCCTTTCTCTTTCTAAAAACCCTAAACCTAACCCTAGCCGCCACCCTTAAAAATCCGGCCACTATTCCAGCCACCTCCGGCACACCGCCGCGCGTGACCACTCACCACCACCACCATCTTGAAGATCTCTTTATCCTCTTTCCAACCATATATTACACGCTCCATTTGGACCTCCATAACACCTTTAAATCTTAAGATTCAGATTCGTACTTTTAGGGTTTTCATCAAATATTGTAAATCGGGCTTGAATAAGGTAAATGGAACATGGGTTATGCTTGTTTGAGCTTTGGTTAGCCACGTATGGCATTAAATATGGTTCGACCATATTGATATTTTTAGGGCATTTGGTTTAAACGTGGGATTAAGTCTAATTAACACATAAATAAACATGTAGCTAGTGTTTGGTAACCATTTGGTGTATCATATTGATGGGTTTTTGCATTTTAGGTCTATTTTCATGTTTTTGGTTAGAATAGATGATGGGTTTGATGTTTGGTTGATGATTGCAGGTTGATTGATTGTATTTGGATGTTGTGGAATTGATTTGGTAGTGTTTGGTTGGGTTTGGCATGGTGTCACGAGCCCGCATGGGAGGGCATGTACGTGGCCTTTGGGTTGCGTACGTAACCCACATGGACCTTGGGTCCGGGTCGGGTCGTTTTGGTAGCTTGTTGGTTGATATTGTTGGTGTTTGGATGAGACGTGTGGAGCCAAAAAGCTTCTAGAGCTCTTGGTTCACGTGGTCTTAACCGTGACCGTGTCATGACCATTAGGGTCGTAACATTGGTTTCGGGTATATTTGGTTGGTTGATTGGTTGGCGAGATTGTTTTGAGTTAATTTGGGATTGAATTAGCTATTATGACTTTTAATGGACTTGATATATATAATTGTCAAGCTGTGAGCAAGCGTCGGTTATTACTTGTGACTTTAGTCAATAGTTGACCACAGACAACCGTAACATGGACTTTAGTATAGTTTGGACTATTGATTGATTAAAAGCCGAGAAGTCATGACTCGAAACGAATAACGATATGAAATTGATATTGGGATTTGACGAAATATATATATATATATATATATATATATATATATATATATATATATATGAAAATGTTAATAAATTACCAAAATATCGATAACAAGATTTATCTTGTTATTTACTATTTTTAAATGGAAACTAACGACTTAAAATGGAAATGTTTTATAATAAGTAAGTAATTAATGTTTCGAGTAAACGTTTATCGATAAATGCCAATTATGGGCATTTAACACCATTTTCAATTATTTATTTACTTACGTTGTGTCTGTGGGTTCCGATAACCTAACGTTAATAGTGTTGATCCACGTGGGTAAGCGGACTTATAGGGTTGACGATCTAATAAGAGCCGCTAGGTACGTTAGGTAACCTTATTAATGGGTGAATTATCCTTATGACTCTTTAGGATGCGACTGATTTATGGGATAATAAGCGACACGAATAAATTAATGAGTTTATCGAGTTGACGAATTCGATAAGATCTACTATTTATTCCAAAACTTATTGGACTATGGAACTTATCGCTTAGATGTCTCATCGTGTTACATTGAGTCACATATTGGTTGTTTGAGCACATTCATAGCATCATATTGAGTCGATACACCCACATGAGGATACCAAACACTTGGATTAAATGGTGAAACGAGACATTTTTGGAAATATCGAAATGGAATACATTGGGTTAGATAACGTTGATTTTGAGAAATATATATATTAAAATTTGGTCTACATTTATAGGTTGTGCCGAGTCGATAGTTGTTGTGCCGTGATTATCATTATCTTACACTAGTGTTTATTCAGATGCGTTGCTTGCTTGAGGTGAGTTCATAGCCCTTTTATCGTTTTAACTATATTGGGTGAGAATCATGCACTACTTTTGGACTGTTAAAACTATTTGGATTTGCTTATGTGCTTGCTTTAGATAGATGCGGTAGTTGTTGCCTTAGACTAGGTTGAACCGTTGCCTAGCTAAGAATAGACTTCTACCTCGACCTAGTCAGGGGTTGGCAAGCGTTTCTGGTTGCCACGACATGTCTGGACTAGAGTCGCGGGGCGAGTAATCCCTCGATGCGGGATATGGTATATGGTTGGTGATCCGGGTAGGATCGGTATATGTGAACGGTATTTATCTATCTTAGGTCTTGCATAGCAAATCAACTCCTCTGAGTCCACTATGATTTTATTTAACTTAAACCAATGACTAGCGTGGTGACCTTTGCATGATTTCGGTATTTGAAAGATGTTTGGAATACGCGATCGGTGGAAGCTTGGCAAGAAGGCGGGGTTCAAGGATAATTTCTAACTCTGATAAACTTTGGGGACCTATTTTATTAAATCATGTTTTGGGCCTAATATTTATACTTTTGGATTAAATGTTTTGAATACTTAAATTTGGGATTGGTTTTGAATGATAAATGACTATCTTTTGTTATACTTGTGTAAGATACCAATCCAATAGTAATGCCCCAAAAACTTGATTAAGTCTTCCGCTGTACCAAGATTAAGGGGTGTTACAATAACTAGGCTAGCACCAGAGGTGCTTAGCCGCTCATATTAACTAAAACAATTGATTCAATGTTTAACATATCAAAATACATGAATTGAAAGTAAAGAAATGATAAATTGCTAATGCTTATCATAGGGAGTGATTTCTTCCTTGGAGATGGCTCTGTATGCTCCTAAAGATCTGCCTTCAACCTTGTACCCACGTTCTCTGAATTGGGGTGTGAGTGATGATTAGAAATGCTTTGGAATTTGGCGGTATTTATAGGCAGTTCACGAAACAACTAAGTTGAGGAGTTCCGTAACATCTAATTCTTTATTTTGCTCTGGAAAAGCGGTTACGAGCGTAACATCATGAATGAGTTACGGCGTATCTTCAATAAATCATGGTTACGCCGTAATTGTGGAATGAGTTACGGTGTAACTTCGGCGGCGGCATCATTTGACCTAATTAGTTACGACGTAATCATAGGAGGGAGTTACGCCGTAATCTTCGATTTAGTTGGTTTTAGAGCCACGCCGCTTTGCGGTAATGTGGGAGAGTTACGCCGTAACATCTTTAGAATGAGCATACTATCATATATCTTTAATAAACTCTCCAAATCCGAGTCTCATTAGCTCCAATGCTCGTAATTTACCTGAAAGTGAAATATAGAGGAAAACAAGCGTAAATCCATATAAATGATATAAAATAAGAGCATTATCAGGGGAAATTGACACTTAATATTCAGGACTATTTGATGTTATCAGTATTTGAAAATGTGTTTGTGAAAACCAATATGTTACAGTTATAAACTACTACTGACCACTATAGTGAGTTTCATAGCCCCACTTTTACTTATTTTGAATTTCTTTGGGGGAGAATACATGCTCATTTATATATAAACTCATTGTTGTTTTACATATGGACACAAGTACATTAAACATTTGTTGATTGCCTAAGATGCCTTATTTGCCATAAAATCCCCACAATCATGAACCGTTAATTACTCTTGTGTGAGTAAGCTCGAATGCTATGAATAGATCTATTGGGGTAAACTCCCCCGTCCATGTTGGTCGCTCCAACAAGAAAACGGATGCATTTCATTTGGTTTCGTATAGGTGTAGGGTAAAGCACCTGGTTGGGGTGATACATAACTAATTGTCAAGTCTTCGGTTTCATGAGCTTAGTGCAATAGGAATACATGAACATATGTGAATTACAGTTGTTGTTGAAATCTTGTGGTCCAAACTGTTGTTACTTTTACTAAAACCTATGAACTCATTCAACCTTTGTGTTGACACGTTTATCATGTTTATTCTCAGGTTTCGTAAGACATATATTGGATTGAAGCAATAGAGTCGCATGAAATGTTTTGAAGACTAGGATGCATAATATTCACCATTTGATAAATCTTTTGTAAAATGTTCATATAATATTATATCGTGGGACCTCATGTTATAACTCTGATATTATTTATCAAATGGAATTTTTTTCAAAAAGTCTCATTTAGAGTACGTTTTCAATAACTTGTACTTTGTGCTATGAAATAACACCCAGTGACACTAGCTTCCACTGCGATATTTTGGGGGTGTTACGGATTGGTATCAGAGCTCTAGTTATACAGAACTAGGTTGCATTTAGACCTAGACTATAAAAATTACATTATAAAATTTTATCATAAATATCCCGATGCATCCCGCACACTAAGTCATAAAACTCTCATGCGTACTCAAACCTTTCTATGGCATTTATATACATACTTGATGTACTTTTCGATCACTATGCTATTTTCAGAATATCACTATTCTATTTATATAAATGTTATTTATATAAATACTTGATTTTATTTTTGACCACTTATGCGTGGTTTTCAGTATTTCTTACCGCTTAGAGCACATACCTTTAGGACACGTCTTTACTACGTCTTACTTTTCTTTCTTGTGATTGATAGAATCATGCCACCTAAAAAGAAAAACAAAGCTGGTGTCGATAAAATGGTTGTTGATAAAGTGGCTGTCACACATAGAGTCGAGCGGCCAACTACAGCTCCTAATGCTGCCACGGCTGCTGAGGCTGCTGAAGCCGAAAAAACTGCCGTTGTTGCCGAGGCACTCGCAGCCGCCAAGGCCGCTGCAACTAATGTTGGAGCGGGAGGTTCGAATACTACGGAACCAGATGTTGGTGCAAAAAGAATAAATGTTGAACCAATGCCAAAGGGTTGTTCATACAGTGAATTCATGAAATGCCAGCCTAGAAATTTTAAAGGCATTGAATGAGCTGTAGGGTTAACCCGATGGTTCGTGAGATCTAAATCAGTATTCCTAATCAGCAACACCTGCGGACAGTAAAAGTCAAATCACATGCGACACCTTGATGAACGAGGCATTAACACGGGTGGAACTCGTAGTTCAACCCATTGGCATTGAAAATGCCTACAAAGTTTCCTGGGTCAATCTAAAAGAGTCGATGATTAAACAATACTATCCTCGTAACGAGGTACAAAATGGAAATCGAGTTGGAACCATATAATTAAGGGCTCGAGATATCACAACATACAATCGGCTGATTCAATGAATTGGCAATCTTATACCGATGATGGTTCTAACCAAACTGGAGACATGGGGACCCGTGGGAAATATAACCTCTTTTGATCAAACCACAATAGACGCGGCAATGGAAATGGCCTGTACTCTGATGGATTAAGCTGTTAGAGCGAAAATTGTGTTGGTTCATAACAATAACCACAACAACAACAATAATAATCCCAAAAACAACAACAACAACAACAACAACAACAACAACAACAACAACAAAAAGGAAGTGGAATGACAAACAAGGAAATAATCATGATCAGCAGAAAACAAGAAACAAGAAATAGTAAAAGCCTATGCTGTTGGGCTAGACAACAAGAAAAGGTATGCTGGAACACTACTCAAGTGCAACGAATGCAAATATCACCACACTGGGCCTTGCCCCGCTACATGTTGGAACTGAAAAAGGGTCGGTCACTAAGCTAAAGATTGTAGGATCCTACCCCGTTGACTTGCCTTGAGTGTGGTGAAGTTGGACACCTTATGATTGATTGCCCAAAACGGAAGAATTAAAATGGAGGAAGGACTTCGAAAAAGCATATATGAAGGAGAAGCTCACCAGGACCTTAACAACGCTACAGACTAATAATGTTTAGAAATTAGTAGTAGTACTTTCTCATGAACTTTATTGTACTTTATGTATGTTTAATCCTAGTATGGGATTTTTATGACTTAATACTATTTACTATTTTGGTGTTGTGATAATTTATCTGTTGTACTTTCTATTCTTGATTTCTATATGTTAAACTGATTCATTATAATCACATAAAAATTATTTTACCACATTCTTATAAACCCTTTTGATAAAATCTAATGAACTATTTTGACTACTACCTTATAGACATTGTGGCTTAATCTATTTAACATTGAGAATCATAAAAATATTTAACTAAATCGAACATTACATTATCGGTCCTAAATTATACATAGCCTAATCACCTATGTCTAATTCAGGAGGGATCATATTTTGTTGGGAGTAGCCACATGTAAATTTTGTTAAAAATGACTTTTCATTTATATTCTCAAAACAAATTTTATGTGAGTAGAAATAAGTTCATGAGTATTCGTACGATTGAGCACAACAACTAAACAGACTCTTATCCGATCCTTACCACGTAAAGTCAACCTCATTTTACACCATATACCAAAACGACGAGTCAAAATACATCGCTAGTTATTCTAGAAACTATTTGCCATAAGTAATCACATATCTTCATAAAGGTCACTTCAAACTTTAACACAAAATGATCTCCTGGATGGAGCTCTTTTAACGGGTGGAGGCTGTAGCAACTCGTACACTTCAGACTATAATTTGACTATTTATTTTGACTTATTATTATTTTAGGTAATATTACTTTTTATAAGTAATTACGTAAATTCAAACGCGTATGCTTAACTCATAACAAACACTAGGCTATGATTAGTCTAGGTGTTCTATACATTTTATTTTCTCTAATAGTCACATTTTATATGGACTATTTTCATTTTCTCATTTTGACATAAACTCTATACTCTTTACGTAATACTTATCACATTTTTAATATACATAGTTGGAGTATAAGGGCTTAACATTTCATGACTTAAGGGCTTAACGTTAGTAATTACCGGGACCAAACAACACCTTATAAACTAATAATTATCACAAAATAAAACACACACTACCACCTAATGAGAGGTGGCGTGCAAAGAGGAACACACAAGGCCATGTGGCCTTTGTTTGGTGCATCTAGCCCCACAACTCACCACCTTTACTTCCCTTTTACCCCACTAGAGGAGATAACTCTTCATTATCATCATCTCACGTGCAAAAGTGACCAAAACTCTTTCATTCCCTCCCCCATTGTTGTACATCCTTTATCATAAATCATCATCACCCAATTTGATTCATATAACAAGTTACACTAGAAAGATAAATCTATTGATGATCCTTTCAAGGTCCTAGGGTTGTTTTGCTTATTACAATGGTGAATTAGAAGATATTCAAGGCATCAAGGGCTGAATAAAAAGGGTTATTACAAGGGTAAGAAGGTTAGTAAAGTTGGGTTAGAAGGTTGAAGACAAGGGTTGAAGATTGAAAGGGGTTAGGCTTGATTGTTCTTGTTACTACTCAACCTAATTCTTGTAAAAAGTTTGTTTAATTTTCATGTCATTCAATATGGTTGTAATAATTTATATTCACTGGATGGAATTTTGTATAAGTATTACATGTAAAACTGGTGTAGAAACTCATTAAGACAACTACTGTGAAACTAGTTAGTTGTGATGAGTTTTGACACAAAACCATAAATCTTGGACTTGACTAAGTTTAACAAGTTGTTAGATTAAGTAGAAACTAGAACATGGGCTTTTGAATCACTTAAAAAGGACTTGTAGATAAAAAGTTATGGCCAAATGAAGATGACTAGATGTAAATAGGTTGTTGGAACAAAAGTCATATGAAACGATTTTAAAATGCGATTTTGACTCTTTTCTGGTCCGAATCAGCAAAAATGTAAACACGAAAATTGCTCAGAATGACTTTTTCTACGGAAACTCAGGAGCACATAAGCAGAAAGTGAAAAACAAAGGCTAAAAACTACAAAACCTAACCGAACCTGTTGTATAGTGGAAACAACCATAGCTAAGAAACCTTAGTTGTATTTTGATTCTTTGAGGCCAAAACAAAGCCAAGGGTTTTGTCTCAAGGTATTTTAACTTAGACATAGCTATGGAAAACTAGAAGGGGGGGTTGAATATAAACTATTTAGATCGGCTTATGTTAATCTATTTGATGTGTATGTTGGATGTTGATAGATAAGCAATAAGTAATGCAAAGTTATCGAGTAAGAAGCACAAAACCGCAACGCGAGTATTTATAGTGGTTCGTGCTGTGCCCGTTTCACAAGTAGCTTAAAATAAACAAAACTACTAATTATGAATCATGACTGAAGTAATGCAAGTAAAGATAAGTTTTAACAAGATAAACACATGGGAATGGATTGATAAAACTAGTGTATAAACTCATTAAGACAACTACCGTGAAACTAGTTAGTTGTGAAGCGGTTCGTGTTGTGCCCGTTTCACAAGTAGCTTAAAACAAAGAAAACTACTAATTGTGAATCATGACTGAAGCATGATTGATGTTGTACATATGGGAATGGATGGATAAAACTAGTGTAGAAACTCATTAAGACAACTACTGTGAAACTAGTTAGTTTCTGATGAGTTTTGACACAAAACCAGCTTTGGACTTATTCTAGAGTTTAACACGAGCTTCTTTTAAACTTAGGACCGGCTTGTCCTTTCTAGTGTCTTTGGATTGATCACTATCTTCACAAACTGCAATGAACCACTTTAACCAAGGCATCTTTGAATCTTTGCTCCTCACTCGGCCCGTTTCTTGGTTTTTGGTCTTCCTTCAAGATAGTGATGGAGTTGGTCGGGAGGGAACAAGTACCTTTTCCTTGTTCGCAAAGCGTCACGATGGGCTCAGGCTCTTTATGTGTGATCATGACTGGCTTTACCTTTGTCTTGGGTGATGATTAGTAAGGATGTTGATACCGTGTGGATGTAGTAGTGACTAATGGTGTTGTTTGTTGTTTTGTCAATAGGATTGTTGTGATTTGTGTTCACGATGGTGGGATAGATAGGTGGGTGTTAGATCATGAGCTGATTTATGGCTCCCGCCCCCGGTGTGGGAGAGAGTCCTTGCCAGCCTTTCTCCCTCCTCAGCTATCACAGCATCCCGGTAAAGCAAGACTTGTTTGTATCACCCGAAGAGAAAGGCAACCAACCCTTGAAGGCTTGATAGATCTCAAGACATGGACTTGATGTATGGTGTATCTTGTTGAGAAGATTTGTATTATACATCAAGATTGGCTTGAGATGTTTCGTGTACGCCATTCTAGGCCGAGATTCGAACCATAGAGGAAGAAGATTAGTCACATCCATGATCCTTGAATCTAATGAGCCAAAGATGGGTGAATAGCCGCACAGAGGAGGTAAGACTCTAACATTTGCGCAGCAGCAGTGTGATGAGTTCAGTGAGACTGGAGGAGTTCTTCATGTAGGTCTCCGTAGCCTCAAGCACGTTGGAGTTTAGTGCAGGGTCTTCCTTGACAGATTCTTTGATTTCATCTAGTTTAGCGTGAGCATCCTGAAAGGTGTGGAGAAACTTCTTCAGGTTGTCATTGAGCTTATCAAGATGTTCATAGATGAAATCCATGTGCTCATCATTGTTCTCATGGTTAGCAACCACTTTAGCTTTCAGATCAGCATAATTTGCAGCTGCTTCAACATGCTGATCCCAGAGATTATCAGTAAAACCAGACTATAGCCTCCTTGTAGCCCCTTTTAACCACATGACAAGCTGCCTTTCAGTGAGTGGAAGAGTGTTGTCATATTGCTTTAGTTCGTCAGAGGTTGAAAAGTTTGAAGAAGCAGAGGAGTCATCATCAGCTTGAAAGGGGGACTACTCAGGCTTCTTTGGATCAGGCTGATGTGCTTGTTTTAGTTGTTGAACATCAGCATCCATCTCTTCACCAGCAGAAAATATTTCTTCCTCACTGTCACCAGCAAGCTCCTTATCAGAAAATAGTTTTTTATTGACTTCAGCAACTTTAAGAAGACCAGTGGGGGTGATGGGTTCCGTATCAGCGGGTGGTTTTTGTGCCCCTGAGTCTTTGTCCTCGAGTGACCCCTCAGACACTGATGGGTTTTTCCTAGTGTCTTCTTGATGCAGGTTTTACTGACTAGGTTTTAATATTTATGAAGTCTCGTTATACCTATGGTCTACCCAAATGCACTAACGGGCTGTGTACCCGGTCGTGTGTAGTGTAGTAATCGGTAAAGCCGAGGTCGTCCCAAGAGCTATGTGTGATGGATTATTAATAAGTCTAGGTGTCACAGATTAATAATGGTTTCGATAGGGAATTAATTAATTAAACTACTAAAGCAGAATAAAGCAAATAAAAGCAAATACATGGTAAAGGGTAAATCAATAGAGGAGAGTGGTGCTAACCTAGTTAATCCTCCTAGCTAGTAATGTCTACGTCTACTTACTTCTAATTACTTCAGGTGGGGTCAAAGTTGAGAGGACAACATTTGGTCAATTCGCCCTAACCTATCAGTAAAGATGCCACCACAGGAGAAGTCAGGTGTCCCCTCATAAGTCCTGTTGTTCCTGGTCCGCTAAGCTAAGTCATTAAGTACCACTACATGCTAGATTTATAATAGTGAGTGCCCGGCCGTTAGGAACTTAGACACTCACCCCCTAATTCTTACGTTGATTCAAATGATAGGTGATCAGTTGGTCAAATCGCACAAGTAGAAAGGGTCGTCAGTTGGTCATATCTTACCCTTCTCGTCTAAGTCCGCTCACCTAGGGTCAGTTGGTCATATCTCCTAGGAAATTGGCCTCTACCGCCATTCAAAACTTCCGAACCAAGGGTAGCTACCAATAAACTATGCATGCATACACTTAGAAATAATTACAGAAGTAATATAAAAACAAACAAAACAATTAAGGAATCATAACTAGGCCAGCACCAAGAGGTGCTTAGCCGCTCATATTAATCATATAAACCAATTCAATATTCAAAGATACGAAATACATGAATTGAAAGTAAAGAAAATATAAAATGCTAATGCTTAAAACAAAGAAAACTACTAATTGTGAATCATGACTGAAGCATGATTGATGTTGTACATATGGGAATGGATGGATAAAACTAGTGTAGAAACTCATTAAGACAACTATTGTGAAACTAGTTAGTTTCTGATGAGTTTTGACACAAAACCATAAACCCTGGACTTGACTAAGTTTAACCTGAGCTTCTTTAAACTTAAGACCAGCTTGTCCCTTTTCCAGTGTCTTTGGATTGATCCCTATCTTCTCAGCTTCCTAATGAACCACTTTAACCAAGGCATCTTTGAATCTTTGCTCCTCCTCAGCCAGTTTCTTGATTTTGTCTTCCTTCTCAAGATAGGCAGTCAGTTGGTCGGGAGGGAACAAGTACCTTTTTCCTTGTATTTCATAAGCGATCCTGATAGGCTCAGGCTCTTGTGTGGTCATGATGGCTTTGCCTTTGTCTTGGACTGATGATGAGGATGTTGATACCAGTGTGGATGTAGTAGTGACTATTGGTGTTGTTGTTGTTTTTGTCAATGAGATTGTTGTTGTGATTTGTGTTCCTGATGGTGGGATAGATGAGGTGGGTGTTGCAGATACAGGTTGATTTGGCTCCCCTTCAGTGTGGGAGGGAGTCTCTTCAGCAGCTCTCTCCCCTCAACTGTTGCCGCAGCATCAGTGAGAGCAAGAGTTGTTTGTGTCACTGAGGGAGAAGGAGCAGCTTGACCCTTGAAGGCTTGATAGATCTCCGAGACCATGGACTTGATGTATGATGTATCTTGTTGAAGATTTGTGACCTTCACATCAAGATTGGCTTGAGATGTTTCCAGGGCTGTCATTCTAGGCCCGAGATTCCAGGCCATAGAGGAAGAAGATTTAGTCACATCCGCAATCCTTGAATCTAATGAGCCAAAGATGGACTGAATAGCCTGCACAGAGGAGGTAAGACCCTGAACATTTGCAGTGTTAAGCATTGTGATGAGTTCAGTGAGACTGGAGGAGTTCTTCATGTAGGTCTCCGTAGCCTCAAGCACATTGGAGTTTAGTGCAGGGTCTTCCTTAACAGATTCTTTGATTTCATCTAGCTTAGCGTGAGCATCCTGAAAGGTGTGGAGAAACTTCTTCAGGTTGTCATTGAGCTTATCAAGATGTTCATAGATGAAATCCATGTGCTCATCATTGTTCTCATGCTTAGCAACCACTTCAGCTTTCATCGACGATAATTTGTACCGCTTCAACATGCTGATCCCAGAGATTATCAAGAAACCAGACTATAGCCTCCTTGTAGCCCCTTTTAACCACATGACAAGCTGCCTTTCAGTGAGTGGAAGAGTGTTGTCATATTGCTTCAGTTCGTCAGAGGTTGAAAAGTTTGAAGAAGCAGAGGACTCATCATCAGCTTGAAAGGGGGACTCCCGTGCTTCTTTTGGATCAGGCTGATGTGCTTGTTTTAGTTGTTGAACATCAGCATCCATCTCTTCACCAGCAGAAAATATTTCTTCCTCACTGTCACCAGCAAGCTCCTTATCAGAAAATAGTTTTTTATTGACTTCAGCAACTTTAAGAAGACCAGTGGGAGTGATGGGTTCCGTATCAGCGGGTGGTTTTGTGCCCCGAAGTCTTGTCCACGAGTGACCTCTATTAATCGATGGGTTTTTCCTAGTGTCTCTCTGATGCGTGTTTTACCAATTGTGTTTTAATATTTATGAAGTCTCGTTATATCTATGGTCTACCCAATGCACTAACCGGGCCGTGTACCCGGTCGTGTGTAGTGTAGTAATAGGTAAAGCCGAGGTCGTCCCAAGAGCTATGTGTGATGGATTATTAATAAGTCTAGGTGTCACAGATTAATAATGGTTTCATAGGAATTAATTAATTAAACTACAAAGCGAATAAAGCAAATAAAAGAAAATAAATGGTAAAGGGTAAATCAATAGAGGGAGAGTAGCTAACCTAGTTAATCCTCCTAGCTAGTAATGTCTACGCCTACTTACTTCCAATTACCGTGGTCAAAGTTGTAGTAGGACAACATTTGGTCAATTCAACCTAACCTATCAAGAAGATGCCACTCACAGTGAGAAGTCGTGTCCCCTCATAAGTCCCGTTGTTCCCGGTCCCCTAAGCCAAGTCATTAAGTACCACTACATGCTAGATTTATAATAGTGAGTGCCCGACCGTTAGGAACTTAGACACTCACCCCTAATTTTTACGCTCATTCAAACGATGATCACTGGTCAAATCGCATAAGTAGAAAGGGTCAGCTATTTGGTCATATCTTACCCTTCCCGCCTAAGTCCGGGCTTCACCTAGGGTCAATTTTGGTCATATCTTAGAAATTGGCCTCTACCGCCATTCAAAACTACCTCCAAACCGGTAGCTACCAATAACTATGCATGCATACACTTAAATAATTGTACTAAGTAATGTAAAATCACAAACAAAACAATTAAGGAATGATAACTAGGCCAAGACCAAGAGTGCTTAGTCAGCCATATTAATCATATAAAACCAAATTTGAATTTCAAAGATACTAAATACATGAATTGAAAGTAAAGAAAATATAAAATGCTAATGCTTAAAACAAAGAAAACTACTAATGAATCAAGTGACTGGGGCTACGATTGTTGTTGTACATATGTGGGGAATGGGATGGATAAAACTAGCGTAGAAACCCCCATTAAGACAAATCCTGGCCAGGAAACTAGTTAGTTTTCATGAGTTTTGTGATTACATCAAGTCCATGCAAACCTTGGACTCCAATCTTTCAAGCTTAAACCTCGAGCTTCTTTTAAACTTAAGACCACCTTGTCCCTTCCAGTTGTCTTCGATTCGATCCTTATCTTCTCAAATTTCCTCATGAACCACTTTTTAACCAAGGTTATCTTGGAATCTTTCCTCCTCCTCCAGCTTTTGATTTTGTCTTCCTTCCCAAGATAGGCAATTTTTACCTGAGGGAAACAAGTACCTTTTCCCTTGTATTTCATAAGCAA
>OU343224.1:38231538-38343243 GCA_910596185.1 Chrysanthemum makinoi | reverse complement strand
CTTTTTGCAGATCATGCAAAAAGGATTATGTAGCAATTATCAGTGGTATTGCTGGTATAATGGCACAGATCACACTTCTGTTTGGGCTTGGTGTTTGATTTTGACCTTGATGAACTAGAGGAGGCTGACTTAGGTTCTTTGATTATTGAATCAAGAGCTTTCTCAATAGAGTTTATCTTTTCAGTCAACTTCCTCAAGAGTTTAGTCAATTGTTGGATTTGACCTTCTTCACTAGGAACTGAAGATGTAGAAGTCTCAGTAGGAACTGAATCTTCTTGGGTTGGTTTTGCTGGCCCTTAAAAATAAATCTGCCTAGAACTGACCTTTCTTTTGGTGAGTGAGGGTTGAATTGTAGAGGAGTAAGCTTAGAGCTAGGTGCAGCACCCTGAAGAGGTTTCAGAGGTGGAAGCGGTGCTTTTGTGATGTGTTCAGTACTACTAGGTACAATATGGAGTCCAAGCATGCTCTTAAGAGCTTGACTCTCAGGCTCAAGAATCCTTCTAGAATCGAAGTTTGGAAGCTTACTCTCAGGGTTTACCCTTTCAACCCAATCACTAGACTTATGCATTAACTCCTTTTTGGAAAGCATGCTAGCAGACACAAATGGTTTTTGACTTTGGTCTTCACTGAGAGAATCAGGGAGATGATCTTCACCTATGATTCTATTTTTGCTACTGGGGGCTTGAACAGTATCAAAGACTCTAGGATTCTTAGCAGTCTAGCTTTCAATAATATCTTTTTCCTTTTTAAGTTCTTCCTGAAGAGCTTGATTTCTTTTAACCAATTCGGTGTTTTGAATTTGAAGTGTAACAGCCTCAAGCTTGGCTTGTTTTAAAAGAAGCAGTTCATCCCTACACTTGTTTAATTCAAAACTTAACTTGGTGTATTTTGAAAAATGATTTAATCGTTGCTCCTCTAAAAACATAAGGTCAACATTAATATAGTTCATGAAAGACTGCCAATCTGAGTCATCATCTATAGAAAGTAAAATGTTTACCTTCTTCATTTTGATATTGACCCATTCACCATTCCTAGCATGATTCTTCCCAACAGCTAGCTTATCCTTTTCTGAGAGAGCCATCAGTGCACTGACTTGCACCATTTCATCGTCTGAGGAGACTGTCTCTTCATCCCAGTCAAAGACTTCAGCTACCAGGCCCTTGTTTTTAACCTGCACAGATTTAATAGTGTTTGTTGTTTCTGAAGGAGTGGCCTCAAGAAGTGCTAGTTTAGCCGTGGCTTTCCTATACTTAGCTTCAAAATCGACAGATTTGTTTTGGTCAGACTTGTTTTGGAAACTTTGATGAGACTGATAGACCTTTGGTTGAAATTTTCTAAAACCTAAGGACTGATTTGACCCTGAGGGTTTGTAAGAGGGCTCAGAGATAGTTTTTTAAAAACACTCAGTGTCCTCATTAGCTTTATCATTGGAAAAAATTTTATTTCTTCTAATAAACCTTCTAGAGTTAGCAAGGAGTGCCCTTTCCTGAAACTCAGTGTTCAAGTCATTCAGGTACTCCTCGCTTGTTCTCTCATCAGGCCGATCATCTGAATTTTCCTGAAAATCCTGAACCGCATTATTAAAATAAAAGGCAGTAGAAATTGGTGTGAAATGGTTGTCAATGACTTTTTGACTTCCTGAGACTTTTTCAAGTCAGGGTATCGTCTGTTGATGAGGTTTTCCTCTTAGACAAATTTCCCATAGATTTCAGGAAGTTCAAGATTCTAAATATGATTAGTATTCCTAAGTCCCGGAGAGAAATTCAACCGTTTCTCAGGGAGGTTGTTAACAAAACCAACATTGATTTCACGTTTGGACAACTTGACACCATCATTAGACAATTCATTTAACAAATTTTTATACCGGGTGTAAGTTTGAGAGAGAGTTTCTGAGTCTTTAGCCCTAATGGTATTGTACTTAAGTTTCAGGTCCATAATTCTGTTTTCCTTGGTATCTGAGGGACCTTCATAGCTGTGGACCAGGTCATTCCAAGTTTGTTTAGCTGTACTACAGCCAATGATAAACTTCATAACATCATCAGGAAGACATGATATGATGATGCTTTTGAGTCTTTGGTCCTGGTTGACCAATCTCCTCTCGTCCTGAGTCCACTGACCTTCAGGTTTAGGTAAACCTTCAGCAGTTTTTAGGATAAATGGACCCTCATTAATGCACTTAATGTAGTAAGGTTCCATCCCAGTCAAATAGCAAAGCATTCGATTTTTCCATTTGTTAAATTTGTCAACTTCTAGTCAAGGGGCAACAGCAGCATAGGCTCTACCCTTTTTATCGACAAGTTGGGGCACATCACTTTAAGCCGTTTGGATCATGATTTAAAAAACATTTTTGAGCAGCTTAAAAAGGGTTTTATAATCAGCCTGCTCTGATACCACTTGTTGTACCCGTTTCACAAGTAGCTTAAAACAAAGAAAACTACTAATTGTGAATCATGACTGAAGTAATGCAAGTAAAGATAATTTTTAACAAGATAAACATACTTAGTAATTTTCAACGTTTATATTATTTATTAAAACGAATAAAAAAGAATACATTACCCAAGTATTGAGGAATAGTACCTGGGATTTAAATGAGAAGTATTGTATAACTCCTCGCGAAGCTTAGGCTAAGTCTAAGCATAACTAGTCAGGTACCACTGAGCTATCTCAGGGACATAGTCGTATTTGGAGGAGTGAAAGATTGCTTGTGTGTGTTTTTCACAATTGATTGCAAAAGCTTAAAATCTTTCACTCCAACTCTTATGCCATTTATACAAGTATGGTTTTTAACTCTATCTTAGAGGACAAACTGACAGGTTACAGAAGACAAAATACTGATGTATTTTGTCTCTGTTTACAAATGCTATATTTGGTTAGGGACAAAGCAACTTTCCACTTGTCAGCACTAACACTGAAACTTTTGGGGAAAGTTGACTTCTTGAGGATAAGCACTCCGTCTTATTCGCTTCAAGCTTAACCGTTTTGTCCTGCCCATTCTTCAGTCTTCTCAGCCTTCAGTCTTTTTCTTTAGTCTTTTCTTCAGTGATAATAGTTTGTGAGGAGTTTTGGGATTCAGTGAGTTATTGTCCTCACTCACTGAATCCACTATCTTCTTCTTGACTCAGTCTTCACCCCTTAAGTTCCGCCTTACTGAGTGGAGAGACTTCTTCTTCGTCTCTTACTGAGTGTCCTGAAGATAGCTCACTAAGTGTCTATGCACTCAGTGACTTGTTAGTGATTAAGGATCTAAATACTAAGGATATTTTCTATTTAAATCCGAGAATTAAGGGGTTTGGGTATTTACTGAACCCAACAGTCTCCCCCTATTTGGATATTGATGAGTGTCTAAATACTCATCATTTTTGTACCATTTAAACTGCAAAAACATCTGAAAACACTCAGAAATGCATCAAAATGACAAAAATATCACAAATAAGTGTTTTATGTGTTTTAAATGCAAAAATATCAAAATCTGGTGAAAAACGTATCAAGTTTGCATAATTGGCAGTTTTAGTCCCCCAAGTTTAAAAAGTTGTCAAAACCAGTCCCTGGTAAAGCAAAATAAAGAAAAATATCATTCAAGGTCCCTGAAATATTCTAAGTTGTCAAACATAGTCCTTGAATAAATCTTTGGGCAAATGGCAGAAAAGGTCCCTCAAGTTTGAAAAATGTCAATAATGGTCCTTGGTTAATTTAAAAAGTGAAAATTATCAAATATTAACCTTGTACTATTCATAAATGACAAAATTGGTCCTTATGGTAAACTTTGGAAAAATTACAAGAGGCCCCTAAAGTTTCAAAATTGGCAGATTTGGTCCTTGGACTTATAAAAATGGAACTTTATAAATTTAGTCCTTGTACTAATCATTATTTGCAGGATTAACCCTTGTGATAACCTTGGAAACTTGTCAAATTCAGCCCTTCAGTTTCACCATATTACAACTTTGGTCCTTGTGTGTTATTAAGCTAAAACCAAACGGACCTTTTGTATTATCCAAACCCAAGCCCAAATACCAAACCCGGCCCAAAATTTAAATAAAGAAAACCAAGGCCCACTATTCACCCTCTCCTCCACACCTGTTAAACCAAAACCAATGGTTTCACCCCATGGTTTCCACCTCTCCCCACCTTCCACCTCACCACCTACTACTTACTCTCATCCCCTCCACCTCATGAGCTAGCCCACAAACTGCAGTTAATGCTTCCCCACCATAGACCTTTTACTGTTACACTCACACAACTGGTTTTTGCTTTTCAAATCATTACCAGCCCCATTCCTACTATCTAATCTGTCCCCCTCCACCTCCACAACACCCCAAGATTCTTTAATTGCTCTGAAATTGCCTCAAGCAACCATGTACACTTTTGGCGCCAAAAGTCGTTTAAACGGATAGGATGAGTTTGACTCATCCAATGGCTAAGATTTAAAGTGGGAAAGTTTCAGAAGCATGTGGGGAGTATCTCAAGTCTATAAAGAAAGAGGAGATGCAGAAGAAAAATATATCTAGTTTTAATTTTAAATAGCTTATGTTGTTTAACTTAATTTTGAATTTCCAGTGTATTTCTTAGCTTTAAAGTACTGTTTTTCTCATATTTAGTGTATTATACAACTTTTGCAACAAGTAATTTCAGTGTTCAAGCTCCAAATTCAGTTTATGCATTTTCAAAGTTCAAAATCTCATGTTAATTAAATATTGTTGTTAGTTGTTGTTTTGGACTGAAATAGCTCACATAAGCTCCTAGAAAGCTTATTAAAGCTTTTAGAGACTTTAAAAATCAGTTTAGAATCAAAAAGAGAAAATTACCAAAAATACCAAATAAATAGTTGAAAAATCAAAAATCAATGGAAATGGTGATCACAGCTGGAGCAGGGTTGATAAAGGATTGCCCTTTGGTTTAGTGCTTCTTGGGAAGCTATAGGATCTGTTCTCAGTCCTTGGTTATCATTTTTCACTTGGAATCCATTTGTAAGCCATTTTGATCATTTTGGCATTTCACTGTGTAAGACAGTTATAAGTTTAAATTTCTATGTTTACATGTTCATTAGTTGTAGTTAAGCATAATTAAACCATAAAACCAGTCACTTGTTCTTTAAAATTTATAGTTGCTAAAAATTCTTTTGACAGTTAAAATAGCATAATCATCATTCTTGTGATTTATGTTGATAGTACTGTTGTTTAATGTTTATTCAGTCTCAATCTATGATAATATAAGTTCTGCAATCAATGGAATGGTCTTAATCTTTGTTAAGCTTTGAAAAGTTCCAAAAACGTCTCATAAAGGAGTGTTTGGATTCATTATTTTATCTGTGTTATAAGTTTCTTGTGTTATTGCTTGTGCTTGGTTTATGTCACTTAGGTCCTAATATCTCAGTTCAAACTAGTAAAATCGGTAGTCATTTGTTAAAAAACTCAAATTACCTTTTGATCAAATCTTGTTAACTCACTGATGGAATTTCATGATCCATGATTGTTATTTCTTGTTCATAAGTTGTTATAATTGTTCAAGTCAGTCTTAATACACCTTAAAACATCATAATCAGTGCTTAGGATCAAACCAAAGTTCATTTAAGTCAAACTTTCATTTTCTTAAAAAGTCAAAATATTGCTCTGTGCACAGTTGTTGCATGCCTAGTTCACAAGCTCTTACAGAGCTTATTAGTGAACTTTATCTTGTGTACTTTAGTTTTTTGAGAAGCTCACCCAGCTGTCTCAAGGTTCCAGTTCTTATTTTTCAATCTATAGCTTATTTGGTAGGGCTGCACTTGGCTTATTGTTTTGTCCATTTTTATCAACATACACTGAGTCTAGACTCAGTGGTTTTTCAGTTTTTTAATAAACTCATTTAAAGCTCTCTAGTGGACCCCACAGTGAGAGCTTTAGCTTTTTGAAAAGCTGAGTTGGTCAACTTATTAGTTGCAGTTTTTGTTTTAAGTTTCTAGCTTATATAAGTGCTTAAAATTAAGCTTAAAAGTGCCTAGTGATTAAAAAAGGTGTCCTGTGCAAATCAGTTAACTAGTGCTTATTTTAGCTTAATCAGTGCTTATTTTCAAGATTTTGTGCTTGTTCAGTTGTAATTCTAGCTTATTATCAGTACTTAGCTTATTTTCAGTCCATCACTTTGCTTATTTTTAGCTTATAAGCCAATTTGGCTTAATCTTTTGCTTATTTCCACATTTTTGCCAACTGTTGAGAAAATAAGCTCTCACTGAGCTTATTATTGGTTTTTATAAAAAGTTGTAGTTATATAAAGTGCTTATTTTAAGTAGCTTAACAAGTTTGTAAAATAAAAATCAAAAATAAAAAGTTTGCAAAAAAAAAAGCAGTGCTGGGATTCGAACCCTGGCCACCCAGCTCACCACACACACACACTACCACTCGCCCTTGGGTCTTTTTCAGTTTTCTTTTGCAATATTTAATATATACCCCTTTTGTTTCCAATAAGCTTATACGAGCTTATTAGCTTATTTACAGCTTATTTAATCTAGCTTTTTCATGTTTTGTATTTTTCTTAACTTTGTATTGGTATAAAGTATTTTATAAAAAAGTTTCAGATTTTTCTCAATAGTTTTAGTATTTTTAAACATTTAATTAGTGTAAAATCTTATTTAATTCATAATAAAAAATATAAAAGTCTAAAAAATATAAATCTTTTTTCTAAAATTTTCTTTTGTCATATAGTACGTAAGAAAATTGTTTTTACATTCGTAGGACTTTTATTTCACAAATTTTACGTTTTTGCTTGCGCACTCGCGTAATTTTTATAAATAACGTACGTTTTCATTTTAAATCAAGTTTTTAGATAATTTAAGTTTACATTTTAGTTAAAATAGTTTATTTAAGTTATTTTGTTTTATAAAATCACAAAAACATCATTGTAAAAATAGTGATAGCGTTTATTTAATATATTTTAATTTCCTTTAATTTGCATTTAAGTCGCTGTAATTTATAGATCTTTTCTTTTGGTATAATTATTCATCAAAATCCTTAGTGATTATTCGACATCTGTCTGTGTGAAACACCAATTCATCCTCCGTGGGACTTAACGACCCAGGAATCCACTATATTCCTCTGATCTTAATTGCATTTTGTGTTTGAACTGTTTTAAGTTTCTTACGGTTAGCCATTCACAAGTGGCTAGCTTGTGTGAGATAACTTGACGGTTTAGCACGAACCAAATTTTGGCGCCGCTGCCGGGGAGGCTGTAAGCGTGTTTTAAGCATTTTCAGACCCGTACTTGCACATATACCACTTTTTGTAAACAGTTTTTTGTAAAGTTAATCAAATTCAAAAAGTTCATTAACACTTTTCCTAAAGTGTTAACAACACCAAAAATATATAAAACAACAAAACAATCGTAACGTTTTCTAGCTTGTGTTTCTTTTAAGGTGATTCTTAAAGAGATACGATTTGGTTAAACGAGACGATACCAAAAATATTGTCCAAAAGTTTTTAAACCCCTTTGCACAAATCATTACCTACGTCTTTTCAGTGGTACTTAATTTATACATAAAAATCAACCACCGCAAATCAAGGCAGTACACCTACCAACTGGGGGTGTGACCATAATAAGTTCCCGAACAACAGATTTAAAACTTGCGTTTGTGTCCTTGTGATTTGGTGTACCTTTTTCAAAGAAGCCATTTCATTTGTGATTATTGGTTAAGTTCACTTGTCGTTTTGCCTCGCATTTGTTTTGAAAATTGATTTTTAAACTTAGTGCATGCGCACTCGTTCTTCTAGCTCCACAAGTCCACTTTCTGAGCTTGCAAATATTCCTCGTAGGCGTAGAGGACGTTCTGCTCCTTCAGCCGTGACTGAGGAACGTCTACCACCACCACCCCCTGTCGTAATGGCAGAAGATAAGCCGATGAATGAGCTTCTCCAAGCACCCATCGAGGGTTACGGAGATGCCATAGTTGTTCCAGCCATCGTGGCTGATACCTTTGAGCTCTAAACCGGGTTGCTTAATCTTGTAACCCAAAGCCAATTCTATGGTTTTGAGCGGGATGATCCTCATGCACACATTCGATGGTTTAACAAGATTGCATCTACCATCAAATACAAAAATTTCCCACATGAAGCAATTAAGCTTCTTCTGTTCCCATTCTCTCTAGAGGGACAAGCCCGGAATTGGCTTGAGAAACAACCCCCTCGTTCCATTGAGACATGGGAGGATCTAGTCACCAAGTTCGTTAACGAATTCTATCCTCCATCCCGAACTACAAGTCTTAAGAATGAGATAATGAAATTTTCTCAAAGATTTGATGAATCATTCGGGGAGGCATGTGATCGTTACAAAGAGTTCCTTCGCAAGTGTCCGCATCATGGTTTTACCGAGTTAATGCAAATGGATACTTTCTACAATGGTCTGCACCAAGCTGACCAAGACTCTTTAAATGCCTCCGCGGGAGGTAATTTCCTGAGCAAGACCACCAAAGAAGCCTTGCAAATCATAGAAAACAAGTCCCAGGTCCGCCCTTTCCGAGCAAAGACATATCATTCTCAGTCTAATGCTGGACCTTCTACTTCTACTCCCGTGAGTACATCTAGCACCGATGCTAAGATTGACAAACTCACGGATATTGTTCAGGCTTTGGTTCTTGCTAACCAAAAGAAAGTCACTTTCACACAGACACCATCACATGGTGAAGTGAAGAAAGTTGAAGTTTGTGTTACTTTTGGTGGCCCTCATGCATACTACAACTGTACTGCCACCGATGGTAGTCCATTTGAAGCTAATGCTATAGCCGGTACTTCACAACAAGGAGGTAATCAATACCGTCCTCAAAATGAACCAAGCTACCGTGCTAACACTTATCAGGCACCACCCGGTTTTAACCAGAATCCTAACATACAGAACCGGAATCAAAACCAACCTAGAATGAACCAAGGTTATCAAAACCAAGGTAATTTCTATCCCGGACCCAATCAAGGTTTCCAACATCAAGGAAATCTTAATCAAAACAATTTCAATCGAGGGAATCAATTTCAAGGAAATGTAAATCCTAACCAAGGGAATTTTCAACAACAAGGTCATAATCAAAACATCCGACCTCAAAATTTCCCTCCAGTACCTCCAGTACCATCATCTGATGAGTTATTGAAGCAGTTCATGAAATCCCAAGATGAAATGAACAGGTTGTTGGTCAGTCAGATCGCTGATCTTAAGAAGTCTTTAAATGATCAACCCTCGGGCTCTGGAAAACTTCCGAGCAACACGATCGCTAACCCGAGGGGCGATGCAAAGGCGATCACAACCAGAAGTGGTGTTTCATACAATGGACCGTCTATTCCTACTACCTCTTCTTCTTCTTCTCTCCCGAAGGTAGTGGAAAGTGAACCTGAGGCAACAAAGGACAAGGAAATTCCTACTAATAACGGAGGTACCAATGATGTCCAACCTCAAGTTGTCCCGAAACCCAAATCCAATCCAGGAGTTGTTTTTGAACCTCCTGTAGCTCCTGTTGAGAACCCCAAATCCAAATCTTCTATTCCTTACCCATCACGTTTGAATGAGCAAAAGCTCCGCGAAAAAGCCAATCATCAAATGGACAAATTTTTTCAAATTTTCCAAGAACTACATTTTGACATAAGCTTTGCGGATGCTATCATGCTGATGCCCAAGTTTGCATCAACTCTCAAACACATGTTAAGCAACAAGGAAAAGCTGTTTGAGATGGCAAAAAACTCTCTGAACGAGAATGCTCAGCAGTTATCTCGAAGAAGCTTCCAGAAAAGCTTGGAGATCCTGGAAAATTTCTCTTACCTTGTGTATTTCCAGGAACGGTTGAATGCTTTGCCTTAGCAGATCTTGGTGCAAGCATCAATCTAATGCCTTATTCAGTATGGAAGAAACTTTCTCTTCCGGAACTTACTCCTACATGCATGACTCTCGAGCTTGCAGATCGTACAATATCCCGTCCTCTTGGCATTGCTGAGGACGTATTTGTGAAAGTAGGAAAGTTCCATTTTCCAGCTGACTTCGTGGTTGTTGATTTCGATGCTGATCCACGGGTTCCTCTCATTGTTGGTTGAGGATTCCTGAGAACGGGTCGTGCTCTCATTGATGTATTTGAGCAAGAAATCACACTACGTGTAGGTAATGAAGCTGTCACCTTTAACCTTGATCAAACTTCGAGGTACTTCGCAAACTATGATTCTGAGTCGGTTAACCGAATAGATATCATTGATGTTGCTTCTGAAGAGTACTCTCAAGAAGTTCTTGGTTATTCTCATAATTCTGTGAGTGGGGATCCCACCCATCTCTCTCAACCTATCATAGCCAATTCCACTCCTTCTTCACTCCTTTGAGGGAAGAGACTCCATCTTGGAAGAGATTGAAGCATACTTGGCTAGTGATTCTGTTCCATGGGAAATTGATCACGCTCCAATTGACATTGAGGGGGACATAATTCTCATTAAGAAGTTGCTTAATGATGATCCATCATCAAACCCTCACACTAGTGATTCAATTCCAAATGAGATTAATCTGGAGGGAGATATTCTTCTTGAGAAATTGTTAAAGCATGACACTTCTCCTCCTCTCCCTCCCGTCGAGCTTCATAACAAGGAAGTCAAGTCAGTTGAGAAAACTGAAGAATTTCCTGAAGTCGAACTTAAGGACTTACCGCCTCATCTCGAGTATGCATTTCTTGAGGATGATGATAAATTACCCGTCATTATTTCTCGAGATTTGAGCAAAGATGAAAAGACTGCTCTCATAAAGGTCTTGAAGTCACACAAGCAAGCAATTGCTTGGAAACTCTCCGACATCAAGGGTATCAACCCTGAATTTTGTACTCACAAAATCTTGATGGAGGATGACTTCAAACCAGCAGTTCAACATCAGAGAAGGGTGAATCCTAAGATCCATGATGTTATCAAACAGGAGGTTATCAAACTTCTTGATGCAGGATTGATTTACCCAATCTCAGATAGTCCTTGGGTTAGCCCAATTCATTGTGTTCCTAAAAAGGGTGGCATAACTGTTGTCACAAATGAAGATAACGAGTTAATTCCAACTCGGCTGGTTACGGGATGGCGTGTTTGTATTGACTATCGTAAGTTGAATGACGCCACCCGTAAAGGACCATTTTCTCTACCCTTCATGGACCAGATGCTTGAGAGATTAGCAGGAAATGAGTACTATTGTTTCCTTGATGGTTTCTCGGGTTATTTCCAGATCCCCATTGATCCACAGGATCAAGAGAAGACCACATTCACCTGCCCATATGGAACTTTTGCCTACAAACGTATGCCTTTTGGCTTATGTAATGCTCCTGGCACGTTCCAACGATGTATGATGGCCATTTTCCACGACATGATCGGGGAAACAATGGAGGTGTTTATGGATGACTTCTCGGTCATTGGGGATTCGTTTCAAACATGTCTCTCCCATTTAGATAAAATGCTAAAACGGTGTGAAGACACCAATCTTTGTCTAAATTGGGAGAAGAGTCACTTTATGGTCAAAGAAGGCATAGTCCTTGGCCATAAGATTTCGAAAAACGGGATTGAGGTTGATAGAGCAAAAGTCGATGTTATTGCTAAACTACCTCATCCTACTACCGTCAAAGGTATTAGGAGTTTTTTAGGTCATGCCGGTTTCTATCGCAGATTTATACAAGATTTTTCTAAAATCGCCCGGCCTATGACCCATCTTCTTGAAAAAGAGGCTCCTTTTATCTTCTCACCTGAGTGCATCGAAGCTTTTGAAACATTAAAGAAAAAGCTTACTGAAGCACCAATTCTCGTTGCTCCCGACTGGGATTTGCCTTTTGAGCTCATGTGCGATGCAAGTGATTTTGCTATCGGTGCAGTCCTAGGGCAACGTAGATCCAAGCATTTTCAGCCTATCCACTACGCAAGTAAAACAATGACTGAAGCTCAAACCCATTACACCACCACAGAAAAAGAGCTATTAGCCGTGGTGTATGCATTTGAGAAGTTTTGGCCATATCTAATTTTGACCAAAGCGTGGTGTATAGGATCACTCGCTCTTAAATATCTCTGTGCAAAACAAGATGCAAAGCCGAGATTGCTCCGTTGGGTTCTCCTCCTGCAAGAATTTGATATCATTATACGTGATAAAAAAGGAGCTGAGAACCTGGCTGCTGATCATTTGTCCCGTCTAGAAAACCCTCACCAGGATGTGTTCGAGAAAAAGGAAATAAATGAAACATTTCCTCTCGAAACACTCAATGTGGTTTCTTTTCGTGGAGACTCTTCTACCCCATGGTTTGCTGACTTTGCAAATTACCATGCGGGTAAATTTGTGGTGAAAGGGATGTCGTCCCAACAGAAAAACAAATTCTTTAAAGATGTAAAACATTACTTCTGGGACGACCCCTACTTGTTCAAAATTTGCGCGGATCAAGTCATCAGGCGATGTGTGTATGGTCAGGAAGCCATTGACATTCTCAAGGCTTGCCACTCTGGACCTACTAGGGGACATCATAGCCCCAACTACACCGCCAAGAAGGTGTTTGATTCCGGATTCTATTGGCCCACGATTTACAAGGATGCCCACGAATTTGTCAAAACCTGTGACGCTTGTCAACGTCACGGGAATATCTCACAAAGAAATGAAATGCGCAAAAACGCCATTCAAGTGTGTGAGAATTTTGACATCTGGGGCATTGACTTTATGGGGCCATTTCCTTCGTCTCGCGGTAACAAATACATACTCGTGGCCGTTGACTATTTGTCAAAATGGGTTGAAGCGAAAGCTTTGCCTACCAACGATGCCCGAGTTGTTGTGAAATTCTTAAAATCTCTATTTGCTAGGTTTGGAACTCCACGAGCTATAATCAGTGATCGTGGTACGCATTTTTGCAATGACCAATTTGATAGAGTCATGCAAAAGTATGGTGTAACTCACCGTCTCTCTACTGCGTACCATCCCCAAACAAGTGGGCAAGTGGAAGTTTCAACCGAGGGATTAAAAGAATTTTAGAAAGGACGGTTGGCGAAAATCGTGCATCCTGGTCGGATAAGCTAGATGACGCACTCTGGGCCTTCCGTACAGCTTACAAAACACCAATCGGGTGTACTCCATACAAGCTTGTGTACGGGAAGGCGTGTCATCTGCCGGTTGAGCTTGAGCACAAGGCATACTGGGCCTTGAAACATGCCAACTTCGATATTCAGACAGCTGGTGATCACCGGAAAGTTCAAATGAATGAATTAAATGAACTCCGTGATCAAGCATACGAGAACTCTTTGATCTATAAAGAAAAGACAAAGAAGATTCATGACTCAAAGATCAAAAACCGCGTTTTCAACGTCGGTGATCGAGTCCTTCTTTTCAATTCAAGATTGAAGATTTTCTCGGGAAAACTAAAATCCTTACCGGTCCGGACCATTCACCATCACTAAAGTATTTCCATATGGAACCATTGAAAGATCCCAACCCATGGTCCAAATTTAAAGTGAATGGACATCGATTGAAACATTACTTTGGAGAGGACATTCACCTGATCATTCCTTTATCTACAAACTTTCCCATGAAACCAATGAATGCGGGATCGAAATCAAGCTAGTGACTCGAATCAAAAACAGACACACCATATGGGTTTCACCATGTGCTCTGCCTCTTACCCCTTTCTACCAATTTAGGGGAGTTACCCCCCGGGTCATGGTATATATAAAACCTTATGCAAAAAAAAAAAAATAGTATTTCCCCTTTATGTTCTATGTTTCGCAGCATAACGCTGAAATACTTTTGAATATTGATAACATTCATTTCTAAGGGGAATTCTCACTTAATTTTATCATGTAATTATACCACCCATTCCCATTTTTGGCCAATTTTTTTTTTTTTTTTTTGAGTAAGGATTTCTACCATCTCAGCTCTTATATATCATGTCTAATAAACAAAAGGATTACTAATCCGCAGAGCAACGGCTCTGGTAAAGATATCTCAACCAATACATCTGGCAGGTAATTTGCCTAAAATCAGATGGTATTCAAATTTCACCATATCCTAAAGTGAAGAGTGGCTAGTCTGCTAAGTTTATGGCTTGTGGTAAAGGCAGCTGAAATTCATAATTGGTAATCTACTCACCAAAGATATTTTGTTCTAAGATGGCTAGTCCGTAAGAAAATGCTTCTCGTAAAGACAAATCAAATCCATTGAAGTCCGTGGATTTGCTCAAAATCATTTGGTTATATTGCCAAGATTCTTACTTGAACTAAAACAATTGGCTACTCGAGTAATGGCTTTTGCAAAGATGAAATCCATTAAATTTTTCTTAAAACATTGCTAGGGACTAGCAATATCTTAGTGTGGGGATTGACAGTGTTCATTTCCATTCATTTTTGTACCATTTAAACCTGCAAAACATCTGAAAACACTTTAAATGCATCAAAATGAAAATATCACAAAATAAGTGTTTTATGTGTTTTAAATGCAAAATATCAAAAATCTCAGAAAAACGATCAAGTTTGCATAATTGGCTTTTAGTCCCCAAGTTTAAAAAGTTGTCAAAACAAGTCAAAGCAAAATAAAGAAAAATATCATTCAAGGTCCCTGAAATATTCTAAGTTGTCAAAAATAGTCCTTGAATGAATCTTTTGGGCAAGCAAGCGTCCCTCAAGTTTGAAAATGTCAATAATGGTCCTTGGATAATTTAAAAAGTGAAAATTATCAAATATTAACCTTGTACTATTCATAAATGACAAAATTGGTCCTTATGGTAAACTTTGGAAAAATTACAAGTTAGGCCCTTAAAGTTTCAAAATTAGGGATTGGTCCTTGGACTTATAAAAATGGAACTTTATAAATTTAGTCCTTGTACTAATCATTATTTGCAGGATTAACCCTTGTGATAACCTTGGAAACTTGTCAAATTCAGCCTCTCGGGCCACCATATTACAACTTTGGTCCTTGTGTGTTATTAAGCTAAAAACCAAACGGACCTTTTATATTATCCAAACCCAAGCCCAAATACCAAACCCATTCAAATTTAAATAAAAGAAAACCGCGTCCACCGTTTCACCCTTCTCCTCCACACCTGTTAAACCAAAACCGGTGGTTTCAAATGGGTTTCCCACCTCTCCACCTTCCACCTCACCACCTACTACTTACTCTCATCCCTCCACCTCATGAGAGCTAGCCCACAAACTGCAGCTTAATGCTTCCCACCATGACCTTTTCTTATCTTACACTCACAACTGGTTTTGCTTTTCAAATCATTACACAAATTCCATTCCTACTATCTAATCTCACTCCACCTCCACAACACCCCAAGATTCTTTAATTGCTCTAAAATTGCCTCAGCACAACCATGTACACTTTTGGCGCCAAAAGTCGTTTAAACGGATAGGATGAGTTTGACTCATCCAATGGCTAAGATTTAAAGTGGGAAAGTTTGACATGTGGGGACTATCTCAAGTCTATAAAGAAGAGGAGATGCAGAAAAAAATATATCTAGTTTTAATTTTAAATAGCTTATGTCGCTTCTTTAACTTAATTTTGAATTTGTATTTCTTAGCTTTAAAATACTGTTTTTTCATATTTAGTGTATTATACAACTTTTGCAACAAGTAATTTAATTGTTGTTCAAGTTCCAAATTCAGTTTATGCATTTTCAAAGTTCAAAATCTCATGTTAATTAAATATTGTTGTTAGTTGTTGTTTTGGACTGAAATAGCTCACATAAGCTCCTAGAAAGCTTATTAAAGCTTTTAGAGACTTTAAAAATCAGTTTAGAATCAAAAAGAAAATTACCAAAAATACCAAATAAATAGTTGAAAAATCAAAAATCAATGGAAATGGTGATCATGGTACAGGGAGCAGGTTGATAAAGGATTGCCCTTGGGTTTAGTGCTTCTTGGGAAGCTATAGGATCCCATTCTCGGTCCTTGGTTATCATTTTCACTTGGAATCCATTTGTAAGCTTCATTTTGATCATTTTGGCATTTCACGTGTATTATAAGTTTAAATTTGTATGTTTACATGTTCATTAGTTGTAGTTAAGCATAATTAAACCATAAAACCACCACTTGTTCTTTAAAATTTATAGTTGCTAAAAATCTCATTTTGGCGGTTAAAATAGCATAATCATCATTCTTGTGATTTATGTTGATAGTACTGTTGTTTAATGTTTATTTCGGTCTCAATCTATGATAATATAAGTTCTGCAATCAATGGAATGGTCTTAATCTTTGTTAAGCTTTGAAAAGTTCCAAAACAAATTTTAAAGGAGTGTTTGGATTCATTATTTTATCCAGTGTTATAAGTTTCTTGTTATTGCTTTGCTTGGTTTCATGTCACTTAGGTCCTAATATCTCAGTTCAAACTAGTAAAATCAGGAGTCATTTGTTAAAAGTCAAATTACCTTTTGATCAAATCTTGTTAACTCAACATGGAATTTCATGATCCATGATTGTTATTTCTTGTTCATAAGTTGTTATAATTGTTCAAGTCAGTCTTAATACACCTTAAAACATCATAATCAGTGCTTAGGATCAAACCAAAGTTCATTTAAGTCAAACTTTCATTTTCTTAAAAAGTCAAAATATTGCTCGCACAGTTGTCATGCTCAGTTCACAAGCTCTTACAGAGCTTATTAGTGAACTTTATCTTGTGTACTTTAGTTTTTTGAGAAGCTCACCCTATCATTGTCTCAAGGTTCCAAAGTTCTTATTTTTCAATCTATAGCTTATTTTGGTAGTGCACTTGGCTTATTGTTTTGTCCATTTTTATCAACATACACCGAGTCTAGACTCAGGTGGTTTTCTGATTTTTAATAAGCTCATTTAAAGCTCTCTAGTGGACCCACCGTGAGAGCTTTAGCTTTTGAAAAGCTTATGAGTTGGTCAACTTATTAGTTGCAAGCTTTTGTTTTAAGTTTCTAGCTTATATAAGTGCTTAAAATTAAGCTTAAAAGTGCCTAGTGATTAAAAAAGGTGTCCTGTGCAAATCCGCTTAACTAGTGCTTATTTTGAATAGCTTAATCAATGCTTATTTTCAAGATTTTGTGCTTGTTGTTGTAATTCTAGCTTATTATCAGACTTAGCTTATTTTCAAATTCCATCACTTTGCTTATTTTTAGCTTATAAGCCAATTTGGCTTAATCTTTTGCTTATTTCCACATTTTTACCAACTGTTGAGAAAATAAGCTCTCCCACTGAACTTATTATTGGTTTTCATAAAAAGTTGTAGTTATATAAAGTGCTTATTTTAAGTAGCTTAACAAGTTTGTAAAATAAAAATCAAATAAAAGTTTGCAAAAAAAAAAAGCAGTCTGGGATTCAACCCTTGCCACCCACTCACCACACACACACACTACCACTCCCTGGGTCTTTTTCGCTTTTGCAATATTTAATATATACCCCTTTTGTTTCCAATAAGCTTATACGAGCTTATTAGCTTGTTTCTAACTTATTTAATCTAGCTTTTTCATGTTTTGTATTTTTCTTAACTTTGTATTGGTATAAAGTATTTTATAAAAAAGTTTCAGATTTTTCTCAATAATTTTAGTATTTTTAAACATTTAATTAGTGTAAAATGTTATTTAATTCGTAATAAAAAATATAAAAGTCTAAAAAAATATAAATCTTTTTCTAAAATTTTCTTTGTCATATAGTAATGAAGAAAATTGTTTTACATTCGTAGGACTTTATTTCACAAATTTTACGCTTTTTGCTTGAACTCGCTGTAATTTTATAAATAACGACGTTTCATTTTAAATCATATTTTTAGATAATTTAAGTTTACATTTTAGTTAAAATAGTTTATTTAAGTTATTTTGTTTTATAAAATCACAAAAACATCATTGTAAAAATAGTGATAACGTTTATTTAATATATTTTAATTTCTTTAATTTGCATTTAAGTCACTGTAATTTATAGATCTTTTCTTTAGGTATAATTATTCATCAAAATCCTTAGTGATTATTCATCTGACATCTCTCCCAGTGTGAAAACACCAATTCATCCTCCGTGAGACTTAACGCCTGTGAATCCCGTACTATATTCCTCTGATCTTAATTGCATTTTGTGTTTGAACTATTTTAAGTTTCTTACGGTTAGCCATTCACAAGTGGCTAGCTTGTGTGAGATAACTTGACGGTTTAGCACGAACCAAATTTTGGCGCGCCAGGGAGGCCGTAAGCGTGTTTAAACATTTTCGACCAGACTTGCACATATACCACTTTTTGTAAAAGTTTTTGTAAAGTTATAACAAAATCAAAAAGTTCATTAACACTTTTCCTAAAGTGTTAACAACACCAAAAATATATAAAACAATAAAACAATCGTAACGCTTTAGCTTGTGTTTCTTTTAAGGTGATTCTTAAAGAGATATGATTTGGTTAAACGAGACGATACCAAAAATATTGTCCAAAAGTTTTTAAACCCCTTTGCACAAATCATTACCTACGTCTTTTCAGTGGTAATTAATTTATACATAAAAATTAACCACCGCAAATCAAGGGTATACACCTACCAACTGGGGTGTGACCATAATAAGTTCCCAACAATGATTTAAAACTTGTGTCCTTGTGATTTGGTGTACCTTTTTCTAAGAAGCCATTTCATTTGTGATTATTGGTTAAGTTCACTTGTCGTTTTGCTTCGCATTTGTTTTGAAAATTGATTTTTAAACTTAGTGCATGCGACTCGCTCGTTTTCTAGCTCCACAAGTCCACTTTCGAGCTTGCAAATATTCCTCAGAGGCGAGGGACGCTCTCGCCCTTCACCGGATCGAGGAACGTCTACCACCACCCCCGTCCGTAATGGCGAAGATAAGTCGATGAATGAGCTTCTCCAAGCACCCATCGAGGGTTACGGAGATGCCATAGTTGTTCCAGCCATCGTGGCTGATACCTTTGAGCTCTAAACCGGGTTGCTTAATCTTGTAACCCAAAGCCAATTCTATGGTTTTGAGCGGAATGATCCTCATGCACACATTCGATGGTTTAACAAGATTGCATCTACCATCAAATACAAAAATTTCCCACATGAAGCAATTAAGCTTCTTCTGTTCCCATTCTCTCTAGAGGACAAGCCCTAATTGGCTAGAAACAACCCCCTCTGTTCCATTGAGACATGGGAGGATCTAGTCACCAAGTTCGTTAACTAATTTATCCTCCATCCCGAAATACAAGTCTTAAGAATGAGATAATGAAATTTTCTCAAAGATTTGATGAATCATTCGGGGAGGCATGGGATCGTTACAAAGAGTTGCTTCGCAAGTGTCCGCATCATGGTTTTACCGAAAGTTAATGCAATGGATACTTTCTACTTGGTCGCACCAAGCCCTGACCAAGACTCTTTAAATGCCTCGGCGAGGTAATTTCCTGAGCAAGACCACCAAAGAAGCCTTGCAAATCATAGAAAACAAGTCCCAGTCCGCCTTTCCGAGCAAAGACATATCATTCTCAGTCTAATGTCGGACCTTTCTACTTCTACTCCCGTGAGTACATATAGCACCGATGCTAAGATTGACAAACTCACGGATATTGTTCAGGCTTTGGTTCTTGCTAACCAAAGAAAGTCACTTTCACACAGCACCATCACATGGTGAAGTGAAGAAAGTTGAGAGTTGTGTTACTTGTGGTGGTCCTCATGCATACTACAACTGCTGCATCACACCGATGGTAGTCCTTTTGAAGCCAATGTTATAGCCGGTACTTCAAATCAAGGAGGTAATCAATACCGCCCCTCAAATGAACCAAGCTACCGTGCTAACACTTATCGTGCACCACCGGTTTTAACCGTAATCCTAACATACGTAACCGGAATCAAAACCAACCAAGAATGAACCAAGGTTATCAAAACCAAGGTAATTTCTATCCGGACCAATCAAGGTTTCCAATATCA
Organism: Chrysanthemum makinoi; assembly: GCA_910596185.1. NCBI lineage: Eukaryota > Viridiplantae > Streptophyta > Magnoliopsida > Asterales > Asteraceae > Chrysanthemum > Chrysanthemum makinoi. Next base: position 38,323,417 of record OU343224.1, on the reverse strand, counting down.
AGGAAATCTTAATCAAAACAATTTCAATCGAGGGAATCAATTTCAAGGAAATGTAAATCCTAACCAAAGGAATTTTCAACAACAAGGTCATAATCAAAACATCCGACCTCAAAATTTCCGTCCAGCATTTACATCATCCGATGAGTTATTGAAGCAGTTCATGAAATCCCAAGATGAAATGAACAGGTTGTTGTCAGGTCGATCACGATCTTAAGAAGTCTTTAAATGATCAACCCTCGGGCTCAGAAAACTTCCGAGCAACACGATCGCTAACCCGAGGGGCGATGCAAAGGCGATCACAACCGTCTGTAAGTGGTGTTTCATACAATGGACCCGCTATTCCTACTACCTCTCTTTTTTTCTCTCCCGGCGTAGTGGAAAGTGAACCTTAGGCAACAAAGGACAAGGAACTTCCTACTAATAACGGAGGTACCAATGATGTCCAACCTCAAGTTGTCCCTAAACCCAAATCCAATCCAGGAGTTGTTTTTGAACCTCCTGTAGCTCCCGTTGAAAATACCAAATCCAAATCTTCTATTCCTTACCCATCACGCTTTGAATGAGCAAAAGCTCCGCGAAAAAGCCAGTCATCAAATGGACAAATTTTTCAAATTTTCCAAGAACTACATTTTGACATAAGCTTTGCGGATGCTATCATGTTGATGCCCAAGTTTGCATCAACCCTCAAACACATGTTAAGCAACAAGGAAAAGCTGTTTGAAATGGCAAAAACTCCTCTGAACGAGAACCGCCAGAAGTATATCCGAAGAAGCCTTCTGAAAGCTTGAGATCCCGGAAAATTTCTCTTACCTTGTGTATTTCCAGGAATGGTTGAATGCTTTGCCTTAGCAGATCTTGGTGCAAGCATCAATCTAATGCCTTATTCAGTATGGAAGAAACTTTCTCTTCCGAAACTTACTCCTACATGCATGACTCTCGAGCTTGCAGATCAGACAATATCCCGGCCCTCTTGGCATTGTCAGAGGACGATTTGTGAAAGTAGGAAAGTTCCATTTTCCACCGACTGTGGTTGTTGTTTTCGATGTCGATCCACGGGTTCCTCTCATTGTTGGACGAGGATTCCCGAGAACGGGCCGTGCTCTCATTGATGTATTTGAGCAAGAAATCACATTACGTGTAGGTAATGAATTGCCACCTTTAACCTTGATCAAACTTCGAGGTACTCCGCGAAACTATGATTCTCGAAGTCGGTTAACCTAATAGATATCATTGATGTTGCTTCAGAAGAGTACTCTCAAGAAGTTCTTGGTTATTCTCATAATTCTATGAGTGGGGATCCCACCACATCTTCTCAACCTATCATAGCCAATTCCACTCCTTCTATCACTCCTTTTGAGGGAAGAGACTTCATCTTGGAAGAGATTGAAGCATACTTGGCTAGTGATTCTGTTCCATGGGAAATTGATCACGCTCTAATTGACATTGAGGGGGACATAATTCTCATTGAGAAGTTGCTTAATGATGATCCATCATCAAACCCTCACACTAGTGATTCAATTCCAAATGAGATTAATCTGGAGGGAGATATTCTTCTTGAGAAATTGTTAAAGCATGACACTTCTCCTCCTCTCCCTCCCGCCGAGCTTCATAACAAGGAAGTCAAGTCACTTGAGAAGAAATCAGAATTTCCCCAAGTCAACTTAAGGACTTACCGCTCATCTCAGTATGCATTTCTTGAGGGTGATAATAAATTACCCGTCATTATTTCTCGAGATTTGAGCAAAGATGAAAAGATCTGCTTCATAAAGGTCTTGAAGTCACACAAGCAAGCAATTGCTTGGAAACTCTCCAACATTAAGGGTATCAACCCTGAATTTTGTACTCACAAAATCTTGATGGAGGATGACTTCAAACCAGCTCAACATCGAGAAGGGTGAATCCAAAAATCCATGATGTTATCAAACAGGAGGTTATCAAAATTCTTGATGCAGGATTGATTTACCCAATCTCAGATAGTCCTTAGGTTAGCCCAATTCATTGTGTTCCTAAAAAGGGTGGCATAACCGTTGTCACAAATGAAGATAACGAGTTAATTCCAACTCGGCTGGTTACGGGATGGCGTGTTTGTATTGACTATCGTAAGTTGAATGACGCCACCAGTAAAGACCATTTTCCTCTACCCTTCATGGACCAGATGCTTGAGAGATTAGAAGGTGAAATGAGTACTATTGTTTCCTTGATGGTTTCGGTTATTTCCAGATCCCCATTGATCCATGGATCAAGAGAAGACCACATTCACCTACCCATATGAACTTTTGCCTACAAACGATGCCTTTTGGCTTATGTAATGCTCCTCGCACGTTCCAACGATGTATGATGGCCATTTTCCACGACATGATCGGGGAAACAATGGAGGTGTTTATGGATGAATTCTCGGTCATTGGGGATTCGTTTCAAACATGTCTCTCCCATTTAGATAAAATGCTAAAACGGTGTGCAGACACCAATCTTTGTCTAAATTGGGAGAAGAGTCACTTTATGGTCAAAGAAGGCATAGTCCTTGGCCATAAGATTTCAAAACGGGATTGAGGTCGATAGAGCAAAAGTCGATGTTATTGCTAAACTACCTCATCCTACTACCGTCAAAGGTATTAGGAGTTTTTAGGTCATGCCGGTTTCTATCGCAGATTCATACAAGATTTTTCTAAAATCGCTCGGCCTATGACCCATCTTCTTGAAAAAGAGGCTCCTTTTATCTTCTCACCGAGCATCGAAGCTTTTGAAACATTAAAGAAAAAGCTTTCATCAAGCACCATTCTCGTTACCTGGGATTTGCCTTTTGAGCTCATGTGCGATGCAAGTGATTTTGCTATCGGTGCAGCCCTAGGGCAACGTAGATCCAAGCATTTTCAGCCTATCCACTCCACGCAAGAGTAAAACAATCATGAAGCTCAAACCCATTACACCACCACATAAAAAGAGCTATTAGCCGTGGTGTATGCATTTGAGAAGTTTCGGCCATATCTAATTTTGACCAAATGCGTAGTGTATACGGATCACTCAGCTCTTAAATATCTCTTTGCAAAACAAGATGCAAAGCCGAGATTGCTTCGCTGGGTTCTCCTCCTGCAAGAATTTGATATCATTATACGTGATAAAAAGGAGCCGAGAACTCACGATCATTTGTCCCATCTAGAAAACCCTCACCGTGATGTGTTCGAGAAAAGGAAATAAATGAAACATTTCCTCTCAAACACTCAATGTGGTTTCTTTAGTGGAGACTCTTCTACCCCATGGTTTGCCGACTTTGCAAATTACCATGCGGGTAACTTTGTGGTGAAAGGGATGTCGTCCCAACAGAAAACAAATTCTTTAAAGATGTAAAACATTACTGGACTACCCTACTTGTTCAAAATTGCGCTGGATCAAGTCATCAGTATGTGTAGTGGTCGGAAGCCATTGACATTCTCAAGGCTTGCCACTCTGGACCTACTAGGGGACATCATAGCCCCAACTACACCGCCAAGAAGGTGTTTGATTCGGGATTCTATTGGCCCACGATTTACAAGGATGCCCATGAATTTGTCAAAACCGTGACGCTTTGTCAACGTTACGGGAATATCTCAATAAAGAAATGAAATGCCGCAAAACGCCATTCAAGTGTGTGAGATTTTTGACATCCGGGGCATTGACTTTATGGGGCCATTTTCGATCTCGCGGTAACAAATACATACTGCGTCATGACTATTTGTCAAAATGGGTTGAAGCGAAAGCTTTGCCTACCAACGATGCCCGAATTGTTGTGAAATTCTTAAAATCTCTTTTTGCTAGGTTTGGAACTCCACGAGCTATAATCGGATCGTGGTGACGCATTTTGCAATGACCAATTTGATAGAGTCATGCAAAAGTATGGTGTAACTCACCGCTCTCTACCTGCGTACCACCCCCAAACAAGTGGGCAAGTGGAAGTTTCCAACCGAGGGATTAAAGAATTCGAGAGGACGGTTGGCGAAAACCGTGCCTCTTGGTCGGATAAGCTAGATGACGCACTGGGCCTTCCGCATGCCTTACAAAACACCAATCGCGGTGTACTCCATACAAGCTTGTGTACGGAAGGCGTGTCATCTCGCCGTTGAGCTTGAGCACAAGGCATACTAGGCCTTGAAACATGCCAACTTCGATATTCAGATACCGGTGATCACCGGAAAGTTCAAATGAATGAATTAAATTAACTCCGTGATCAAGCATACGAGAACCTTTGATCTATAAAGAAAAGACAAAGAAGATTCATGACTCAAAGATCAAAACCGCGTTTTCAACGCCATCGAGTCCTTCTTTTCAATTCAAGATTGAAGATTTTCGGAAAACTAAAATCCCGTGGTCCGACCATTCACCATCACTAAAGTATTTCCATATGGAACCATTGAGTTATCCCAACCCGATGGTCCAAATTTTAAAGTGAATGGACATCGATTGAAACATTACTTTGGAGAGGACATTCCACCCGTGATTGTCCCGGATCTACAAACTTTCCCCATGAACCAATGAATGCGGGGATCGAGTTGTGACAACTCGTATTTTCAGGTCATATTTCAAAACATTATTCATGCTTCACAATTTCATCATTTATCGTAAACGAGGTTTACGAAGTTTCAAATTCAACGAACGTAATGGTTTAGCTGTGAATTCATGATCATATCATCACGGACATTTCATATAGACTATGTTTAGTCTACATATCATTAGCATCATTTTCATCATGTTAGTTCATTCATGATTTTGCATTCCACATTAAACGCGTAAATTTCATATTAAATAAACGTTATCGCGTAAGTTATTATTTTGAACATTTAATCCAATACTTCCAAAAATGATCCCGACATATTTTTATACTTACATTTAGTTATAAAAATAATATTTTGAGTTTACCTAGTGTTTTAAATTTATTTTGTATATAAATCGTTAAATTTATATTATTACATGCTTTTCTTAAAAACTACACGATAATTATTATTTCACTCAAATTTTGCAAGAAAGGTATTTTTATAAATTTTATGACTTCAATATGTTTTATTTTGAACCGTTAAAATTTATTTCTAGTTGACGCTATTTTACAAGCCTAAATGTACACTTAATTACTTAATTATACTTACAAGAACACATTTCCTTTACATTACTACTTAAATATATATATATATGTATGTATGTATATATATATATATATATATATATATATATATATATATATAATAAATAAACTAGTCAAACCCCATCAACTCTCCTTAAATTTAGGAACTTGTCTTGCAAATAAATTATAATATGTCCAAGCAATAATTCATACAACTCATTCACCTCATTTCACAAAGTAAAAGTCTTCTTTTTCCTTTCTTCCTCTCCAAAGAAACGGCACCACAAGGATCCAAGGGAGATCATCTCAAAAATTTTCAAGACAAGGTTTTAACAATCTAGTATCACTTGTTGTAAAGGTTTTGCAATAAAAACCTAGAGTGTTTAGGTTTTATCCTTTGTTCTAGTCACCTCATCAAGTAACTAGTAAGCATATCATTTTCATTTTACATCTTTCATTATCATTTCATATCTATTTCATCATTTTTGAGCAAAGCATGCAAGACTTATGGATATTTATACCATTTTATCATTGTTTTAGAAGTTATATATATATAAGTCATCCTATAAATTATCCCTTGTTATATATTAGTTTTGGTGATGTCTAGGAACCCATGACACCCTAAGAAGGTGTATGGTAGGATTAGAATAGCTTTTGAGTTGTTTTGAATGGGTTAGAATAGGTTTGGCGCGAGAAAAAAACTCATTTCGACAAGTCTTAAAAAGGGTCTGATCTTATTTCTAAAATCTGGAAAATCCGACAGTAGGTAAAAATATTTGGCCTAGATATTTAGAAAATATACTTTAAAACGAAACCGTGGCCGCTTGAACGGATTAAAACGGAGCTATAAATCGAAGGAGATATGAATTTTTCAAGTTTGACGACTAAATATATAAACTCGAAAATTTCAGCATGTTATTTCCACTTTTACGAGTCAAAATAAGGTTTAGGCGCTTATAAAATGTATGATTTAACTAAAATATATTAGTTACTTTGATAAAACATTTGGAGAACTAAAGTTTTGGAGAACTAAAGTTTTGGAGAAACTAAAACCATTTGGAGAACTAAAATGTTGGAGAACTAAAATTGGAGTACATTTTCTTATAAAAGTTATATTCTCTTAATAAATCACTAAATGATTTTCACTGGATATCATTTCAACATAAATATATACAAAGTAATTTAAATATGGTCAAGACGTTAAAAGATTACTTTTTCACTTAAAAGTATTGTTTTCAAAAACTCATAAGTGGTATAGATATCATCCGAATTGCATGCATAACATTACATCATAACTTATTATATATCATATCATTCATAATAGGTCCAGTTTAGAGATTCACGCTACATTTCGGTGTACTCACTCTTGTCATCATACCAATTCATCAAGTGAGTCATAGCCCCACTTTTTTCTCGCTTTTAATTATTTATGAAACTTTTTGGGGGAGATACATGCTCAACATTTTTATGACATTCATGACTATTTGCAAACTATGTGTTTATCTCAATCAATGTTTAGTCATGCAACAATATTGTCATACTTAGAATTTCCATATCATAATCATTAATATATGGTCTTGGTATAATCATTGAACCGGATGGTCTTGGTATAATCATTGAACTGATGGTCTTGGTAAATCATTGAACCGATGGTCTTAGTATAATCATTGAACCGATGGTCTTGGTATAATCATTGAATCATGGTCTTGGTACAATCATGAACTAATGGTCGGAACTATTCAAACAACACTCATATGTGTTATATCAATTGACTATTGATACATTAAGTAATGTACAATTATGTGAATACATTAGTCATCATGCACTTGATTATAAACTATACACATTTTGGCGTGGGTTGTAAAACACAGGTTGTAAAGTTTTGTATGCGGGGGAACTTGGCCGAACTGAGTGGATTGCAATGCCTTTGCTGCATGAACATTCTCTAAAGGCTTTACATTTCAACACAAACTCTATGAACTCACTCAACCTTTTCAGTTGACACTTTTAGCATGTTTTATCTCATGTATCTAAGGCATTCACTTCATGGCATGCATGTGGACTTATCATAGAGTCGCGGTGACGCATTCTGGCCTTTCGGTTTTATGAACTTTAAAAACATCGCTTGAATTGTAACAAACTTATTTCCGCACAAGTTGATTTTTATTTGGGACCTATATTTTGTAAACTCTGATTGTTTTATTAAATCAAACGATGTATTTTCCAAACGACACTTTAGGTCGCTCAATATAACTGTGATTGTGATGCTATGACAACAATCCCCTGAATTCCATTCCGCCAAAAACAGATAATTTGGGGGTGTGACAGATTGGTATGAGCTTCTTATAGAGAACTAGGTTGCATCATTGACCCTAGACTATAACTACATCATCATAGCATCTCATCATTCCATCATAAGTGCATAGTCACTATACATGCGGTTTCATACGCACATTTTTCGAGTTGTTTACTTTCATTTCAAAATCGATTGTCACATTGATGCCTTCAAATACCCATCCTATCATACTCACATCACTCGGACGTGGAGAATGCCCTGTCATTCCCTATCACAATTATAACATCAGTTGACTCAACACCAAACAACATATGAGTCGATTAGTCCAAGCATTGCATAGTTACTCCTAAATTATACATAATCTGATCACCTATGTCTAATTCATAGAAGAATCATGCAATGAAGGAGTAGTAGGCTTATATGTGTAAGCACCGTAATCGAGCCAAATTTTCAAAAGACCTCCTTCAAACCGATTTAGCCTAATCTCATGACAGTTTTTGTTTGATGAGTTGTGAGATTAAGTAAAAATCGGTTACCTAAAAGTCTTTGAGGGTTTTGCTCGGGAATGGGAAAGTTTGCCACATCAAACCCTAAACCGGAGAGACTAACACCGAATCAATTGCAGGATCGAATTCCTTTTGGATGGGCTTAATGTGACAACTCGATTTTCAGTCATATTTCAAAACATTATTCATGCTTCACAATTTCATCATTTATCGTAAACGAGGTTTACGAGTTTCAAATTCACGTAACCGTAATGGTTTAGTCAATTCATGATCATATCATCAAGGACATTTCATATAGACTAGGTTTAGTCTACATATCATTAGCATCATTTTCATCATGTTAGTTCATTCATGATTTTGCATTCCACATTAAACGCCAGAAATTTCATATTAAATAAACGCTATCGCGTAGTTATTATTTTGAACATTTAATCCAATACTTTCAAAAATGATCCCGACATATTTTTATACTTACATTTAGTTATAAAAATAATATTTTGAGTTTACCTAGTGTTTTAAATTTATTTTGTATATAAATCGTTAAATTTATATTATTACGATGCTTTTCTTAAAAAACTACAACGATAATTATTATTTCACTCAAATTTTGCAAGAAAGGTACTTTTATAAATTTTATGACTTCAATATGTTTTATTTTGAACCGTTAAAATTTATTTCTAGTTGACGCTATTTTACAAGCCTAAATGTACACTTAATTACTTAATTATACTGACAAGAACACATTTCCTTTACATTACTACTTAAATATATATCTATATATATATATATATATATATATATATATATATATATATATATAATAAATAAACTAGTCAAACCCCATCAACTCTCCTTAAATTTAGGAACTTGTCTTGCAAATAAATTATAATATGTCCAAGCAATAATTCATACAACTCATTCACCTCATTTCACAAAGTAAAAGTCTTCTTTTTCCTTCTTCTCTCCAAAGAAAACGGCAGCAGCAAGGATCCAAGGGAGATCATCTCAAAATTTTTCAAGACAAGGTTTTAACAATCTAGTATCACTTGTTGTAAAGGTTTTGCAATAAAAACCTAGAGTGTTTAGGTTTTATCCTTTGTTCTAGTCACCTCATCAAGGCAACTAGTAAGCATATTATTTTCATTTTACATCTTTCATTATCATTTCATATCTATTTCATCATTTTTGAGCAAAGCATGCAAGACTTATGGATATTTATACCATTTTTATCATTGTTTTAGAAGTTATATATATATAAGTCATCCTATAAATTATCCCTTGTTATATATTAGTTTTGGTGATGTCTAGGAACCCATGACACCCTAAGAAGGTGTATGGTAGGATTAGAATAGCTTCTGAGTTGTTTTGAATGGGTTAGAATAGGTTTGACGCTGAAAAACTCATTTCGACAAGTCTTAAAAAGGGTCTGATCTTATTTCTAAAATCTGGAAAATCCGAAAGTAGGTAAAAATATTTGGCCTAGATATTTAGAAAATATACTTTAAAACTAAAACCGGCCACTTGAACGGATTAAAACGGAGCTATAACGAAGGAGATATGAATTTTTCAAGTTTGACGACGAAATATATAAATCCTGAAAATTTCAGCATGTTATTTCCACTTTTTACGAGTCAAAAATAAGGTTTAAGCGTTATAAAAATGTGGCGATTTAACGAAAATATATTAGTTACTTTGATAAAACATTTGGAGAACTAAAGTTTTGGAGAACTAAAGTTTTGGAGAAACTAAAACCATTTGGAGAACTAAAATGTTGGAGAACTAAAATTGGAGTACATTTTCTTATAAAAGTTATATTCTCTTAATAAATCACTAAATGATTTTCGTCGGATATCATTTCAACATAAATACATACAAAGTAATTTAAATATGGTCAAGACGTTAAAAGATTACTTTTTCGATTTTAAAAGTATTGTTTTCAAGAATTCATAAGTGGTATAAATATCATCCGAATTGCATGCATAACATTACATCATAACTTATTATATATCATATCATTCATAATAGGTCCAGGTTGAGATTCACGCTACATTTCGGTGTACTCACTCTTGTCATCATACCAATTCATCAAGTGAGTCATAGCCCCACTTTTTCTCGTTTTAATTATTTATGAAACTTTTTGGGGGAGATACATGCTCAACATTTTTATGACATTCATGACTATTTGCAAACTATGTGGTTATCTGAACTGAATGTTTAGTCATGCGAAGTAACAATATTGTCATACTTAGAATTTCCATATCATAATCATTGGGCTGATGGTCTTGGTATAATCATTGAACTGATGGTCTTGGTATAATCATTGAACTGATGGTCTTGGTAAAATCATTGAACTGATGGTCTTGGTATAATCATTGAACTGATGGTCTTGGTATAATCATTGAACTAATGGTCTTGGTATAATCATTGAACTGATGGTCTTGGTACAATCATGAACTAATGGTCGTGGAACTATTCAAACAACACCATATGTGCTATATCAATTGACTATTGATACATTAAGTAATGTACAATTATGTGAATACATTAGTCATCATGCACTTGATTATAAACTATACACATTTTGGCAGGGTTGTAAACACAATTGCAAGTTTTGTATGGGCAGAACTTGGAACTGAGTGGATTTGCAATGCCTTTGCTGCATGAACATTCTCTAAAGGCTTTACATTTCAACACAAACTCTATGAACTCACTCAACCTTTGTGTTGACACTTTAGCATGTTTTATCTCAGGTATCTAAGGCATTCACTTCATGGCATGCATGTGGACATATCATAGAGTCGCGGTGACGACGCTGGCCTTTGGGTTTTATGAACTTTAAAAACATCGTTTGAATTGTAACAAACTTATTTCCGCACAAGTTGATTTTTATTGGGACCATATTTTGTAAACTCTGATTATCTTACTTAATCAAACGATGTATTTTCAAAACGACACTTTAGGTCGTTTCAATATAATCACTGATTGTGATGCTATGACCAATCCCCGTGAATTCCATTCCGAAAAGCAGATAATTGGGGTGTGACAGATTGGTATCGAGTTCGCTTATAGAGAACTAGGATGTATCATTGACCCTAGACTATAACTACATCATCATAGCATCTCATCATTCCATCATAAGTGCATAGTCACTATACATGCGGTTTCATACGCACATTTTTCGAGTTGTTTACTTTCATTTCAAAATCGATTGTCACATTGATGCCTTCAAATACCCATCCTATCATACTCACATCACTCGGACGTAGAATGCCCCGCCATTCCCTATCACAATTATAACATCGACTTGACTCAACACCAATTAACATATGAGTCGATTAGTCCAAGCATTGCATAGTTACTCCTAAATTATACATAATCCATCACCTATGTCTAATACAGGAAGAATCATGCAATGAAGGGAGTAGTAGGCTTATATGTGTAAGCAATTCCGTAATCGAGCCAAATTTTCAAAAGTCCTCCTTCAAACCGATTTAGCCTAATCTCATGACAGTTCTTGTTTGATGAGTTGTGAGATTAAGTAAAAATCGGTTACCTAAAAGTCTTTTGAGGGTTTTGCTCGAGAATGGGAAAGTTTGCCACATCAAACCCTAAACCGGAGAGACTATCACCGAACTGAATTGTACTGAATTCCTTTTGGATGGGCGAATGACAACTCGTATTTTCAAAATCATATTTCAAAACATTATTCATGCTTCACAATTTCATCATTTATCGTAAACGAGGTTTACGAGTTTCAAATTCACGAACCGTAATGGTTTATATGGAATTCATGATCATATCATCACGGACATTTCATATAGACTAGGTTTAGTCTACATATCATTAGCATCATTTTCATCATGTTAGTTCATTCATGATTTTGCATTCCACATTAAACGCCAGAATTTCATATTAAATAAACGTTATCGCGTAAGTTATTATTTTGAACATTTAATCCAATACTTCCAAAATGATCCGACATATTTTATACTTACATTTAGTTATAAAAATAATATTTTGAGTTTACCTAGTGTTTTAAATTTATTTTGTATATAAATCGTTAAATTTATATTATTACGATGCTTTTCTTAAAAACTACACGATAATTATTATTTCACTCAAATTTTGCAAGAAAGGTATTTTTATAAATTTTATGACTTCAATATGTTTTATTTTGAACCGTTAAAATTTATTTCTAGTTGACGCTATTTTACAAGCCTAAATGTACACTTAATTACTTAATTATACTGACAAGAACACATTTCCTTTACATTACTACTTAAATATATATCTATATATATATATGGGACTAAGCATGACACATGTATAATGCTTACTAGGCATTTTAATGTTGACATGGCACCTCTATGATGAGGTGGAAATGGTGACATGGCACTATTTTCGGATGAATATGTAAAAATTGTAACATACCGTGCTCGAACCCTGGTTGTAAGCTCAGATAATCACACCTCAACCAACCGAAGCTATGTCACATTTGTGAACAAACTCCCTTACACATTCATGTCATGTTTAAATGTAATATTCGTTCTTTCAATATATCATCTCTATCTTCTAAACTTAAAATTCAATGCAGTCAACCATTATCTAAACCTCCCCCTTTTCATTCGCCATTTCCAAAATCATATCATCAAATCAATACCATGTTTATAACGTGTTTTCGGGGTTTGATTGTTTTGTTTTAAAATTATACAAAGAAATCACTTTGGAGTATTTTTTGGGGTTGATTCTTTTATTTTCAAAAATACAAGAAATCACAAGAATCATCACTGCAAACCATTTCAAGCCCAACAAAAAAACAATATTAAAAAATCCAAATTATCCGATGTTTATCATCATCAACAAAAAAAAGTTACAACATAACTTTGCTTCCAGCTAAGAATGTTCTTAATCTTGCTGCTTCTATTGAAGGTCTCATGTGTACATCTTTATAATTTGTTTAAATTCAAATGTATATATGTTTATTGTTTTAGGATTGCTTTGATAAACCCATTATTGGGTTATATTAATGGGGTCTTTGGAAAAGTCTTAAGATGTGTCATTTTTAAGTTTTATAAGATGTGTGGTGTTTTACGCTTTTTTCCTCGACCATCACTTGGTAAAACCAAATATTGAATTATGTTCCTTGATTGTTCACTAACCAAACTATTTATAATGATGCAATATTATTGGTGATGAAGGTTTCTTCGCTTTTTAAGATATATCTATGGAGTCCAATGGATAGGAAGTTATATTTTCTTTTTTCTTTTTATAATTTGTGTTGACTATATTGATGTAATTTCATTTTTTATGTGAAAGGCAAAGCTCGCAAATACATACAAATTTATGTTGGGCACAACACTTTACGTAAAATGCTACTTCTATGGGTGCCTTTAATCTTTGGTTGATTTTATTTCTCCCTCTGATGGTGACGGTCCGGTCCTACAAGGTATGTGCAAAATTTACAAGATTTTAAGCTTAATTAGTTTTGTAATGATTGGGAAAAGTCTTGCAATTTGAACTTTGCCATCAAACTGGGTACTTTTAATTATATTGTTTGACAGTCACACTGATTCTATCATTGCAGGAAACAATGGAGTTCATGTGCAAGCACATAAATATGAATTTGGAAAAGCAAGCAAAAGGACTCCACGTGGTATTTTTTTTCCCTAAGATATCAAATTTTTAACTTAATCTGCAATGACTTTTATGTATTGAATACTTATCTATAAATAGATTTATGTTTACAAAGCATCTATCGGGTGATTGGAGGATTTGTTCTGATGTCGCTTTGCGCCATTGATCAGTTTGCTTACATTCATTCAATACCACTAAAACATGCCAACATCTTTTTACAAATGTTGTAATGTGTGTTTTGTTGTAACAGGTGGTTTATGTTGGAGTTAACATTTTTAATCTTCTGGGGCCTAAAGGTCCACACGCCACCCACCTCTTCAAACCCGTTTAATGCTACACTTCGTGGCTAACAAAGTTGGCGTATTTGTCGCGCAAGCCAATGAAGGCTCGATGTCCAAAACCATCGTGTCTTACAAATCCATAGATCACATGTAGCTGGGTGTTGATTTTAATGTGATGTTGCGCAGATACGCTTTGTAAGGTAAGTTTGTAAAAAATAAGATAAATTTTCATTTTACTAAGTTTCCCTTTCTAATATTTTGTATGTTGCAGGTTTGGACAGTATTAAAACCTAAATATATGGCTTTATTGGAGGATCCTTTGATACCACTATCTTAAATATCATTACAATCCAAACATCTATGCCCTCAATAAGGTTAGTAAAATATTTTTTACCTTCTAAAACTTAGCTATAAATTAACTAAGCATGAGTCTATTTTCACAGCTAATAGAATCAAAGGGACTGCCAAGAATCGATTAAGGGTCTCATTTGGGTTTTGTGATTGATTAAAGAAAGTATTTCCGTCGAAACTTTGATTGCCTTATGTGAATTATGTTCGGGCAAAATTGAATATTTACCATATCCATCACTGATGCTCGATCGTTTTGTTACTTTTCATATATTTCCTGAAATTATATATGAAAATAGTACTACATGCTTCTAAGTATGTGACTTATCCACCAGCTTATACAAAAATAATCCTTTTACTTGTGTAGATTATTCTTTCTATTCCAATTTGATATTCTGCATTGTAAATGCTTTGGCAAGTCCTATTATTCTATAGCATAACACTTAATTATAAATAAATTCAGTGGTACTCTTATCACTTACTCTAATATGATTTTTTTAGATATACGGGGCTTTGCGAATGTCTGTTAAATTGCACTTGAGGTTGTATTCCAAGATCCTTATACATGGTGATGATGAGGGGGATCCAATTATTTCCACTTCATTGGTTGAAGCTAGCATTTTTTTGGTTCACAAGGTAACCTTTTATCTTTTCCCTAGCTGAAACATGTTTAAGAGTCTTACTTAAATGTCATTTGAAAAGTGGTTAACAACAATCTAATGTGTCAAGGGCATCCGTGATACAATCAAATGCAAATCTTGGTGTTCATGGACAAGGTTCTTTGAATTTGACTGGGTCTTATAGAAGTTTGAAAGCATCCGTTTATTAATATTTTGTTAATTTATAAGCTTAGAAGGCCCATAATATATTTTGAGAATCATTAATTTTTTTTAAGCATTAGAGCCCAATAAGATTTCCTCATATAAAGTTATATTAAGACGGTGCCAACCTGTACGAGTGTATGCAACTTAGGTTGCTTGACTTATTTAGTTTTGAGTATAGGAGGACTTTCAAGTTCTTTAAAATGGGTCAATTGGGGTTGTATCTAAATGATAAGGGGCCACTTATCAAAAGCTAGCTTAAACTGAAATGGTTCGAACATGTTTAACGTGTCAACGGCGTCTATCATGTATTCAGATCCTTATAGCATAATAAGCCACTTTCTTTTAAATAGATTGTACATTGTTTAAGAACTTTTACTATAACTCTTCTTTAATAAATTAATTAATTTTGAAGTTCAACAAATTGAAAGTATTAGGGCATCATTCCATAACCTGGACCATTTGAGAATAAAAACGATTTTTCTTATGCTATTTGCAACATGATTTATGTTTTTTGATAGAATAAAAATGAGCTTTTATATTGAATACTTTTAGTGGGGACATTGGCGCATGTACAAATTTTTAGTGTTTGTTATGCTTAATATTCTATAACGAAGTTACTTGAGTAATCAAGTATTAATAAAAGTCAAGGTTTCTACAAAGGCCCGTATTCTCACACGGTCAACTGTGTGGCTCTCAGAGTCAAGAGCAAGAAAGGATTGAAAGCTCTCTGTTGCGTCAAGGACGACAACTACTCAAACTCCACAACAAACTTCGTTTACAAAGAAATTTTATTTTGTATTTGAATAGGCATCATACTCTTTTTATTATTATTATTATTATTATGATATACAACATTCATTATCTTTTTGTATTCAAACAACATCATTTCTTTTTTTGTAGATTTGGTTACATGATACATATACCCGCAATTGCCTCATTTTTTAAGTATTTCAATGCTACTTCACGACTGGTTTACATACATTTAAAATTTAACATGTATTTGAAGCTAGCCCGCCCATCCGGGCGGGCTATGAAGCTAGTATATATATATATATATATAATAATAATAAATAAACTAGTCAAGCCCCATCAACTCTCCTTAAATTTAGGAACTTGTCTTGCAAATAAATTATAATATGTCCAAGCAATAATTCATACAACTCATTCACCTCATTTCACAAAGTAAAAAGTCTTCTCTTTTTCCTTTCTTCCTCTCCAAAGAAAACGGCAGCCACAAGGATCCAAGGGAGATCATCTCAAAATTTTTCAAGACAAGGTTTTAACAATCTAGTATCACTTGTTGTAAAGGTTTTGCAATAAAAACCTAGAGTGTTTAGGTTTTATCCTTTGTTCTAGTCACCTCATCAAGTAACTAGTAAGCATATCATTTTCATTTTACATCTTTCATTATCATTTCATATCTATTTCATCATTTTTGAGCAAAGCATGCAAGACTTATGGATATTTATACCATTTTATCATTGTTTTAGAAGTTATATATATATAAGTCATCCTATAAATTATCCCTTGTTATATATTAGTTTTGGTGATGTCTAGGAACCCATGACACCCTAAGAAGGTGTATGGTAGGATTAGAATAGCTTCGAGTTGTTTTGAATGGGTTAGAATAGGTTTGACGCGAGAAAAACTCATTTCGACAAGTCTTAAAAAGGGTCTGATCTTATTTCTAAAATCTGGAAAATCCGACAGTAGGTAAAAATATTTGGCCTAGATATTTAGAAAATATACTTTAAAACGAAACCGTGGCCACTTGAACGGATTAAAACGGAGCTATAACGAAGGAGATATGAATTTTTCAAGTTTGACGACGAAATATATAAATCCTGAAAATTTCAGCATGTTATTTCCACTTTTTACGAGTCAAAAATAAGGTTTAAGCGTTATAAAAATGTGGCGATTTAACGAAAATATATTAGTTACTTTGATAAAACATTTGGAGAACTAAAGTTTTGGAGAACTAAAGTTTTGGAGAAACTAAAACCATTTGGAGAACTAAAATGTTGGAGAACTAAAATTGGAGTACATTTTCTTATAAAAGTTATATTCTCTTAATAAATCACTAAATGATTTTCGTCGGATATCATTTCAACATAAATACATACAAAGTAATTTAAATATGGTCAAGACGTTAAAAGATTACTTTTTCGACGAAAAGTATTGTTTTCAAAAATTCATAAGTGGTATAAATATCATCCGAATTGCATGCATAACATTACATCATAACTTATTATATATCATATCATTCATAATAGGTCCAGTTTAGAGATTCACGCTACATTTCGGTGTACTCACTCTTGTCATCATACCAATTCATCAAGTGAGTCATAGCCCCACTTTTTCTCGTTTTAATTATTTATGAAACTCTTTGGGGGAGATACATGCTCAACATTTTTATGACATTCATGACTATTTGCAAACTATGTGTTTATCTGAACTGAATGTTTAGTCATGCGAAGTAACAATATTGTCATACTTAGAATTTCCATATCATAATCATTGGGCTGATGGTCTTGGTATAATCATTGAACTGATGGTCTTGGTATAATCATTGAACTGATGGTCTTGGTAAAATCATTGAACTGATGGTCTTGGTATAATCATTGAACTGATGGTCTTGGTATAATCATTGAACTAATGGTCTTGGTATAATCATTGAACTGATGGTCTTGGTACAATCATGAACTAATGGTCGTGGAACTATTCGAAACAACACTCATATGTGCTATATCAATTGACTATTGATACATTAAGTAATGTACAATTATGTGAATACATTAGTCATCATGCACTTGATTATAAACTATACACATTTTGGCATGGTTGTAAACACACAGGTTGCAAGTTTTGTATGGGCTGAACTTGAACTGAGGGATTTGCAATGCCTTGCTGCATGAACATTCTCTAAAGGCTTTACATTTCAACACAAACTCTATGAACTCACTCAACCTTTGTGTTGACACTTTTAGCATGTTTTATCTCGGGTATCTAAGGCATTCACTTCATGGCATGCATGTGGACATATCATAGAGTCGCGGTGACGACGCTCCTTTGGGTTTTATGAACTTTAAAAACATCGTTTGAATTGTAACAAACTTATTTCCGCACAAGTTGATTTTTATTTGGGACCTATATTTTGTAAACTCTGATTGTTTTATTAAATCAAACGATGTATTTTCCAAACGACACTTTAGGTCGTTCAATATAACTGTGATTGTGATGCTATGACAGTCAATCCCCAGGAATTCCATTCCGCTGCAAAACAGATAATTTGGGGGTGTGACACGAGTCAAGCTAGTGACTCGGGAATCAAAAACAGTAGCACACACCATATGGGTTTTAACCCATGTTTCTGTCTTCTTACCCCTTTTCTACCACCCTAGTGTGGGGGAGTTACCCCCCCCTGTTGTATATAAACCTTTATGCAAAAAAAAATATAAAAAAAATGGCCGTAGTATTTCCCTTTTATGTTCTATGTTTCGGCATAACCGCCGGTACTTTGAATATTGAGGGCAATATTCATTTCTAAGTGTGGGGGGGAATTCTCACGAATTTTATCATGTAATTATACCACCCTATTCCCCCATTTTTTGGCCAATTTTTTTTTTTTGGAGTAAGTGATTTTCACTTACTCAGCTTATGGTTATCAGTCCGCCATGTTTAATAAACAAAAGGATTGGCTAATCCAGGAGCAAACGGATCTTGGTAAAGATATCTCAAATCCGTTGACGGCTTGCAATTTGCCCAAAATTGTATGGTATTCAGCTCACCATATCCTTAAAAGTGAAGAGTTGGCTAGCCCGCAAGTTTATGGCTTGTGGTAAAGGCAGTTGGAAATCCATAATTGGTAATCTACTCACCAAAGATATTTTATCTAAGAGTTGGCTAGTCCAGAAGCAAATGGCTTCTGGTAAAGACAAATCAAATCCGTTGGAAGTTGGTGATTTGCTCAAAATCATTTGGTTATCATTGTACCAAGGTTCTTACTTGAACTAAAACAATTGGCTACTCCAGAAGTAATGGCTTTTGGTAAAGAGATGAAATCCATTAATTTTTCTTAAAACATTGCTAGGGACTAGCAATATCTTAGTGTGGGGGATTGATGAGTGTCTAATTACTCATCATTTTTGTACCATTTAAACTGCAAAAACATCGAAAACACTCGAAATGCATCAAAATTATAAAAATATCACAAATAAGTGTTTTATGTGTTTTAAATGCAAAAATATCAAAATCTGTGAAAAACGTATCAAGTTTGCATAATTGGCAGTTTTAGTCCCCAAGTTTAAAAGTTGTCAAAAAAACAGTCCCCGGTAAAGCAAAATAAAGAAAAATATCATTCAAGGTCCCTGAAATATTCTAAGTTGTCAAACATAGTCCTTGAATGAATCTTTGGGCAAATGGCAGAAAAGGTCCCTCAAGTTTGAAAAATGTCAATAATGGTCCTTGGTTAATTTAAAAAGTGAAAATTATCAAATATTAACCTTGTACTATTCATAAATGACAAAATTGGTCCTTATGGTAAACTTTGGAAAAATTACAAGTTAGGCCCTTAAAGTTTGAAAATTGGCAGATTTAGTCCTTGGACTTATAAAAATGGAACTTTATAAATTTAGTCCTTGTACTAATCATTATTTGCAGGATTAACCCTTGTGATAACCTTGGAAACTTGTCAAATTCAGCCCTTCAGTTTCACCATATTACAACTTTGGTCCTTGTGTGTTATTAAGCTAAAAACCAAACGGACCTTTTGTATTATCCAAACCCAAGCCCAAATACCAAACCCGACCCAAAATTTAAATAAAAGAAAACCAAGGCCCACTGTTCACCCTTCTCCTCCACACTGTAAACCAAAACCATGGTTTCACCCATTTCCACCTCTCCCACCTTCCACCTCACCACCTACTACTTACTCTCATCCCCTCTACCTCATGAGCTAGCCCACAAACTGCAGTTAATGCTTCCCCACCATAGACCTTTAACTGTTACACTCACACAACTGTTTTTGCTTTTCAAATCATTACCACCCCATTCCTACTATCTAATCTGTCCCCCTCCACCTTCACAACACCCCAAGATTCTTTAATTGCTCTGAAATTGCCTCAAGCAACCATGTACACTTTTGGCGCCAAAAGTCGTTTAAATGGATAGGATGAGTTTGACTCATCCAATGGCTAAGATTTAAAGTGGGAAAGTTTCGAAGCATGTGGGACTATCTCAAGTCTATAAAGAAAGAGGAGATGCAGAAGAAAAATATATCTAGTTTTAATTTTAAATAGCTTATGTCGTTTAACTTAATTTTGAATTTCCAGTGTATTTCTTAGCTTTAAAGTATTTTTCTAATATTTAGTGTATTATACAACTTTTGCAACAAGTAATTTCAGTGTTCAAGTTCCAAATTCAGTTTATGCATTTTCAAAGTTCAAAATCTCATGTTAATTAAATATTGTTGTTACTTGTTGTTTTGGACTGAAATAGCTCACATAAGCTCCTAGAAAGCTTATTAAAGCTTTTAGAGACTTTAAAAATCAGTTTAGAATCAAAAAGAGAAAATTACCAAAAATACCAAATAAATAGTTGAAAAATCAAAAATCAATGGAAATGGTGATCACAGCTGGATCAGGGTTGATAAAGGATTGCCCTTGGGTTTAGTGCTTCTTGGGAAGCTATAGGATCTGTTCTCAGTCCTTGGTTATCATTTTTCACTTGGAATCCATTTGTAAGCCATTTTGATCATTTTGGCATTTCACTGTGTAAGACAGTTATAAGTTTAAATTTGTATGTTTACATGTTCATTAGTTGTAGTTAAGCATAATTAAACCATAAAACCAGTCACTTGTTCTTTAAAATTTATAGTTGCTAAAAATCTCATTTTGACAGTTAAAATAGCATAATCATCATTCTTGTGATTTATGTTGATAGTACTGTTGTTTAATGTTTATTCAGTCTCAATCTATGATAATATAAGTTCTCAATGGAATGGTCTTAATCTTTGTTAAGCTTTGAAAAGTTCCAAAACAGTCTCATAAAGGAGTGTTTGGATTCATTATTTTATCTGTGTTAAAAGTTTCTTGTGTTATTGCTTGTGCTTGGTTTATGTCACTTAGGTCCTAATATCTCAGTTCAAACTAGTAAAATCAGTAGTCATTTGTTAAAAAAGTCAAATTACCTTTTGATCAAATCTTGTTAACTCACTGATGTAATTTCATGATCCATGATTGTTATTTCTTGTTCATAAGTTGTTATAATTGTTCAAGTCAGTCTTAATACACCTTAAAACATCATAATCAGTGCTTAGGATCAAACCAAAGTTCATTTAAGTCAAACTTTCATTTTCTTAAAAAGTCAAAATATTGCTCTGTGCACAGTTGTTGCATGCCTAGTTCACAAGCTCTTACAGAGCTTATTAGTGAACTTTATCTTGTGTACTTTAGTTTTTGAGAAGCTCACCCAATGCCTCAAGGTTCCAGTTCTTATTTTTCAATCTATAGCTTATTTGGTAGGGCTGCACTTGGCTTATTGTTTTGTCAATTTTTATCAGCATACACTGAGTCTAGACTCAGTGGTTTTTTAGTTTTTTAATAAGCTCATTTAAAGCTCTCTAGTGGACTCCACAGTGAGAGCTTTAGCTTTTGAAAAGTCGAGTTGGTCAACTTATTAGTTGCGCTTTTGTTTTAAGTTTCTAGCTTATATAAGTGCTTAAAATTAAGCTTAAAAGTGCCTAGTGATTAAAAAAGGTGTCATGTGCAAATCGCTTAACTAGTGCTTATTTTAGCTTAATCTGCTTATTTTCAAGATTTTGTGCTTGTTCAGCTTGTAATTTAGCTTATTATCAAGACTTAGCTTATTTTCAGTCCATCACTTTGCTTATTTTTAGCTTATAAGCCAATTTGGCTTAATCTTTTGCTTATTTCCACATTTTTGCCAACTGTTGAGAAAATAAGCTCTCACTGAGCTTATTATTGGTTTTATAAAAGTTGTAGTTATATAAAGTGCTTATTTTAAGTAGCTTAACAAGTTTGTAAAATAAAAATCAAAAATAAAAGTTTGCAAAAAAGCGTCTGATTCGAACCCTCGCCACCCACTCACCACACACACACACACTACCACTCCCCTTGGGTCTTTTTCAGCTTTCTTTTGCAATATTTAATATATACCCTTTTGTTTCCAATAAGCTTATACGAAATTATTAGCTTATTTCTAACTTATTTAATCTAGCTTTTTCATGTTTTGTATTTTTCTTAACTTTGTATTGGTATAAAGTATTTTATAAAAAAGTTTCAGATTTTTCTCAATAGTTTTAGTATTTTTAAACATTTAATTAGTGTAAAATCTTATTTAATTCATAATAAAAAATATAAAAGTCTAAAAAATATAAATCTTTTTTCTAAAATTTTCTTTTGTCATATAGTACGTAAGAAAATTGTTTTACATTCGTATCGACTTTTATTTCACAAATTTTACGTTTTTGCTTATGACTCGCTGATTTTTATAAATAACACACGTTTTCATTTTAAATCAAGTTTTTAGATAATTTAAGTTTACATTTTAGTTAAAATAGTTTATTTAAGTTATTTTGTTTTATAAAATCACAAAAACATCATTGTAAAAATAGTGATAGCGTTTATTTAATATATTTTAATTTCCTTTAATTTGCATTTAAGTCGCTGTAATTTATAGATCTTTTCTTTAGGTATAATTATTCATCAAAATCCTTACTGATCACTATCCTTAGTGATTATTCGACATCTGTCTATGTGAAACACCAATTCATCCTCCGTGAGACTTAACGACCCAGGAATCCACTATATTCCCTCGATCTTAATTGCATTTTGTGTTTGAACTGTTTTAAGTTTCTTACGGTTAGCCATTCACAAGTGGCTAGCTTGTGTGAGATAACTTGACGGTTTAGCACGAACCAGATATACAAATAGCCTAAGTGTTTGATCAGTGTAAGTGAGCAACTGGCTTCTTCTTGCACTGAATGTACTAATTAACATAACAATGAACGCTGAATTTGCTTAACAAAACATAAATCGTTTATTCATAAGATTACAAAGTTACTATCACTAGTACAAAAGATGAAATGATAATGGTTTCAATGATGTCATCCAAGGTTGATTCCCAGTGCTTCTAGCTTTGGCTTCTTGGAGAGTAGAGTTGCTTTGTCAGGATGATCTCTCACTTTGGCATTGTGGTCAGCACAGAACATGATGTTTGCAGGAGACTGAATTTGAGAGGCCACTATTATGTAACTCAGCATTGTAGCTACACCTGCTTGATCGATATCACTCCACCTTTGAAATGTTGGGTGATGTAGGTTTCACTGACCAGGTTTTAATATTTATAAAGTCTCGTTATACCTATGGTCTACCCTAGTGCACTAACGGGCAGTGTACCCGGTCGCGTCTATTGTAGTAATCGGTAAAGCCGAGGTCGTCCCAAGAGCTATGTGTGTTGGATTATTGCTAAGTCTAAGTGTCACAGATTTAATAAGGGTTGCGATAAGGAATTACTAATTTAACTACTAAAGCAGAATAAAGCAAATAAAGGTAAATAAAAGGTAAAGGATAAATCAATAGAGGAGAGTGGTGCTAACCTAGTTAATCCTCCTAGCTTGTTATGTCTACGTTTACTTACTTCCAATTACTTTAGGTGGGGTCAAAGTCAAGAGGACAACATTTGGTCAATTCACCTAACCTATCAGCAAAGATGCCACCACAGGAGAAGTCAGGTGTCCCCTCATAAGTCCTGTTGTTCCTGATCCCCTAATCCAAGTCATTAAATACCGCTACATGCTTGATTTATAATAGTGAGTGCCCGGGCGTTAGCAACTTAAACACTCACCCCCTAATTCTTAAGTTCATCCAAACGGTAGGTGATCAGTTGGTCAAATCGCACAAGTAGAAA
Organism: Chrysanthemum makinoi; assembly: GCA_910596185.1. NCBI lineage: Eukaryota > Viridiplantae > Streptophyta > Magnoliopsida > Asterales > Asteraceae > Chrysanthemum > Chrysanthemum makinoi. The sequence continues at coordinate 38,299,511 of OU343224.1, read as the reverse complement.
GGGTCGCCAATTGGTCATATCTTACCCTTCCGTCCTCAACCGCTCACCTAGGGTTACTTGGTCATATCTCCTAGGAAATTGGCCTCTACCGCCATTCAAAACTACCGAACCAAGGGTAGCTACCAATAAACTATGCAAGCATACACTTAGAAATAATTGTACGGAAGTAATGTAAACGCAAACAAAACAATTAAGGAATCATAACTAGGCCAGCACCAAGAGGTGCTTAGCCGCTCATATTAATCATACAAACCAATTCAATATTCAAATATACGAAATACATGAATTGAAAGTAAAGAAAATATAAAATGCTAATGCTTATCGTAAGGGAGTGATTTCTCCCTTAGAGACAGCTCCGTATGCTCCTCTAGACCTTCCTTGAGCTTTTTCCCACGTTCTCTGGTTGTTGTGTGTGGAATGGGATGATTAGAAATGCTGGAATTCATTGGGTATTTATAGGCCAGATCTGGGTTACGGCGTAACTATAACAAGAGTTACGCCGTAACCTTCAATTCCTTCGTATTTTGCACTAGATCTGCTAGTTACCGCGTAACCTTATTAGTGGTTACGCCGTAGTCTTCAATAAACTTGGTTACGCCGTAGTTGATGAGATAGTTATGGCGTAGTTATCAACGGCGTGGAACCTCATTTGACCTAATATAGTTACATCGTAGCCTCTGGGAAGAGTTACGCCGTAACCTTCTGATGAGTTGGTTTTCTGAGTCACGCAATAGTTACGGCGTAATTTGAGAGAAGAGTTACGCCGTAACTTCTTCAAAATCAGCATACTATGATAAATCTTTAGATATTTCTCCGCCCGTCTCTTTAGCTACAATGCTCGTAATTTACCTGAAAGTGGAACACAATGGAAAACAAGCGTAAATCCATATAAATGATATAAATTACAAGCATTATCGGGGGAAATTAACACTAAATAATCAGGACTATTTGATGTTATCAAATATCCCCCCACTTGAACTCTACTTGCCCTCAAGTAGACCTTATTAGAAAGATTCCTAAAAAGATATCTCCCATAACCTGGAAAATATAAGTTTACAAATCTCTTATGCTAGAATAAAACAAAGCCGAACACCTCACGAAAAGGGAACAAAACACTCAAATATCTCAACTATTCTAAGTGTCAATTTCGGGGTGATTACTCAATCGCACAGTCATAGCATGTATTCTATCATAAGCTTGGCGGTTACACAAATCTCCACCACTAGAGTTAAGGGCTAAACAATTCTCGAAGGCAATATGGGTAGATACGACAAAGGTTAAGGGGTGACTCGTCATTACTAACATGTCACGTGGACAAAATCAATGATACATGACCAAATTCATGGCCAAGACACCAAAGATTGCTCGTTGCATCACCTAGACACGCTTCATGACTAAAGGGTAGGATAAGACATGGGATATATAAATGGTGTAAAATAAAAAAAACAAGCAGGTAGTCTAAATCTATAACCAAGTCATCACCACTTACCGTCTGCCCAAAGTTCAAGCTTTGAAGTCAAGAAACCGGATCATGAAATATAAGGTAGATGTGTCATTAGAGGACGTCGTGATGGGCACACTACCTTTTCTCCAACTGTTGGCATAATTACCAACTCCAATCTTCAAATGTGACCAAGGTGGCCTCCTCGATACTAAATCTATAAAGCTCATAATATAGTGCTTATAACATCGCAAATTACAATAACTAAATCATAACAACTTGAACCTTGAACTTAGGCAAATGATGACTTCCCAATCACAAATAAAGACTACAGGGTAGGCTAAGGTGTATAGGTGTATCGAAACAATATATTTGGTTGACAAAATGAAAGGTATGGCTCAGATGGGTGTATCTAGGGGTATCTTCCACTAAAGGTGAGTGCAAATAAAGGGTTTCACATGGGGGTCGAGAAGTCGAGGTGACTAATCGATAGACACACAATTGTAGGCTATTTGGGTGATAATCCTATAATATTGCCTTCTAAAACTGAAAAGTCCAAATACATCGAGCTAACTCAACATACCTCGTCTATTGTAGGATATTGGTTTTCATAAACACATAATCAAGCACTAGTATGGATCAAATGGTTTGAGGTTTTAGAGAGAGAAAGTGGAAGATGGGATCCTTTCTAGAGAGAAAAAGTAAACAAAAGAAAGAAAGGTTAGATTAAGTGAAAGGTCCAACCCTCTACCTTGGGAGGTAGAGGGTATTTATAGTTACATACTACACGTCCTCCTTCGGACTGTGGATTAGGCATACAGTGGGTAAAGACCCGTCCTTCCTCCACGGTGTTACTCTAAACTAATCTACGCTACTAACTAACTAATTAACTACTAAATAACGTAAATAACGACATGTCTACGAGCTAACATATGCTAGACCATAATTGGGGTGACTGACACTTTCTCATGGAATTTCCAATTCCTAACAATCTCCCCCTAAGGGAGGTCACCCAATGAAAGACATTTTGCATCCTAGCATTCTATCTTTATCTTGAGCTCGTAGACTTCAATTCTTCAAGTTCCGCAATCTTTGTGCTTTAGTAGCGATTCTTCAAAGTCCACCTAGTTTTGTACTTTTAGTAGAGGCCTTTAACTGATCCACATCATTGATGATCTTCGAGCTTTCTTTGAGATCATCAGCCACAGTAAATCTATGGATCACCCTTTATTGTGTTTCCTTCATGTGAAGTTGTGACTTTCGGACCGACATGCTCACACTTTCTGGATCATGACATCTTTTCATCAGAATAGCGAAGCTTTTGGTTCATGATATTTGCGCTATCGAGCCGTTATATAGATAAGCACTTGTCATGATTTCTTTAATAAAGTATGGATGCTGTGAGCATGCGGCTTTGGATTGACTTCTCAATTCGATCACCGCAACCGCTCAAATGTACCGCAAAAACAGTTAGCAATAATACATACGAAAGTGTCTTTGATCACTTTCGTTGAATTGAGGTACACGGCCCACGGTTCCCTATTGATCAATACAAGTACTTCCGCGATCGTATAATTCTAAAGAATCTCCTTGACAGTGGTTTCACAACTGTTCTAGCTTCTCAAACCGAACGCCTCAAAGAAGACAACACGGAGTGACTGAAACCGCAAATTGAGATTTACTGATTGATTCAAAATGATTTGAAAACAATCGCGTACTGCTTGAAGAAAGAGTTTTGCAATACGACGAAGGTTTTATAAGAAAAATCAATTTTCAATCATAAATACCCTTTAATTTTGAAACATTAATGCACAGTCGATGTGCTACAAAAAAGAATTTTTAAGCACAGCGACCGGTTTTTCAAAGGTATCCATCAATCCTTTTCCTGGACCAAGGTTGATTCAAGATTGAATCGCCCCATCGTTTCTATCCGGTTGTCACAAGCTTGATCTTATGAAAGATCTCACATGTGACCCACCAAGAGCTTGTTTGATGTTGGCTCTAGAAGGCTTTCCATCTTCATCGTGAATATTTGTCATATCACTCGGATGTTCTGGCAAGATCACAAGAATAATGCGTAGGACTCTTAATATATTCTTACTTTCCACATTATGTGAAACAGTAAGTCTTCAAGAATAGTGTCCTAATAAGATATTGTGGATGATCTCTTGGTTCTAGACTCAATTGTGCACTTTCGTTTCCTATGCCAGAAAGATAAAGTCGATAGATTATGTAGGTTCCCCGTGAGAATGAAACAAGCCCTTTTAAGAGGAACTTGAGTAGCTTGGGAAGTTAGGTGCAGTGCGTCACTGGGTCCATGACGTCTTGTCTTCAATACCAGTGTTACCTTAGTAACCACCAGTAGTATATGTATTGAACCCGGTTCTTGCCCTAAGGTTGAATTCATTCCTTCTCGAAACCAATTGAAAAATCATTTGAAAAATCAATCAAGGTACATGTGATATAAAATCAAAGCATTTTGTACCTTAATTGTTTTGATTCTTTAGAAATGCTCCCCCTCAACATGTGCATATGATTTTGAAATTGTTTAGCACATGGAGGAAAGAGTTCTTTTAAAATAATTTCTTTGATCACAATTTCCTTAGAAAAAGCCTTTTGATTTTCTTGGTAAATTCTCCCCCTCAAAATGTGCGTTGGTTATTTGAAATCATTTAACACATAGAGGAAAGAGGTTTTTGAAGTACTTTCACGATCACATTGCTATACGGAAAACCATTAGAAAATCAATCAAGGTACTTTATGTTGAAACATATAAATCTTTGTACCTTGAAAGTTTATTTTCTTTTGAAATGCTCCCCCTCAATATGTGCTTCGAGATTCGAAAGCGTTTAGAACATATGGGAGAGCAGCCTGCACTTTTGAGTCAAATTGATCATCATTTATCAGATTTCATAATTAAATCACAAATTCTCCCCCGATCAAAAATATCAAACCCTTTGAGATTTTGGATCCCAAGTGATTTAATAAGGTTTAGAAAATATGGGAGAAAATGTGGTCTTGTTTAAATACTCTTATGGTTTTTAATTAAATGCTCCTCCTCAATCATAAGCATTATATATTGAAATTGTTTGGCACATGGAGGCAGGAGTGCCTTTAAAGGACTAAAACAAATTTGAGATTTAAATCACGATCTCTGATGAGTGTGCAAATACTCATCATTTTTGTACCTTTTAGACTGCCAAAAACATCTGAAAACACTCAGAAACGCATCAAAATGATAAAAATATCACAAATAAGTGTTTTATGTGTTTTAAATGCAAAAATACCAAAATCGATGAAAACGATCAAGTTTGCATAATTGGCGCTTTAGTCCCCCAAGTTTCAAAAGTTTTCAAAATAGTCCCCGGTAAATCAAAATAATGAAAAATGTTATTTAAAGTCCCTAAGGATTCATGAGTTGTCAAACTTGGTCCTTGAAGTTTAAAATTGCAAAATGACAACTTTGGTCCCTCAACTTTGAAAAATGTCAAAAATAGTCCTTGGATATTTAAAAATGGAAAATTATCAAATATTACCCTTGTACTATTCATAAATGGCATATTCGGTCCTTGTGTTAACATTGGAAAAAGTGCAGGTTCAGTCCCTCAAGTTTTGTGAAATTGCAACAATGGTCCTTGTGTTATTACGCTACAAAAACAAACGGACCCTTTGTTATTATTAGCACAAACCCACCGCCCAAACGCAAACATAAGCCCAACCCAATCCCTTGGACCATGAACCCCGAGTCACCCAAAACCCTTGACCCCCCATTTTGAACTCTCCCCGTTATTAATAAAACGGTCAAACCCACCAAACGCTACCAAAACTAGTCTCACTGCTCATCGCCCTCTCCCACTGCAATTCCAAAACCAATGGTTTTACCACCACCTCACCACCTTTCCACCTCACTACCTACTCTCTCCACTCATCCCCTCCTCCTATACCAGTCCACAATCAATAAATGCTTCCCCACTATCAAACACTTCACCTCACTCACAAAACCTGCTTTTAATGCCAAATCACCCCTAGCTCCATATCTACTTCCCAACTTGTCTCCTCCACCTCCACAATCACCCAAAAATCCTTAATTGCTAAAACCTGCTCTAATCCACTCAAAATACTTTTGGCGCCAAAAATGCCAAATGGACGATTATGATGATTTTGAAGGATCCAATGGTTGGAATGAAGTGGGAAAGTCTCAGAGGTCGACAAAGACTCAAAAAGATCTTTAAAAAGGAAGCTTGGAGCAATGTGAAGAGTAATCTAGTGTAATCTTTAATTTTCTTAGTCGTTTTAATCAATTTAAGCTTTCCAGTGTATTTCTTAGCTTTCAAGTACTCTTGTTATCAATTTCAGTGTATTGTACAACCTTTTCAATAATCAATTTCAAAGTTTCAGTTTCAACTTTCGCTTTATGCAATTTTCATGTCAAAATTCTCATGTTAGCTTAAAGTTGTTATTAGATGTTGCTTTGGACTCATAAGATCATATAAGCTCCTCAGAAAGCTTTTTAAAGCTTTTAGAAACTTTAAAAATCAGTTTAGAGTTATAATTCGTAAATACCAAAAATCACATAAAAATATATAAAATCAAAAATCAATGGAAATGAAGATCAAGAAGTCGGAGCGGTTGATTTTGGATTGCCCTTGGTTTAGTGCTTCTTCGGAAGCTATAGGAAGTGTTCTTGGTTATCGGCCTTCTCTGCTTTTGTGCTTGGACACAACATGTAAGCTATTTCTTCAGAATTTGCATTTTCTAGTATAAGTGTTTAAATCCTGTTAATTTTAGCTTAATCCTGTTTCAATATAGTTATTATAAGTTAATCACTAGATTTCTTGGCTTAAAAATCTGTTTTAGTACCTAAAGCTTCAAAACAGTTTTATAAAGGGTTGTCTGGATTTGCTTAGTTAACTGTGTTAGAGTTTGTTCATATTATTGTTCTTGGTTGATACATGTTACATTAGGTCAATATAGCTCAGATAAACAATAAAATCCAAAGGCTCACTTGTTAAAAAGTCAAAATCTTTTCTAATCTTACTCTAGTTGTTCACTGTTAGGATTTAGGAAACAAAATTCATCACAGTTGTTTAAAACTTGGTCACATAGCTTAATTTCATCTTATCTTAGGTTAATATAACATAATCAGTGAGTAGGATCAATCCAAAGTTCATATAAGTCAACTTTTGAGTATAACTTAAAAAGTCAAAATTTTCACTTAATCAGTTTTTGAATAAAATAGATAATTTTTTATAGGATTTAATATTAAGTTTCATGTTTTATGCTTTTAGGATATTAGTATTTAGCTGCTCATCTTCATCATAGTATTTTTTATAATCTCTAGTTAGCTTATTAAACCGCTATTTGCTAGCTTGTTTTAAGTACTTTTTCAAAAACTTCCCTGTGCAGTTGAGCTAGCTTATTTCATAAGCTTGTCAAAAGCTCATTAGTGAGTCCCAGCTTGTGTGCTTTAGCTTTTTGTGTAGCTTAACTACCCATCTCTTTAGTCCAAGGCTTATTTTCTACTTTTTAGCTTATTTATTAGGGATGCAAGTAGCTTTTACCTTGTCCCATTTCTGTGTACACTAAGTAGTCATTGTTTATAAGCCACTTTCACAAGCTAACACAGAGCTTAATAGTGGGCCCAACCTTGTATATTTTAGTTTTCTGAGAAGCTCACCTAACAAGCTTGTTGCCTCAGTGCTCATTTTGAGCTTTGGAGCTTTTGCCCCTAGCTTAATCTAGCCTACAAAAACTGTGCAGGCCTGTTTGGATAGTAGGTTTAGTGTAATTGCTTATTTGCTTATTTAAAGCTTATCAGTGTATTCCTTTGTATCTTTTTGCTTCATTTAAGTAACTTTAGCTTATTTGTACCTTATTTTACTTTTGGTTCCAGCTTGTAAGCTTGTTTGAGCTTAAAATCATTTTGAAAAGCCAAAAAGCTTAAGCTGTTGAGCTCATAAGCTCTCAAACTGTTTGTTTTCAAGTTCCAAAATTTTTGTCTTCATTAAAGTTTCTTATAATCAGTAGTATAATAGTTTTATAAAAATAAAAAACACAAAAACATCATTTTAAAAATAGTGATAGCGTTTATTTAATATAAATTAGCTTTTTAATTTTCTTTTTCAGCTTATTATTAAGCACTTTCTGTTTTATAATTTTCTTAGTTTTCTGTCACCATAGGATAATTATAGAGAAAATTTCAGAATTTTCTTAGTTTGTTTAGTATTTATTAGAATTTTAAATAGTTAAAAAGTATTAAATAATTAATAATAAATAGATAAAAAGTGTAAAAAAATATATTTTCAGTTTTAAAATAAGTTTTATAATATTTTAGATTTTTCTAAGTTAAAATTTCACTTTTCTAGCTTTATTTAGTATTTTTTTATATTTTAGGGTATTATTAAATAGTTAAAAATAGTTTTAATTAATAATAATTAAATAAATAGTCATAAAAATAATTTTATTTTTCCAATAATTTTCTTTTGTTATTAGGATTGTAAAAATATCATTTTCATATCCATAGGTGTTTTATTCTTTTAAATTTACGCTTTATTTTATACGCTTATAAAATTTAGTAAACGTACGCTTACGCTTTGTTTAATCTGATTGTTGTGCTTTATAGTTCTCAGATCCAAATACAATTCCAATCAATCAAGAGTGTAGTTATCAATCAAAATCCTATCGATCATTATCCTTAGTGAGCATTCTACGTCTGAACGTTTTCAAACACCATTCAACCTCCGTGGGACTTAACGATCCGGGAATCCACTAAATTCCAAGGGATATTGCATTGGTTTTAGACTGTTTGACTTTTATTACGGTTGACCATTCACAAGTGGTTGATTTGTGTAATAAACCTGACTGTTTGGAACGAATCAATCTCTCCCCCCGATCAAAAATATCAAACCATTTGAGATTTGTGATCCCAATTGATTTAAATCCTTTAGAAAAATTTGGGGAAAGACGTGGCTTGATTTCATTTTGAAAAATGACTGATATGGACCAATTTTGACATGAAAGATTGTTAGTGTCAGGTATGATAGTTTTTAAGAGATCTTTAAGTAAAATAAAACAATTTCACAATCAAACAAGAACAGAAAATTTTTTATTTTGAAAGATCTTTGTGTTTTAAAGAGAATCATACCATGACATAACATTAAATCTTTAGATCACCACATTAATTCGTACAAATGGACATTTATGAAGAAATATCCTTTGAAAATACTTAAGTTTGAAATCACCCTCCCCCTCAATCAATGACCGTAGTCTTTAATTGAGTGACTTATGTTTTAAAATGAAGTCCGGTTGATTTCCAAAATTTGAGTTCAGTTTATTTTCAAAACAATATTTTTCCATTTTCAAAACAATTTTTTTTTATCAAATTTGTTGAAAATGGTATTATTCACTACTTTTCCTGCACAAAGATACGTTAGGTGGAGAGAATCACAAGCTGCTTTTGTTGTTGTTGTAAGGCTTGAAGAAAAACCATCTGCTGATGCAGTGAGACCTCTGAAGTTGCATCTATCGTGCCAACTATCCATAGAGAGATCTAATTAAGTCCCGTTTCTTCTTTTGTCGAACCAAGAAATAGTTGCCCTTTCCTTTCGGCATCCAATCATCTTCATTGTGGGATCCGGATCGGGAACATTCTTTATATCTGCATACGTTAGTGAACATACATACAGATATATGGTGGTCGACATCACCAAATAGCAATCGACTAATAAAAGTCAATCCAACATATCAATCAGATCATGTAAGGCATGGGAATAATGTGTTTATCAAACTCTAATCATCTAAACCTAACAATCATATCCTAGGTACCTAGTCCTTCAACGTAGGTTAACATGTTTTACATTGAAGTATATAGGATAATTAGATAAGCCCGTTAGATGATATAAATTTGAAAACATTCTCCCCCTCAATCAATGACTCATTTTCTGAAAAGTTTAAAAGCGCTGAAGTCATTGATTGAGTTTGCAAATTTTATAAAAACTCTCATTCTGAATGATTTTTCAAGCAACTCATTTTCCACCATTTTGAACAACAAATATTTTTCTGAAAAATTTTAGACGGGAAAACATTTGTGTAGGAACAGCAGTCCTTCGACATACTTTCCTCATTTGGTTTTAGGATAAGTGCACGATATTTGAAAATTGGTTTAGCGCAGCACTTTCCTTCTTGAAGAGCGGGTTGCTATCTGAAATAATAGCAAACCATTGTTTATGCACGGGTTACTGTCTGAAGTAACTGCAAGCCATTTTTAAGCACGGGTTACAGTCTGAAGTAACTGTAAGCCATATTTTGAGACATGTTTTGGAAAAGAATATTTACACCTCCTGCTCGAACTTCATCTATGGTCCCGTGCCATTATTGAATAACATTTCTAAAACCGTAGATGTTATCGATATCAGGAGACATGTCTTGAGAAAACAATATTTTTGGTATTTTCAAGTTTTCTGATTTTTTTAGGTTTTTGTTGGTTTTATATTTTTCTATTTTCTTTTTGTTGGTTTTATATTTTTGTATTTTGTTTTTGATAAATATTTACACAGATATAGTAGATGATATAGTTTTAGAGGAAGATGATACGAGTACCGAGATAAGGATATCGAACAACACGTCGTAGAAGATAAAATTCGTCATCTCTTATACTTCCACCACCAAAGCTTCCGAAGATCCAGAATAGAAGATAGAACATGAGCATTTGAGAAAGAGAGACTTTGGCAGCTTCCCCCCAAACTAAAAATACATTAGATTAGCAGATTCGAAGCTCTATTTCAAGCTTGCCTTAGCCAGGTGCACAGAGAAGCACACCACTATCATAAATCCCGTTGTCTTTTAAGAACGATAATCGAGGTTCTCCGTTCGGGGTTATATCATCAAAATAGATGAGCAACGTATCATCCCATGCTTGAATGAATCTTTTCATATTTCTTTTCAACTGAAGTCTGAAGCAATCCATACCAAAAAGTTGTCAAGAGACCACTTCCCCCAAGTAGATGAATTGATGCAAAATCTCATAGACTAGAGCTCACGAACCCGAATACACATATACCCGAAGACAGAGAAACTTATACCATCGGAGTAGCAGATTAAGTCCGATAGCCAAAGAATAAACCCAATGTATACTTTTCTCTCCCCTGAAGAAAGTGTATGAAGCTCAAGAACCCAAAGTACCCAAATTCCCAAAGAAAGAATAACCGATAACACTAAAGTAGCATGCTGAATCACTGATTATCTTCGCGAATTTCATCTCCGAAATAAGTGATTATATCTCAGAATCACTGATTAAGCTCTCAAGTGAGACAGCTGAGCACCCCCAATGTACACAATTCTCTCTCCCCTGATGATTGCGATAACATCGAAATCATCACACACTTATGTACCTCTTTTATCTTCAGAAACTAACTCTTCCATCTCTTCCCCCACATAGTTGGAATAAGAACACTAAACGCCATGAGTCAAACCTTGAGTTTCTTTGCGCTAATGACATTAGTCTTCCCAGGATATCTTCAATCACTTAGAAGTATTAAGCTCATCAAGTTTACTCGCGTTTAGATGCGTTCTCCTTTCCCCCTTGCTGGTTTTGACACTTCAGAATCAACAACACATTCAAATCCCATATACTAGAAATCTTGTGAGAAACCATTTGAAGTCTTGTGAGAATCAACTTGCTGAAGAATAGTGTGAGCAAGTCTAATTGGGGATTAAATCAGACATTTCACCCTCCCCCAATTAGTGCTCTCCCCTAAACCGACAATCTGTTTGATAAATGCCCGAAATAAGAAGAGGTCTTTAGATCGTTAAATGTAATTTGTCTTTTAGTCTTCTAATTTGTAGCAGAAAATATAGTACAGACTGTAGACTCGACCTTCTTCAAGATTGTCCAGTTGGGGAATAGAAATTCAACATCTTCTTCTCACTAAATGCATTCCTGTTAACTTATATATAGCAAATCCCCTTAACTCAAATCCCTCCCAATCAAACAAGAACAGAAAGATGTTCATCAAGAAAATTCTCCTCACAACTGAAAGCACTTTGTCATTAATCATATCAGCCCGTGAGAAGATGTCAACCATCCCGTGAGAAGATGTAAAGATGACCCGATAAGAAGAAGCTCGGTTCTTACATGTGTTAGGAGCCGTATGACCATGTATTCTCAGAGGTGACTCAACATGCAGAATTATCACACTTCTTCTCCCCCCTCAAGAATTGCATACGGAGATGCCATTCTTGATTAAGCAAGTGAATATCTTCATAATATAGTCGATTCACACTTCTCCCCCGCAAAATTTGCATATGATGTCGCCATCGCCATTATAATTGAGCAAGTGTAATAAGAAAACAATCAACAGTAGTCCGGTTCACTTGATGACTGAAAGCGCATGGAAAAAGCATGAAGCATGTTGATGAGAATGGTCATAATTGAGAAGATTTCTCTTCTTCCGAAGATAATGCACACTGAAGCGTACACATTTATTTTCTTTAGAGAGCAAGTCTTGAACTGTTGTGTTCAAACGTCATAAGAAGATTTCTCTTCTTCAGAAGATAAAGCACACTGAAACGTACACTTTTCTTTTCTTTAGAGAACGAGGCTTGAACTGGTGTGTTCAAACGTCATTATGCATGTACATCAGTTTTGACTAGCCTGACCTCCTGAATCAGGCGATATGCGTCCTTTATTCATCTAGGCTTTGAGTCTTCCCATGTAGTGTTTGATCGATGTACCTGCAACTGATTAAGGACTACCTGCACTAACATTACAAGCTTGATTGCATATATTTTGATTAGTGACATTAGTATCCAAACCCTTTGGGGTTTCACTTTCAACCTTGAGTTTGCCATCGGTAAACCGCCTTCCGGTAGGTATCCACTTAAGGCAAGGTCTAGAATTGTTAGGCTTCTTATGCATAGTGGAAGACTTATCGCTATTCCTAATTTCCAAAGATTTAGCAGTTGGTAACCATCTAGGCAAAGTTTTTGGTTTGTTTTGCTTCATATGCACTGAAGATTACTTAGTGTAAATGCTAGACTTAACAGGTTGAACCTTTGCACGAGCATTTACATTATTCAGGGATTTTGTGAAACACTTATCATGATTTGCATTAAAGATACATTTCAGTCACTTTGAGCAAACAGCTTGTTTGGATTCAGAAATAGATATAGATTTTTTAGAGTGATCTGCTATGGGAATAGATTTAATCGAAATGCAACTACTCGTAGATCCAAGCCAATCCCTAGTCTTTAGTTTAGTGTTCCTAGGTAATGGTTTAGAACTACTAGCAGTGCCTTGAAATCTCGAAGAATTTATCACCCTAGGCCTTGCACCTAAAATTCCGTCTTTTTGAATTTGTGCCTTCTTTCTAGCCATTTCTAGATAAGAGTTCTTATACAAGTCATTCATAGCATTTTTCCTAGGCAAGTAAGGTGAAGTGACTGGTTTTGTCAAAACTTGTTTCGCATCAACTTGGGAGGCAAACCGTATTTTTGAAAATTTTGGTCGTTCAGATCTAAACGCATTCGGCTGTCTAATAATTGGTTTCCCCAAGATTGATGGTTTTGCAAACTTAGTGTTCACACTATTCCCTGTAGTTTTTCTATGCTCATTTTTTAAGGCAACAATTGCGAAACTCTTTTCCTGAAGTTGAGCTTTGAGATCATCAATTTTGGCTATCAAAGAGTTTGTTTGTTCCAAAGACTTAGTTCTAGCATCTTTGACAGAGTCACTTGGGTCTATGTGATGCTTTCTCAAAGACTCATTTTCCTTCAGTAATTTAGCCACACAAATTGCTAATTCATCATTTTTCATTTTAATATCATTAGTAGCATTAACATCAGAATTACTTGTAACCAAATTGCTTTTCACATGCATATCAAAAATATGTTTCTTCAAATTGCAGATTGTCGAGTTTTTGTCCTGAAGCTGAGTTTTTAAATCATTTATTTCAAAAAATTCACGAAATTCAGGGAATTCCGGGTTGTTGCAAGGTTTCATAGTTTGAAAACTTTCTTCTTTTCTTTGGATTGCAATTTCAAGTGAAATGCAATGTTTTTCAAGTTCTGAGAATTTATTTGGAAGTTCAACAAAAGTTATCTTAACAACCATATCATTAGTTTTGAAACACTTTATCTCAGACTCAGCTTCAGTTGCAGAACATGTATCAAGAACATGTTCTGTGATGTGATCAATTTTCATAAGAGTATTTTCAGATGCATTATGTTGAACAGTTAAGGGTACCTCATCACTTGACACATGTTCATTTATCGGTCGGACATCTGCATCCTCATCATCTGTAGCAAGAATCACTGAACTACTGGCTGTTTCAAGCTTATCTGTCTCTGAGCCCCTGTATTTAGTGTCAACTGATCCATCATCTGGTGCTCTACCCGTCTCAACCCTACAATATCTTGATTGCACTAGACATTCATTTACCTTACTGATTTATGTATCCACATCTTGTCTCGACAGAGTTATGAATAGCTGGTTACATCATTCTTTGTTGTCTCTGTATTCTCGCATTCAAGAACAATCGATCTTTCAACCGATACATTACCCGACTCATCACAACTATCTCAACTGCACCGACACTCATCCACTTTTTCATCTTTCTCAACAACTTCCTCAATATACTTCTACATTATCCATGAGTTGGATTAATCTCTCTCAACACATTAGCTTTCATCCCAGCAGGATTCTTAAAGCACATTTCACCACCGATAATCATAATCAAAAGTGTATTCCCTTTTGATGAATGACTGAAGTTGTTTGTTGATCACCTGAAGTGCAACTTTAGAACTAGTTTCTTGAACCTTTTTCCTGTTAAGTTGTTGTTATAATTGTTCCAAGTTCAAGAACAATGTGCTTGTGAACGTTGATAATTCTTGACGGAAAAGTGCAGTAAATATTCGTTCAATTCCCATAGATAGAAGTAACGTGAGGTGTGAATGAAGTTTTCGATAAGGTTCAATGCAACTTTCCTTATCCTTTTCACAAGCATTCTGTAACCTAAACTGATGCAATTCCCTCTCTTCAGACTCTGAGCATGAAGATCTCACATCTTCATTGATTGATTCCATCATCAGTAACCGATCAGTATAGCTAATATTCTGATGGTTGTCTACAGCATCGTACAGTTTGAGTACTTCCGAAATCACTGAATCAGTAGGGTAAGACATGATGTTGTTGTATACACGGGATTTTACAAGTCTCTGATTTAAACCGAGAAATAGAATCTTTCGCGGGATTTTACTAAAATCAAGACCAAACCGTAAGAGAGTGAGAAGTAGATTGTAGTAAGGGAACTAAAAGATGATAAGGAAGTGAAGATAAATTGGTGTTATGGTTGAGTATGTGATATTCTCTAATTCTTTATTTGGAAAATTAGGGTTTGAAAACAAGGGTTTTGTATGTTAAGTATACCTAGGCGTAGAAACCAGGCTTTGGCGTAGACAGCAAATCTTACGCGTAACTTCCCTTCTTACGCATAGTCAGGAGCTTAGGCGTAAATTGAAAATCTTACGCGTAATTTACTTTTACACGTAAGTGAATGCTTAGGCATAAATACTTCTTACGCGTAAGCTTTAGGAAAAACGTAAGCTTATGCGTAGACTTAATGTTTATAAGTAAGAACCTTAGGCGTAAGATTACCTTAGGCGTAAGAATTAACTTAAGCGTAAGAATAACTTAGGCGTAAACTTTTACTCGTAAGCAATTAAGCTTATGCGTAAGTTTAGGGTTTTGCCCAAAAATCCTTTACACTTATCCAAGTGTAAAAGATATCCACAAGTCGAATTGTTTTCAGGCTTATCCAAGCAAGAAAAACACTGAGTAACCGTTGTTGCGCGAAGATTCTTCACCAAAAGCTTAAGCGTAAACATTAGGCGTAGATTTCACTTCTTACGCGTAGACCTTAAGCGTAGGAATAGGGTTTTGACTTTTCCTTATGCGTAAAACTAGGGTTTTGACTTTATGTCCTTGAACTCCTTACCCGTAAACTGCCCAGATGTTTTGCAAAAACACTAATTTTCACCCAAAAACACGAGTCCAAATGATTTCTTTTGCACAAACTTCTTCCAAAACACTCAAATGACAAGAAAGTTTTGAACTTTATCAACCAAAGTGACTTTTAAGCTTAAGCGTAAACTAGATGCACAAAACAAAAACGAGTTTAAAAGCGAATTAAAACACGTAAAGATTCAAACTTTTTGCCAAAACTAGGATTCTAAACACTATATAAACCTTAAAACATAAGAATCTTGAAGATTTTAGTGCAAAGAATGAAAGTTTTAAGCGTGATAAAGGTGTAGAACGTGATATTATATGCGTAGACAACAAAGACCTCAAAACCAAAAGATTTCACCCATACCACTAGAAATCCACGAACATGAAAGATGGATGATCAAACCATGGCTCTTGATACCATTTGTAGGATATTGGTTTTCATAAACACATAATCAAGAACTAGTATGGATCGAATGGTTTGAGGTTTTAGAGAGAGAAAGTGAAAGATGGAATCCTTTCTATAGAGAGAAAGTAAACAAAAGAAAGAAATGTTAGATTAAGTGAAGGGTCCAACCCTCTACCTTGGGAGGTAGAGGGTATTTATAGTTACATACTACACGTCCTCCTTCGGACTGTGGATCAGGCATACGGTGGGTAAAGACCCGTCCTTCCTCCACGGTGTTACTCTAAACTAATCTACGCTACTAACTAACTATTTAACAACTAAATAATGTAAATAACATGTCTACGAGCTAACATATGCTAGACCATAATTGGGGTGACTGACACTTTCTCATGGAATTTCCAATTCCTAACATCTATGGTCTCGAAATGATGCAAAGGCCAAGTTCTAAAGTTTACAAGCTACCGGCACACTCATAATTTGGTGGATTTGGGGTAAAATTTTGGAAACGGATAAGGATAATCTCACCATAATAAATCAAGGGTTGTATGTGCTCGGCTAAGGTCTACTCTAGTTAGGTTAAGAAAAACATGTCAAAATTTTAAAAATGGCATAATTTTTCAAAATAAACTAGAAAAACGAGGGCAAAATAATGTTCAAGAGATAATTCTACTCCCGTCCCCCAACTAGAATTGTACAAAGTCCCTTTTGTACTAAGCTTTAAATAAAGGTGAAGAGAAAAGTAGAATTAGAGCGAGAACTTCCCTGAAATTTGCTCCAAAAAGAAAGAAGGCCCACGAAAAAGAGACGTGCCTTCGTATAAGCATCATGAACAAACTTCAATCCCTGAAATCACACTACCGACAAGCATAATTCTAAAAAAGAAAAAAAATGGAAAATGGAAAATAAAAAAAAAACCTAACTCACTTTCGTAGGAATCACGGTTGCATTTAGTATATGCAACAAGCCTTTTAAACCACTTGGTGTCCCAAGTGGACGAGTTAAGTCTCGTGAGGGTTTACAGGGAACACACCCACAAAGTTCATTTAAAAAACTAATACAAGGTTATTGTGTTTTAAAATGAAATAATTAAAGCAGAGGAAGGTTACGTCGTAACTCTTTAAGGGAGTTACGCCGTAACTAACAAAACCTGACATAAGCTCCAAAGCGAGTGGTTATGGCATAACCACAGAGATGGTATTACGCCGTAATCGGTAACGCGTCAAGAATTCTGCTGCAAAAAGTTGGTTACGGCGTAATCACATAGATGAGTTACGCCGTAACTCTGGTCAGATCAACAAACTGCAACAACAATTACTTCCTCGTTTCCTGCAAAAATGGTTAGAAAACACAAAACCCTACAGAAATGGAAATAAAACAAAAAAAAGGGATAATTAGGGTTGTCTCCCGAAAGAGCACTTTTCTTTATTTACGAGTCTTTAAGTTAGACTCAGAGCCACGGGGCTTCTATGGGGGCCTTTGGACTTCCCCGACTTCTTCAATGTCTTTCATCAGGTTATGCCACATCCAAGCGACATGCATGGCAGTGCGGAGGTAATCATTAGTTTCAATCTTCCGAATTTTGCAGAATTTTTCCTCCGGTCCCAAGTGGTAGCGAGTAAACTCATATTTTTCGACAATAATTGGTGGTGGCCTCTAGTAGGGAATCCTAAGGAGTTTACACCTCCTTTGCTCATAGGCTTCATCATTGGGATCAGTAAACTCCTCATTCCCTTGCAACTCAAGGTAATCTAGGATCCCTTCAATGTCATCGTCATCAGAAGCGGTACCTTTAAACCATTCTTCATCGAGCAGATTCTCCACTAGTACACTCTTGCATTCTTCATTTTCATCTCTAACCAACTCCTTGTCATCGTCAATTGTTATTTCACTCGTGTTGTTAAGACTTTCGTTGTTTGAATTTTCTCTACACATGTACTCCTTCCAAATCTTCTCTTTGGTTAACGTATCTACATGTCCATACTTAATCTTTACCCAACTATCGAATCTCAGGTTGTCCAGCCAAGGCAAACTCGTTCTTTCCTCATCGTTGGTTGAGGACCAAAAGAATTCGTCTTTTCCTATTCTCCTTGAGCTGCTTCCCCCGATACATATATCGTCATAAGGGTTGAATGACGCCCAGAAAATATCCCTAGGAGATTTTATTCTTTCGCACTGATCTGCGATTTCTTTGTTGTCCACTTAAATGCTCTTCCATGTAGTAGATGTCGTTATTAGCCACTTCCTTTTTCCTGATTGTGTCCTCGTAATAAACTTTTAGCTTCTTAAGAAGATTCGGGTTAATCTTGGCATCCCCGAATTGTATTGCATACCAATCATCAAATGCCAAGTCACCGAACTTTATACAATGTCTTTCACGCTCGTGAGGGCATGTCTACTCTTCCTCTCTTTCACTATCCCCACTGTTGCAATACTTGCGGAAGGGGTTGCATGAAGGCCATGCTCGTGTGGATTCTTCGTCAGTTATGATAATCGGAGTACACCAGTGAGTGATAAGCAGCTCTTCTTCATCTTCAAGGGCGAGTTTATTGAGTCTTTCATCATCAGTATATGCAGGCCACTTAAATTTGTTATGGTTGATCCTATCCTTATTGCTTCCTCCATCGCAAACCTCATTTCTCGGGTCACGTGAGGCCCAAAGATCATACCAATCTACCTTAGCTACGGGTATCATTTTGCACCAGTGATATTTCCTCTTAGATCTGGGCAGAGGGCACAAGTTAATGTCTTGGGACCAGTCGTTAATTTCAGATGTTCCTGATTCATCCACTTCGAGGAATTTTTCTGCCCACGTATCCCAGTTACGCCGTAACTGAGATTCTTGGTTACGACGTAACTCGTTAGAGTCATTTTCATCAATAGTCTTCATAACCCCGTTATCGCTGTTAAAAACATAGTTACGCCGTAACTCATAAGGCAGGTTACGGCGTAACTCAGATCTGTCGACGGGATGAACCCCTAAATCCGTATCATTGGCCTCGAACCTTCGAAGTTATCATCAGAAAATCACTTTACATTCCATAGCGGGTTTCAATCCTTCAGGTTTATTGTTATTCATCCTAACTTTTTCACTAAGCTTTTCCACCATAGATTCTAGGTTTTTTAGGGTTGTGTCGTGCTTGGAAAGGTTTCTGTCAGTGTTTTCCTGGAATTCTTTTAACCACTCATCATGCTCCTTTTGTCTTTGGGCTGAACTCTCCAGTAACTTGTTAATTGTTTCTTCAAGACTGGGCTTTCTTTCTCCATAAGGCCCACGGTTGTAATATCCACGATACCCGTTACTATTTCGATTATCTCCGTAAAACGGTCGATTTTCTCCATACTTGGCTTCTTCAATTATATTTTCTTCGTCGATATGAGGACAATTCTTTGTGAGGTGTCCTCCTCCACAGCTTTCACAGCCCACTTGGATGGCATGAACGGTTTCTCTGACCTTCAGCATATCTCGACTAAGATTTTCAATATTAGTAGCGATTGCTGCAATTCCGTCAAAATTTCCACCTTTGTTTCTTTTACTTCCTCAGTCGTGCCAATTTTGAGAGTGATCAGCTATTTTTTGAATGGCTTCAATTGCAAGAGTAGGAGTCATGTTCGGGATAGGTCCTTGATAGTCCAGCATTTGTCTTGTAGTTACGTTAATTCCTTTGTAGAAAATGTTGACCTTCTGCTGGTTGTTCAGATCATGTGTAGGACACTTGTAAAGGAGATCGTTGTATCTATCCCAGGCTTGATACAATGTTTCGTCGTCTTCTTGCTCGAAGTTATGGATCTCCAAAAGCTGGTTAGAAATCTTCGATGGCGGACAATATCTCTGAATAAAGTGCTTCTTAAGTAGAGCCCAAGTATTAATTGCCCCGGAGGGCAATCTTTCGATCCATCTTCTGGCAGCTCTAGTAAGAGTCATTGCGAACACCCTTAGCATAACAGCATCATGAGACACGCCCGGAATGTTGAAAAGGCTTGCGATGTATAGGACATTTTCAACTTGCTCATATGTATCTTCGTCCCTGTTTCCTGAAAAAAGGTTAGCACGAAGCTCCCTCATAAAGTCTTTGATTTCAAAACGGACATCCGCTCCAATTGTCGGTCTTAAGAGACCCGGCCCTTGTTCTGCTCTTGTCAACGCCAAATGAAAATTGACCCCAGGTTTTAATATATATAAAGTCTCGTTATACCTATGGTCTACCCTAGTGCACTAACGGGCAGTGTACCCGGTCGCGTGTAGTGTAGTAATTGGTAAAGCCGAGGTCGTCCCAATAGCTATGTGTGTTGGATTATTACTAAGTCTAAGTGTCACAGATTTAATAATGGTTGCGATAAGGAATTACTAATTTAACTACTAAAGCAGAATAAAGCAAATAAAGGTAAAGGATAAATCAATAGAGGATAGTGGTGCTACCCTAGTTATTCCTCCTAGCTAGTTATGTCTACATCTACTTACTTCCAATTACTTCAGGTGGGGTCAAAGTCGAGAGGACAACATTTGGTCAATTCGCCTTAACCTATCAGCAAAGATGCCACTATTTCATCCTGCTTTTAATATTTATAAAACTTAGATAACTTAGGATAGACACATACTAACGGGCAGAGTACCCGATCAGATGTAGTAAAGCCTTAGGTAAATCCGAGTATCGTCCCAAGAGAGCTGTGACCTTGAAAGAACTAAAATAATTAGAAAAGATGTCGATAATATATGGGTATGAAAAAGTTGATATAATCCATAGCTAAGCTATTTACTTGCTTACACAGACACTAGAAATTTAGAGAAAAGAGATAGATAAACGAAGCTTAATAAAGAATAAAAATATGAATTGATTCCCGATACCAAGATTCAATATAGTGGTTAATTATCACCAGACTCCTTTGGTCGATTCGTCATGGCCTATGGTTCTTAGATTCCTCACCAAGATGAGCAGGTCACCCGGGATCATTCGGAAACCTAATAGTAGTCATTAAGCACCAAATCTACTAGATCTAGACGGTGGGTACCCGGCTGTTAGGAACTTAGATTCCCCCCTAACCTCTTAAATACCTCCACTTGATAAGTGATCATTTGGTCAGTTCGCACACGAAGAGTGGTCGTACTATGGCCAATTCCTCCCATACTTCGCTATCTATCAGACTGGGGTCAGTTGCTCATATCTCCCAGCCCTTTGGATACTACCAAGCTTATAATACTACCAAGGCTAGCGATCTATGAAAAGACTAGAAAATGTCTATAAAGAATTATAGAGAATAACAATAACATAAATGCAAACTTTAATTAATGATATGAATTCATAGTATAAGTTCTAGAAAAATATAAAATGAATCCACACTCGAATACAAAGGAAATCGTAGACGAGGACTTCGTTATTCAGTGCTCCTAAACCATGCTTCTTCTTCTGTGTTTTGATCTCCCCAAACCCTAGAAGGTTTGGGAAAGAAGAGATATCTAAAACTGATGAAACCATCGACTATTTATAGGCTTCAGACTAGTTACAGCGTAACCTTATTAGGTGGTTATGCTGTAACTTCCTTCAATCTTCTGTGCTTATCCATTGGTTACGGCGTAACCTTATCTGAGGTTACGCTGTAGCTTCTGTAATCCAGTGTATTTCTTCATTACGGCGTAGCCTGAGCAGAGGGCTACGTCGTGGTCTTTGTTGATTTGGTGCTTATCAGTAGTTACGGCATAACCTGAGCTGAGGGTTACGCCGTAGCCTTCATAATCTATAGTTGCGTCGTAACTTCATCACTTGGTAACACCGTAATTAAGAGACAGTCAAAAAAGGGCTTGAAAACGTCCAATTGCAGCTTCCTTACTTCGAATGTGTCCTGAAATGAAATAATAAGGAATAAGGATGTTTTCACTAATAATTTACTCAAAATGTGATGATATAGGGGGAAATTAACGATAAGAAACTAAGGACTATTTGATGTTATCAAATATCCCCCCACTTAAACTCTACTTGCCCTCAAGTAGACCAATTTAGACTGCAAAAGATACATCCTTGAAGAATGCGCAATTTTAATTTCCATTGATAAGATCGTTTATAAGCTCTAAGGGATAATAATAACAACAATTATAATGCGCAGCGGAATAAGAAAACATCGTTTTTTATTATTGACAAAGTTCTTCGACATCATCACCTTTACTAATCGACTAACTAAATAACTAACCAACCCTAGGCGTTTATACACTACGCCTAGGTTACATACATATACACCTTTGGTGTTCACATCTTGAGACACTCTAAATCTAATTCCCTGCCTCTCTTTATATACTAGAGAGTCTAGGGTTAAAATTGACTACTAGGGACTAAATAATAAAGTCTTCTTTAACAATTAAGTCCTTTGTCTTTCTTTCTTCATCAATTGTCTTCATAAGTCCTTCATCTTTCATATTTTGTCATAATCAACTCAAATATAATTCCTAACACTCTTCCCCTAGTTGATAATGACAAAACCAAATAAGCACGAACTTCCCCTGAAGTTAAGATGTCATGACAGATAAGAACTTCCCCTTAAACATGCAATCACCAAGAATCTTCTAGTTGCAAACTGTCTTTGTTGCCTTTCTTCCCCTTTTTGTCATAATCCACTAGGAGAAGCTAAGTAGAAGCAACTTTGATTCCAACCACCACAAACCAATATCATACAACTAATCCATCCTTTTAATGCCTCAAGATACCCTCCATGAAGTTTTCCGCAACTAAAAATGAAATTAAGGCAATAGAAATTGGAACCAATAGGTAAAGTACTAACAAGTAGTAGTAAAAACCTTCCCCTCAAATGATGCATGTAGTAACCATAAGAACTCGTCGAATAACTAATCAAAAATATTATCGAACTCCATGTTTTACCATCCATGAATGAGCATCCTAATTCCGCATTAGGTTTAAAAGATGACAACAACAATATTCGATATCAAGCTGTAGTAAACAATGTAGAATAGTTCTATGGTTAACGAATACCCTAAGAACTTTTCAAATAACTAACCACCATCGTAACAAATACGTTGTAGTTCCAGCCATGAAGAACATAGTACCTGCTAGAATACTAATAAAGATGACTACAATTGCATTTGTAACCAAGTAGTAGCGTGAAAGAAGAGTTCTTTAGGTGAGCAGTAGAAATCATGTAGACAATAAAAATCTTCCCCTTAACGTGAACATAATAACTACTTTACCAAACATTCCAAACTGTGTGTGTTTACCAATATCCAATGTGTGTGTCTTTTGCCCAAAATCACCATAACTTGGACACGAACATGTATTATCGCTTCAAACCAACACAACTTCTTCTATGTGTGTATGTCATCCAATAACTTCCAATCTTCATGTGTGTGTGTCGCTAAAAACTCTGTACCACAAGCATGTAAAACTTCCCCTTAACTCCAAATCTCCTCGTAATAAACCATTAGACTGCCAATCCAAATTAGTTTCACCATGCAAAAACCTTCACCATAACGAGCTAAATGCAGCCTTGTAGGGGACCAGTAGGCAGTACCTTTGAATATCAAAGTACTGCTTTCATACTCAAACTAAACAAGCAACAGTACGTGCACATAAACATATTCGAGCAGTACTTTGAGAAGTAGCATGATATTGTTGACTAAATTACTTTAGTCATTGACTGCTTCAATATTAGGGATGAAATTGATTGATTGATTGATCATATATAGTGGGACGGTGATAGGTTATTTTATCTATTGATCAATGGTCTTCAAAATCTGATTATTAAACGTTAGTAGTGCACGTGGTTTGGCAAAGGAATATTATTGATTCACTTTGAGGTTTATTCATACGTTCTACCCACTGGTCAAATGTTAGTATTATGAAGTTATAGCTGCTAAATTCTTAATGTGGGTAGTGGTGAAGGCAGAAATTCGTTGTGAGTTAATTCTGCTCGACAAAGGAGTTAATACTGTTCGAACAAAGGATGAAAGTACTGCTGCAAAGTACTGCTCAAAGTACTGCTTATTCTCAAAGTACTGCTATGACGATTTGAAAGTACTGCGCTTGGACGAAAGTACTGTTCTTGGACGAAAGTACTGCTTGAAGGTTTCAAAGTACTGCTACCCTTTCACATAAATGTACCGCTCTGCCCGTATATTTTCAAAGTACTGCTCGATTATGAAAGTGCTGATTGCTTCAGGATATTAATGGGAGCATTGTCTGTTTTCGCATATATATATATATATATATATATATATGTTTGGTTATGGCTGAGTTTTGAGTAAATTAATTGTCGCATGTCTATGATTAAATATGAGGACTGAAGACGTGGGACAGAGATGGGTTACTACTCTATTGTTATAACGTGTGTTTTTATTATTTGAACACATTATATGAACCTGGGTTATATATGCATGGTATGAGAATATTCATATAAGGGCATGTGTACATCAGTATTATGATTGGATCTTGGACTAAATATGGTTTGAACTTGAGGGGAAGTCAAGCATGATGATTGTTATGGATTTTTAGCGACAAACACAAGAGATTGGTTCACACACACAAGGAGTTTGGTTATTTGTTCTTAAACGTTTTAGAAGGCTCGTATTTTTTTTGAGGTTTGATTGAATAGGTGATTACGAAGATGATTGATCATAACCTATTTGATATTGTAGTTGAGTTACACAGATTCGTGCTCTTATCATATCTCAATGTGGGTGTAACACTTTGGAGATAACTTGTTTGTGCTTCAGTGATTATGACAATGAATTGACGAATAGTAGATGAAGGTTTTCGTCAAGAGATTGCGTTCTCCCTATACATAGGTGTATGCGTTCGATGTCATCTATAGTGCAAGACATAAGACACAAGTTTGGGTTATTCTACTTCTTTATCAAGTTTGTTATATTTGGTTTTCTTCACAAGTGATCATTACAAGGAGCTTACAGATTTGAAGAATCATTTGATGTTCATGCATCACTCAAGGGGAAGTGTTTGATTTTTACTACTGTTGATCATTATTACTACTGCTAGTTGGAGTTTTCTACTGTTTTGGATTCATTTTTAGTAAGCATTTTGGTGTTCTTCATGGAGGGCAATTCGAAACATTGGACGGCTTAGATTGGAAGTATGATATTGGTTCGTGGTGGTCAAGATCATTATTTGCATACGTTCCTTAATTGGATAATAACAAAAAGGGGAAGAGATGTTGAAGTGGCATGGCATGGATTAAGGGGAAGACAAAGGAAGACATACTTGTTTCATTCATGGTGAGATCCCTGATCTCAATTTCTCTACTTCGTCTAGGGAAGTTCGTTCAAGAATGGTTTTGTCATTATCAACTAGGGGAAGATTGTTGGGAATTATAGATTTGAGTTGATAAGACAAAAAGGATGAAACAAGAGGGACTTAATACGACAAGAAGGAAACCTACAAAAAGATAGAAGGACTTGCTTGCAAAAGAAGTTTTATTTATTAGTCCTTTGTAGTATTTTATAAACCCTAATCCTCTAGTATATAAAGAGGACATAGGTGTAGGTTTTATACAAGTCTTCCAATATGTAGTCGATTAGTAAAGGTGTGTGTGTGTCCTAGGCGTATTGTCATGTAAATGCCTAGGTAAGTTAGTTAGTTAGTTTATGGTGATGAAAACCTTGTTCAATAACAAAGTATCGATTAGTTTATTCCGTTGTGCATGTTATTAGTCTTTGTTATTGAACCCTAGCTGAGCTTATAAACGATCTTAACATCCATGCTAGAATATTAATAAGAGCCGAACACCTCACGAAATGGGAACGAAAACACTCACACTCATCCTATTCTAAGTGTTAATTTTGGGGTTATCACTCAATTGCACGAACATAGTAAGTATTCTATCATAAGCTTGGCAATTACACACAACTCCACCACTAGAGCTAAGGTTAAGACAAATTTTAGAAAGCAATGTTGGGTTGAGTTTCAAAGGCTTAGGGGTGGTGTCATTACTAACGTGTCATGGCGAAGTGGACTAAATCAATGATACATGACCAAATCCATGGCCAAGACATCAAGGATTGCTCGCTGCATCACCTAGACACGCTTCACGAAAAAAGGGTAAGGATAGGCATGGGATATTTTAAATGGGTGAAAATGAAAAAGAAAACAAATAGTTTTAGCTTAAAACCGAGTTGCCATCGTCCCACCAATAATTCAAGGTTCATCTTCATATGGTCAATACATGTCACCGGAATCCACCATTATTTATTCTTGAACTATTCTTCCAACCTTCGAATGTGATCGAGAAGATTATTCTCGATGCCAATTTCTTCATGCAGTGCTTATAATTTTTTGCACAGATAACAATATTTTTTTTTTGCAAACTTCAATGCGATGCAATGATATGTTTCCCCCACTTGAACTGAGCATAAGGTGATAACTTAGGGGTCTTTGACGATCTTTAGCGAGATGTAGATGATGAGGTGCGCCTTTAGGAACTTTATTTTGAACCTCAAACTAGGGTGAACAATGGCTTCAAGGTAAAAAGGTAAAACTACACGGTAGGCTAAGGTGTAAAGGTGTAACGAAAATAAGGGTTAGAAAATGAAAGGATAGGCTCAAAAAGGGTGTAACTAGGGGTATCTTTCACTAAAGGTGAGTGCAACAAAAAGGGTTAACACGGGGGTCGAAAAGCCAATGCGACTAATCGATAAACGCACAAAAGTGAACACATATGGGCTATTTGGGTTTAATCCCAAAACATTTACGTTTTTCAAATCGTCTTTTCCAAATGCACCAAGCTAACTTGACACACTACTCGTTTATGGTCTCGAAGTGATGTAAAAGCCAAGTTCTAAAGTTTACAATACTATCAGCACACTCAATTTATGGTACATTTGGGTAAAATAGGGGAAACGGAAAGGCTAAATATCACCAATGGCAATAAGGGTTATAGTGTGCTCGGCTTTATGTGATTCTAGATTGGTTAAAATATGACAAATTTTTTTCAAATAAGCTTAAAATTTTGAAAACTACTAGAAAATTAGGGCAAGTAAGCTAAGTAATCATGCACTTCATTTCTATTCCTATCCCCCCACTTGAAGTGTACAAAGTCCCATTTGTACGAAGAAAAAGGAAAAATAAAATAGAAATAAAAAAAATCAAGAAAGAAATAAACTCCCCTCTCGAATGGTTGCCCAAGATGTCTCACTAAAGGTTGAATGTGGGTCATGGGGTGGCTAATGCGTATCGTTTCCGGGGACGGGCCTTAACTATTTTTGTTGCTTCAAAAATTGCCTACTTCAGCAGGGGTTACGGCGTAACTGATCCTAAGGTTACACCGTAACTACATCACAGAACCAAAACCTGCACAACATAAAAGGAAAATTTTGTACCAGATGGGTACAATGGGTGATAGATTATACAAATATCCAAATAGTTAAGTTATTACAGACATGAGTATCAAATTGTTTTAAAATTGTTCCAAATTGTTTCATCAAATAGGGAAATTACTCGTCCCTAGGAAGATCATGATCCATGGAGTGGAATTGGGAGGGCTCATATGGAGTGCTCGTGGTGCTTCCAGGAGTGGCACCGGGCTGCATGAAAGCCACTCCTCCTTGGACTCTGATATCGGGGATGTTGGGCTGGTACACATACTCCGGACCTTCCCACCTAGGGTAGCTCAAATGCATGTTTTATAGCATTTGGCTAGTCCGATCCGCACTCTAATGAAAGAAATCCTGTTGGAGTTGCTGCACCTGATCCAATGTACCTGTAAAACCCTCAAACTGGTTACTAAGACCATAAAGACCCACTTCGAGGCTTTCAATCTCCTCATTGAAATGGGTTGCCATTCCGTCGATCCTCTCATCAATGATCTGCAACCTCTCCCCTACATTCACATGGGTCCTTCTTCATCCCCTGGGTGCCTGCTCCTCGCCCCCCTCTTCAGCATCACCCCCAGCACCACTAGCTGCCCCTTCTTCTCTCCTCGGGGCAGTCCTAGCCAACTCAATCGCTCTATATATGTCATGGGTGCAGATCCCGAACTCGACTAGCTTAGATAGCCCTATCAAACTAGTCTCCCTACCTTGGGTCACCCTAGCTAAAGCTGCATCAATCATAAGATCAAAACTCCTAGCCAACCTCCCAATAAAGTGCGCCCCCTACAAAGGACTCCTAGATGAAAACCCCTTAGCACCAACAGCCATAAACCTCGCCAAATAGAAAGGGACATCAATGTGGTTCCCTTCTTCCATGCCCTGCATTAGGTAAAGATCATCCATAGTCATCTTTTCTTTGGCGGAGTGTCTTGCTCGAATAGAGCAAGCAAGCAAGCGGTGCACCAGTCGACTAATGGGGCTTCTCACCATAACGTATGATGGTGGGCTCTTAGAATCATAACCATCCATGACAGCGATCTGGTTGAAATAAGCACCAAGGTCTTGAGTCTCATCCCTTCTTCTCCAACATGTGTGATAGAACCGACTAAAAGCCTCTGTTTCCATTTCCTCCTCAGTATATAAACCTATCCTCGAAGTAAAATGCTTAAGAGTCAAACTTCTCCAAACGCCCCCAAGCTGAAAAAACATTGACTCCACGTCATCATCACCAATATCTGTACGAAATTCCACACTAGCAAGGAATTCACGGACGTACTCCGGAATGACCGGCTCCGTGATTCTGAATAGCCTCAACCATGCACTACACGTGAACTCCCCAGCATTACACGTGAACTTAATTTTGCAAAACTTCCTTAATCTCCTACTAGCTTTCCCGTTTGCCAAAGTACCAAATGCATCAAAATCAAATGCCTCGGGTTGACTTATATTCTTTCCCCTTAATTTCTCGTACTCTTCCATGCACAACTGCCTAATACCGGCATCAGGATGTGCCAAAAACCTAGGCCAATTCATGGGATTGATTGCACCAGAAAATAAGAAAAATAACAGTAAGTGCAGACCTTACTGATGTCAAGCTCCGGCGTAACCAAGACAAGAGTTACGCAGTAATTAGGTAATTTCAAAGGCTACGGCGTAGCTATATCGAACTGCTACGTCGTAATTACAGATATAATGGTTACGGCGTAACTAAACCCCCAGTTACGCCGTAACTTCCCCAGAAACTCAGCACCTCAGATGTTTCAATTACGCAATAGATTACGCCGGAACCATCAATTTTTTCCAAGTGGTAAAAAGTTTTGATAAATTTTTAACCTATTAGTGCTGAGGGACCGCGCCTAACCCACTAAGTTTGAGTTTGACCCAAAACCCAATTTAAATAAAGTCAGAACACCCAAATCGAACCGTAGTGATTGGACACGAATAAAAATAACATGGGGAAATCATCAAAATCATCAATTAATCAAACCAATATCAATAATTAATTCAAATAGGCAAGATCACTAAAATATTAAAATATAACCCTAATTGAAATAATTGACAAAAACAAATCGAAAAGAGTAGTGATAGATCTTACCAGCCATTGAGAATGATTAGATTAAGTGGTCTCGATGGAAAAAATTTTGGAGAAATGTTTTACTATATGGGTAGGCAGTGAAAGTGTTTGTATAAAACCTAGCTCTTATTCCGTAAGGTTTTATACCGCCAAGATAGTTACGGCGTAATTCGATTAAATAGTTATGCTGTAACTAATATTTTTAGAATATTAAATGGTTGTGAAAGGGTTACGACGTAATCCTAATAAGGGTTACGCCGTAATTAAATTTTTAATTTTAATCAAAGGTTGGATTTATATATATCTGATTGTATAGTGGTTACGTCTTAACTAATTAGTCAAAAATATTTTATAAAAAATTTAATAAATTGCAATATGGTTACGTCGTAACCCATGAAAGGAGTTACGCCGCAACTAATAGCGTCAGAATATGAATCATGTATAATTGCAATAAGAGAGACTTAGAAACGTACCTTAAGGAAGTGCTCAAATCTCTTAATGAGGTGAATATGAAATACCTCAGATCTTTCATTAACTGCTACCCGGCAGCGGTGCCAAAAAGCTTGATGCAGGTTTCACTGACCAGGTTTTAATATTTATAAAGTCTCGTTATACCTATGGTCTACCCTAGTGCAATAACGGCCAGTGTACCCGGTCGCGTGTAGTGTAGTAATCAGTAAAGCCGAGGTCGTCCCAAGAGCTATGTGTGTTGGATTATTACTAAGTCTAAGTGTCACAGATTTAATAATGGTTGCGATAAGGAATTACTAATTTAACTACTAAAGCAGAATAAAGCAAATAAAGGTAAAGGATAAATCAATAGAGGATAGTGGTGCTAACCTAGTTATTCCTCCTAGCTAGTTATGTCTATGTCTACTTACTTCCAATTACTTCAGGTGGGGTCAAATTCGAGAGGATAGCATTTGGTCAATTCACCCTAACCTATCAACAAAGATGCCACCGCAGGAGAAGTCAGGTGTCCCCTCATAAGTCCTATTGTTCCTGGTCCCCTAAGCCAAGTCATTAAGTACCGATACATGCTAGATTTATAATAGTGAGTGCCCGGGCGTTAGCAACTTAAACACTCACACCCTAATTCTTAAGTTCATCTAAACGGTAGGTGATCAGTTGGTCAAATCGTACAAGTAGAAAGGGACTTCAGTTGGTCATATCTTACCCTTCCCGTCTCAGTCCGCTCACCTAGGGTCAGTTGGTCATATCTCCTAGGCCATTGGCCTCTACCGCCATTCAAAACTACCGAACCAAGGGTAGCTACCAATAAACTATGCATGCGTACACTTAGAAATAATTGTATGGAAGTAATGTAAAGGAAAAGAAAACAATTAAGGAATCATAACTAGGCCAGCACCAAGAGGTGCTTAGCCACTCATATTAATCATACAAAACAATTCAATATTCAAAGGTATGAAATACATGAAGTTAAAGTAAATAAAATATAAAATGCTAATGCTTATTGTAGGGGAGTGATTTCTCCCTTGGAGACAGCTCTATATGCTCCTATAGACCTGCCTTGAGCTTTTTCCCACGTTCTCTAGTTATTGAGTGTGGAATGGGATGATTAGAAATGCTGGAATTCATGGGGTATTTATAGGCCAGATCTGGGTTACGGCGTAACTATAACAAGAGTTACGCAGTAACCTTCAATTCCTTCATATTTTGCACTAGATCTGCTAGTTACGGCGTAACCTTATTAGTGGTTACGCCGTAGTCTTCAATAAACTTGGTTACGCCGTAGTTGATGAGATAGTTACGGCATAGTTATCAGCGGCGTGGAACCTCATTTGACCTAATATAGTTACATCGTAGCCTTTGGGGAGAGTTACGCCGTAACCTTCCGATGAGTTGGTTTTCTGAGTCATGCAATAGTTACGGCGTAATGTGAGAGAAGAGTTACGCCGTAACTTCTTCAAAATCAGCATACTATGATAAATCTTTAGATATTTCTCCAGTTCCGCATCTCTTTAGCTCCAATGCTCGTAATTTACCTGAAAGTGGAAAACAATGGAAAACAAGCATAAATCCATATAAATGATATAAATTACAAGCATTATCGGGGGAAATTGACACTTAATATTCAGGACTATTTTATGTTATCACTAGGTTTCCATATAAATCAATGAAGAAGAGTCCTCTTTCAGGCTCTTCAATGACTAAGCAGTTCACAAACTTTACCCCTGCAGGAAGGTCTCTATTACAATCAACCTTAGCTTTAGGCTCGGATTCAACTCTCTTCCTTTTTCTTTTTGATAACTGAGATTAAGATCCTTGAGCTTCAGCGAGAGCTGATTGTATTCCAAATTGAGCTGGTGCATCCCTCAGTCTTTCATACCTTAAGATGAGAGACTTCATCAAATCCTTGACAACCACATTTTTCTTCTTTTCAATAATAGGGCCAAGTTCATCAAGTTCAGGGATCCCAAAGTCAGTGAATTTAAACAGATTATGAACTTCAAAATCTCTCTTGTCATCCCCCCCTGTAGACATTCATTGCTAGTGGTTTGGATCTGGGGATGATTTTCACATCAGAGATTTTTTCAGGGGCTCTTCTGTTTGTCATGGTCCAATTGTAGTGATCGATCCTTGCTTGCCTGATTGCAGCAGCCTTCTTGTTCTTTTCATCTAGTCTTTTTCTTAAAGCAGTCATCTCAGCAACCTGAGCTTCTTTAAACTTAAGACCAGCTTGTCCCTTTTCCAGTGTCTTTGGATCGATCCCTATCTTCTCAGATTCCTCATGAACCACTTTAACCAAGACATCTTTGCTTCTTTGCTCCTCCTCAGCCAGATTCTTGATTTTGTCTTCCTTCTCAAGATAGGCAGTCAGTTGGTCGGGAGTGAACAAGTAATTTTTCCCTTGTATTTCATAAGAAATCCTGATAGGCTCAGGCTCTTATGTGGTCATGATGGCTTTGCCTTTGTCTTGGACTGATGATGAGGACGTTGATACCAGTGGGGTTGTAGTTGTGACTATTGGTGTTGTTGTTGCTTTTGTCACTGAGATTGTTTTGATTGGTGTTCTTGATGGTGGGATGGATGTGATGGGTGTTGCAGATACAGTTTGAGTTGGCTCCCCCTCAGTGTGAGAGGGAGTCTCTTCAGCAACTCTCTCCCACTTAACTGTTGCCGCAGTATCAGTGAGGGCAAGAGTTGTTTGTGTCACTGAGGGAGAAGGAGCAGCTTGACCCTTGAAGACTTGATGTCTGATGTATCTTGTTGAAGATTTTTGACCTTTACATCAAGATTGGCCTGAGATGTTTCCAGGGCTGTCATTATAATCCTGAGATTCCAGGCCATAGAGGAAGAGGATTTAGTCAGATCCGTAATACTTGTATCCAGTGAGCCCAAGATGGACTGAATAGCCTGCACAAAGGAGGTAAGACCCTTAACATTTTTAGTGTTAAGCATTGTGATGAGTTCAGTGAGACTGGAGGAGTTCTTCATGTAGGTCTCCGTAGCCTCAAGCACTTTGGAGTTTAGTGCACGGTCTTCGTTGACAGATTCTTTGATTTCATCCAGCTTAGCGTAAGAATCCTAAAAGGTGTGGAGAAACTTCTTCAGGTTGTCATCGAGCTTGTCAAGATGGTCATAGATGAAATCCATGTGCTCATCATTGTTCTCATGGTTAGCAACCACTTCAGCTTTCAAATCAGCATAACTTGTAGCGGCTTCAACATGCTGATCCTAGAGAGTATCAGCAACACCAGAGTATAGCCTCCTTGTAGCCCTTTTTAACCATATGACAAGCTTCCTTTTAGTGAGTGGAAGAGTGTTGTCATATTGCTTCAGTTCGTTCGAGGTTGAAGAGTCTGAAGAAGCAGATGAGTCATCATTAGCTTGAAAGGGGGACTCCTCAGGCTTCTTTGGATCAGGCTGGTCTGCTTGTTCTTGTTGTTGAACATCAGTGTCAGCAGCAAGCTCTTCATCAGAAAATAGTATGTTATTGACCTTAGCAGCTATAAGAAAACCAGTGGGGGTGATGGGTTCCGTATCAGCGGGTGGTTTTTGTCCCCTTGAGTCTTTGTCCCCCAGTGACCCCTCAGACACTGATGGGTTTTACCCAATGTCTTCTCTGAAGTCTGTATTGGTAGTGAGTTCCATATCGGCGGGTTGTTCTTTTCCCTCTGAGTCTTTGTCCCTCGGTGCTCCTTCAAGCACTGGTAGGTGTTTCCCAGTGCCATACTTAGAATCAATGGCAGTGATATCCCTATCAGTGGGTTGTTCGTTTCCCCCTGAGTATTTGGGATCAATAGTTGTGCCCTCAGACAAAAGCTTTGATTTTCGAATGTCCTCATCAGGCTTAGTGGAAGGAGCTCCCCTACCAGTGGGTTGTGTGTTTCCCTCTGGATCTTGGGGAGTAGTCTTTGGGACCAAGGGCACTGACTGTGATTGATCAGTGTCCTTCGTTGTCACCAGGGCGGTTTTTTCTTGGTCGCCCTTGGGTGTCTTATCAGTCTGGGGCCTTTTGTGCCTTTTAGGCTGTGCTCTAGAAGCCTCATGGCCCTGAGACTTGGGTTTGGTTTTAGTCCCAGTCTGAGACTTCCCCTTTCTCTTTTTGGGAGCAGGTTTTGGAGACACTGAGTCCCTCTGGTTGTTTACAGCAACCATATGGGCCATCAATTCAATTTCAGCGATAAGGGGTGGCAGGTAAAGCACAATATTTATATTCATGAGGATAATTGCAACCAAGTAACACTTAAAGCACATGAGATAAACCTAGGGTACGAAACATATTTTGCCCTAGCTTTGCTCTGTAGCTTGGTTATGAGATCGCTGTAAATGATCTCCCCAATGTCGACATCAGTCCCAATCATCAAGCTGTATGCCATCATCAACTGAATATAATTAGTTTGTTCAGTGGATGAATGGTTCCCGTCGAGAACCTAAATCACAAAAGTGAACAGGATCTTCCAAGCCATGAGAAAGGAGTTCCTGGTGACTGGGGTTTTGTCCAAAAATTTTGGATCTAAAATAATTTTACCTAACTCAGCCTTAACAATGGTTGGGTCAGGGTGAGCAACATATTTTCCTGTATTATAGTCAAGCTTTGTAGAGGTACAAAAAGTTTTATAGTCCAATGTGACGGATTGTTCCCCATTTAAAATTGAGAATTTGATGGGAAACTCCTTGAGGGGTCTAAAATCTGTCTCATCGGTTGAGGGTGTCAGGTCATAGGCCACTGCAGTTGCCCAAAACTCCCTGAGGAGGTTTTGGTATAGTATAGAAGGGGACTGAACAAAGGCCTTATTCAGTGGTACAGTAATGAAGAAATGGCTCACTATTTATAGGCAAAAATAACTATTGTTCCCCGGATCCCACGGATCCCTTGCTTGAGGGATCCGTCCAGTGTATTCCTAGGGATCCGCCAGACGCTCCTCCTATTTGGGTTATGGGTCATGGATTATGGACTTTGGGTCATGGGTACCCAAAGAGATACAAAAATATCTAGACATTGGATCATGGGTATGGGTCATGGACCATGGATAATACCCAACATGACTTCATGCATGATGTCATGCAATGGGTCATGGGTTATGGATCATGCTCCATGGGTATGGGTCATGGACTTTGGTTTTTACCCAACTACATTCAATGTATCTAGTCAATGGATCAAGTACTTAGACTTTTACCCATTACAATATATATACTAAGTATATATAAGTACATGTAAACACTAGTTGTTATACATATGAATTTCTATAACATGTAAACACTATTACTTGTTTAGTGTTTTATATGAAAATGTAAGTGTGTTAGTAAACTATTGGCTCAAACTATTTACATATTTTATTTGTTTCATTAAAACGATTTTACGTTTGTTATCGACAAAACATTAGAAGATCGTAAAATATAAATAAACGTTTTTACGGCTTACTTGTATTAACAATCTCCCCCTTTTTGTCTATGACAAAACATAAGATTATTTTAAGGAAAAAACTAAAATTCGTTAAAGTTTGAATTGGAGTTTTTACTCTCTTCTTCCTGTTTTTGTCGAAACAATAAGAGCGTCGAAAAGAAACTAACACATTGTTTGAAGAAAAACATGTGAAAAGTAAAAATATAAAAAATAGAGAGTAAGAGAAGAGAAGGATTCTCATCTTAGCTCCCCCTTTACGGGTGCTTCCCTTTGTTGAGGGCGTCAAGTAATTAGGAAGACTAAGGGAGTGTTTTGCAATATCGTTTGCAAATGGTTTCGTCTTTTAGACGAACATGCTCCCCCTTGACGAGCGCTTCTTTGTGAGGAGGACGTCAAGTAGTAACGTAATCCTATGTGATAGTATTGCAAGCGTTTTTGCAATGTTTTGCTCTGACAAGAAACTCCCCCTTGTTGAGGGTGTCAAAGTCTTCAAGTGTATATTGAAAATTTACAAAACAAAGGTTAGAAAACAAGTATATGATGCATAGCAAATAAGAATCAAATTAGTAAGAAAAAAATTTTATGTTGCACGGATCCCACGGTTCCTCCCTTAGAAGGATCCGTCTAGGCCAAAGTGAGGGATCCGTCTGCCTGCATACTTAAGACAACAATATGGATGTAAAATGTGGTGTCAACATCAACAAGAGTTATGTATTAAGGTACCAAACATATTCTCAAGACATATGGCATATAATCATGTAATTTCATTCAATAAAAACACGAGAAATGATATACATATCTCTAAAACTAAGAGAATGACTTAAACATGAAATATGATTCCTAATCAATCTAAGTTAAGCTTAAGACTAGAACACCACTTGAATCCTTAAGCTTAGGAATGTTTAGTTTTTTTTACCTCATCGAAACGTTCGAGGAGGTGATAACACATGAAACGTAGCTCTTCACGTAGTTCATGTACTAAACCTTCAACATGTTGAAAATGATAACTGTCTTTAAATGAGGGAGGTTGAGGATCCGCAAAAGAAGGAGGGATTTGTGGAGGTACATTTGGAGGTGGATCAACTAAGGGTGATGGTGGTGGAATGTGTATCGAGGACGGTGGTAGAGAGGTATCTACTTCGATTTTATTGGGTGGTTGACTTTGATGATTCCTCATAATCCAAAAGGGACTATTCGAGGGAGATGGAGAAAAGGATACCAGTGCTAGTGTTGTTTCAACACTATGGTTTTGTTGTTGCGCTTTTTTCTTAATTGAGGAGAATGTTGGCAATTGTGGAGGATGAGATGGCCTAGAAGGCAAGTCCTCTAAGTTGTAGAGGTGTGGAGATGAAAGTGGAGTGGTGAATGATATGGCTCTAGGCACCAATGGTGATGTTTTAGTGGAAATAGGGGTGTTTGGTTTAGGAGGTATGGTAGTGTTCGGCAATGGTAGTTTTGTAGGAACAATCCTTTTGGGGATTGGTTTGACAGGTTGAGTTGGTGGAGGGGAAATCCTAGCGTTTGTGGATTTAACGGGTGATGATTCAGTTGAAGAGATTTTGTGAACAACCCGAGCAAGTTTCTTGGGTGGTCCTTTGGTGGATGATTTAGCACTAGGAGTTTTCCTCATGATGAAATGATAAATGTATAGTGAAATAGAGGCTTTTAGTTGCTGAGAATGATGTTATGAATGGTGACTTAGAGATACTAACAAGAGAAGTTTATAAAGGAAAGGAATTGGTAAGTGAATTCAAAGCTTAAACCACTAAGATCCTTCAAAATGCAATTATTTGCATGCAAAAGAGTCAACTTCAGAGTTACACTGATCAAGAAAGTCAATTAAGACAAGATGGAGTGTTCAAGTTAGCAAGAAAATCTTGAAGT
Organism: Chrysanthemum makinoi; assembly: GCA_910596185.1. Classification (NCBI taxonomy): domain Eukaryota; kingdom Viridiplantae; phylum Streptophyta; class Magnoliopsida; order Asterales; family Asteraceae; genus Chrysanthemum; species Chrysanthemum makinoi. The sequence goes on along the minus strand of OU343224.1, from coordinate 38,262,512 downwards.
GATTGTTTTAGCTAGGATTAGCTGAATCTGTGCAGCCGGTTCCCACGATTCCCTCCAATGAGGGATCCGTCTAGGCTAAGCCTAGAGATCCGGCTCTCAACAACCAAGAAAAAGGAAAATGATGTTTTTTAAGGTATAGTACCTATACATCTTGAGTGTTTCATTCTTCTTAGGTGTCTTAAATGAATAGGGTCTTAAATGATCAAGAGAAATGATTGATGGTAGCTAATGATTGCCTTTTATGGAAAGAAATGAGGCTTTATGAGCACCAATGGGTAATCAAAGATGACACTAGGAAATTTGAGAGTGTCATGTGGTGTTAAATGATCCTAGAGATCAGATGGTAACTTGAAAGAAATTTTGAAAATTCCTTAAAAATCATGATAAATGAAAAACTCGTTTTTGGACTATTTTAATGTGAGAATGACTAAAATTAATTTATTAAAATTGAGAGAAATATCAAACTAGGTTTTTTGAGATGTGAGTAACAATGTGTGAGCATTGGAACAAAGAAATGGTGAGTTGGTGAAGTGATAAATCAAAAACACCTTGAATGTGATCCTAAGTTAAATATAAGTGAGTGTGAGACCTAGTGAGCTTGAGGAAGACTTGAGTAATCCTAAAGTATCATTTTTACCTAGTATGATGTGGTCTAGAGGAATGGATTGAAGTGTGGAGGTCTACAAATCCTCTTCTGTTTGCCCGGATCCCACGGATCCTTCATATGAGGGATCCGACTAGTTATAGCCCAGGGATCTAGCTACTGCAGATCAGTAGCTTTACAGAAAGTTTGCAGATTTTATATTAGATGATGCGTATTAATACTACAAGTTTCTACTGTAAGTAAACATCAAAATAAGTAAGTATCACACACAACCATAACATAAGGACGAGTAATAGTGATAATATTCAAACATAGAAGTAATAAGGTAAATCTTGCACAAATATAAGCATTCATTGTTTAATGATCATAAAATATCTAAGATAACCATAAGGACAAGTATAATGTCTCTTTCTTCAATCTCTTCCCTTCTTCTTTCCAGAATTCATGAGGCAATGAGTTAGGCATTTGATCATCCCCTTTGTTTGCTTGAATTCTTCAGACTCATTTGGAAGAGTGGGAAGTTGTTCATAGTAGGTCATGGGGTCAATTTGGAAGTTAGCAACGGGGTCGACTTCTTCTTCATCTTCGTCCGAAGAGAACGAGGTCTTTTTCCATTGATCATGAGCCATTTAGAAGGTTTTTTGGTAAGTGATACCATAACATGGTTGGCAAGAAAATATTCATCGTTGATAGGAGAAGGTTGCATTGCACTAACATACTCACGGAGTCGTGTTAGGAGCATACCATAGGGAAGTACCATGTTTTTTACTTTGAACACACCTACCATTCTTTTCACCATGTAATATGCAAGATTGAATGGTCTTTGGTGGATGAGACGATAGATCATTTCGACAAGACACGCATTGGGATGGTCTTTGTTCCCGACCAAGCAAATGACATTTTCTCTAAGGATTTCTTCCCACTTTTTGAAAAGGGAAATTATCTCGGAGAGTTCCATTTGAAAAGGATCACGATAAATGAGTTCTTTGTTGCGGTTGAGACTAGATTGGTCGGCTCTTATCTTGAAGATGGTGTCTCAAACAACTACGAGATCATCGAGAGGAGTGTGATAAATTGGTTTGGGATCTAGTGCAAAGGATTGAGCGGATATTGCCCAATCTTGGGAATACATACAAATTCCTTCACATGGAATGCGAAGAATTTATGCAAAGGTGTTGAGGGGTAAGGTAATGCTTTGGTTGTTGACAATAAAAGCGATTGAGATGCTTTCATCATCGTTTCGAATGATCCTAACACTTTTGTAAAACTCAAAGATAAAAACCGGACAAATTTGTTCAAAAATATCTAAGAGACAATCAAAGTTAATTGCCAAGAAGACTTGACGAATGTCGGTGTTTTCAAGGAAATATTCCTTAACTACACGATCTTCGTGGATAATTCATTTTTCAAGCTTTTTGAAGATTTTGCGATTGGTTTTAGAAAGCTCTTCTTTTCAATAGTATCTAGAGAGGTAGTGGACGGTGTCATGGTGATCTTGTTGGGTAGCTTTGGGCGTGATTGATCCTAGAAAAACAAATATTCCAATTAGGTGAAATTTGTCAAGATGGGTTTATGGTTTTGATTTGTATTAACAATGTTATTTTGAAAAACCTTTAATTATATAGAATCCTTTTGTAATTAATTTTTGCAATTCCTAATTTCTTAAATTGGTGATCAATTGAATCTTTAATTGAAAAGTCTAAAACCATAAACCCTTGGATGAACATGAAGATGAATAGAACATTTGAGTGTAATTACTTAAAATGATGTTCAAGAATGAGATGCATGAGAATATGAGGCCCTATGGAGATGGAAGCAGAAGTTAGGTCGTTTTTGTATTTGTGGGGAGAAGGAAAATGGATTATTTTGGTTTTGAAAAGCGTATATCTGATTTCAGTGACACGGTTCCCCCGGATCCCTTGTTTTAGGGATCCAGCTAGTACAACTTGTGGGATCCGGCTACTGTAGACAGAAAAAATATTTGGATTAATTCTTTTTACTTGTGATAAGTTATACAATAACTTATTTTGAAAAAGAACTTGTAAAATGAAGTTCCTATTTGAATAGACGTTTGGCCAATGAGTTTCGATGGTTAGTTGATTTTGATAAGTAACCATCAAAGATCTATTTTGCGGAGACGACGTAGATGATTTTTAGTATATTTGAGAATATCAAAGAGGAATACTATTCCCGATGATGAGTAAGTAAGGAAAGTGGGGAAGAGAGACTTAAGAGACTTGCAACTATTGAAGTTAACGTCCTAATGCATGTGTTCATATATTTTTATAAGACAATATTTAAATGCATGGTTTTTATCATAGGAATAAGACACATATCATCAACATATTCATATGAGCGTATTATAGATAAAGATCAGCTAGTTAGTGGGTGAGCAACATACCTCTAAACTCTTGATACGGTTTATAGTGACCATATATCCGAAATACTTCATGAGCTTTTAAAGTAATTCATTATACTTAGTAGAAGTAGGTTGTGATTACTTTTGGGTTCTTCCTTGAGTGTTGACTTCATTTTTCTTTGGATAGAAATTAAGACTTTGGAAGAGTCCTAGCAGGAAGATTTCTTAAAGAGAAATTGTTAAAATAATCTATCACTATCCAACATAAAATAAAAACATTTTTTTAAAAGATCTCCTTCTTTGTAGTTTTCAATTATACACGGATCGTATCAAGTTTTTAAAGTACAATATACTCTAATAAACTTGGTAACGAAGCTCTGATACCAATTGTGGAAAACTAGAATGGGGTTGAATAGTTTTACTGATTAAAACTTCGTTTTAAACAATTTAGATAGACTTATGTTAATCTATTTGATGTGTATGTTGGATGTTGATAGATAAGCATATAAATAAGTAATGCAAAGTTAAAGAGCAAGAAGCACAAAACCACAACGCGAGTATTTATAGTGGTTTAGCTACAAGGACACCTTCCTTTCCCTACTCCACTCCCCGAGTCACCTACTCGAGAGTTCGTAATCACTACACAACACAAGATCCTTGTGGCAGAGAAGCCTTGACAACGTCACCTACTCTTTTTCCGGTACAAGGCTAGACATCGGGTTCTTCCACGAGGTAGAACCAAACCTATCACAACGTCGCCTACACTTTATCCGGTACAAGGCTAGATACCGAGTTCCATTACAAAGGAGGAACTATTACCCAACACTACACAACACCTATCCCAAAGGAGATACACTCCTTATTACAACATCATCAAGGATATCAATATCCTTTACCCATAGTAATCTGTCTTGTACATCAATGTACCATATCGAATGTACACCCTTGGCACCTTTCACTAATGCCTTTGACACGATCCTTCAGCACTCTTCACTAATGCCTTCGACACGGACCTTCGGCACCTTTCACTAATGCCTTTGACACAGACTTTCGGCACCTTTAACATGGACTATAGGCACTTTTCACTAATGCCTTTATCACAACACTTCTAGGAGGAAGGAAAGAACTATCGATAAGAGAACTTCAGTAGTCTTGATGATGACGAAGCTTGGAAACTCATGGACTTGAGCTTGCTCGACTTCAAGAGGTGGTGATCTCGCCTTTAAGAGGAACCTAGAGAATCACACAAACACAAAACTACATAGAAAGATCCTTTAGATCTGAGGTTAGAGAGTTTACAACTCTAAGAGAGAATGTGTGTAAAAGGGGTGAGTAACAATGAAGAAATGGCTCACTATTTATAGGCAAAAACGACTACTGTTCCCTGGATCCCACAGATCCCTTGCTTGAGGAATCTGTCCAGTGTATTCCTGGGGATCCGCCATACGCTCCTCTTATTTGGGTTATGGGTCATGGTTTATGGGTCATGGGTTATGGACTTTAGGTCATGGGTCCCAAATAGATACAATGTATCTAGACATTGGATCATGGGTATGGGTCATGGACCATGGATAATACCCAACATGACTTCATGCATGATGTCATGCAATGGCTCTTGGGTTATGGATCATGCTCCATGGGTATGGGTCATGGACTTTGGGTTTTACCCAACTACATTCAATGTATCTAGTCAATGGGTCAAGTACTTAGATTTTTACCCATTACAATATATATACTAAGTATATATAAGTACATGTAAACACTAGTTGTTATACATATGCATTTCTATAACATGTAAACACTGTTACTTGTTTAGTGTTTTATATGAAAATGTAAGTGTGTTAGTAAAATATTGGCTCAAACTATTTACGTATTTTATTTGTTTCGTTAAAACGATTTTACGTTTGTTATCGACAAAATATTAGAAGATCGTAAAATATAAATAAACGTTTTAACGGCTTATTTTTATTAACAATAGCCATAGGTATGACCTTGATTGTTTTTTCAAGTTGCTTAACCATAACTTAGCCACACGGCTAGTTTGGGTTTGATAACCCGAAACTTGTTTAAAAAACTTGTTTATTAGATTGAACTTTGCTAGACTTTGAAAAACTAGATAAATGACCATATGACTTATAAACTATATGAAGACCATTTTTCACAAGTCTCAACTATATTAAACCTGTGAATTATATCGACTTAAAACTATTTTTGGAAACCTTTGTATTTCACGACCACATAATATGACACGCCGTAATTATTTTGATCACAACACTCATTGAGTGAGTAACATTTGCACATGACGAATGTTATGCTAAACCACTTCACGAAACACAACATATATCATCACATCACAACACAAGTTCAACTAATAGTCTTTGACGAAACACGACCCATGTTTTATACAACATTTGTCTCATCAAATAGTTTCACTTATGAATGATAAGGGCTACAATAGTAGGGAATTTCATTATCATAGAGGCCTCTTCAGAGTTTCGTATCGACGAGTTGTGGATTTACGAATTAAATTATCCTGGCTCCTCATACGTTCACCAAATGACCTATAGATTTTGATAGCCCGAACGGTGGTACGATGTTATTTATAAAAGGCTAATAGCCAAACCAATCTAAGGACTTTTCACTCCTTTGCTCAACATAAGATAAATGTACAACATCTTAATCAAGTCAATGAATTTACATATACTTGTACACTCATATCGTAAGCTATACTAAAACGCAATTGCTATGCTTTTGTAGGTAATCGTTAAAGATCGTGGTCTCGCCATACACTCTTGTTGTTATAAACTACTACTGACAACTACAATGAGTTTCATAGCCCCACTTTTACTTATTTTGAATTTCTTTTGGGGAGAATACATGCTAATTTATATATAAACTCATTGTTGCTTTAAATATGGACACAAGTACATTAAACATTTGTTGAGTGCCTAAGTTGCCTTATTTGCCATAAAATTCCCACAATCATAAACCGTTATTCACTCTTGTGTGAGTAAGCGCGAATGCTAGGAATAGATCTATTGGGGGTAAACTCCCCCATCCGTGTTGGTCGCTCTAACAAGAAAACGGACGTATTTCATTTGATGTCGTATAGGTGTAGGGCAAAGCACCTGGTTGGGGTGATACATAACTAACTGTCGAGGCTTCGATTTCATTAGCGTAGGGCAATAGGAATACATGAACATATGTGAATTACAGTTCTTGTTGAAATCTTGTGGTCCATACTGTTGTTAGTTTTACTAAAACCTATGAACTCACTCAACCTTTGTGGTGACACTTTTAGCATTTTTATTCTTAGGTTTCGTAAGACATAACGTTGGATTGAAGCAACAGAGTCTTATGGCATGTTTTAAAGAATGGGATGCATAATACTCACCATTCGATAAATCTTATATAAAGTGTTCATATAATATTATACTTTGGGGCCTCATGTTATAACTATAATATTATTTATCGAATGGAATTTTTTTTCAAAACGTCTCATTTAGAGTACGTTTTCTATAACTTGTACTTCGAGCTATGAAGTAACATCCTAGTGACACTAGCTTCCGCAGCGATATTTTGGGGGTGTTACAATTTAGTTGGTTGATAAACTTGTAATAACTAAAAAGGAAATAATGTATTAGATATAAAAAGATGTAAGTAAAAGAAACCATGTTTAGAAAAATAAGTAAAAGAAAACACATCCCATATAGAAAGAGAGAAGAAAACAAGACAAATAAGTAGCCTATAAAAAAAAGTCCAAGAAAAGGGATGATGTTTACTTTCAAATAAATATATTGTAACATCTTGGTTTTCACAATCACATCATAAGCATAAAATGAGGCGTAAGGTTATAGTTCTAGAGAGAGAAAGTGGGAGAGAATGGGAACTTTAGTGAGACAAAGAAAAATGAATTATGAAAGCTCCAACCCTTTGCCTTGGAAGGCAAAGGGTATTTATAGGTACAAACATGAGATGCCACCTTTGGGCTGTGGATCAGGCATACAGTGGGTAAAGACCCATTCGTCCTCCACGGTGTTACTTAATGAACTACTTACTAACACTAAATGACCACGACTACGAGCTTTTTAACGAGTACATATACTTGAGGTGACCGACACTTTAAGTACTGGATTTTCTAAATCCTAACAATCTCCCCCTAAGGGAGGTCACCTCAGTTTACATTGATTACAAACAGATATTACATTTTGGATGTTCTTGGATTCTTGTTAAGATCTTTTGTTCTGTAGCTCGTAGTCTTTGATTCTTCATGTTCTGCATGTTTTGTTATTACAAGTGGAGGTCTTTAACTGATCCACGTGATGTAGAGTTTTGAGCCAGCTTTGAGATCATTAATCATAGCAAATCTTTGACTCATCCTTTTGTTGTATTGCCATGATGTGAGGTTGGGACTTACGAACCGACATGCTCACATTTTTTGGATCATGATATCTTCACATCAGAGTTGCGGAAGCATTTGTTGATTCGTGATATTTGTATCAGAGTAGCAGAAGCATGGTTTGAAAATATCAGAGCCAATTGATGACGATATGCACTTATCATGATTTCTTCAGATATGAATGCGTCGTGTGAGCATGCGACAATGGATTGACTTCTCATTTCTGATCAGCTGCAACCGTCGGGTGTTCCTTCATACAACAGTTAGCAATGAAGAGCACGAAAGTGTCTTTGATCACTTTCGATGAATTGAGGTGCACGGCCCACGGTTCCCCGTTGATCAGTACAAGTACTGCCTGTGATCAGGTAGAATTCCGAAGAATCTCCTTGACAGGGTTTCGCAGCTAATCAAGCTGTTCTCAAACCGGAGTGTCTCAAAGTAGACAACACGGAGTGAGTGAACCAGCGAATTGAGATTCACTGATTGATTAAAAATGATTTGAAAACAATCGTGTATTGCTTAATCGAAAGAGTTTTTTTTTCAATACGACAAAGGTTTTATAAGAAAATCAATTTTCAATCATAAATACCCTTTTAGATTTGAAGATATAATACACAATCGATGTGCTGTATAAAGTGTTTTGAGCACAGCGACCGGTTTTTCAAAGGTATCCGTCAATCCATTTCTTGGACCAAGGTTGATTCAAGATTGAATCGCCTCATCGTTTCTATCTAGTTGTCACAATCTTGATCTTATGAAAAGATCTCACATGTCACCCACCAAGAGCTTGTTTGATGTTGGCTCTAGAAGGATTTCCATCTTCATCGTGAATATTTAATATATCACTTGGATGTTCTGGCACTACCACAAGGATAATGCGTAGGACTCTAAATATATTCTTACTTTTCACATTATGTGAAACAGCAAGTCTTCATTGATCGTGTCCTAGTGAGATTTATTGATGATCTCGTGGCTCTAGACTCAATAGTGCACATTTGGTTCCTATGCCGGAGACTAGGGAGAGGGTCTCCTTCTTCAATATCGACAATCTCTAAGAGAAAGTCGATAGATTATGTAGGTTCCCTGTGAGAATGAAACAAGTCCTTTTAAGTGGAACTTGAGTAGCTTGGAAAGTTTAGTGCAGTGCATCACTGGGTCCATGATGTCTTGTCTTCAATACCAGTGTTACCTAAGTAACCACCAGTAGTATATTTATATTGAACCCGGTTTCTGCCCTAAGGTTGAATTGTTGGAGGGCTATTTCTTTTCACCCTTTTCTCATTTCATTTCTTTTTCATTCTTCAACCCCTTCAGTGTTTACCGAGACTTCATAACTAGCACCTTGTTGGGTTTATTCCAGTACTAGCTCAGACTCAGTCGGCACTCTTCCCATTTCTCATTTTTCTCCTTTTTTCATCATACCTAAGGACTCTACACTATCTAGTAGATTGTCCCTGGGTAGATCCCTCCGGCTCTGGCGGGATCGTGGGAACGAATACCTAACCTAACCATCCTTATATCTCCATGCATAAAATAAATTTGGTCGGTCTTTTTGGTATTGTTCTTCTGCCATTGAAACCATTTGAAAACCGTTTGAATAATCAATCCAGGTACTTGTGATCTATGATCAAGGCATTTTGTACCTGAATTGTTTTTGATATTTCAGAAAAAGCTCACCCTCAACATGTGCATCGTATGTTTGAAATTGCTTTGGCACATGGAGGCAAGTGGACTTGAAAATCTCAGATTGAGAATGAAGAATTCACTTCTTTGATCAACATTTTCTAAAAATATCGACATCACTTTCCCGATCAAGATAAGTATTTTAAATACTTTGATAAAGATAATTTTTTGCGAAAGGATGTGGTTTTCTAAAAGATGCTCCCCCTCAATATGTGCATCGAGATTCGAAAGAGATTTGCACATATTAGAGAGAACCTGCACTTAGTATCAAATAAATCACGTTTCAATCCTTTTTGGTTTGATATAGATGCTCCCCCTTAACATGTGCATGGAAAATTTGAAATCGTTTGGCACATGTAGGAAGGAGAGCTTGCTAATCACTTACAAAACCATTTATCGAATTATCATATTTAAATCCAATTTAAATCACAAATTCTCCCCCGATCACAATTTTCAACTTAATTGAGATTTGTGAACTCTATTGATTTAAATTAATTTTGAAAACTTTGGAAGAGAAATGTGACTTGCTTTTGAAAAACATTTTAACTGATAAGGATTTAGATTTTGAGACTTTAAACTCCAATGTTCAAGCATGCTTAAGTATCTTATGAAAACATAACATTAGCCAAGGTCTGAACCAATTGTATAAGACATTGCAATTGTTTGACAAATAACCTTTTTGATTTAATTGAAATCATTCTCCCCCTTAATCAATGACAAAAGTTGTTGATTGAGAGATAGAGATTTTGACAAATGACAAGTCCAGATGATTTTCAAAAATTGAGTCCGATTTATTTTTCAAAGCTATTTAGTTTTCATTAGATGACAAATAATTTTCAGAAGAATTAATAGAAGGAAAAATATTTGTGAAGGAAACATTTGTTTTTTCGGTGACAAACATTTGTTTTTAAAATCAGAGCATGAGATTTGAAAAGTAAGAAAAGGCATGGCTCTGTTCTTTATTTTAAAATCGGGTTATTGCCTGAAATGACAATAAACCATCATTTTTCTCCATCTCGTTCTTTTTTTTTTATTTTTTTTTAATGAAAATTCGAATCAGGAAAAATATGACAAAATGACAATATTTTTGAAATTTTTCAAGATTTTGTAATTTTTATGGATTTTTGAAAGTTTTATATTCTTCTATTTTCTTTTTACTCGTTTTCTAGTTTTGTATTTTGATTTTTTGAAAAGATATATACAAAGAATAGATAGAGACAAAGACCTTTACTCCTCGTCTTCCTCTTGAAGACGTTTGAGTGTTTCTAGTTGAAGGCTCTTTAAGCCAGGTCGTGGAAGAATAAACTCAAAACGTTCTCGAGAAAGAGCTTCGGTGAAGATGTCTGCTAACTGATATTCCGTTCTTACAAAGTATAGTTCAACCACGCCGTTTTCAACTTGCTCCCTGATAAAGTGATGTCGAATATCAATGTGCTTAGCTCTTGAATGTTGAACGTTGTTGCAGCAGAGAGCAATGGCACTTTTGTTATCACAATACAGAGGAACTTTGTTGAATACAAAGCCATAGTCAGACAATTGGGATCTCATCCATAAGATTTGAGCACAACAAGAAGACATGGCTATGTATTCAGCCTCTATAGAGGATATGGAGGTACTCATTTGTTTCTTTGAAGACCAGCTCACAAGATTATCACCCAAAAATTGTGCACCTCCTGACGTGCTTCGACGTGTATCTTGACATTCTGCATGGTCAGCAACTGCATAGGATGTTAGTGACATACTGGTGTCTTTCGGGTACCAAAGTCCCATGTTAATGGATCCTTGGAGATACCAAAAGACCCGTTTAACCGCTTCAAGGTGCTTTTTGGTAGGCTTAGCCTGATATCTAGCACACATGCACAGCGAACAAAATGTCTGGTCTACTGGCTGTGAGGTACATCATTGATCCAATCATACTTCGATATTGAGTTTGATCAACCATGATCCCTGAGTGGTCCTCATCCAGTTTGGTACGCTCCACCATGGGAGTGTCGACATGGTCACAAGTATGAAATCCAAATTTCTTTAAAATTTCATTTGCGTATTTAGATTGGTTAATAAAAATGCCTCCGGGACTTTCTGAAATTTGTAATCCCAAGAAAACTGACAGTTGTCCCATCATTGACATTTGAAATTTGGAGCCCGTCTCCTTCGAAAATCGGTCACATTCTTTAGGGTCGGTCGAGGCAAAGATAATGTCATCAACATAGATTTGAACATGAATTAAGTGTTTGCCTGACTTTCTGGTGAACAGTGTTGGATCAATTGCTCCTTTGTTGAATCCATTAGATAGAAAAAACTTCGATAGCGTATCGTACCATGCCCTTGGAGCTTGCTTCAAACCATAGAGGGCCTTCTTCAAGCGATAAACATGAGTAGGATGCTTTGGATTTACAAAACCTTCCGGTTGACTGACGTATACTACTTCTTTTAGATCTCTATTAAGAAATGCAGTCTTTACATCAATTTGATAGACCACCATGTTCTTACTAGCAGCATTAGCCAAGAAGATTCTGATAGCCTCGATACATGCAACTGGAGCAAATGATTCTTCAAATTCAATACCCTTCTCTTGACGGTATCCTTTTGCAACTACTCGAGCCTTGTTCTTTAGCACATCACGATGCTCATAAAATTTTACTTTGAAGATCCATTTTAGAGCAATGATCATAGCGCAGTCTGGAGCAGGTACTAATTCCCATACATCTAGTCGATCGAACTCATGTATTTCTTCTTGCATGGCATTGAACCAGCTGTCCTCAGTCATTGTTGTTTTAACATCTTTTGGTTCGACCTTAGATAGTACGGAGTTAAAGAAGCACCACAAGGCAACGGTTGCAAGTTGTTTACGGGTGGATACAGGACGAGAAGGGTTTCCAATGATGTTGGCCAATGGATGGTCATGTGTCCATTTTCTAATGTGCTCGTGTGGTTGTTGTTGAGGAACTGATGTAGCAGAATTTGGATCTCCTAATGAAGATGGTTTTGAAGTTGGTTCAGGAGCAAAGATGTTCTTAAATGGAGCATCTTCGGGAGTAGAAAAAGTGTTATCTCCATCATAATTAGTAGCTAAATTTCCATGATGTACAGCTGAAGATTGAGGATGAAGATTATTGATCTGCAGCGGGAGCTTCTTGAGACAGAGTCATTGAGATAGATGGATTCTCTGTGTTGATTGAATTATAAGTCGCCACTGTTGATGTTGCAGAATGATCATTATCAATGGGTTCAAAGTATTCATCAAACATCAGACCAAACAATTTCTTTAGATCTTCTTCAGATGGAGGTACATATGGAACTGCTGGGGAGTCATTCTGTACAAGAGAAGAACTAATGGGACTTCTTGATAAAACTTGAGGTGCGGGTCCAGGACTAGTTTGTCTAGGAGCCATTTGCCCAGACAGCTCATCGAACGTGACGTGAATAGTTTCCATGATATCTCGGGTTCTTTTATTGTAGATTCGGTAACCTTTCCTATTTGATGCATAGCCCACAAACACTCCAATGTCTGCCTTAGCTCTTAATTTACCTAAATCTTGACCATCATTTGTTGGATAGCACAAAGCACCGAACACACGAAGGAAAGAGAGATCAGGTTTTCGATTGTGGATAAGTTCGTATGGAGTTTTTTCATGAGAGGTGTGTATGAGAGAACGATTTTGGGTGTAGCAAGCAGTGGAAATGGCTTCAGCCTAGAGAAACATTGGAACCTTTGAGTAAATTAGCATAGTTCTAGCGGCTTCCACAAGAGTTCGATTTCGTCTTTCAACTACACCGTTCTGTTGAGGAGTGCGAGGAACACTTCTTTGATGGTTGATCCCAATGCTTTCATAGAACTGACTAAGTTCTTTCTTGACAAACTCAGTGCCATTATCTGTGCCGATGATTCTGACTGTTTTATTAAGTCGGACCTGCAACTGTTTGACAAGTTTAATGATGACGTTGGGAGTTTCATCCTTTCTCCTCAAAAACTTAACCCAAGTAAACCGAGAGTAGTCATCAACAACGACTAACACATATTTCTTCCTGTTTATCGTTTGCACTCTCATTGGTCTGCAAAAATCCATATGAAGGGTATGAATAACTTCCATAACAGAGTTTGCAGGTTTGGGTTTGTGGGCATATTTCTTGCTTTTTCCCAATTGGCATGCTGAACAAAGATGATCTTTCTCATATTTCAATCTGGGTAAGCCTCTTACTAGGTTCTTTCTAGAAAGATTATTAATGGTGCCGAAGTTCAAGTGATTGAGACGACGATGCCATAACCATGACTTTGTTTTAGAGGCCTTTGACAGCAAGCAGATTGGAGAAGACTTCATCATATCTTCGATAGAGATGTTGTATAAGTTTGTTCCACGTGTTTCTCTTAAAAGTTCCACACCATCAAGCTCTCTAACGAAGCAAGTATGTTTTCTAATCTATATCAGAATCACAGAATTGACCGACAGAAAACAAATTATGACCAAGACCTTCAACGTAATATACCCGGGAAATTACACTGTCACCAACTACATAATCGTCATAACCCATAATTGCTCCAAAATGGTCGTTTCCGAATCTAACAGTCCCGATAAATTTACTCAGGAAGTTCATGAGCCGCGACCGATCTCCAGTCATATGCTTTGAGCAGCCTGAGTCCAAATACCAAAGGAGGATTTGTACGACCTGCATTTGAACACAGACAAGAATGGATGACTGGATAATTTAGATCCCCATGAGAGAATGGGTTCCGTTTGGTTAGTACAAAGTATTGGAGCACCCACATCAGCAATAGAAGATATGACCTCATTAATATTGGATGCAAAACTAGTACTGGCAGTGGACCTATTTGATGTGTGAGAACTTCTTAAAGGTATGATCCTACCAGTTGGCTTCCATTTCTTAGAGGGCATAGATCTAGACATCTTAGGAAAAAATTCATTCAATTTGAATTTTTGGCCAGTTGGTTTCCATTGATAACCCACATTGCTAAATTTTCTTCCTGTAGGCTTCCAATAATTGTTGAACCTTTTTCTTTTAGGCTTCCAGATCTCCTTAACCTGTTTAGCATTTTTTACACTTTTGACTGGAGTATTAACAACATCCATGACCTGATTCACGACACATTCATGATTAAGACCAGAAATCAAACATTCCTTACATGTTTTGCAAAAGGCGGCATAATTCGAATTAATTACAGTACGTTTATAGCTAATACTAGAATCAACACGATTCATTTTATTCAGCTCAAACTTATTCTTCCTAGGGTGTTCTTCTACTTTCTTCTCTTCAACACTTTTGGCTGGCAAGATCCTATTTCGCATTGTATTGCCTGAAGGCTTTGACCCGCTAACCTTAGTGTTGTTGATTACTTTTGTAGAAGGAACAACAGGAATATTAGTTGGTCTAGAAGTGCTGGGATCTGAAGTTTTGTGAGGCACATTAAGAGTCACATTCTTAGGCATAGAACTGGGTGCAACTATTCTATCTCACCTATTACTAGATTTCGGACTTGTGACAATTACGTACTCTAAGAGTTCCTGAGATCTTTTGGCATCCATGCAGGCATAGGCTATAGTACTATCAAAAGGTTTTTCTATTTTTTCATCTTCAACCATCTCACGGAGACCTTTCAAACTATCCTTAAGGTATGAGAGATATGCTTTATGTGCAAGTTCATTATTCCTAATGGGCGGGAGAATATATAACATATCGATAGCATACTTATCACAAGCAGAAACCTTAGGAACAAAATATTTGCAATTAGGGATTGGCAATTTTCCTTTCACCTCACGCTTCAGATTCTCAATATCGTTATGTAAAGAAGTTATCTTTTCAATGTCTTTATCATGATTAACTTTGAATGAATCACATAACTCTTTGTTTTGATCATTATCCTTTGAAATTTCAGCTTTAAAACAATCATTTTCCATTTGCAAGTTATTAATAATGTTTTGAAGTTGGAAATTCTGAGAATCTAAAGGTGGAGGCATTCGGGAACCAGTAACATCATACTTTTCTCCCTTTAGTTGTGAGATCTGGGTTTTCAATCTTTTGATCGTGTTGCAATGAGCTCGAATTTGTTCATCACGTTTGCTAATTTCAAAAACTGGATCAAACTCAGGAGCATCAGAGGATGTCTTGATATTTGAGGTTTTAACATTTTCTTTGAGATGTTGATATTTTAATTGCAAAGCAAGATGTTCAACTTCTAATTTAGAAAAATGTTTGACCAGGTTATCATGATCATCCTGTTCTATTTTCTCATGCAATTTTGAACTTGTTGTTTCAAGCTCAATGACACGATCATGGGAAACTTTCAAAGCAATAGATAATTCATGAAAATGAGATGCAGTAATAGAAGAATTTGTAACAGTGTAGAACATATCTTGAGCAACACATTGAGAAATCAGATTATCATTAAAGATGTGCAGATTCTTTCTTTCAATCTCATTATTTTTAAGATCACGTTCATGCATACTGACTTCCAATTCCATATCATTAAACATTTTTCTCATTTCTTTAATCTCTGTATCCATTCCCTTTTTAAGACTCTCGAATTGCCCCTTAAGTTGTTTGAAAAAAGGCATGACCTCAGTCAAATAATATTCTTTAGTTTGTTCAAACCCCCTTTCCCCTATAGTTATCCCAGCAGGTGTGATTCTCTTTTTACACGTTTTCTCAAAATCAACAAATAGTTGGTAAACTACATAAAGGATGATTAAGGTCTTGCTATTAGTGGGAAGTGTTCTAGGCACTAAATGCATTGGTGTATTTGGAGGATACACAGTTGCTGGAGACAATTTCCTATAGGGGGGATTCCTTTCAACAAGGTTATCTGCTTTTTGCTTATCCATATCCTTTTTCCAGAACACTTGTTCAGGCGTTAATAGGGTTTGAGGCTTAAATTTGTTCAAGGAGATCCAATTTTCCTTAGTGTAATCGTGGGATTTAAAAGTGATGTTATATTTAATGCACCAGGGATCTTTAAGCTTATCATTCAACTTTTCCTTAGTGACATCTTCTAATTTTCTATCTTCCTCAGTGCACTCAATGCATGTAGGTTTTTGTCTGGGCTTGAGGATCTCATCACCATCATAGACAACCTTTTGAGCAGCTTTTGCTATTTTACGATACTCAGGATTGGGTTCCTCTACAAGGGGAATACTATGCTTATCGCTTAAGACTCTATGCTTATTGACCATGTGAGCAGTCTGAAGGGTGTTTCCTTGTACGTACAACTTGTTTTCAAGTTTGTTTTTCAAAGTTTTTAGGTTGGAAATTCATTTAAAAGTTTTGATTCCTTAGCATTGATTTCCTGCTTAAGTACTTTCACAGTTTCTTGAAGTTCCTGTTTTTGCTTAGCAGTTTTATTAAGCTTTTCTTGTAAGGAATTTAACTCTTGTTTTAATACTTCTTCCCTAAAATTGCTTTTTCTGATAAGTGTACGCATTTGGATATCCATCTTCTGCTCACGAGTGGTCAGTTCAAACTTAGCACGCTGTTCATACATGGCAATTTGATCCTTATAGGTATTGAGTTCAGTGGTCAAGGAATCATCAGGAACATAAGCAGTGAATTCATTAGACATGTATTCATTATTAATTGCAGAAGATTCATCACTTGGTACAATAAGACTGTCATCTTGCTACACATATTGTTCATATGGGACAACATTGCTATTTCCCATATTTTCAATATCTGATTCAAAAACTTCAGTAGATTGTACTTCATGCTGAATCTTTTGCTTATCAACCACATCATATAGTTTAAGTACCTCTGATATGATGGATTCCTTGGAGGGACTGGCCCGTTGAGGTGAAGAGACCATTGGAGAGATATTAGCCATGAAGATAGTCTGTGCATATGGTTCATCATCAACGTCCGAGTCAAATGCATCATAGTCTGTAACTTGAAAGGCGTTGGGATTGTTTTGAGCAGCACCATGCACAAGTTGTTCGTCCACATCAGCACCGTATGTTTTAGCATTCCCATCAGTCAAGAACAACAACTCCTCTTCATTCAACATTGCTCCATTATCTTGTGCTTGAACCAGCAACATCTTGTCCCTGAAGTATTCTGCATTTTGAGGACATTTTGGTTGAGTGCAGTTCCTAGCAATGTGCCCTTCTCCACCACAGTTGTAGCACTTGATTGGTTTTCCTTGACCCTGAGCCATGTTCCTTCCATGATTCTGATTTCCCACATATCCACCACCACCACCAGCATTCCCATATCCGGCACCTACATTCCTTTGCTCATTGTATAGAAGGTAAACATTCTGTCTTCCTTGCACATTTTGCACCACTACCTTTCCGTCTTTAACAGTGGCATGATTGTGAAGATTTGATGCAGTTCAGAGATGATTGTTGGTGTGTGGGGTGAGATTCAAGTTTTGCTTGACCATAAGAGCTACTTGATTGACAAAGTGTTCCATGACTGCGTTAGAATCAGGAGGCTTATACCCGCAATCAGGAATGAGCTTGTCGTTTCCATTTACAGTGGGTATGACTTATGATGCTTTGGTAGTGATCCCTACATTAGTGTAGAATGCAGTAGAATCATTTGAAGAGCTTGCTTCTCCAGCATTAGTCTTGAACTTTTCCATGATCATTCGCTCAAATGCAGCATGTTTCTCATTTTGAAGTAAATATGCATACAGTTTCTCATAATTGGTGTTCTTCAATCCTTTGTTAAGTTTGACTGCTGTGACAAATTTGTGCCATTCCGGATTCATGTTGTTCACAAACTTTGAATTTAGCTAGATATTTGGTTTTGTCATCTTGATATTCCTCATATCATTCACTAGCTTGTGGAAACTGACATGATATTCAGTCACACTTTCCCCTGGTATCATTTTGAAGTTCTCAAAGTCATCATACAGCTGAGACTCCCTATCTTCTTGAGTCAGTTTAGAACCAGATAGAAGCATCTTAACATTATCCCAAACAGCCTTCGCTTCAGTGTTGTGATTGATCAGCTTGTAGATGTCTTTAGGGTAGACCTTGGAGAATTATGTTTGACGCTCTGATGTGTGCATCGTATCTCTTCTTCTCCTTATCAGTGAGTTCATCATATGTCTTTGGTCTATCCAGTTCTAATATCACTGAACCATCAGCAGCAGTTTCCATAATGTCTCTGGTAGTCTCAACTTGATATGGCCCTTCATCAATTGACTTAAGGATGTTAACCCCATTTTCCTTTCCTAAGCAGTACAGTCTGATTCTTTGAGACCAAGAGTCATAGTCAGTTCTATCAAGCATGGGAGGACGAGTATCAGAACCTGCAGCTTGCACGTCATCAGCAACGGAAGACATGTTTAAATTCTACGGGATTTTAAAAATCTTTGATTTAACCGGGAAATAGATTCTTTCACGGGATTTTACAAAATCAAGAGAGAAACCGTAAAACTTATACACTTACGCGTAGAACAGAAGCTTACGCGTAGAAAACAGCTTAGGCGTAAGGATAGCTTATGCGTAGTTAACAGCTTACGCGTAAAGATAGGTTAGGCTTAGACAATAGCTTACGCGTAAAGATAGCTTATGCGTAGACAATAGCTTACGCGTAGACAAAAGCTTACGCGTAGACTTTTAGGAAAAAGCTTAAGTTTAAGCGTAAACCAAAGGCTTAGTAGTAAGAACCTTATGCATAAGATTTCTTTAGGTGTAAGACAAGCTTATGCGTAAAAAAACCTTAGTCGTAAGAATTTACTCGTAAGCTTTTATGCTTAGGCGTAAAGTTAGGGTTTTAACCAAAAATCCTTTACACTTATACCAGTGTAAAAGATATCCAAAGTCGAAGTATTTTCAGGATTATCCAAGCAAGAAAACACTGAATAAACCAACAGATTCGAAGATCACGTGAAGAACACATTATGCGTAAGTTTAGGGTTTTCTTATTCGTAAGAAGTACCAAAATCACAAATATTGTGTTTTTATGCCCAACAACGTTATGTAATCTAGATATTAATGATGAAACAACATCAAAAACACCAAAACACCAATAAAGTTTAAAACTTGAAGATCCAAACCACTTTTTATCTTTATGCGTAAGAAAGTACACCCAAACCAAACATAGCTTAAAAACTTATAAAAACACGTAAAGATTGAAACTTTTTGCGAAAAACTGAAATTTTAACACTCAATAAACCTTAACCCATAAGAATCTTGAGTTTTAAAGTGTAAAAATTGAAGCTTTAAGCTTTCCAAAGCACGTATGCGTATACACAAACAAACCCACGCATAAACAAACAAACCCACGCGTATATTCAAAAACTTTAACCCAACAAAACTATAAAACCAAGAACACGAAAGATGGATGATCAAACCATGGCTCTTGATACCAATTGTAACATCTTGGTTTTCACAATCACATCATAAGCATAAAATGAGGCGTAAGGTTATAGTTCTAGCGAGAGAAATTGGGAGAGAATGGGAACTTTAGTGAGACAAAGAAAAATGAATTATGAAAGCTCTAACTCTTTGCCTTGGAAGGCAAAGGGTATTTATAGGTACAAACATGAGACGCCACCTTTGGGCTGTGGATCAGGTATACAGTGGGTAAAGACCCGTCTGTCCTCCACGGTGTTACTTAATGAACTACTTACTAACACTAAATGACCACGACTACGAGCTTTCTAACGAGTACATATACTTGAGGTGACCGACACTTTGAGTACTGGATTTTCTAAATCCTAACATATATAGCTTAGAAATATTAAGCTACAACTTGAATTTAAATCATATTATAAACATATATTTAAAATTTTAAAATAAACTTAAAAGCTTATATAGATTAAATGTTGGCTTGTTGAGCTCGAGTAGCTCATTCGGCTCGTTAAGCATGACTAGCTCGTTCGACTCGTGATTAATAAACGAGTTTTCGAACGAGCCAAGCCAAATATTAGTTTTCAAAGCTCGGCTCGTCAAACTAATCAAGCACTAATTTTTTTTGAGATAGACTCAAGATCGTGAGTATTAAGCTCGAGCTCGAGTTAAATGAGCTCGAGCTCGAGTAGCTCGTTAAAAGCTCGGATCGTTAACACTCCTAGTTACAACATGATCCTTGACAAGAACAATGCAGGATCTGATTTGTACAAGATCACCAGTTCTGAAAACACTTGTCAAATTTCTATGGAATTCCTGGAAAGACATTCTTACATATATATGCTCACTAAGATTGCAGTTGTCCCAGAAATCTACATTCATCAGTTTTGGCACATCATAGTACTCAATAGAGACACTACATCTTTCACATGCTCCTTAGATAGACAACAAGTGACTGTGTACATGGATCTTCTCCATCAAGTTCTTCTTCTCCTAGAAACCAAGGAAGGTCAAACATATTTCCCTACACCATCTGAAGATGAAGTACTTCAATTCTTCAAAGACATATATCATGATTACCAGAAAATAGACATTCATTACATGTATTGCAAACAGCATAAGACTTCGAATTAATTTCAGTAAGCTTAGAGAAAATACTAGAACCAACACGATTCTTTTTGTTCAAGTCAAACTTATTGTCCCTATGGAGTTCTTTCACTTGCTTTTCATGATCACTTTTAGTTTGCGTAATCCTATCCTTCTTTGCATTACTTCTAGGTTTTGACCCGCTAACTTTAGTGTCAATCTTAACATCTATAGAAGTAATGACGGGAGCCTTAGTTTGTTTTACTGCTATTTGATTTTCTGGTCTAGAAGTGCTAGGTTCTGAGGCTTTCAGAGGCACATCAAAGGTCACATGCTTGACTTCAGGCATAGAACAAGGCATAACTTCTCTATCTTTCCTAGTACCAGATTTAGGACATATTGCAATCACACATTCTAAGAGTTCCTGAGATCGTTTGGCATATAAGCATGCATGCCCAACAGCATTATCAAGTGGTTTTTCTATCTTTTCATCTTCAACAATCTCACAGAGGCACTCTAGACTATCCTTGAGGTACGAAAGATATGTTTGATATGCAAATTCATTGTTCCTAAGATGAGGAGGAATATATTTCACAGTTACAATATATTTAGAACAAGCAGGCACCTTTGGTGCAACATTCTCACCAGTGGTGATTGCCATTTTCCCTTTTACTACACGCTTCAGATTCTCAATTTCGTTAAGCAAATAAGTTACCTTTTCACTGTTATTATCATGATTAACCTTGAGTGAATCACATAATTCTTTGTTTTGAGCATTAACTTTTGAAATTTCAACTTGAAAACATTCATTTTCCTTTTGTAGTTTATTAATCATGTTTTGAAGTTGGAAATTCTGAGAATCTAAAGGTGGAGGCATACGGGAGCCAGTCACATCATTCTTTTCACCCTTCAATTGCGAAATTTGAGCTTTCAACCTTTTGATCGTGATACAATGAGCTCGAATTTGTACATCACGTTTGTTTATTTCAAAAACTGCATCAAACTCAGGAGCATCCGAAGATGTCTTGGCATTTGAGGTTTTAACATTTTCTTTCAGATGTTGATATTTTAGTTGCAAAGCAAGATGTTCAACCTCTAATTTGGAAAAATGTTTGACCAAGTTATCATGATCATCATGTTCAATTTTCTCATTCAATTTTGAATTTTTGGTCTCAAGCTCAATGACACGATCATGGGAAACTTTCAGAGTAACAGATAATTCATGAAATTGAGAAGCAGTAATGGAATAATTTGTAACAGTGTAGAATACATCCTGAGCAACGCATATAGAGATCAAATTATCATTTAAGATATGCAAATTCTTCCTCTCAATCTCATTAATTTTAAGCTCATGTTCATAATCTTTGACCTCAATTTCCATTTCATTAAACAACTTTTTCATTTCTTTAATCTCTGTATCCATTCCCTTTTGAAGACTCTCAAATTGTTCTTTAAGTTGTTTAAAGAAAAGCATGACCTCTGTTAAATAGCATTCTTTAGTTTGTTCAAAACCCCTTTCCCCTTCAGTTATCCCAGTAGGTGTGATTCTCTTCTTACACGTTTTCTCAAAATCAACAAATAGTTGGTAAACTACATAAAGGCTGATTAAGGTCTTGCTATTAGTAGGAAGAGTTCTAGGCACTAAATGCATTGGTGTATTTGGAGGATACCCAATAGCTGGAGGCAATTTCCTACAAGGGGGATTGTTTTCAACAAGATCATCTACTTTTTGCTTATCCATATCTTTCTTCCAGAACACTTGTTCAGGGGTTAATAGAGTTTGAGGCTTAAACTTGTTCAAGGCAATCCAATTTTCCTTAGTGTAATCATGGGATTTAAGCGTTATATTATACTGTATACACCAAGGATTATTTAATTTCTTTGCCATTTTCTCCTTAGAGGCATCTTCTAATTTTCTATCCTCTTCAGTGCACTCTATGCATGATGGTGTTTTCCTAGGCTTAAGGATATCATTACCATCATAAACCACCTTTTGAGCAGCTTTAGCTATCTTAGCATTCTCAGGATTGGGTTCCTCTACAAGGGGAATATTATGCATATCGCTTAAGACTCTATGCTTAGTGATCATGTGAGCAGTCTGAATGGTGTTCCCTTGTACATACAGTTTGTTTTCAAGTTTGTTTTTCAACGTTTTTAGGTTAGAAAAATCATTCAAAAGTTTTGATTCCTTAGCGTTAAATTCCTGTTTAAGCACTTTTACATTTTCTTAAAGTTCTTGCTTTTGCTTAACAGTTTTATTGAGCTTTTCTTGTAAGGAGTTTAACTCTTGTTTTAACATTTCTTCCCTAAAATTACTTTTTCTAATAACTGTACATATTTGGTTATCCATCTCCTGCTCAAGGGTGGTCAATTCAAACTTAGCTCGCTGTTCATAGATGGCCACCTGATCCTTATATATGTTAAGCTCAGTGGTAAGAGAATCATCAGGGATAAATGAAGAGTACTCATGCAGCTCATAATCATCATTTTGAGTAGAAGATACACAACTAGGTATAGTAGAAACTTCAATGCAGCTTTCCTCTGCATTAACGTGCTCAGGTTGTGGTTGGTGCATCTCTTTCTTGGGTACATCCGAAGCTTCCATGGAGCGTTCCTTTGCATTAACTTGCATAGGTTGTGGCTGGTGTACCTCTCTCTCTTGTGAATTTGAGCACCAAGAATCCATTTTAGCATTACTCGACTCAAACACGATAGTCTGTTGAACATTGTTGGGTATCTTCTGTTCATTGATCACGTCGTATAAACTGAGTATCTTAGATACAACTGAATCTGAATTGTTAGGCATGATGTTGATGTGCACGGTATTTTACAAATCTATGATTTAAACTGAGAAATAGAATCTTTCACGGGATTTTACAAAATCAAGAAGAAACCGTTAAGCAATGACCAATAGAACGTGTTAAGATGACTGATGGATCGACACAATGATAGACAATTGTGTGTTAGGACATATGATTGTTTGTAGGATTAGCAGAGATGTTGTTTGGTTGAGATTTGGATTGGTTGATGCACGTTTTTTTGGAGAATTTTAGTTCTAAAACTTAAAAACCTCAATAACTTTTGTTCGGAGTGGATTTAGGCCTCGAAAGTTGACCTAAATGAACTTTAATTCGGCGTGCCATTCTCCTCGTTCTCACGGTCGTTTTGATGGGTAGAACGCTGAAAACGGAGTTACGGTTCAAAAGTTATGGTCGTTTGAAGTTTTGTCGGGAAAAGTCAACAAAACGCACTGATAAAATGGTCAAACCGCACTTTAGGACAAATCGCTACACAGAAAAATTGCTTTGACAAATCGCTACACAGAAAAATCGCTTAGACAAGTCGCTGCTTAGACAAATCGCTCTGCACAGACAAATCGCTTTGACAAATCCCTGCTCAGACAAATCGCTTCTAAGACAAGTCGCTTGAATGACAAATCGCTTAGCAGACAAATCGCATAGAAGACAAGTACACCCACTACTTTTGTCCTTTTTGTCGTTTTGTCTCAATAGACAAATCACTTCTCCAAAATAATGACAAATCGCTACCAAACTAAGACAAATTGCTTCAACAAGCAACAGCAGAAGGGACAAATCGCTTCAAGAAACGATCCAAACCAGGACAAATCGCTTAGATGAAGTTTTTACAGTGGCACAAATCGCTTCCTAGAAAACTTCAAAAACACAACTTTTCAATCCAAAAACAACCCAACCACGATGATTCAAGCCTTCCAAATCAATAACTAAACACTTATAATGATTCTAAACCTAAAAGTACTATCAAAATCCAAACTTTAACACTAGAAATGATCCAAATGATGCAAACTACTTTAAACTCATTCAAACTCAAAACCTTATGAAAACCACTAGATATCCAAGAACATGTAAGATGAATGATCAAACCATGGCTCTTGATACCATTTGTAACATATTGGTTTTCATAAACACATAAACTTACAAATCAAAGAGGCGTATAGAATGAGTTCTAGAGAGAGAAAATGGAAGAGTGTTGGGAACTTTAGTGAGACAAAGAAAAATGATATTGAAAGCTCCAACTCTCTACCTTGGGAGGTAGAGGGTATTTATAGTATCTTACAAGACTCGCCTCCTACAGGCTGTGGATCAGGCATACAATGGGTAAAGACCCGTCCGTCCTCCACGGTGTTACTTAACTAACTACTTATTAACATAACATGACTACGTCTACGAGCTTTCTAATTAATACATATACTTGAGGTGACCGACACTTTAACTAATAGATTTGCTAAATCCTAACAAGGACTTCGTCTTATCTGATTCAAACTTATCCCGCCTTATCCCGCTCATTCTTCAGTCTTCATGACCTGTTAGTGTTTAACGGCATAAACACTTGGGGTATTTTCTATTCAAATCCTAGTCTTAAGGGGTTTGAGTATTTACTGAACCCAACAATCTCCCCCTATTTGGATATACAAATAGCCTAAGTGTTTGAAAAGTGTAAGTGAGCAATTGGCTTCTTCTTACACTGAATGTACTAATGAACATAATAAGGAACACTGAGAATTTTAACAAAACATACATCGTTTATTGATCAATTACATAGTTCCTAACATTAGTACAAAAGATAAATCTGAAATGTCATTCAAGATGGATCCCCAGTGCTTCAAGCTTTGGTTTCTTCTTGAGGATTATTTCTTTATCAGGGTGCTCTCTTATCATAGCATTCAGGTCATTGCAGAACCTGACGTTTTCTGGTGTTTGGATTTGAGAGGCCACTGGTATGTAGCTTAGCATTGTAGCCACACCTGCCTGATCAATGTCACTCCACCTTTGGAATGCTGGGTTTCCATAGACATCAATGTAGAAAAGTCCTCTTTCAGGATTTTCAATGCAGAGACAATTTACAAACTCTACACCTTCAGGTAGCTCCATATTGCATTCGAGTCCAGGCACTTTGAACTCAGGCTCGAACTCAACCCTCTTTCATTTGCCTTGTGATGATTGAGGTTGAGATCCAAGTGGTGCAGTAAGAGCTGGCTGAATTCCAAGCTGTGCTGGTGCTTCCCTCAGTCTTTCATACCTTTTGCTCAGGGATTTCATCAGCTCCTTGACCACTGCATTCTGCTTCTTTGCAATGATAGGACCAAGCTCCTCAAGTTCAGTGATCCCAAAATCAGTGAATGTCAAGGGATCATGAACTTCAAAGTGCTGTGCTGGTGCTTCCCTCAGTCTTTCATACCTTTTATCATCCCCCCTGTAGACATTCATTGCCAGTGGTTTGGATTTGGGGATAATTCTTACGTCAATGATTTTCTCTGGAAGCCTTTTGCGTGTCATGGTCCAGTTGTAATGGTCAATCCTTTCCTGCCTGATGGCTGCAGCTTTCCTGTTCTTTTCTTAAAATTTCTTATTCATTGCAGCCATTTTAGCAGCCTGAGCATCCTTGAACTTCTGTCACTGACCCTTTTTGAAGCTTCTTAGGATCAATGGCAATATTTTCAGCTTCTTTAGCAACAACTTGTATCAGTGCTTCTTTGCTCTTTCTTTCTTCTTCAGCTTGTTTCATTCTCCTTTCTTCCTTAGCAAGATAGGCAGTTAGTTGTTGTGGTGTGAGCAGGTACTGAGTGTTGCCGATCATATATGGAATCTTCTCAGGCTCAAGAGTTTGCATTATGGCCTTTCCTTTATCCTGGCCTGAGGAAGATGTTGCTTCCAAGGGTGGTGTCATTGTCATTATTGGTGTTGCCACTGTCATAGTTGTTGTTGGTGGGACTGATGATAAGGGTGTTGCTGAAACTGGTTGAGCTGGCTCCCCCTCAGTGTGAGAGGGAGTTTCTTCAGCTTCTCCCCCTCAACTGTTGCTGCAACATCAGTGAGAGCAAGAGTTGCCTCGGACACTGGGGGAGTTGGTGTTGCTTGACCTTTGAAGGCTTGGTAGATCTCCGTGACCATAGCCTTAATGTCAGTTGTATCTTGCCGAAGATCAGTGACTTTTTCTGCCAGATTAGCCTGAGAGAGTTCCAAAGCAGTCATTCGAGGCCCAAGATTCCAAGCCATTGAAGATGATGCCTTAGCCAAAGTAGTCACCTGAGCATCCAAAGATCCCAGTGTAGCTTGAAGAGACTGAACTGAAAACTGAAGACCCTGAATATTGGCAGATTTGAGCATGTTAATGAGTTGAGTGAGGCTGGAGGAATTCTTCATGTAAGCCTCAGTAGCCTCCAGCACTTTAGAATTAAGTGATGGGTCTTCTTTCACGGTGTCTTTAATTTCATCCAGCTTGGTGTGAGACTCCTGAAGGTTGATGAGAAATTTCTTCAGATTGTTATCAAGCCTTTCAAGATTATCATACATGAAATCCCTGTGCTCATCAGCGTTTGTATGGGCAGCAATAACTTCAGCTTTTAGGTCAGCATAGCTGGCAGCAGCTTCAGTGTGTTGATCCCATAACGTTTCAATAACCCCAGAATATAGCTTCCTTGAAGCTTTAGTGATCCACATAACCAGTTGCCTCTCTGTCAGTGGAAGAGTATTATCAAACTTTCTGAATTCTTCAGGACAGGAAGATGAAGAAGAGTCAAAGTCATTATCTTCAGGCTGGAAAGGTGACTCTTTAGGCTCTTGTAGATCAGGCTGATGCTCTAGTTCATTTTGAAAATCAGCGTCCACTTCTTCTCCTGCTGATAGAATTTCATCTTCACTTTCAGCTTGTTCTTCATTAGAGAATAGAATTTTGGTAACCTCAGCAACTGTCAGTAAACCAGTGGTGGTTATGGGTTCCATATCAGTGGGTGGTGTTAATCCCTCTAAGTCTTTGTCCCCCGTTGCTCCTTCAAGCACTAATTGGTGTTTCCCAGTGTTATCCTTAGAAGCAGTGGCAGTGAGATCCCTATCAGCGGGTTGTTCAGTTCCCTCTGAGTATTTGGGATCATTCAGTTGGCCCTCAGAGAAAAGCTGTGATTTGCGAATGTCATCCTTGGGCAATGTGGAAGGCGCTCCCCTACCAGCGGGTTGTATGTTTCCCTTTGGATCTTGGGGAGTAGTAGTTGGGACCAATGGCACTGACTGTGATGTATCAGTGTCCTTCGTTGTCACCGGGGTGGATGTTGTTTGGTCACCAGTGGGTGGCAGATCAGTCTGGGGTTTCTTTTGCCTTTTAGGCTGCGCTCCAGAAGCCTCAGGGCCCTGAGACTTTAGTTTGGTCTTAGTCCCAGTCTGAGACTTCCCCTTTCTCTTTTTAGGAGCAGGGTTTGGAGACACTGAGTCCCTTTGGTTGTTTACAGCAACCATATGGGCCGTCAATTCAATATTAGTGACTTGGGTTGGGTCCTTTTGAAAATTTGATTGACTCAGGACACCAGGTAATGCAGTGTATTTAAATTCCTGTGGGTAATTGTAACCCAGTAACACTTGTAAAGCACATGAGACAAACCTAGGATACGAAACGTATTTCGTCCTAGTTTTACTCAGTAGCTTGGTTACGAGATCACTGTAAATGATCTCCCCAATGTCGACAGTAACCCCATTAATCAAACAATATGCCACCATCAACTGAATAAAGTTAACTTGTTCAGTGGATGAGTGGTTCCCGCCGAGAACCTGAATCACAAATGTGAACAGAATCTTCCAAGCCATAAGAAATGAGTTCTTGGTGACTGGAGTCTTGTCTAAAAATTTTGGATCCAAAACAATTTGTTTTAACCCATCCTTAACTGTGGAGGGTTCAGGATGGGCAACATAGTTCCCAGAATTGTAGTCCAACCCTGTTGAGGTACAAAAAGTTTTATAATCAAGGATGACTGATCTTTCCCCGTTAAAAAGACTGAATTTAATGAGACACTCCCTGAGTGGTCGTAGGTCAGTCTCATTAGTAGAGGGTGTCGGGTCATAGGCCACTGCTGTAGCCCAAAACTCCCTGAGGAGATTTTGGTACATAATTGAAGGGGACTGAGTAAAGGCCGTTTTCAGTGGGCAGTTGAATAAAAAATTCATTATGTCCTTATAGGCTGGGACATTTGGGGGGTATTCAAAATTGCCTATAACATTATTTATTTTAAATTCAACATTACTAAGATCCCCTGCCCACTGTGGTGCAAACTGAAGAGATTGAGTCCTTGCCATTTCCATTAAAAGGTTTTATGGTTTTGAAAAAGATATCTTGACAAGAACACACAAAGGGTTTTGAATCTCTTGACTTTTGTAATGAAAAATCTTTTGTAAATGTTTACAGAGAAGATTTTACTGAAAAACTTGTTTTTGAGGATTAAAGAACACAAAGATTTCTTGTTTTGAGAAGAGATTTTGACAGAGTTTGTTTGCAGAAATTCTTTGTGTGTCTTTTTAATGTTATGAGAGGGGTATTTATAGAGTGATGAGAGGGGTAAAACATGTACAAATGAGGATTTGTAAAGTCATTTTTGAAAACGTTTTGAATCTCCTCATTTAATACTACCACTCCACTACCCGGAGTAAAATCCTGGTTTTCAAGGAACAGTTGCAGAGCACAGTAAAAGTGTTGGATCGATATACTTTAATCAAACTATCTTAACTAGCTTGTTAAGGTTTAATAACCTCGGATAAATCCTAAGTTATTAACAAAGAAACACTGAGCAATCTTTATTAAGTACGCGGAATTTACTTAACAAAGCTAAGAAGAATAACCTTTTATTATAAACTCTAAATCTGCTTTTATGAGATACTCTAATACAACTCTAAGATAATCGAACTTCTCTTTAAAACACTAATTAACTTGTAAATTAAGTAAACTCTAAAACTCATAAACTCATAAGCAATCGTACATCTAATGCCAATCTAGGAGTCCTTTTATAGGCTCAAGGATATCCTAGTCGGTTTACAATTGATAACCTTGTAGACAAGTAATCTAACACATAGAATACAATACTTTCCATAAACGATAACAGTTCTTTAGTTCTTTGCAGTACTTTGACTTTTAGGTGCAGTACTTTGACTTTGTCTTTAGCAGTACTTTGACTCTTTTGACTTTTCCCGAGACTTTGCAGATTACAGACTTCATATCTTCCGTACTTTCATGTCTTCAGCACTTTCATATCCCAACAATCCTCCCCTTACTTGAATTCTACTTGCTTGACTTCAAGTTCCTTTGTGAATATATTTTTAACAACTTCATCTTTAAGATCAGATTGTTTCTTAGTCTTTTCAATATATCTGTAGTGTCTTGGCTTGTCAAAGTATCTCTTAGAATTGTTCTTTCTCAGCCGCATTCAGCAAGCTCCATCTTTTCAGCAACACAGCAACATATGACAATTTGTACATTAATTCAGGTTAAGTTGCATACTATTCTCATCACTTCTAGGTGTGTTAACTCCTGTGAGAGGTGAATCATTGAAAATTTAATGGATTTAGATCTCTTTACCAAGGCCATTATCTTTGGAGTAGCCAAATGTTTTGGTGTGTAAGACCATGGTACATTGATAACCATATGATTTTAGCAAATCATCAGCTATCAACAGATTTGATTTGTCTTTACCAAAAGCTGTACCCTTCTGGACTAGTTAGTTCTTCTATCTAATGGTGAACTAATTACCAATAATGGTTTTCCACTGCCTTTACCACAAGCCATTTTCTTGTGGGCTAGCCAACTCTTACAATACGATATGGTGAGTTGAATACCATCCAACTTATTAGCAAGTTATCAACTAAAAACGGATTTGATATATCTTTACCATAGCCGTTTGCTCATGGATTAGTCAATCCTTTTGTAACCATGGTGGATTGATAACCTATTGATGTTACCATCACAAAAACCATTTATTGAACCTTTAGTTCAAAATATTTATTTATTAGCAAAAGGTTTCTTCTAAAATTCATTTAACTGTTTATTTCTCGTAAACAGTACTTTGATGAAGTACTGTCTTGATCGCATTACTTTGAATAAAAGTAAGATATATCAAAAGTATTTTATTCAAATAAAATTCATACCGTATTGATCATCTTAAGAAAGTAGTCCAGTTGATAAATAAGTTGATAACCATGCAAGCAGTGTCATTATCCTCTTCCACTTCCAATCCATGCTCTAGCATTCTTCTCATGAGCTCAATTGTGAGAGGGTATCTTCTTCGCAAACATGTGTATCATCGTTCCATTTTAAGCTCTTTAAAACATGAACTCCAGACTCTTCAAAGAATCTCAAGCAAACAATTTCCCAGCTTTCTTGATTCTTCCAAACATCATCAGTGAGCTTTCTTCAGTTTCCCATGCGGTTCTGAGATCACCATGTAAAACTAAACCAATCCCTTCTAATGGATTTTGTTCAAAGTAAGCTTTCACCACATGATATAAATAGAATAGATATAATCTATCTATAATGTGCAGTAAGTGCCATAGCCTTTTGAAAACTTTGAAGCTTTCATCTTCTTTATGAAAAATCATGTAATCTCCTTCCTTGGATTTCACAACTTCAAAAACACTAATCTTTGATCTGTTCATCTTCATGTCATTATCTTCTTTTGAATAATAAAAAATCTAATATTCGAGTTAAGCCTTAATACATGTATCAGATCTAATTCAATTTTTCTTT
>OU343224.1:38114627-38231438 GCA_910596185.1 Chrysanthemum makinoi | reverse complement strand
CAAGAAAATGTTAAAATGCTTAAGCAAGAATTCAAGGCTAAGGAATTAAACTTTGAATGATTTTTCCAATCTAAAACTTTGAAAAACAAGCTTGAAATAGGGTTATGCGCGTACAGGGAATACCATTAGAATTTGCTCACATGATCACTAAACATAGAGTCTTAGCGATAAGCATAAGTCCTTGTTGAGGAACCAAATCGGAGGTAATTAAAAGGCTAGAAATGCTCATAAGGTCTTGTATGATGGTAATGAGAGATCCTTAGCCTAAACGAGAAACCTAGTTCTTGGTGATTACCTTGAGGAAGATAAGAAATGGGATAGAGTCACTAGGGAAAATGAATAAGAAGCTAGAAATCAAGTGTAGAACAAGATAACGATAAACTGATTACACTAAAAAAATTGGATATCCTTAAACATGTTTAAGCCTCAGACTCTATTGACCCGAACAAGTGTTGCGGAAAAGGATATGGACTTGCAAAAGAAAATCTTGTTGAAAGAATCCCCCTTGTAGGAAATTCCCTAAAGCAACTGTGTATCCTCCAAATACACCAATGCATTTAGTTCCTAGAACTATTGCCACTAAGAGCAAGACCTTAATCGGTCAATATGTTATTCTTCAACTATTTACCGATTTTGAGAAAACTTGTAAGAAAGGATCACACCAGCTGGGATAGCTGAAGGGGAAAGGGGTTTTGAGCAAATGAAAGAATGTTATTTAACTGAGGTCATGCCTTTCTTTAAACAACTAAAAGATCATTTTGAGAGTCTTAAAAGGGGATAAAATCAGAATTAGAAATGGAAAAGAATTTGATAGGTAGTTGAAGTTAGTGATTATGGCGTGCTAAAATATAATAATGAGATTGAGAGGAAGAACTTGCATACCTTAAATGAGACTCTTATTAGAATGTGTGCTCAAGATATCTTTTCTTTGCTTCAAATTGTATTAATGTTTTTCATGAACTATGGGCCCTGAAGAATCCCATGTCGTGTCATTGAGCTTGAAAAAACTAATTCTAAACTAAGCGAGAAAATTGAACTGGATGATCACGACAATTTGGTTAAACATTTTTCTAAACTAGAAGTTGAGCATTTTAATTTACAACTCAAATATCAACATCTCAAAGAAAATGTAAAACTTCAAATAAAGACATCTTCGGATGCTCCAGAGTTTTGATGCAGTTTTTCAAATTAACAAACGTGATGAACAGATTCAAGCTCGGTTACAACTGATCGAGAAAGTTGAAAGCCCAAATCTCTCAATTAAAGTGGCGACAATATGACAGGCTTCCAAATGCCTTCTCCTTTAGATTCTCAGAATTCTCAAACGTTTCATCTTCAAAACCTAGTAAATGCTTTACAAAAGGAAAGCGAAAGTTTTCTAGAAGAAAATGAAAAGGTTAAACGACATTTTAAAGAGTTATATGATTCAATAAGCGTCACTCGTGACCAAAACAACGAAAAAATAACGTCTACAAAGTTGAGAATCACGAGTCGAGGGAAATGGGAAGCGCCACTTGTTTTCAATAAGAATGTTGTCTCAAATCACCCTTAGATTGCAAATACCTGAAGGTTAAATATCCTCCTCATCTTAGAATAATGAACATGCTTTTCATGACTCGTGCTCACTTGGGATAGTCTAGAATGTCTCTATGAGATTGTCGAAGAGGATTTCATTAACAAACCTCTTGATAGTGAAATTAGGTTTGCTTGCCTCCGAGGCCAAAGCGATCTCAAGAGCTGCTTGAATGTGTAATTGCAACATGTCCAAATCCCTTAGGTGAAAAAGGCAAAGCTGTGAAGCCTTGTTCTATGCCTAGTGCCAAGCAGAAATCCGTTCTATCCTAAATTCAAGCAGCACAATGATGTGCCTCCTAAATTCAGATCCCACTTCTAGACCAGGGAATGCAAAGTAGTGAAGCCATGTAATGTTCCCATCGTTACTTCTACAGATGTTAAGATTGACACTAAAGTTAGCGGTCAAAACCTAGAAGCTATGCAAGAAGGATAGGATTACAAAACTAAAAGTGTTCATGAAAGGAAGAAAGAACACCATAGGGACAAGAAGTTTGATTTGAACAAACAGAATCGTGTTAGTTCTAGTATTAGCTCTAAGCTTACTAAAATTAATTCGAGGCCTTATGTTGTCTGCAAAACATGCAAAAATGTTTAATTTCGGGTAATCATGATAAATGTGATGTGTTATTTAGGGTCTAAGATTCATAACCCGGTTAAGAAAGTTTGGAGGCGAAAGCAGATTAAGCAATCAAACCTACAGGGAAGGTTTTTACCAATGTAGGATTTGTTGGAAGCCAGGTCGAATATTCACAAATGGCAAACCTTGCCCCTTAACTAGACCCACTATGCCTAGAGTAGTGCTGTTAGGTTTGGAATAGCTGGTAGAACAATCCTATTAAGCACAAAATGTCCCTCGACTAAGTCTGATGCTTCTACTAGTTTAGCTCCTAGTGACAATGACATTGCACCTAGGGTTTCACGATTCAAGAGATTGTTTCTAACCAAAAGGACCCCATGGCAGCGTGGGGATCCAATGTTTCCAATTCTGTCTTCGTGCATTTGTCAAGCGGGTCGTACAAATCGTCCCTTGGTATTTGGATTGGGACTCTAAACATATGGTGGGCTCTAAACAATGACGTCGTTCACAAGTTTGGTACCGTTCTTCATCATTATGACGTCTGTTCATGATTTGGAGCCTCGTTCTTCATCATTATGATGTCTGTTCGGTTGGGCTCGTGCTTCATCATTATGGCGTCTGCTGGATACTTGGATTCCTCAAAGAAAAGAAAAGTGCAACAGGTCGCTTTATCTTCTAAAGAAGAGAATCTTCATGTTTATGACCATTATCATCGTTCTTTCTTCATCAAAAGCTTCATGTTTTTCCCGCTCTTTCAACCCTCAAGTGGATCTCGTTCATTGGTGTTGTTCATTACGTTTAAATCAAAATGGCAACCGGATGCAGGGGGAGAAAGAGTGAATATACTAAATGATGATGGATGTTTGAATAATGGTTATACGACTTAAAGTTTGAAGACTCTCCTCCAACGCCTAATGTTTCACTCACTAAGGATAAATGGGATTTATTGTTTGGGATTCATTGGTTCAAGTTTGATGAGTATTTACAACCGCTAGCGAATATTTGATGATCATCAAAGAATATGTGATTCATGAGGTCAAGATATGTTTGATGATCATCAAGAAATACAATAGAACTACTCAAAACCTAATCTCGGTTATTCCTCAAAGGCGTTGATAATGATTATCATAATATTGCGGTTGCACTCATGAATAATGATCCGCTTTGGTATTCCTGCCAAATATTCCGGATTATTGTTCATTAATAATGATCCACTCTTTGGTATTCCTTTGCCAAATCTTCATGGATTATTATTCCTCTCATCGTGCATGCTATAAATCAACCACATGAACTTTAAGGAAAATGTCTACCTCATCCATTTCGAAGTTATTGGTGTATCCTCCATATCAGTCTCTACATGAATACTTTTAGGAAGAATACATTGATGTTGAGGCATCATTTGTTCGGTTCATCCGAGTGGGTGAATGTACATCATGTTGTATGTTTATTCACATGTTGGGCATTTGACACAAGTTGATTACTTCGAAGTTACTCTTTTATCACTTATTTGAGGTTGAAGTTGGCGTTACAAAGGTGATCTTATTTGATATCTTGCTCGAGCTTAAGAATTAGAGTTGAAGTCTTGGGTTATCTAGTTACCAGCGGTCGAGGTGGATGGTTGAAGACCTGGTTAACTATCACTATTAGGATTACGTTGTTTTACGATTGTCCGCGTATATTACGTTGTGAATAATCGCAAGAGGTGTTAATGTCTCATACTTTAATTGAGTATTGAGTACTTAAGAGATTTGCTTGGTGCATAAATTCACCGACGGTTCTTCCATCTTTAAGTGCAAGCTTAAGACACAAATACGGGAATCGACTTGAGTTTCAAGTTTGGTATATCAGGTTTTCTTCATCAGTGGTCACTTCAAATTGTCTACATATGGGTTGATAAAGATAGTCGAGAGAGTTTATGTAGATTGATTCTCACAGGGATTCATTTGGGCTATTTGAGTTCTTCTCACAAGATTTCAAGTTTATGGATATTTTTGTTACCGGTGTTCATTGGAAGAAATGTGAGAAGAATATTTGGAGCGTGAGATGATCGCCTATCGACACCTTATATACGGTTTATGATAAAGTGCGGTTATGCACAACATGTTCACTTCGGAGCTAATTGATTACTTGAGTTGACATCCACAGAGATGATTAGTGACTCAACATGTTACATGGATGTCATCGTCTCACTTGTCATGTGTACATTGTATGTGTCGATTGGTTATATGATATATAACTGGGCCTTGGTAAAATGAAGATGTTGATATGTTGTTCCCCTAAATAGACAACTGGTCAATCTTGAAGAGTAAGGTGTACATCGGGGATGCACAACAGGTTCATGTGATCGGTTAAGTATCGGTTAATCGGATTTGATAACCAGCGGGAGCGATCAATGTTTCAACTTGTTACTTCGGTGTTCTCGTGTTCTTCGGTCTGAGCTTCAATCAATGAGACCGCTTTGTATTCAACTATACTTCTTAGGAAATGGTCTTTATTGATGTTTGTCGGTTTGGGGGGGGGGGAAGCTATCAAAGATTCAAATTGAGAAGGCTCATGTCCAGGCGATTTTCTTAGAAGCCTCGAATGCTTTGGTGGCGAAAGTTTAAGAGATGTTGATTCCTTTCTTCTACGCGTCTTTGAGCGATATCTTTATCTCGGTACTCATTTCATCATCCTCTTAAACTAATTTATCTCTTGTAAATATTTATTCGAAAAGCAAAATACAAAATTATAAAACCCTATAAAACCAAATAGAAAAATATAAAACTTTCAAAAATCCATAAAAAAAAATCGAAAAATCTTCAAAAATATTGTCAAT
Source organism: Chrysanthemum makinoi (assembly GCA_910596185.1). NCBI lineage: Eukaryota > Viridiplantae > Streptophyta > Magnoliopsida > Asterales > Asteraceae > Chrysanthemum > Chrysanthemum makinoi. The sequence continues at coordinate 38,226,468 of OU343224.1, read as the reverse complement.
TTGTCATGTTTTTCGGTTCGATTATATCTAGGTCTTTGTCTGTCATTCAAAAGAATGACGGGACTTCGATGTTGTTGAATTTTTTATAAAAAACAAAAATCAAAAAATATTTTGGGAAAGAGAAAAAAAAAATAAAAAATGGTTTATTGTCATTTTGAGGCAATAACGGTTTTAAAAGAAAGAACAGAGCCATGTTTTACCATGTTTTCAAATTCCATGCTCTGATTCTATAAACATTTATCTGATGAAAACTAAATGCTTTGAAAAATAACTTCGGTCTCTATTTTTTTTATAATCATCAGGACTTATTTGTCAAAATCTCTATCTCTCAATCAACAACTTATGTCATTGATTGAGGGAGAAAATGATTTCAATTAAATTAAAAAGTTATTTGGCATTAAATTGTTTTCAAAAGATATTCAGGCATGTTTTATAAATGGAGTTTAAAGTCTTAAAATCCGATCATTATCAGTTAAACCGCTTTCATAATCAAGTCACAATTCTCCTTAAAAGCTTTCAAAATCAACTTAAATCTATAAGAGATCACAAATCTCAAATGATTTGATAATTGTGATCGAGGAGAATGTGATTTAAATTGGATTTAAGCGATAATTCGGTAAATGGTTTTAGAATGTACAAGCTCTCCACATGTGACGATTTCAAATTTTCCATGTTGAGGGGCATCTATCTTAAACCTATGATTTGAAGCGTGATAACTTATCAAGGTGGGTCCTCTAGTATGCAAAACTTTTTCAAATCTCGAGGCACATATTGAGGAGGAGCAAAATCATGAAAACCTCATCCTTCCTCAAAATGCTTTATCTACTTGATTCGATTAGGGAAGTGATGTTGATATTTTTAGAAAATGGTAATAAAAGAAGTTAATTCTTTCTCTTGCCTCCGTGTGGAAAACTATTTCAAATACTTTCATGTTGAGGGGAAGTCTTCTTAAAAATACCAAAAATAATTCAGGTACAAAATGCTTTGATAAAATATCATAAGTATCTGGATTGATTTTTCAAATGGTTTTCAATTGGTTCCTATGGCGGATGAACAATACCAAAAAGACCGACCAACTTTCCATTATGTATGGTGATATAAGGACGATAAGGTTAGGTATGTGTTCCCATGATCCGCCGAACCGAAGGGATCTACCCAGGGACTATCCACTAGTTAGTGTAGAGTTCTTAGGTATGATGATAAAAGGAAAAAAATGAGATATGGGAAGAGTCTTGGTGAGGCTAATGGAAAAACCCAACAAGGTTCTAGCTATGAAGAATCTCGGTAGCAGAGGGTGAAGAATAAAAGAATTGAATGAGAAAAGGGTGAAAACAAATAGCCCTCCATTATTCAACCTTAGGGAGAAACGGGTTCAATTCATATGCTCTTGATGGTAACATCGGTATGAAGACAAGACGTCATGGACCCATGGCCTGCACTTCAACTTCCCAAACCACTCAAGTTCCTCTTAAAGGACTTGTTTCATTCTCACGGGAAGGCATTATCTATCGACTTTCTCTTAGAGATTGTTGATATTGAAATAGGAGACCCTCTCCCTAGTCTCGACACGGGATCCAAATATGCAAAATTGAGTCTAGAGCCACAAGATCATCAATAAATCTCATTAGGACACTTTTTGAAGACTCACACTGTGGAAAGAGATTATATCTTGAGTCCTCGCATTATCCTTGTGGTATTGCGAGCATGGTAATGTGTCTACACACTCAATGAAGATGGAAAGCCTTACGGAGCCAACATCTAACAAGCTCCTGGTAGGTGGCATGTGATATCTATTATATGGATCAACCATGTGACAAGCTGAACGAAACAATGGGGCGATTCAATTTCTTGAATCAATCAGTTCGAGTTAGGGATTGGCGGATACCTTTGAAAAACCGGTCTTTGTGCTTAACAACTCTTTTCTTTAGCACATGACCCGTGTACGGATATTTCAAATCAAAAGGTGTTTTATGATTGATAATTGATTTTCATTAAAACCTTAGTTATATTGCAAAAACAATTTCTATTGAGCAATACACGATTGTTTTTCAAATATCTTTTCATCAATCATTGGACTCAAATGGTTCCTCACGGTGTTGTCTTCTTTGAGATGTTCGGTTTGAGAACACTAGGCATTTGCGAAACCTTGTCAAGGAAATTCTTGAATTATACGATCACGAGCGATTACTTATGCTTGATCAGCGAGGAAGGTGGGCGTGTACCTCAATTCAGCGAAAGTGATCAAAGACACTTTCGTGTGATTTGTACGCTTATTTGTTGCCATGGTATGACGTTTGGTCACGAGATGAAACGATCAATAGCGCATGCTCACTTAACACATTCAACTCAAAAGAAATCATGATTAGTGCATCAATGACTCACGATATTTTCACTCCAGCTTGCATTTGTACCCATATCATGATTCAACAAAGCTTCCGCTACTCGATGAGAAGATATCATGATCCGAATGTGAGCATGGGTCGAATGTCACATCACATAATACCAACACCACAATGATGTCGAGATCTTTGGTGATCCTCTATGGCTGAAAAAATCTACTATCACGTGGATCGTAAAGACCTCCACTTAACAAACACCAATGTGAAGAATCAATGACTACGAGCTTCGAAGCAAAGCACTACATCAAGAATGCAAGATCAATTTTTAATGTTATATCTGTTTGTATTCAATGTAATTTTAGTACATGATTGAGGTGACCTCCTTAGGGGGAGATTGTTAGGGATTAGAAATTCCGGGTATTAAAGAGTCGGTCACCTCAAGTATATGTAATCATTAGAAAGCTCGTAGTCGTAGTTATTTTAAGTTAAGTAGTATTTAGTTAAGTAACACCGTGGAGGAGGACGGTCTTTACCTGGTACGATCCTGACGTTGTGTGGCGATTTATGTAAGACTATAAATACTCTCTACCTCCCCAGGTAGAGAGTTGGAGCTCATAATAATATCTTTCACTTTCTCTCACTAAGTTCCTAAACCTCTAACTTTCTCTCTCTAGAATTCCACTTATATCCCACTTGTTGTTAGGTTGTGATGTGTGAAAACTTATATCCAACAAGAACATTTATAGAGGTTCACATTTGTGATCTCGGTGATTGAATGGAAACTCACGCGGGGTCAACATCAGCATTACGGCGGCGAATTAAGCCGGCAACTCCCCGTGGATTGCTTAGTGGTCTCAAGCGGTCTAATCGTGAGGTGATGCTTGTTGTACACCTGCGATATCCGTCATGGTGTATTGCCGATTTTATCGTGTTATCTCACTTGTGGGACTCGATTGAGCGGCCTTTGTAAGAATTAGAATTGTGTTTTCACACTATGATGTTAACACTCTCGAAGTTCAAACTTGTAAATGCCGGAATCCGCTTATTACTAACCGTTTTAATGTTTTCTTCTTATGGAAGCTCTGGGCGGAATGATCGTCTTGATTCTTCTCATCTCGGCATCACCACTAATGGAAGTTCTATCCAAAAGCAACACAAAAGTCAGAATGATTCATCGTCAAATCAAAGAATCTACAAAGTTAAAGACTTAAAGAACTTCATCGATCTTGAATTCCAACGTCAAAAGCGTGTGAATGTGGCGGTGGAACAACTGAGCGGAACTGAAGACTTGATGAATAACCACATACTATCACTTTCATCACAAAGAACAATGATCAAGAACAAAGTTAAAGATGATTCAAAGCATAACTGTTCAAAACTATCTCTACTTGGGAGATTGTTCAAATCAAGGCAATTCTTCTCAAAGAAAAGAATGTCGAGAAGAGCGTCAAAGCTACTATTACATCAACTTCGTTTTCATCACCAACACTTGAAGGGGAGATTGTTGGAATCACTCCTAAACCTTTATTCAAGTGTTAGTTACTCATATGTAATAGGTAGCTTATTATGGCCTTTATGTTTGTTTAAGGTCTAGCTTATGTAGAAGGCCCATAAGCTTAGGCCCATGTCCATTAAGGAAAAGGGAAGGAGTGGGAGTGTTGCCCTAGCTCCTTACCTATAAATAGTCTTGTATAACCCTCACTTGAGGGTTGGTTGTTCAATGCATTTCTTTCACATACTCCTTCAATCTCTAGCTAAGCTTGTGTGTGGTGAGTATTGTTCAATCGCCTCTCTATCTCTTTCATTGAAGCTTGTGTTGTAAATCTAGTGACCTAACACATCCCAAAAGAGATAATCATTGGTTTACTTTTAATATGTGAAAACTTTTAAAATGAACCAAACACTTTAGATAACATAACTAGAACACCTCACGAAATGATTTTAAGAATTCACTCAACACTCATATATTGGTGGGTATATGTAAATCACTCAATGCCTAGTCATGATCAACTTTTATAAAGCTTGTACAGTAGTAAAACAAAGAAAATAAATTTATCAAAGAGGGCTTTTATTCGGGTTATATCGATAAGGCTAAGGGTTCATAAAGGGTATGGATAAGGCATGGGATGGTTTATGAAATTTGTGTTAAAAGAAAATAAAGTCAAGTCTAAACCTCCATGTTGCTAGCCATCATACAAACCACAATCCAGTAAATGATTATTTCTCCTCTTCAAATATCGATCTCCGCAAATATGTATAACTCAATTTAGCTCATTGGCTAATCAATATCCTTCATATAGCTCATTGGCTATAACATTTTTTTTTCATAACAAAGTTCCCCCACACTTAGTGTAAGCATACACCAAAAAAATCAAGAAAGACGTCTCTTTCATCTATGATGGAGAATGGTACACACTATAAACAAAGTGTAGCTAACTCATAATCATCAAAAATAATCCATCATACCAAACAACTAGCAACAAACCAATAGACATGACAAGGGTTGGCTAAAGTTTAAAGTGCAAAATCTTTTTGTATTTTTCTGGATTTAACAAATGAAAAGATAGGCTCAAAGGTGTAACTAGGGTATCTAGTGCTAAAGATGAGCACTAACAAATGGGTCCATATAAGGGTGGTTAACTAACCGATGTGGCTAGCTAATATATCATTAGATGTAAAGCGAGAAGCCATTTGGGTAAATCCTACGATGCCTCTTATCACTTGAACAAATTTATATCACTCGAGAGTGATTTTAACCGTAATGCATAACTAGTACAAGTTCTATAATCGACATAATCAAGCACACTCATAGCAAATATAAAACAAAAGATGTGTTTTATACAAAAGAAACCTCACAATTAAGTGGAAAAAGGCTATAATGCGTGCTAGAAAATGCTATCGAATCCAAAATGAATTACTTAGTTATTTGGTTCAAATCAAATTTTTCAAAAACCTCATTTTACCATTGAAATTCCAAAGTTATTTTTTTAATATTTATCAATAATGCGTGAAAACATCTAGACCATCAAGGGCGAATTCCTTCTAATTACTTGCATCCAAACGTTACCTAAAAATTAAAATCGTATCATTTTTCCTATTTTCTTCCCTCCCCCATACTTAAGTTTTGCATTGTCCTCAATGTAATAAAATGAACTTCAAAGTAAAGAAAATGGAAAAGAAAAAGTTAGATACCACGAATAGAATATGCAACTTGCGCACATTGGGTCATAAGAAAGTATGTGAGTTATCCAACTCCAAATATTTGACCATCAATAAGCTTCCGACACATCCATCCTGCAAACAAAAGCGCAACACACAATACAAAAAACAAAACAATCCAAATGCTACTAAAAACAAAATAAAACCAAACAAAATATGTTAATCATCCTAAAGAAATAGTTAAAGAGATAGAAATAATATTGTTTAACACATCATAACCATTGTCTTTGAAACCACAAATCACGAATGATCACGATCACAGTAATTCCTCGCTCATCTCGTCCCCTTCTTCATCAACATACTCATCATCATCATCACTTTCGGTTACATAGTTTTCGTCCACAATCTCGAGCGAACTCTCCTCTTCTTCTCCTCCAACTCATGATGACGATCCTCCAACATCGTAACTTGCTCCACCAACCTCAGTGTCGACCATATCAGAGGCGGATCGGGAAATGGTCGTACGGGATATGGATCGGATGGGTCCGAGGAAAGAAGTGTAGGGGAAGGATATGGTGAACATTGGGTGGATTGTAGGGTGGTAACTCATAATTGGATTCACGAGCCATGTGTTGAAAGATAGGCATTGAATAATCATTGATGTAATTGTTTCTCAACATCACCGAGTCTCTCCACACATCCCTACATTGAATCTCATCTAAATGTTGGTTCCACTCTCCCAACCTGAATCAAAACTCTTGGGCGTACCGCTTGCACGTTCCCCATTGGTATACTTTCTATTTGCTTTGTGGTGGTTGTTGTTGTTGTTGAGGTTGTTGTTGTTGTTGAGGTTCAACCCATAACCCCAAGGTTTTCAATCTCCTATTCAAAGCATTCCCAAAACCGGTTTTCATACTCACTATACATTGGCTCTCCACACTTAGCCAATTCCTCATCAACATAATACCCAAGATTCTTAGCTAACCTTTCACAAAATGTCCTCCACAAATGTTGCTATTGCTCTTGATTCCGGGGCCCTCCTAGACAAATACTCGGCTATCTGCCAAATCGCATTACCGTCCTTAGTTTCCTCGAGTAACATCATAACCCATAAGTCGGGTTCGACATTTGTCCCTACTTCAAACCTATTAAGCGGCGGTCACTATCAATTTGTGAAGTATCCTCATTAATGGATTCGATGGTCGGCATTCCTCTATGCAAGAAGGATCTCCCACTCGATTCCAATAGGTGGTACAGGAAAGTCTTTTTCAAACATCCGAAGCCTCGAAAAGTGAGCTTCAAATAATCGATGATTAACCTCATGTGGCTCATACAAACCAAGAGTCGCCAAAGCGAGCAAAGTTAAGCATGATCCCTTCCACAAAGCCTAAAGAACATAAACTTCCTCCATCAAGTTTAAAACATTCACCTTTCTCTCAAAATACATGGTTGAAAAGAACTCCATACACCATTCTCGATAGACCTCTTCATTGATACTAAATGCTCTTTCCATGGCAAATCATCGACGAATCCCCATCCATTTGGATACACATAAGATGTCCATCATTCTTCTCAACTCTTCTTCACAATCACACTCCTTAAACAAATCCCAATCAATCACCCTCGAAACCAAACATGTCCTATTTTGCAATTTCGATAACCTTTCCAGAAAAGCATGCTTCTCCCCGTCGGTGAGATCTTTGAACTTTAAGTTGGCATTTGCTTGCTTCACTATACTTAACTTCCGTTCCTTTGACAAAACGTATGTCGGGTTCATTGGAATGGCCTCGAGCTTGAGCTACCTACAAAAATTCTCCGTAGAAATCATAAATATAAGACAATATAAGAGTGTTAGAACAAGCGGAAGGTTCATGGAACCCTAAGGTCCACTTCAAAATTTCAAAAATTTCCAACACGAAGCGTAACGGATTGAGTTCGCAGGCGGCCGATCGGTTACTCTTTTTTGGCCAAATCCAACGGTTGTGTTTAGCGGATCGGTTATACAAACTGCATAAGGCTCTTGCCTTTTAAAAAAACACCACTCGATACGGTGTCCACTTCTATCGCATTCTAACATCACTCATTTCTACATCCTTGAATACTCTAAATTAAGCTTTTCAAACCTCAAATCATCACACATTCATCATCTTAGAACTCAACTAATAAGACCTATATTCTTCAATCATAAGTTCTAATCAATAATGTGGCATCTATTACTCACAAAAACACATCATCTACCATTAGGAATCACCAATTGCAACTTATCTTGATTCACAAGCACAACCTAATTAAATCCGAAAATTCAATCATCTAATACTCAATCCATGTTGAATCAATCAATACAATTCTAATTGCAATGCATTCTTATATCAAATTTAATCCAAAATATAACAACTTAATTGAATTATAAAAAAACCCAAATTGGTGACCTAATATGCAATTCGAATCAAATGCTCTAATTAAACCTCAATTGAGTTAATTGAATGTAGATGCTTACTTGTTTGGGTGCCATGATGTTCTCCTACAACTTAAACAATCTTCAATTAGCTTCTCTTGGGCCAATTTTGCAAAACCAATTTGGAGAATTAGTGTGTGTGTATGTTTTTGGAAAAGTGAATTTTTATATATATTTGTATGCAACGGTTCATTCATGGACACAACCGTTTCGTATGCATTTTAATTTTGCATTTTTTATATTACTTGGCATTTACCTTGGCAACAAATTTTTACTCAAAATCAAAGATGCACACAACATTCATCCACCATTTAGAAATTTCAACAATCATCCAATCTTAAAAACTCAAATCATCATACTAATGAACTAAACCAAAAAACTAAAGCTCATAGTCATAATGCATAACCAAATAACCTCAATCATAAAATAAAAATATAATGAAAAAAAAAAAAAATCCTAAAGCATCAAATCAAAAAGAAATAGTTCATGAAATTCAAGCAAATAATTGCTTGTTTATTATCGTCCCTTGTCTTCTCCTTAGAATAAAAAATACTCTTGTCTTAGGATGTCCTCACTTTGAAATTTTCCGGTCAACTCACGGTATGTTTCAAAAGTTTTAAACTTCCTCATGAATCTTCTTCCGTCCGGACATAGTATATCGAACTTAACATGCCATTCTCCATCTCCATTCGTCTTGTAAGTGCCCGGCCTCGGGTCTCCATTCAAATTCTTAAGTTGCCCAGGTAAAGAACCTAAAATTCGGTCAACTTCTTGTAGACTAATAGTATGTTTTGAATGGGTTATAGAATGCTTCCACACGTAATGCACGTTCCATTTCATCCTCTATATCAAAATAAAGTAGGAGCTAATGGTCCATACATTGGGTTTCCTTGGTTACCGTCCCACTTTCACGTTAAATCATCATTTGCTTCCATCCATTCTAACTCTTCCATAAATTCCAAAGTTGGGCCTCTTGGTTTCGGATAGTATGTTTGCCTTGAAATCCCATCATAAATAGTCATCGTGCCTCTTCCCATGTCTATAATTGCACCGCAAGTTCGTAGAATGGTCTCCCAAATAGTAGTGGTAAACTCTTGTCCACCAAAATATCTAGGACAAGAAAATCGGCCAAATACGGTTGATAGCCAATTTGCACTCTCACATTCTTCACCTCTCTCATTGCTTTCGGCAGAATTATCCGCCATAAGCAGAATGATTTGGTTGCGGATTACTTAGTCTAAAGTCATAAATGGATAGGGCATCACATTAACACTTGACCCGGTATCGGCTAAAGCATAAACTGGTGTAGTCCCATTCACTTTTATTGGCAACACAAAATTACCCGAGATCCTTCTCCTTGGTACATGCGAAATTCTATCTCTCTCTTCCTCCATTAGATTCTTATCTTCCAACCTAGCCCTTGCTAGCATCACCGCATCCAATTTCTTACGGTAGAGCACATAATCTTAAAGTACCTCTATGGTCTTCTCATTAAGCTCAAGAAACTTTTGTTCTAGGTTTTCTAAAATAGCTTCTTTTGTTTGTCGGTTTGGCTTGTATTTGTAGTGGGAGGTGATGATGGTGTGTAATCACTTTTGTTGGTGGTTGTGGTTGGGGTTAGTTTGTTTGATGAAGTTTCTTCCGTTGCCTTCCCCATTTTAACTACTTCCACATCTTTCTCTTCCATGTTGGCACACACTTCCACTAGCATCACGTTCACTCCTTTTCCTTCTTCCAAATCAGTTATATTAATCCTCATTTCACCCATTGCAAAATCAACTTGATACTTGGTTGTGACAAGAAAGTCTCGACCAAAACATACATTTGGTTCATCCGCATTCCCTTCTTCTAACACAACAAAATCTGTTTCAAAATGTGACCGGGAATATTGACCTTAAGATTTTTAACCATCCTTCTTCCATATGCTTCATAGTCCAAGCGTACATGACCAATTTAGTCAGAACCTTCTCCACAATGTAGTTTTCTCCATAAGCCATATTAAGTTACGCGTCCCAAGCACTTACTCCTTCTACGCTACATGGCGTACCAAACCTCATTAGTGGCGAATCATACAAGGTGCTTGTGTGAATACTACAACTCTTCCTTGAAGTTGGGCTTGAACACTTTGTTTTATCCCATATTAACCGTATCAATTCCTAAATCTTTCTTACTCTCTTCCAAGATACCTCCAATCTTTTCCAATGAATCCTTGGGACTTGATTTCATCCAAATGCGAAGGTATTCGAGATTCCACTCAAACATATTTTAACTTAAACAAACAAAACAAAACAAAATCCGAATAATAAGCGTTAGAGTTAGTAAAACAAGAATAAACTATAGAAACATATACTAAGCAAGTTAGATACTCCAACACTAAAAACATAGGTTAAAATTCAAAATCTAAAAATTATAAAATTTTTAGGAGCTCCAACCGGTCGGTTGGCTCCCCAAACAGATCGGTTGGGTGGTAATTTAGACGAGGAGTAATCTACTTGAGGATCGGTTCGGGTTGCAACCGTGAATAACACCAGCTCATATATATATATATAAATATATATATATATATATATATATATATATATATATATATATATATTATATAAGCTGAATATTAATTGAAATAAAAAAAAATCATTAAGTGTACTAAACTCTAAATTAATTAAGACTCTACATAAACCAATAATAAATGACTTAATAATTAAACCATAAAACTAAAAACTATATTAACTACTCATATTAAAAACTAACATAAAGATAATTAAACCACATAACTGAAAAATTACTATCTAATCATGAATATTAAAACTGGAATTAATCTAAAACTAATTAACTAATAATATAAAGAAAATATAAATAAATCTAAGAAATCATTAAACTACAAGATATGTCAATAAAATCTAAAATGACAAGAATTACTCTAGGAACTATAACACAAATCACTAAGGTAAACTAGAACCAAGAAATCAAAAATAAAAATCACTCCGTAGCTCTAACCGGATTAGGTTCTGAACAACGAATCGGTTAGCTAACAAAACTTTTTTTTACTTTTTTTGCAAATTCAATTCAATACTACCAATCTGAAAATCAAAGAAATAAAATCTGACGTAAAACTTGATGTGTTACCGTGGTGGTTTTAAAATATATATAAACCATTTAACCGTCTAATTCTATTAAACATAGAGCAAGTATACCGTCCGTGATAGCAAAGTTTGGTAAATCGAGATCGTCTAAAGGGATTTTTGTGTTTTGAAATTGTTTTGATGAAAAGATTCAACAAAGAAAGCTTGTCAAGGCTTCCTCAAATAGTGATGTATATAGTGAAATTCAATAATAAGAATATATATATACTTGTGTGTAGTCTATAATCAATCACAAATAGTATTCATGAAGGTTTGGTGTAAACTCTTGATGTGATGCACAAATCATAAACAAATGATCCCCAACCATGGTATATGTTTGTAAAAATCATTCTAAGAACAAAAACATTTAGGTAATCCTTTCGGTCCTTATCCTAATGATTATCCTTTAGAAATTCCATTTGTTTTCAACATGTTCTTATTAAATTTGTTCTTACGAATCTTTCGACCCTTTAGTGATGAAAATGTTCCTAGTCTTGTTTTAATAAGCAAACATGGTGGTTGTCAATCACCATATCCATACTAGTTGTCCTCAACTTTTTGGAATAAAGCACAAGAGAAATCCTTTTGGTCCTTTTTCTTAAAACATGTTTTATCAACAAATCAAACCAAGACTAGTATTTTTCCAACAACTTATTTAAACAATATCATATATACATGCATCACATATGAGAACACTAGTATGATTAACTACATCCCAACACACAAGTATCCCCAAAACTACTCCATGATAATAATAACTAAACACAAATCATAACAAAGTAATTCAATAATTCAGAGAATAGAAATCCATAACAAAGTTCATAGAATACCTAAACTGCGATTACAGAAATTAGAATTAGGTGGATTGTAGCAACCACGCGCCTCCAATCACCTAGATTCACCGTATAACTCAAATTACCAAAACTATGGATGAGAATTGTTCCTCCTTGCTTGCTCACGGTGTTTTTAGTAAAGAGACTAAGCTTTTTGGTGAATAATATGATGGTATTAGTTTTGAAGTAAACTAATAAACTTTTGGTTGTGTATTCCTAGTAAACTAGGACTAGGTTCATTATATAGCCAAATATGCTTAACCCAAAAGCGTTCCCAAATAGTTAATATTAAAAATGATCGGCTCAATGATTATGGGAGTTAAGGAAACAATAAATGCAACTTTGTTATAGCTGCGGTTCATGCAACCGGATCGATTCTTGGCCTTGGCGGTCGATTGTGATTTGACCATTACCCGGCCGGATCGGTTCACGGTCCGCGACGAGCAGTGGGTGTTGCTCTTTGTTTTGTTGACTCTTGTTTATCGCTTCCTTCTTTGCTCGATGATTTCCAAGGCAAAACTTGATATTTCCTTCTTTGTAGATACTTAGAAATCATTGTACTTCCAATCATTGAATCAAAAGCTTCCTTGCTCGACTTCCTACTTAGAATCTTTTGATAATGCATAAAACTTCATTTCTTCATCATTCATGTACTGGCTACATATACATATACACAATATGCATCTTTTGCACTTTTGCATGATTATGAGTAAATATAGCCGATTATCATGCACAAAACCAACTATAATGCTACTAAAAACATGTTCATTTTAGGCGTTATCCAGTCCATCATTGACATTTGAAATTTGGAACCCATTTCATTTGAAAAACGATCACATTCATTGGGGTCGGTCGAGGCAAAAATAATATCATCAACATATATTTGAACGTAAATTAAATGTTTGCGACTTTACGGTGAACAATGTCGATCAACTACTCCTTTCTTTGAATCCGGTAGATATAAGAAACTTTGATAGCGTATCATACCATGCCCTTGGAGCTTGCTTCAAACGTAAAGAAACCTTCTTCAAATGATAGGCGTGTGTAGGATGCTGGATTCACAAAGCCACCGGGTTGGTGGCGTATCGACTTCTTTAAGATATCCGTTAAGAAAGGCCGTCTTTACATCCATCTGATAAACTACCATGTTCTTACTTCGACATTGCAAGAAGATTCGATTGCCTCGATCACGAGCAACATGAGAAAATGATTCTTCAAAGTCAATACCCTCATCTTGGCGGTATCCTTTTTGCAACCAATCTAGCCTTATTCTTTAAAACATCACCATGCTCATCAAGTTTAACTTTGAAGATCCACTTTAGAGCAATGATCATAGCAGTCTGGGCGGTACTAATTCCCATACATCAAGACGATCAAACTCATGAATTTCTTCTTGCATGACATTGAACCAGTACGTATCATTCATGGCATTTTAACATCTTTGGTTCGACCTTGGAGATTGCGGAGTTGAAGAAGCACCATAAGGCATCGGTTGCAAGTTGTTTCCGTGTAGATCTTTGGGCGAGAAGGGTTTCCAATGATGTTGTCCAATGGATGATCATGTGTCCCTTTCTAATGTGTTTCATGTGGTTTGTTGAGTAGCGGCGTAGCGAGTGTTATCTCGATAAAGATGGTTCGATGATGATTGAGGGCAAATATGTTTTCAAATGGAGCAACTTCGGGAGTAGCAAAGGGATTAACTTCATCATGGGTGCCGATAACTATTCCATGATGTACATTCGATGATTGATGATTTGATGATGAGGCCAGTGATCGGCGGCAGGCTTCTTGACTTAATGATATTGAAACCGAAGGGTTGACTTCATTGACAGGGATAGGAGCAACCTCTGTTGATGGAATTGACATTTCATTAGCATTTGGCTCATAGTGTTCATCAAACATTGGATCAAACAATTTCTTTAAATCATCTTGATGGAGGCATAAGGAGTTGATAGAGAGGGATTAGAGACAAGAGTAGAAGCGATAGGACTACTTGATGAAGGTTGAGATCTTGGTGCGAACTGGATTGTCTTGGAGCCATTTGCGGTCATGACGTGCGTGAGGTTTCCATGATATCTCGAGTTCTTTTGTTGTAGATTCGGTAACCCTTCTGTGTTGCATATACAAAACTCAATGTCGCTTAGCTTTTAATTTACCTAAATCTTGACCGTGTTAGTTGGTAACAAAGCACCAAACACCGAAGGTAGGAGAGATCGGGTTTTTAGTTTATGGACAAGTTCATATGGAGTTTTCGAGAGTATGTATAAGGGAGCGATTTTGGGTTAGCAACAAGCGGTGTAATGGCTTGACCCATAGAAACATTGGAACATTTGAATAAATTAGCATTGTTCTTGGCTTCACAAGATTCGATTAGATCTTTCAACTACACGTTACATTGAGGAGTTCGCGACACTTCTTTGATGGTGATCCCAACACTTTCATAACGTTAAGTATTTGTTAACAAACTCATGCCATTGTCGTTCGAACAATTCTACGGTATTGTTGAGTCGGAATGGTGCGATAAGTTTGATGATGACATCACGGAGTTTAATCCTTTGTTCTCAAAAACTTTACCCAAGTAAATCGAGAGTAGTCATCAACAATGACTAGAATATTTCTTATGGTTTGCATCACCATTGGTCATACAGTCCATATGAGGGTATGAAGAACTTCTTACAAGTTTGTGATTTTGGTTTGTGGGCATATTTCGTGCTTTTCCCAATTGGCAAGTGAGAAAGATGATCTTTTTATTTTAATCGGGTAAGCCTCGACAAGGTCCTTTACGGGCCAGGTTATTCATGGTGCGAAGTTCAAGTGATTGAGCGGCGATGCCATAACCATGACTTTGTTTGAAGCGACAACAAGCGGATTGGAAGGACTTCATCATGTCTTTGATAGAGATGGTGTATAGATTTGAACCACGGGTTCCTCTTAATAGTTCCACACCATCGAATTCTCTAACGAAACAAGTATGTTTTCTAAATGCCACTTATAGATTAGAATCACGAATTGACCAACGAAGACAAGTTATGACCAAGACTTCAACATAATATACCACTGGAATTACACTTTTGCCAATGACATAGTCACCATAACATAATTGCTCCAAAATGGTGGATTTCGAATCTAATAGTCGATGTTTTCACGGTTTAGGAGCGGCGATCTCCGGTCATATGCTTGGAGCGGCTGAGTCCAAGTACCACATAACGATTTGAATGATCTGCGGTTGAACAGAACGAATGGATAGCGGATAATTGGGATCCCCATGCGAATGGGTTCCATTTGGTTAGTAACGATTGGAACACCCACATCGGAGGTAGAAACAATGGATTCATTAAAATGAATAGATTAATGCTAGTGTCCGTATTTGACCTATTCAAAGTATGTTCGCTTCTTAAGGGAATAGTTCTACCGGTAGGCATCCATTTTCTAGTGGGCATTGATTTAGCAACTTTAGGGCAAAGCTCATTAATCTTACTTGCCGTGGGTATCCATTGATAACCTATATTACTAAATTTCCTTCACAGTGGGTTTCCTTTGTTTTCTAACTTTCTTTCGCCTTTTCCTTTTAGCCTTCCTAGCTTGAATTTTAACATTAACAGTTTTATGGGGCATTTGGCGACATAGACAAAACATTCACACCACATTCATGATTAGTAGCAGAAACCGGTCATCATACATGGTTTTGCGAATAGTAGCGGAATTGAATTAATTCGATCGCTTATAGCTAATACTAGAATCAACACGATTAGTTTTATTCAACTCAAACTTAATATTCCTAAGGTGATCTTCTACTCTCTTCCAATGCACATTCTTAGCTTGTGAGGTCCTATCTTGCTTGGTATTGCCTAGGGCTTTGACGCTTGCTTTATATCGCGATTACTCTGTAGAAATTATGGGAACATTAGTTGGTTGATCTACTTTTTGCATTCGAACTAGGCGTGCGGGGGATCTGAACTATAAAGGCACATTAGTGTTCTTTCTTAAAGCTGGGCATAGAATGGTTTGTATGCTTGGCACTAGTGAACAAGGCATCACAACTTTACCTTTGCACCTAGGATTTAGGACATGTTGCATTAAACATTCTAGCGGCTCTTGACTTGGTCGTTGGCACGAATGCAAGCAAACCTAGTTTCTCTATCAAGAGGTTTATTAATGAAATCCTCTTCCACAATCTCACGAGACATTCTAGACTATCCTTAAGGTGAGCACAATAGCTATAAAACACGGGTTCATTATTCCTAAGATGAGGAGGAATGTATTTGGCAGATCCTGATGTATTTTTCATCGAGGATGACTTTGATGCAACATTCTATTAAAACAAGTGAGTTTCCTTTTTTTACGATCCTCAGTTCTCAATTTCTTTTGTAAGGCGTTATTTTCGTTGTTTTTGTGCAGTGACTTTTATTGAATCATATAACTCTTTAAAGTGTCCTTTAACTTTTTCATTTTCTTCTAGAAAACTCTCGTTTTCCTTTTGTAAAGCATTAACTAAGTTTTGAAGATAAAAGTTTGAGAATAAGAGAATCTAAAGGAGGAGGCATATGGGATCCAGTCACATTGTTATTTTCACCATTTAATTGAGAGATTTGGGCTTTCAACTTCGTCGTGTTGCAATGAGCTTGAATCTGTTCGTCACGTTTGTTTATCGGCTTGCATCAAACTCTGGAACATCACGGGGATGTCTTGATATTTGAATTTTTGACATTTTCTTTAAGATGTTGATATTTTAGTTGTAAATTAAATGTTCAACTTCAGTTTAGAAAGATGTTTTACCAAATTATCATTGATCATCACGATCAATTTTCCTTTAGTTATGAGTTTTGGTTTTCAAGCTCAATGACACGATCATGGGAAACTTTCAATGCAATAGATAATTCATGAAATAGAGAAGGTGTGGTGCTTAGTAGCAGTATAAAACACATCTTGAGCAACACTTGAAATAAATTTCTGTTTAAGATGTGCAAGTTCTTCCTTTCAACTTTATTATAATTTGAGTTCTGCAATTCATGTCATTGACTCAACTCATGTTTTCAATTACTCCATTTCTTTAATATATGAATTTATCCTTTTTTGAAGACTCTCAAATTGACCTTTTAATTGTTTAGGCATGACTCGAAGCATTCTTTAGTTGCTCAAAACCCTTTCCCCTGGTTATCCAATAGGTGTGATCTCTTCTTACCGTTTTCTCAAATCAACAAGCATTTGATAAACAACATAGGACTGTTAAGGTCTTGCTATTAATGGCAATAGATCTAGGAACTAAGTGCATTGGTGTGTTAGGAGGATACATAGTTGCTTGAGGCAATTTCCTACAAGGGGGATTCTTTTCAACAAGGTTTTGACTTTTGCATATCCATATCCTTTTCAGAACACTTGTTAGGGGTTAATAGAGTACAGAGGCTTAAACTTGTTTAAGGATATCAATTTTCCTAGTGTAATCATGGGGTTTTATTGTTATCTTATTCATTTTACCTCGGGATCTTTAGCTTCTTATTCATTTTCTCCTAGTGACTTCATCGATTTCTTATCTTCCTCTCGTTACTTTTCAGTACAACTAGGTTTACTGCCTAGGCTTGGATTTCATTACCATCATAAAGTACCTTATTAGCAGCTCTAGCCATGACCTCACGGATTTGGTTCTCAACAAAGGGAATGCTAATGCTTAAACAAGACTCTATGCTTTGTGATCAAGTGAAGCGGTCTGAATGGTATTCCCTTGTGCGTGGCTTATTTTCAAGCTTGTTTAAAGTTTTGATTGTGAAAATCATTCAAGTTTGATTCCTTAAATTGATTCTTGTAGCATTTTAACATTTCTTGTAGTTCTTGTTTTTTCTTAACAGTTTTAGAAAGCTTTTCTTGTAAGGAGTTTAACTCTTGTTTTAATACTTCTTCTCTAAAATTACTTTCTAATAATTGTCTGCATTTGGTCATCCAACACCATGGCGTTTGGTTAACTCAAACAGCACGTTGTTCAAATAGCAACTTACTTTAGGCATTAGTTAGGAGGTAGCAGAGATCATGAGGGGCACATGCGATTGTATTCATCAAAGATATAGTCATCATTATTTGCATTAGATACATCAATTGGTTATTAGCATTTCACATTGGGTCACATATTGATCATATGGGACAATATTATCATTGCCCATATTAGCAATACGAGTCAGCGATTTCTTGATTGAACATCATGTTTCTTTTCGCATCAACATCATCATATAGTTTAATACCTCTGAGATGATTTTGTCTTTGGATGGTCAACTTGTTGTGGTGGAAGACCTTTGGAGAGACCATAGGTGAGATACTAGCCATGAAGATTGTTTGGGCGATGGGTTCATCATCGACATCGAGTCAAATGCATCCGATCGGCTACTTGAAATGCATTTTGATGATTATGACCAATCTCCTAAATTGGTACGTTCATCAACATCAACATCATATGTCTTGGCATTGCCCTCAATGAGAAACAACAACTCCTCTTCATCCAAGCGACCATTTACACGACTTGCAGGCAACATCTTGTCTACGGTAATCGCATTACGTGGGCGTTTGGAGATGCGGTTCCTAATATGTCCCTGCACCCGGTTGTAGAATTTTATCGGCTTTGCTTGTCCTTGATTCCCATTCCTTCCCTATCACGATTTACCACATATCCTCTACCACTCCTCCTCTTCCACGTTCATCTTGCCTTTCTTGAGCAGAGGTTGCACCATAACCTTCCCATCTCGGCGGTTGCTTGATTGTGTGGATTGGATTACATTCAGAGGTTATTGTTGGTGTGTGGAAGAGAGTTCATGTTTTGGTACGACCATGAGAGCCAGTTGATTGATGAAGTTTTCCATGAATGTGTTTGGAGTGCGGAGGCTTATATGTTGGATGGGGATGAGTTGTAATTACCATTACCCTGGGTATGACGAGAAGCTTTGGTAGTAATACCAACATTTGTGTAAAGGCTATTGGTCATTTGAGGAACTTGTTTCTCCTGGTTGGTTTTGAGCTTGTTCTAGAATCCTTTGTCAACATGCATGTCTCTCTCATTCTGAAGAAGGAATGAATAAAGTTGCTCATAGTTTGTGTTCTTCAATCCTTTGGTTAGCTTCCACGGCGGTGACAAATTTGTGCCATTAGGGATTCATATTTGTTCACAAACTTTGAGTTCGGTGTTGAATGTTGTAGTCATTTGATGTCCTCATGTCATTCACAAGCTTATGGAATCTCACGTGGTACTCATAGACACTTCCTGTGGTTTCATCTTGGTGCTCAAACTCATCTTCGATTCCTATAGCCCTTGGTTAATTAGGTTTGAGAGAAGCATCTTAATATTATCCCAAACTGCCTTGGCTTCAGTGTTGTGATTGATAAGCTTGTAGATGTCTTTGGAAGACCACAGTGAGTATGATGTTTGAGGCCACTGATATCGGCATCGAATCTCTTTTCTCCTTATCAGGCTCATCATAAATTATTTGGTGCTGTCCAATCAAGATCATGGTTCCATCTGCGGCTGATATCAATTATGTCTCTTGTAGTCTCATCTATCACGGTCCTTCATCAATGGATTTGAGAATGTTGGCCCCATTTTCCTTTCCAAGATAGTACAATCGATTAGTTGAGCAAGAGTCGTAGTCGGTTGTCAAAAAGCATGGGTGGGCAATATCTGAACGTTTGCTTGAACATCCTCAACAACGATGGAGATTATTGTAGATGCGTTGGTAGACATGTTTCTGATTACGGGATTTTTATAACTCAATGATTAAACCCAGAAATAGATTCTTTCAGGGATTTTACTAAATCAAGAGAAAACCGTACATTTACGAACAGATCAACCAAGTCGCTAAGAGTTATTGAACCAAGTTGCTAAGCCCAAGTTGCTAAGCCCCAAGTTCTTTGGACACAAATTAAGCTAAAGCACCCGAATTAAACTCTAGCGGTCAAATCGTAAAGAGAAACTCGCTAAGATCCAAAATTAAGCTAGACACGGTTAAGTTGCTAAGAAACTGACTGTTAGATCCAAGTAAATAACAATTTACACTACAACTAAGCTAACAATTTACGAAGCAAGTCCCTAACACCATGAAATTAAGCGTAGTGGAGAATCACTGTACTATTTGTGGAGCTTTGTCTCAATAGACAAGTCGCTAGGCTCAAATTAAGCTAACAACAAAAACTACTTGTAACTTTGCTGAGTACTATACTGAAGCAAGTAAATTTCACGTTGAAAAGCTTTTGAACCAAATTAAACACAACAAGAAAAACCAAAAACACACTTTTCAATCAAAACAAGCTTAACCCTGATGATTCAAGCTTACTTAAATCAAAACCCAAGCACTTACTGATTCTAAACACAAAAATACTTTAAAATTCAAACTTTAACAAAATAAATGATCCAAATGATGCAAAAACCACTAAACTTTTTCAAACTCAAAAACCATCTAACCACAGAAATTCAAGGATATGTAGAGATAGTCAAACCATGGCTCTTATTTTTGTTGTTGCCATGGTTTAACAAACTACACTAAACAGATCAAAGAGGCGTGTACTATGGGTTTTAGAGAGAGATATAGTTAGAGGTTTGGGAACTTAGTGAGAGAAAATGAAAGTATTATTATGAGCTCCAACTCTCTACCTTGAGGGGTAGAGAGTATTATAGTCTTACACAAATGCACCCTGGGATGTGGATCAGGGCATCGTTGGGTAAGAAAAGGTCAGTCCTCCGCGATTGTTTACTTAACTAAATACTACTTAACATTAAACAATCTCACGACTCTGAGCTTTGGCGATTACATATACTTGGGTGACAAGACTCTTTAATGGCTAGGTTTTAAATCCCTATAACGGTTGTCATGTGCAAGTTGCTAATGGCCTTGAGGTGTTTGGATAATTAATGGGGATTGCGATGGGTGGTTGGTGAGTGCGTTCTGATCATTACATTATGCGTCGATGGAGACAATGATGTTTTATTTGTCGGTTTGGTGACATGCACGTAGTTTTATAAAATGACTATTGTTAGGGTTTAGAAATCCACATATGAAGACTTCGGTTACCCAGGCTATCATTTAAGCATAGGTTGGTTTAGTAGTCTTAAACCAGAATAGTTAGTTTAAAAGAAAGTAACACCATGGAGGAGGGGCCGGGTCTTTTGTACACACCGATCCATAGCCCAGCGGGAGAGCGTTTGTATCACGGTAAGGTGAGATTAGGGTCTTTACCTTTGTCGGCCCCTCCACCTTACAAAGTAGAGTAGTTTATGTAAGAACTATAAATACCCTTTTCACTCCAGAAAAATTATTGAAAAGTTGGAGCTTAACAATCATATGACATATTTCTCTTTCTTTCTCATAGAACTCCCGTACGCCTCTCTTTCTTTCTACAAATACTTTGCCAAACCACAAATCCAAGCGTGTGTTATGTTTATGAATATCTTACAATTGGTATCAAAGCCATGGTTTGATCTTTTTAGATTAATGGGTGCTTTCGGATTTGTAGCTTGGTTTTTGTGGTTTAGTTTGGTTTGACTTGTCTTATAGGAAATATCATGGTTTGATCTTTGTTTGTGGTTAGAATTGTTAAAAGCTTGTACTTTTGTAGTTAGGATTGTTGTATGAGCCTTGTTTAGTAATTAGTTTGCATATTTCATACGTTTGTGGGTGGTTTAGGTGTTATTTGAAGTGTTTTGGAAATTGTTCTTATTTAGCGGTTTTGTTGGGAATCACTCTAAACTATATTTCAAGTGTTTGTGATTAACTTGTAATAGGTTGCATAATTTGGCTTTTATGTTAGTATTAATGGAAAGGATTATGTAAAAAGCCCATAGAAAGCTTAGCCCAAACCCAATAAGGAAAGGAAGGGAACTTATGTGTTGCCCTAGTTCCTTCCTATATAAAGACATGTAAACCTTCTCTTTGAAGGTTTGTTTAACACATTAATTTCATGTGCATTATCGTGTGTTTTGTGTTTATGTTCATCCGCTCTACATCTCATCTATATTTCTTACATATTTGATTACTTGTGTTTACAATATGGTGACCTAACGGTGGTATCATTAAGCCTTAGTTGGGTGAAACATATTTGTTTTTGAAGATTGTTTTCCTCTGGCGTGGGTTTTCTCGTTCATAATCTTTCATACGCAAAAAGCTTTCATTTTTTCACTTAAAAATTCAAGATTCTTGTACTTTAAGGTTTAGGGTCATTTGCATATATATCCCTCCAAAGATGCAAAATTGCATATATATCCTTTGCATGCATAAAAATCATTGTACTATGTGCATCAAAAACTTGTAAGAAGGATATATATGTGTTGTTCCCCGTTCACTATCGTTTAAAACAGTTTTAAAACAAGTTAAAAGTGAACTATGACTGAAATTAACATAAAGAAAACACACTTAGTAATTTTCAACGTCATATTCTTATTAGAAATAATTCAACAAAGAATACGTTACCCAAGTACTTGCGGAATAGTACTTGGGATTGAAATGACAAAGTTGGGTGATTCCTCTCTAAGCTCATGCTAAGTCTGAGCACAACTCTTAGAGTTCAGCGAGCTATCTCAGAAACTAAGTTGTATTTGGAGGTGAAAAAGATGAAACTGGTGTGTGTGTTTTTATAATTCACAAGCTTAATCTTTTCACTCCATCTCTTATGCTATTTATACATGTATGATATTTGACTCTTTCCTAAGTGACAAATGACATCATCTGAAGACAAAATCTTGATGTATTTTGTCTCGCATTTACAAAACTATTCTAGGTAAGAGACAAGACTACTTTCCTAAACTTCGGTTGATGACGAGCACGATCTTGCCATTCGGGGAAAGTTGACTTTGGTTGATAAGGACTTCGTCTTATCGATTCAAACTTTCTGCCTTGTCAGCTCTTTCTTGATCTTTATATCCTTGAGTCTTCTACAGTTTGTCTTGATTAAGAAGTTGGAGAGGAATCTTAGGGATTGATGAGTTATTGTCATTACTCAGAATCCATCATCTTCTTCTTGACTCGGTCTTCACCCATTAAGTTCGCTTCTTGAGTGGAGAGACTTATACGCCTCGTCTTTGGGTATCGAAGATGACTCGAGAGGCTATGCACTCAGTGACCTGATTAGTGTTCGGATTAAATACTTGGGCTATTTTCTATTCAAATCCTAGATTAAGGGTTTGGGTATTTATCTTAGAACCCAAAGTCTCCCCTATTTGGATATACAAATAGCCTAAGTGGTTGATCGATGTAAGTGAGCAAGAGGCTTCTTCTTACACTGAATGTACTAATGAATACAATAAGGAACACAGTAAATGAATAAAACATACATCGTTATTGATCGATTACATAGTTCCTATCGCTAGTACAAAAGATAAAACAAAATGATGTCAATCCGGATGGATACCCGCGCTTCAAGCTTCACTTTCTTGGTGATGAGTGTTTCCCTGTCGGATGGTCTCTCGATCTTGGCATTGTGGGCTCTTGTGAGAACCTCGACGCGTTTCTTTGGGGATTGGATCCGAGAGGCCACAGGAATATAGCCGATCATTGCAGCCACTCAACTGATCAATGTCACTCCATCTTTGAAATGCAGGGTTCCTGTAGACATCAATGTGGAATAGCCCTCTTCGCTCTTCAATCACTAGACGCTTTACAAACTTTACTCCCTCGTGCGGTTCTGTTGCATTCAAGGCCGGTACTTTGATCTCGTGTTGGAAATCAACTCTTTTCCTTTTGCTAGTGGAAGCTTGTGGTTGAGATCCTTGAGGTCATATCAAGGCGGTTGAATTCTCGGTTGGGTTGGTGCTTCCTTTAGCCTTTCATATCTTTTGCTAAGCATCTTCATCAGCTCCTTGACCACCTTGTTTTGCTTCTTTCCAATGATCCCAAGTCACTGATCGTCGAATTTTAATGGATCATGAACTTCAAAGTGTCTATTGTCATCCCCTCTGTAGACATTCATAGCCAACGGTTTGGTGTTGGGAATGATTTTGACATCGCGATTTTTTCAGAAGCCTTCGGTGGTCATTGTCCAGCTTATATTCTTTAATTGCTTTTGCACGAGAGCTTCAGTTTTCTTTCTCTTTTCTTCATACTGAGCTCTCATTGCACCATTTGAGTACCTGAGCTTCCATGAACTTCGTCTGCGACCCTTTTTGAGCTTGCTTCCATCTATTCCCACATTTTTAGCTTCTTCGGCAATCACTTTGGTCAATGCCTCCTTTGTCTTTTCATCCTCAGCTTGTTTCAATTTCCTCTCTTCATTAGCAAGGTGTTTCGTTAGCTGTTGAGGAGTGAAGAGATATTCAGTGTCACCGATTTTGTAGGGAATCCTCTCGTGGCTCAGGTAGTTGTCAGTGATGCTTTTGCCCTTGTTTTGTCCTGAGGAAGATGATGCAATGATGGGAGGTGTTGTTGTCATGATTGGTGCTAAGACTGCCGCTGTTGTTGTTGCTGGAGGTGGTAGTGATGAGATTTAAATTAGGTACTGCAGAGAGGTGCCGATGATGATGATGTTTGAGCTGGCTGACCAGCGGTGGTCTTCGCTCCCCTCATTTTGAAGATGAGTTTCTTCAGCAATATTCTCCCCTCAACTGCTGCCGTGAGCGTCAGCTGAGGGCAAGAGTTGGAGTAGGTGCCGATGGGGGGATCGACCCGGTTTGACCTTTGAAGGCTGATAGATTTCGCATCATGGCCTTTATTTCTGAAGTATCTGCTTGAAGACCAGTGACCTTTGCATCCAAGTTCGCATGAGATAATTCCAAGGCCGTCATTTGTGGACCAAGATTCCAAGCCATAGAAGACGAGGCCTGAGTTAAAGTAGTCACCTGTGTATTTATAGAGTCCAATGTAGCTTGAAGAGACTGGACTGAGGATGGAAGACCCTGAACATTTGCGACTTGAGCATGTTGGCGATTCAGTGAGGTTTCGAGGATTGTTTCAAGTGCTCTCAGTAGCCTCCAAAGGCACTTTAGAGTTGAGTGCTGGGTCTTCTTTGACAAACTCACGGATTTCATCTATCGTGGTTCCTACACCAAGAAGATGTTTGAGGAATTTAGCCATGTTTTCATCCAGTCGGTGAATGTTGTCATACATCGGATCCTATGCTCATGAACATTTTCATCAAAACCATGTACTTCAGCCTTTAGATCGGCATATTCGCAGCAGCCTCGGTGTTTGCTCCCATAATGTGTCACGACCCCGAATATAACCTTCTTGATGCTTTGGTGATCCAGCGAGCCGTCTTTCGGTGAGTGGGAGAACATTATCAAATGGCAAATTCATCGATGGATGAAGAGGAGTCATCATTGGCAGCTAGCACCGGTGATTTAGTATGCTCCTCGTGGATCAGCCGAGGTTCTTGTTCAACAACCTCCGTCCATTTCTTCTCGGTGATAAGATTTCATCATCACTTTCAGCAAGGTCATCATCATTGTAGCAATTCAAGGTAACCTCGCAAAGAACCGCTTAACATGGGGTGGGAATGGGTTCCATATCACCGGTGGTATTGATCCCTCGAGTCTTTGTCCCCGTGGACCCTCGGACACTGGTGGGAGTTTCAGTCTTCTCGAGTCGATTGGTTTTGGGTTCCGTATCGGCGGTGTTTCTTTCCTCCGAGTCTTTGTCCCCTGACCCCTCGAGACACCGGGTGGGCGTTCTAGTGCCTTTAGCGAGTCGATGAATGTTGTATCCCTATCACGGGGTTGTTTGATTCCCTCTGAGTCTTTGGGATCGATCGGTGTGCCCTCAGACAAAGGCTTTGATTTGCTAATGTCATCACCGGCGTTGTGAAGGCGCCCCCTACCGGGTTGTTTGTTTCCGATCTTGGGAGTAGTAGGTGTGACCAAGGGCCTTGTGATGTATGTGTCCTTCGTTGTCACGGGTGGTTGTTGCCAGGTCGGTGGGTGTCTTTTGGTCTCGGGCCTTTTGTGCCTCTTAGGCGGTGCTCCCAAAGCCTCGGGCCTGAGACTTTGGTTTAGTCTTAGTCCCACTGAGACTTCCCCTTTTCCTTTTAAGAGCAGGGTTTGGAGACAATCGATCCCTCACGGTTGTTTACAAAGCAACCATATGGGCCGTCAATTCAATAGGTGTGACAAGGGATGGGTCCTTTTGAAAGTTTGAAGGACTCGGGATGCCGGTAAATTTCCAAATTTTTCATCGAGTATAATGGCACCCAAGCGATTCGTAAAGCACAAGAGACAAACCTAGGATACTGAAATATACTTCGTCCTAGTTTTGCTCAGCCGCTACAAGATCACTTTGTAAATGATCTCCCTATGTCGACAAGTGACCCCATTCATCGCAGGCGGTATGCCATCATCAAGCTGAATGGAGTTAACTTGTTCGTAGATGAGTGGTTCCGCCGAGGACCTCAATCACAAAAGTGAAAAAGATCCTCCAAGCCACGGGAATGAACTTTTAGTGACGGGGTCTGTCCAAAATGTGGGATCCAAAACGATTTGTTTTAACCCATCCTTCACTTGTGAAGGTTCAGGGATGGGCGACATAAACACCTTTGTTGTAATCTAACCCTGCTGAAGTGCAAAAGGTTTTGAAATCCAGGGGTATATTGTTGCCCCCATTAAGACGAACACGATGAGATACTCCCGAGTGGTCTAAGGTTATTTTCATCAGTTGAAGGTGTCGGGTCAAAGGCTTTAGCAGTAGCCCAAAACTCCCTAAGGTAGTTTGGGTACACCTCTTGAGGACATTTAACAAAGGCCGTTTTGAGTGGGCAGTTGAACAAAAATTTTACAATGTCTTTATAGGTTGGGACATTTTCAGGGTATTCAAAATTACCTATGACATTGTTTGTTTTGAATTCAACGTTTGTGAGATCCCCTACTGAGAAGCAAACCGAGAGATTGAGTTCTAGCCATATCTATTAAAGAAGTTTTAGGGTTTAAAAATGTTTGGCAAGAACAATGAAATGTTTAGATCTTTCTAGTTTGTGAGAAAAACTTTTGTGAATGTTTACAAGGTTTTCCAAAAGAGATTTTGAGCACACACAAATGTTTTGAAATTTTTGAAATGATTTTGACAGAGTTTAATTGCAGAAAAGATTTGTGTGTGTTGATTATGTTTGAGAAGAGGGTATTTATAGAGTGATAAGAGGGGTGTTTTGTGCACAAATGGAAAAACTAAGAGAAGGTTTTTGAAAGACTTTTGAATTTTCCATTTAATGCTACCACTCCATTGCAGATAAAATCCCGATTTTCAAGGGAATGCGATTCGCAAAGTACCCGATAAAAGTGCACTTTTGCAGAGATTAAAATATCAATTTGATATTTTTGTGAGAGGCATTAAATGCCAAGTGGGATGACAATAAGACAAAGAGACATATATTCCTTTATTAAATTGGCATAGTTACCAACCTAGGACATTAAAGTAACTGATACTTGGACCATTAGTTACTCATTCAATGCTCTTTGTCAAGTGTCAGGGACCCTGAATGAGTCTTACTCATTTAGTGAGAGGTTTATTTTGGATTTTCAGGGAGGATGAACCATTTGAGACCTTCATGAGATTGGTTTTCGATACTTGACTTTCAATGTCAAGCATTCCCAATTCGCGCTTTTCACTCAAAGGTAGGTTCATCCAAGGGTTTGGTGAAGATATCAGCTTGATAATCATAGGGATGAAATGAAGCTCTATGTCTCCTTTCATTATGTGATCCCTGATGAAGTGATATCTGATATCTATGTGTTTGGTCTTTTGGTGGAGAACAGGGTGGTTGGAGATTGCAATTGCACTAGTGTTATCACAGAAGATGGGCACCATTTTATAATGGATGTCATAGTCACCGAGTTGACTTTTCATCCATAATACATTGGCCAAAGATCCCGCTGCCAGCTACATATTCAGCCTCAGCGAGGACATAGCCACGATTGTTGCTTCTTTGCACTCCAACACACTAGTTTTCCTCCAAGAAATTGACAGACCTCAGGTACTTTTTACGTCCATGTTGCACGGCATAATCGGAATCGAGTAACCCTTGAGATCAAACCCCGAGCATATTGGATAATATAGTCCAAGGTTTGGGGTTCCTTTCGTGTACCAGTATTCTTTTGGCTACAGTGAGGTGGGATTCTTTGGGATTGGACTGATATCTTGCTATTAGACAAACTGAAAATTGTATGTATGCGGTCTAGTAGCGGTTAGATACATCGGTGAGCCAACAATCCCCGAAATGAGTTTGATTGATGATTTGCCGTGAGATCGGCCCAAGGTTGTTAGGTGGAACCATTGGTGTCTTCACCGAGGCATAGTCAAATATCTCATATTTCTTCAAGAGATTTCTGGTGTATTTCTCTTGACTGATGGATATACCTTTATCAGCTTGCTCGATTTGTAGTCCAAGAAAGTATGTGAGTTCCCCATCATGCTCATTTCAAACTTCTTTGTCATTAGTTTTTCAAACTGTTTGCAAAGTTTGTAGTTTGTTGAGCCAAAGATGATATCATCAACATACACTTGGACTAGTATCACATCTTGTTGGGTTCTATAGACAAACACGATTGTGTTGTCTATCTTTCCTTTGACAAACTTGTTTTGTATCAAGAAGGCTGAGAGAGTTTCATACCATGCCCTGGGAGCTTGTTTAAGTCCATAAAGAGCTTTGTCAAGCTTGCGGACATAGTCGTGGAATTCACTACTCTCAAAGCCCGGTGGTTGCCGAACATATACATCTTCCTTCAGATCACCATTTAAGAATGCACTTTTAACATCCATTTGGTAGACCACGGTTCATGTATGTTGCATAAGCAAGGAAGATCCCGATGGCTTCCATTCTTGCAACAGGAGCAAATGTCTCATCATAGTCAATGCCTTCTTGTTGATTGTAACCTTTGGCTACAAGTCCGGCTTTGTTTTTAATGACAGTGCCATTTTCATCGATTTTGTTTACGAAAACCCACTTCATTCATATGACTACGACATCCTGAGGACATTTGATCAAGGTCATGACCTTGTTTTTATCAAACTGTTGCAATTCTTCTTGCATAGCCGAAGTTGGGTATTTTAGAGCTTCAGACACTTTTGGGTTCAATGTCGATAGGTAATCAGGCATATAGACATTCATTGGCAGAAGTTGCAGTTAGACTAGCAGCCATGCTTCTAGTGAGCATACCCTCAGTGGGTTCGCCAATGATGTTTACAAGCTCAATGTCCTGAGATTTTGTCCACTTACTTTGTGGTGGGTGCGAGCTTGAAGATGTCGGGAGTCCGTGAGATATGATTTCGGTGCAAGGGCCACAGAATCATTTAGAGCATTTGTAGAGATGTCTTGATCGTGTTGAGGAACATGAGTTACGGTTCCGATCGATCATTGTTACATATCCCAGGACAGGAGTGACCGATTTTCAATGAACTCATTGAAGGTTGGTTGAGGTAGGTTGTGGGGTAAGACATAATATGAGATGTCGATCGCGATATGAGGAATTGATGTTGTACTCATCGGAGGATATCTTGATGAGTTATCAATTCCTATTTCTTCTACTGAGGTGTTGGTGAACTTGATGCTTTCAGTGCTTTCATCAAAGGTGACATGAAAGGTTTCCTCAACTTGTTGTCTCCTTGTGTTAAAAACCCGAAGGCTTTGGAGATCGTGAGTATCCTAAAAAATATCCATCATCAACTTTTGCATCAAATTTTCCTAGATGATCCTTGTGGTTGTGAATGAACACAGGACATCCAAACACATGAAAATAGCTGATGTCGGGAAGTCTACCTTTGAAGATCTCATATGGGGTTTTATTATGTCTTTTGACAATGATTGACTGTTTGGGTGTAACAGGAGTTTTGACTGCCAGTCCCGAATGTTTTGAGAGGGAGAGCCATTTAACATAGTTCTAGCAGCCTCAATGAGAGTTGTTTTTCCTTTCAGGCAACCCCATTTTGTTCGTGGGTATAAGGAGATGAGAAATTTTGAGAAATTCCTTTTCATCACGAAACTCTCAAGTTCTTGATTTGAACTTCAGTGCCATTGTCGGTTCGGATTTGTTTAACAGTTATGTCATTCGGTTTTCAATCTTCCCGATGAATGAC
Organism: Chrysanthemum makinoi; assembly: GCA_910596185.1. Classification (NCBI taxonomy): domain Eukaryota; kingdom Viridiplantae; phylum Streptophyta; class Magnoliopsida; order Asterales; family Asteraceae; genus Chrysanthemum; species Chrysanthemum makinoi. The sequence goes on along the minus strand of OU343224.1, from coordinate 38,196,549 downwards.
ATTATTGTATTAGTGCTTGACTCTTTTGGAAAGAAAGTATACCCAAGTGTATCTTGAGAACTCATCAACAATGACAAGTGTATACTTCTCATCTTTGGATTGATCCGGGTTGACCGATGTCCAAAGAGATCCATATGCATGAGGTGAAGGCAGCTTTTGATGGAGAAATTTTGTTTGGTTTTGAATGATGCTCGGTGGTGTTTACCCTTTTCACAGTGAGCATGGTTTGTCTTTTGCAAAGACCGTGATGGCAAGCCAAGGACTTTGTTTTGTTTTGCCAAGTTGTTGAGGTTTTTGAAGTTTAAGTGTGAAAGTCTCTTATGCCACAGCCAATTGATAGTTTCAATGGCTTTAGCAAAGAGACAAGTTCCATCTTGGGAGAGAGTTGACATGTCAAGCACATAGACATCATCTCTCCTAGGAGCTATCAACACAACTTCCTTGTTGGCATTAAAAATGGTACCTTGTTTATCATTGAATTGTACAATGAATTTTGCATCACATAGTTGTCGACACTCGATGAGATTGTATTTGAGACCGTTGACATAGGCTATTCTAGAGAAACTATTCCATTGCGGTTTCTTGAACCATAACCTTGATGGGACATGATGAGTTATCACCAAATACTACCTTGGGCCCTGGTTCCTTTACATACTTGTGAAGATATTCTTTCACACCAGTCATGCTTCTTGAGCATCCATTTGTCTAGATGCGGATAGGCTCCCGGCATGTCTCTGCACAAGTAGTAAAGCTGAATTAGTTTCTTCGTGACCCACTTACCAGTAGGCTTGGATCTCAAGGTCTCTTTGAACTTAGCAATCGATTCATGGTCGTGAGTTGTGTGCATGGTGCTACCACGTGTTTTGCATTTAGAGGAGGATGACTCAAGGTGACTCTTGGTTGTTTGGAATTTCTCCTTGCATGAATGATCCTGTCATGTTGGGATGTCTCATGAGCTGGATTACCGCATATATCACAGCATGTATTCATGAGACAATCATCCGATGATGATCATTGAACCCACAGTGAGGGCAGAGAGGAAAAGATTTTGCTCTATTCTTTGGAGCATTTTAGAGGATGGCATATCTTGATGACCAACTTTGGTATAGTTTGCTTGATCACATATCTTGTGGATGATCTGTCGTCTGGATCATCCTTTTTGCGAATCATGCAAAAAGGATTCTATAGCGATTGTGATGGTATGGGTGGTGTAATGACACAGCTCACACTTTTGTTTGTTTTGGAGGTTGACTTAGACTTTGAGGAACTGGAGGAAGCTGACTTTGTCTCCTTGATTGGTTCAGGGACCTTTTCAATGGATTCCATTTTTTCAGAAGCTTCCTCACAAGTTCGGTCGATTCTGGATTTGGTTAGCTTCAAATTGGGGTGACAGATGGATGATGAAGTTTCAAGTTAGGAGTAGACTCTTGTTGGATTAGTTTTGCTTGTCTTTGTAGGATGGTTCTACCAAGTCCGGACCTTTCTTTTGGTGAATGAGGATTGAATTGTAGTGGAGTAAGCTCAGAGCTTGGAGCGGCACCCTGAAGAGGTTTCAGTGGTGGAAGCGGTGCTTGAGATTCCGCTTGACTTCGAGAGATGTGTTCAAGACCATCGGGCACATCGGGGGAGTCCAAGCATGCTCTTTAGAGCTTGACTTTCGAGCTCTAGAATCCTTCCAGAATTGAAGTTTGGAAGCTTACTCTCAGGATTGACTCGTTCAATCCATTCCTTTGAACAGAATCGGCCAACATACTTGTAATCATGCCACCGACACAAATGGCTTAGGAGGCGGTCTTTGTTGAGAGAGTCGGAGATGATCTTCACCTATGACTCTCTTCTTGCTCTTGGGGGCTCCACAAGATCAAAGACCACAGGATTCTTAGCATCCAACTTTAAGAACATCATTTGCCTTTTTAAGTTCATCTTGAAGATTCTGATTTCTTTTAACTAGTTCGGTGTTTTGAATTTGCAAAGTGACAACCTCAAGCTTAGCTTGTTTTAAAATAAGCAATTCATCCCTACACTTATTCAATTCAAAACTTAACTTGTTGTACTTAGAAAAAGATTTAGTCTTTGCTCTTCTACAAACTTAAGGTCAACATTTAGATAATTCATATAAGATTGCCAATCAGAGTCATCATCCATAGAAAGTAAAGTGTTTACCTTCTTCATTGTGATGTTGACCCATTCCCCGTTCCTAGCATGATTCTTCCCAACACTAGCTTGTCTTCTTAGAGAGCCATTAGAGCACCGACATGTACCATTTCATCATCCGATGAGATTGGCTCTTCATCCATCAAAGGTTTCAAAGAACAAGGCCTTTGTTCTTACCACCACGATTGAACAATTTTTGTTGTTTCGAGGGACGGCCTCAAGCAATGCAAGCTTAGCTTTAGCTTTCTTATACTTGGCTTCATAATCAATGGTTTTGTTAAGATCAGATTTGTTTTGAACATTTTGATGAGACTGATAGATTTTTGGTTGAAATTTGCTAAATCTGAAGACCGATTTGGATCCGATGGTTTGTAAGAGGGTTCGAAGGTTGTTTTTGAAAAATAGTCTTTTGCAAAATGGCCTCTTTTATGACACTTATAGCATTAAGTGTCTTCAGTTGCTTTAGCAGTTGAAAAACCTTTTTTCTTTTATAAACCTTGAGAGTTAGCGAGGAGTGACCTTTCCTGAAATTCAGCATTCAGGTCATTTAGGTACTCTTCACTTGATCTCTCATGGGCTCATCATCCGAGTTTCTTGAAAATCTTGAACTACATTGTTAGAAAAGAAAGCGTTTGATATTGGTGATGAGGTAGTGGTCGGGGACTTCTTGACTTCACGAGACTTCTTTAAGTTAGGTTATCGTCTGTTGATGAGGTTTTCCTCATAGACAAATTTCCCATAAATTTCGGGAAGCTCAAGATTCTGGATATGATTAGCATTCACTGAGTCCCGAGAAAATTCAACCACTTCTCGGGAGGCATTTACAAAACCAACATAGATTTCATGCTTAGACAACTTAACACCATCATTTGAAAGTTCATTTAAAAGAGTTTTGTATCCGGTGTAAGTTTGAGAGAGAGTTTCGAGTCCTTAGCCCGAAGGTGTTATACTCAAGTTTAGTCCATTATCCTGTTTTCCTTGGTATCGAGATGGTCCTTCATGACTATGAACTAGGTCATCCTGAGGTTTGCTTAGCTTGATACTACTGACTTATAACGAGACTCCATAATATCGTCGGAAGACAAGATATTATGATACTTTTGAGTCTTTGGTCACGGTTGACCACTCTCCTTTCATCACAGGTCCTTTGAGCTCGTGTTTGGGCAACCCTTAAGCAGTCTTTGGGACAAATGGACCTTCATTTATACACTTGATATAATAAGGTTCCATCCCAATCAAATAGCAAAGCATTCGCTTTTCCATTTGTTGAATTTGCCAACTTCAAGTCTAGGGGCAAATTTGAATAAGCTCCACCCTTTTTGTCGACTAGTTGGGGTACATCAATTTCAGCCATTAAGGATCCTAATTTAAAAACTTTTAGAGCGGCAAAAAAAAATGAGTTTTATAATTAGCCTTGCTCTGATACCACTTGTTGTTCCCCGTTCACTATCGTTTAAAAGCAGTTTTAACAAGTTAAAAGTGAACTATGACTGAAATTAATATAAAGAAAACACACTTAGTAATTTTCAACGTCATATTCTTATTAGAAATAATTCAACAAAGAATACGTTACCCAAGTACTTGAATAGCACTTGGGATTGAAATGACAAAGTTGGGTGATTCTCTCTAAGCTCAGGCTAAGTCAGCACAACTCTTAGAGCTCAGAGCTATCTCAGAACTAAGTTGTATTTTGGAGGAGTGAAAAGATGGCTTGCGTGTGTGTGTTTTTACAATTCACAAGCATAACCTTTTCACTCCATCTCTTATGCTATTTATACATGTATGATTTTTGACTCTTTCCTAAGTGACAAAGTGACATCATCTGAAGACAAAATCTTGATGTATTTTGTCTCTGTTTACAAAGACTATTCTAGGTAGAGACAAGACTACTTTCCTAAACTGTGATGACACTGAGCACGATCTTTGCCATTCAGGGAAAGTTGACTTTGGTTGATAAGGACTTCGTCTTATCTGATTCAAACTTTCCCGCCTTGTCCCGCTCTTTCTTGATCTTTATATCCTTAGTCTTCTACTTTTTGTCTTGAGAAGTTGGAGAGGAGTCTTGGGGATTCAGTGAGTTATTGTCATCACTCATTGAATCCATCATCTTCTTCTTGACTCAGTCTTCACCCATTAAGTTCCGCCTTACTGAGTGGAGACTCCTTCGCCTGCATCGGTATCTCGAAGATGACTCACCGAGAGGCTATGCACTCAGGTGACTGATTAGTGTTAACGAATTAAATACTTGGGCTATTTTCTATTCAAATCCTAGATTAAGGGGTTTGGGTATTTCTTGAACCCAACACACCTTTGAAGATCATCAAGTCTCATCACTTTACGCGTGTAGCATTGATTTAAAGGTGTTATAAGGGTAAAAGTGAATCATCAAGCTTCATTTCTCATCAAAAAATCGGTTTAGAAACACTTTGGGCAAAATCAAATTACGAGTTCCTACTCGTATTGAAACCCTAACTCAATTACGCGTAAGGCTGTTGTTCATAAGAAATATCCTTGGTTTGATCTTCATTTTGGGTTTATTCGGTGTTTTCTTACTTGGATAAGCCTGAAAATACGTTCGACTGGATATCTTTTTACAGCGGGTATAGTGTAAAGGATCATTTGGGATAAAACCTAAAATTACGCGTAAGCTCAACTTACGTAGAATTCCTCTTTGCCTAAGATTTCTACGCTAAGCCTTGTCTACGCATAAGCTAAATCCTACGCCTAAGGATTCTACTACTAAGCTTCTTTGTTCACGCATAACTAAGTTTTCCTCAAGTCTACAGCGTAGCTATTCCTACGCATAACTCCTTTTGTTACGCGTAATTTTTGGTGTTTTCGATAAGTATTTTCTACTTGGTTCCTTGGTTTCTTCAGCTAAGGATACTTCATCAGCAAAGGTTCATTCGACTACAAAGATCCATTTTTACCAACACAAGTTTCAACATGTCACAACCACCATACTCTAACTACTTTCCTCATCCTCAACGTAAACAACAACTAACTCCACAACATCAACAATGGAATCAACAACAAGCAATTTATCAACAACAATTTAATCAACAACATACCCACAACTCTACAAATCCACAACCTCAAATGGTTCAACCACCACAAAGTCTTCAACAAGTACAACATTAACATGACTTTAATCAACATCCATATGCAAGGATCAACTAAGGAACCCACTTGGTTTGCAAAGATGTTTGAAACTTTATACCAACAATCAATTCATGAGGCTGGATCACTTGATAGACCTCCAATGCTCACTCGAGGAAACTACGATCAATGGGTAATAAGGTTCTTTAGATTTTGTGATCTAAAGAAGCCACATGGAAAGTTCTTAAAGAAGGTTATCTTGAAGGTCCTTTCGAGATCTACTATCATTGTACACGAGATCCAAATGCCATTCCACCAAGAGATGAACAAACTCAACATTGTCGGCTATGTTGCGGACTTTGAATCCTCAACTTCTTCACTTAGAATGATGAACTTGCAATGGAATACATCCTCCTAGGATTACCAAACCCAATTCTTCGTAGTGTTGATGCTCAAAGCGCAGGCCTAAAGAAAATGTGGGATCATATTAGATCTTCTTATGGAAGGATCGAACTCAATCGAGGAGATTTGGAATCCAAAATTTACTTGGCTTATGAACACTTCATGATTGAACACGGAGACACTCGAGTCCTTTCATCACCGATTTTCAGACATCATCAATGATTTGGATAAACACAACATCATGCCAAGAATTGCAGTGAATACTAAGTTCCTAAGTAGTCTTGGTCCTGAATGGGAGAAGTATGTCATTTTTCTCCGTCAAGCTAAAAACATGCATCAGCTACCTATGGATTGTTGTACGATTACTTGAAGCCTCATGAAAAGGAAGTTGATAGGAAAGGATTCTCCGTGCTCAAATTGCTTTTCACCTTCACACATCCGGAAAATCAACAACTTGCCTTATATGCTCAACAAAATTATTCTCCTCAACCAGAACTCAACCAAGCGCTTCAAACCCACCAAACGATCAATCACATCAACCTCAACAAAATCAATTGGTTCCTTACAACAACAATGATCAAGCACTTCATAATGAGGAATCCGATCCGTTCGAAGCATTGCAACAAGGATTTGCTATGATTGCTAATGCCTTTACAAAAGCCGGATACCAACAAATCCAACAACCGTATTCGCCCTCATCTAATACAAGGAATCAAGCTTTATTTGTAAACAATGGACGAGTTGAAGTTGATGGTTCATGTATTATGGTCGCCGATGGGCGGTGGTCAAGGGTTTAATGTGGGTAGGAATAACATGAGCTCAAGTGGTGGAGCAGAAATGCTCGAGGCTGGGTTGAATGGTCTTGATGCTACAACGCAATGAAGGACACACGGCTAATGCATGCCCAAAGCCAAGGACTAAGAGTGCTTATTTCAAAGAGGCTCTTCGGCTCTTAAGGATGAAGGCGGTGGAACTCTACCAGGACAAGAACGAGCTTTATGGCTAATCTTGACCAGGATGATGATATGGAGGACTTGCGGGCCAATCACATTTGTTATGTTGATGGCTAATATGCAGGAGTTACACATGAGTGACCGCATGCATGTGATGTATGACACGATGGCTTGTCTCAGTCTGGATCCGAACAAACCATATTTATCTCGATCTCATATCTCCGCCAACATGCATCCGGCAGGCTTAGAATGTTCAAAATGAGCCCTCATCCACATCTCATTCGGCGATTTTCAACTAGACCCGTAGTTATATTTGGCGATCAAGATGACCAACGGTTTCCTTGATAATCAAATTAACTCCGTGGTCATACTTGAGGATCTCCGTAATGATCATGTTGAGACTCACGTTGAACACGCCGAACTTTGCCTCATCCAGATTTTGCTCGTTTAATACAAGACCAACAAACCATAGTGGAAGAATGTCATGCCACGACATTAATCGGACTTGAAATGCAAAAATGCATTGTTAACCAAGGATTTTGAATGTTTACAAAAGCAACTCAACTTTTTCAAAACTCAAGAAAACGTGAAAGCGGTTTTGAAGCGACCTTTGCCAAATCTTATCAAAATGAAAAATATTTGAAAGGCAGATCATGCGATCTAGCCGCTCAAAGAATGCTTTGTTGTCGAAATAGAACAATCTGAAACATGAACATAAAAAGCAAATTAACGCTCTCACCTTGGAAAATCAAAAAGCTAAAATTTGAGTTGTTAACTTGTCAAAAACAGTTCTCTGCATACAAAAAGCATTCAAGGAAACGAATAGATGATCATCTTGAAGAAATCATCGGCTTGCAAAACAAACTTAAAGAGTTTAAATTTGTTGTTTACAAACATGGCGAGTCGGTCCGACCATTGAAAAGTTTAATTTAAAACCCAATCCAAATGGATATGGACCTAATCTTGCTGATTACAAACCTAAGCTTTCAACAAAAGCATTCAAACCAAATCCTCGAAGTTTCGGTCACGAGAATATAAAGTTGATAATTCAATTTATGAATGTTGTTGAATATCATCGTCAAGAGGAATTAGATCACGCGTAAGGCGAGTCGATCAAAATTAAAAAAAGTTGTTTACAACAAACCTTTTAACTATTCTAAAGCGGTCACTTTAATCACACCAGGATTCTTCTAACACACCAAGGGTTATCATAAAACACACGAGTCTTCTAATGTTAATCCCCAAGATTATGCACAAATTATGGTCCTTTACCTTCCATCGATGAAGTTAAATTCAAAACCAAAATCAAAAATTCTTAGATATTTTGACATTTTCATGGCTGACCTCAAAACTTTACAACATGAGATAGAATATCGATTCTCAAATCAAAATTGATCATTTTCAATGCGCCTTCTGGCGAGAACAAAGAGACATTTTTCGAAAAATCTTTACCTAATGTTAAAAACTTGAAAATTGTGCATTAGGGCGGGAAAAGGATTTTCATAAGGAACTTGGAGTGATGAAGGTCGCTTTGAGAAAACGAAACATCTATTTCTAATACTAAGCGTAAAAGAAAATGTTTAGAAAAGATGTTGATCGACTCTTGGAAGATGTCATATCTTGTGATGTCCATAATGTTGTGTTATTGAATTCTTTGTCATATGCATTTGATCATACCTCTCTGTCCGATTCTTGTTGATTATGTTAAATGTTGAGAATATCACGATAATGTGCTTGGTCGAGTCCTTAAAAGTTGAAAACAAGCGATTGTCAAACGAACTTTCAAATGCATATCGTCGTCTTAATTGGTGTCAAAAAGATATTCACGATCAACAACTTGTTTTTCAACACAAAAATCAACCGAAGTTCCAGGCAAAATCTTCGAAATTTGAGCAACTGGATGATCAAAGCGTGTCTTTTAAGTGTCAAATCTCAAAATATGAACAAGAACTTTTAAAAGTGAAAAAGGAATATGGTGTCATATTTGATTTACTCAAAAGACTCGTGATGAAGCATCAAATGAACTTGATCATTATCTTGCACACACTAAAGATGTTATGCATTTTCTTTGGAAATGTTAGGTCACGAAAATCAAGATCGATTCACACTATCATCAAGTTAAGAGAAATGTTAGGAAAGTATGAACAACTTCGCCAACCATCATTAAGAGATTAGCCCATAACACTTAGTACTTGCACGGAATGAACACTAGACTTTCTACTCAAATCACAAGTAGCTAACGTGCTTCCTTCTCATCGAAACAAGAATAGTTGAGCCTTTTCCAAACGTCCGCGACTTCACGACCTAAGAGCACTCAATTGAAGAATAGGAAGTTGCGACCTAAGAAAAGATCAATCAAGAATGCTAAAGTAGAAGAACACCCTAGGACTATGAATAAGACTCACGTTGCCTCCACTATAGATATTGCGTCGGGCAAATGTAATAGAAATAGTGATGTAACGAATGCTAAACCGTTAAGTACTTTTGATATTCGATGCACCTTGTGATATTTGTGGTAAAAGTATGAATTCTGATTGCCATGATAAATGTGTTGCTAAAGCTATCATCTCGTTTAAGGAATCCTAAGAACCGAAATACCTCTAGGCCCACTAATCTTTCTAAGTCTGTGCTTGGTAGACCGCCATCTTTAGATTCTAAGAAGCGCATTATCTTTGTCCCATAGGCTCCCACTGTCACCTCCTAGGAACGTAGTACCACCTAGTGCATTCACTAAGACTAAAGCAAAGAGTAGTTATAGATGGCGGAAATGGATATATAACACACTAGGATTTAAGTGGATACCTAAAGCTATTGATGTGTGTATATCTACTATAATCCGCTGGCTCTGGGAACCCTCTAACATTTCGGGTTCCACATCTACTTCTATTCCATATGTGTCGTCACATGTGTATGCACGGTGTACGAGATCATTCTATGGATTGTTGATAGCGGATGTTCGACACATGACGAGGCAATCTTAAGCGTTATCAAACTTTGTTGCAAAGTTCATTGGCACTGTCGAGGTTAGGGATGATCACTAGCCTATCATGGGCTCACGGAGACTATGTCAATGGGAACATCAAATTAGCGGGTTTACTATGTGGAAGGCCTGGTCACATAATCTGTTTTCGAAGAGGTCATTTTGTGATGGAGATTTGGAGGTTGCTTTCAGGGGAGAAAACTTGTTTCATTAAGTGATCTACAAGGAAATGACCTTATGTCCGGATCACGTAATTCTAGTCTCTACACTATCTCTATGAAAGACATGGTTGCTTCATCTCCCATATGTTTACTTTCAAAGGCAACATCAACAAAATCATGGCTATGGCACCGTCGTCTCTCACATCTAAACTTTCAAACCATCACCAACCTTGCTTGACACAAACTAGTTGAAGGACTCCCACGGTTTCGATATTCTAAAGATCATCTTTGCTCGGCTTGTGAACAAGGCAAAAGCACTCGTGCTCATTTTCCTTCAAAGGTGGAACCGACTCTCGCATGTGCTTCATCTTCTTCACATGGATTTGTGTGGCCCGATCGCGTGTGCGGCAAACATCAATGGCAAGCGCTACATCTTAGTAATCGTTGATGACTATTCACGCTGGACTTGGGTCTACTTTCTTCAAAGCAAAGATCAAGCTCCACAAATGATCATCACCTTTCTCACGAAAATACAAGTTCAGCTCTGAAACACTATCGTTCGACTCATAATCAGAACAGGATAAAGGCCTGAATTTGTTAATCAAACTCTTCGTGAATTCTATGAGAAGTGGGAATTGAGCATCGGACATCTATTGCACGCGAACACCGAACAAAATGTAGTTGTCGAAAAGGCGAAAACCGACGCGTTAGTGGAAGCCGCAAGAACAATGTTAATCAATGCTAAACTTCAGGATTACTTATGGAAGCGTTGTTTGTCATCGCATGCTATACTCAAAACCGTTCATGATTACAAAACGCCACAACAAAACACCTTCGAGCTTATCGTCCCATAACGAGAAACCGAATCTAAAACACATTCATGTATTTGGATCTCTTTGCTATCCGAATAATGATCGTGATGACTTTGGAAAGCTCAAAGCCAAAGGTGACATTGGAGTCTTTATCGGATCTTGTGATAATTCTAAAGGTTTCGAACGGATGGAATCGTCGTACAAAGCAGATGATGGAAGCGATTCATGCTCATTTTGATGAACTTCGGAAATGGCTTTGAGTATAACAGCTTAGAACCGGTCACAACCGCTTAAACTTCCCTCAAACCCCATCATCACTGAACAAAGCCCCGCCTTACTCGTCAACAAATGGAAAGGTTATTTGCCTCCGTTTGTTCGACGATATTGATGAACGTGCTCGGGTGTATCCATTTGTTTCATTTGCTCAACACGATAATACTCTAATACCGATACACATACAACAACTCGCTGCGAGAAGAAGCACCTACAGTTGACTCCACCAACAACAGCTTGAACAAACCGCTTCCAACAATGATGAACCGGCGATGATGTTCGAATCAAGTACCCCCACCGATTTTGATCCAAATGCTTCTTTAACCCGTTTCGCAAGTGAGTTATTGCACGGATGTCGAGAATCTTCAACAAACCATTTGAATCCTCGAGATGCATGTATACCAACATCAACCCTCCACACATAGATGGACTAAAGACCATCCTCTGGTAAACATTATTGGCAACCCGAATCAACCAGTCGTTCTGAGACAACGTCTTCACACGACGGTGAACATTGCATTTATGCACTCACGATGCGCCAATCAACCTAAAAACATCAAAGACGCAATGACAAAAGACGATTGAATCCATGCAAGAAGAACTCAACCAATTCAAACGTCTTGAAGTATGGGAGCTGGTTGAAAGACCAACGGAGTCTATGTCATTGGTCTAAAATGGATTTGGAAAACAAATTGATCTTTGGGAAATGTTATCGAAAATAAGTCACGTCTGGTGGCTAAGGGTTATCGTCAGGAAGAGGGTATTGACTTTGAAGAATCTTTTGCTCGGTTGCTCGTCTTGAGGCTGTTCGGATATTTCTAGCGTTCGCGGCTCATATGAATATGACGGTCTATCGGATGGATGTCAAAACTGCGTTTCTCAACGGACAACTGAAAGAAACGGTTTATGTCAGCCAACTAGATGGATTCGTTGATCCTGAGTTTCCGAATCGCCTACAAACCCAACAAAGCTCAGATGGTCTCAAACAAGCTCCCGGCCGCATGGTACGATAAGTTGTCATCCTTCCTCATTGCTAATAATTTCACCAAAGGTTCGGTTGACCCAACTCTTTTATACAATATCACGGGACACATATCTTAATTGTTCAAATTACTGGATGACATCATTTTTGGGTCTACACATAAAAGTTTTCAATCGCTTTTGCAAAACTAATGAAGAAAAATTTTGAAATGTCCATGATGGGTGAACTTACATTCTTTCTCGGACTGCAAGTTCATCAATCACCCCGTGGTATTTTCTTGAGTCAGTCCAAATATGCCCTTGAATTGTTAAACAAATTTAGAATGAAAACCTGTGACACCTATGCCACACCAATGGCTCATACCAAGAAGCTAGACGATGATTTACATGGGAAATTGGTGGACCCTACAAAATACCGTAGTATTATTGGGTCTCTCATGTATCTAACCAATGCCAGCGACTGATATTGTATTTTCCGATATCTTGCTCTTATCGATCGCGACCAACCTGAAACCCACCTCTCTTAGGCTAAAAGAATCCTCCGATACATAAAGGGAACCATTAACTTGGGGATCTGGTATCCGAAGGATTCCGGTTTTGAACTAATCGCTTTTGACGCTTGACCACGCAGATGCTTAGACTCACGGAAAAGTACTTCAGGAGCTTTACAATTTCTTGGTGATAAACCGGTGTCATGGCAATCGAAAAAGCAAGATTGTACATCGCTGTCCTCAACCGAAGCAGAATATGTAGCCATGTCCGTGTGTTGTGCTCAAGTCATCTGGATGAGAACACAACTCAAAGACTATGGTTACGTATTTGACAGAATCGATGTATCTGCGACAATCGGAGTGCCATTGCATCTCTTGCAACTTCAGAAAGACATGAAATCAAAGCACATCTATCTTCGATATCATTTCATCAAGGATCATGTGGAAAAGGGTACCGTTGAATTATATTTTGTGGAGTACAGTAATACCAATTGGCAGAATTTCTCACCAAAGCCTTGCCTCCCGCTAGGTTTAATGAGTTGGTCCACCGGATTGGTATGAGGTGTTTGACTCAAGAGGAATTGGATGACCTCCTAAAACAGTCTTAAAACACATCAAACACCAAAACTATCTTTTGTAAATAAATTTTTTCAAAAACAAAATACAAAAATATAAAACCCGATAAAACAACAAAAATATTCTTCTATCTATTTTTCTTTCAACATTGCAAGTACACTTCGTCAACACTATAATCTTTCAAAATTCAAGATTTTTTCGATCAAGTGTTGAGGGAGAAATCATAACTTTAACTGCTTCAAAACATCTTATACTTGCATGTTATCATATCCCTATTTGGTTGTTTCTTTTATCATTGGTGGTAATTTTCTCGTACAATGACACTCCTCTGACTAAAGTTATAACCTTTCATTATTTTCTCGAGTCAAGGGGAGTGTCGTCAAAGTTTCTTTCCTAAAAATCTTTGTTTGGTAACCAAAATGGAAGTTAAATGGCTTTGTTTGAAAAAGGAAAAGGTGGAGGGACTAAAACTGTCATAATGTTAAAGTTATTTTTAACAAAAACACCTCCCACCTACTTTTTTTCTTCACATTTATTACTCATAACCTATATCATCCACGATCCATAATCGCTTTAACAAATCCTGCTCGATCATCAATTTGTAAGTGTTAATACCTTCATTGCAACAATCTAAGCATTGGTTTTTAATTTTATTTCAAACTAACGGATAGATTTTTCGCCAGAAGGGATTATGTGTTCTACGCGTAAAGCATGAACACATGATCATACTTGTGTGTTTATGAGTAAAATGATAGTGCCAAAATGTTTTTATTACATCAATGAATACATTTTCATCGCTTAAACATACCCGAAAGCTAATTGATTGATTAGGGTTTATGCGTTAAATTGGGTGTTTTCAAATAAGAACGTTTTTTGGTAATAAAGATTGTTATATGAGGTTGTTTTCAAGTTGAATTGAGCATATTTAAACCCAAATCACCCGAAACACTAAGGAACAAATTGAAAATTAGGGTTCCAGTTCATACGAATTGGGTAATTTTTGATTCATGGCTTATTTGATGTTAAAACTTGAATAAACATACTCAGATGCTTCTTAGACCTCCAGAAATCGCTTTGGTGCAAATCCTATGGCTAAAATTGTTTACTTATAAACTATGAACTATGAGGGTTTTAGCTTACGCGTAAGGTTTTCTACGCATAATTGTTTGATATGCCGTCATGCCATGATCAGATATAGAATGAGTGTTAGTGTTAATATTGATCTTATGATGATGTTATTTCGTGGTTTGCTACTGTAATTCTCGAATCAAGGTTATTGCAACTCTATGCATAAGGATTACCCTACGCGTAGTCATGTTACTGAAGATTATTCCTACGCATAACTCTTATCAGCGTAAGGTTCTACAATGGGACTACGCGTATCCCGTGAAGGATATGCGTGCTTGACCTCTACGCGATAAGGTCTACTCTTACGAGTAAGCCTTACGCATAAGGTATATATATATACGCCACGCGTAAGCCCCAAGAGCATAAGGTCCTTCCTAACGCTGTAACATTTCTTACGCTGCGTAAGTTAGGATCCCACGCTGTAAGCTTTCGCTCACGCTGCATATCATCAATTTCTTACGCTTAACTTTGCCGAAACTACGCTTAAGCCTGGATTGACCTTCATAATGAATTGTTACGTGTACAAACTTGTAAATAAACTAATCATAACGCCACGAATCCAATAATGTCACTAATAAACTTAATCGCTTGATATGTTGTGAACAATAAGTGATAACATAAACTTTAAAACTTAAAGTTAACTAACTCACGAAAACATTTCATGACGTCATTGGACTATTGAACAAACAAGTGACTTAGGACTCGTAACAATCATTGACACTTTACATTCAATAGCTAGACAATAAGACCTTCTATTGACTAACACTATGTCTTTCGATATGTTGGTTCTTTTGGCTAATGTTATTTCGAGATCACGACATGGTGAACAAATGATGTGGATGCATCGAAGTTCTTACAATCTTGATATCTTTCCAATGGTTATCCGAGAAAGATTGGAAAGAACAACCTTCGTGTTGACTTTGATACTCTTACCGCTCAATCTTCTGCTTGATTGCTATTGATATTCAAGACTCATCCGTATCGTAACATGCTCACCAACTCGACGTGCGGCCCGAGATCTACATACAACAATTTCGGAATACTATGGAAAAGGTCAAAGGAAGCAATCTGTGATAGTGACTCAATGACAAACAAGTCACCATCACACCTGCAGAGCGTTTACGGCCGTTCTTCTCATTCCTCACGCCGAGCCAACCAAACTCTATGCCACACCCGCCAAGAGCTCGTTCTCCAATTCTTAATCAATATGGTTATGACGAGGTGCGGGAGTAATCACTAAGCATTCTCACGTAGAGCTTAAAAATATTCCTCAACCTTGGAGAACTCTCTACATCATCATCACCAAGTCTGTTTACGCGTGATGTATGAGCATCCCAAGCTCATGGAATCAAATCTGGGGCATTGATCAACATGAAGCACATCTGAAATGAAGCTCGATATGGGACGACATTATGTCATTCCTCAAAAAGCTTGGCTCAAAGATCCCTTACATCAGATACACTAAACTGTTGATTCAAAGAGCACTTGGGCTTAATCCAGATATTCCCAAGAGACTCAGTGACCCCAACAATCATGACATGTTGAACAACCCACTCTAACCGTAAGAATCAAGGATTCCTCAACAAAGAAACAAGGTGTCGTTGCTGATGATACCTTCTAACCGAAGATGTCAAAAGCTCCACACGCATAAAAGGTATCCGGAAGCGTTAGAAAGGCAAAGTTGGTCATCTCGACGACAAGTCTTCCGTACAACCTGTAAGGAGAACCGAAGAGAAGCAGCAGAAGTACAAGTACCGTGTGAGTCAAAGGAAATTCCCCAAGAGGAACCCTCCTTCAAAGAGGATTGTTCCATCTAAGGAAGCAGCTCCCATCCCAATTCCCAAACCCGAACCGCAAAGAAAGCTTGTGGATCGAAAGCTCAAGTACTGAAGCATGACGATTACCTACTCAATCTCGCAACCGTAACACCTCCTCCAAGCTAAACCTCCAAGTCCAATATGAACATGGAAAGGAAAGACTCTGCGTACTTGAGTCATATGATGAAAGCTCAAGAAGAATAAGAGCTACTCGGATCAATCCTACAGAAGAAGTTTAAATTAGTTAGACAAATTCAAAAAGTCAAGAATTTGCAAAGATCAAATGGGTGGCCCCGAGGATCAAGTGGTGTCTTGTCCACTCTTCACCGTGTCTGATGTGGTTAATCAACCCGATAAGGGATCTGGTGCCACCACTCTTGTGCAACAACAAACGCTTGTGAAGGAGTCTACCGATCTTAACATTGAGGAACCGTAAAAGAATAAGACCGAGAAAGAGAAACCGATGAAGAAGCTAAGGAACAGACGAAGAAAAGGCTAAACTGACATGATGACGAAGAAGATTATGATGACTTTCTTCTCAAGCCCAACTCGCTCCAAGGAGGATACTTCTGACCTCCAAAGGACCCCAATCTCCTCATGTCCCTCCTCATCATTCTTCATCTCACCATCACCACCACCATCAAAAAGATCAACAAAATCATCATCCAAATCCGTGAAGAAACCACCTCGATCTTGGATTTCTCAAGCTCATAAACGGATTACCAAAGCCGCCAAACAAGTCGAAAGAAAACGTGCTCAACAAAAGCTGAATTTCTTTGCCGATCACATACAAAGATCTGTATGACGAGCATGAAAAGATGAAAGGAGAAAGGAAGTTTGTTCGAGTTCATGAAAATCACCGCCAAGAGGAATCGAACGAAATGATCAAGGCTACACCAAAAAGTACCTTCGAGTATGCCCTAAAGTCACAAAGGAGTTGTTCACCAAACAACTTTATCCAAATCTTATGCGGATCGCCAAGCAAACTATTCGACGGCCGCTTTAACCGTCACAATCAATCCAACCGATCCGTAGTTTTCGAATGAATTGGTAGCCAAGCTTGTTACACAAATGTCCGCACAATCCGGGACATTTACTCGATGAAGGAAAGTCTGTTTCAAGCATTGCCGGACTACCAACTTCAAGAGGCTTGTAGATTCAAGTCGAAAAGTTGAAACGCCCTAGAGACGATAAAGACAAGGATAAGGATAAAGACTCGCACCTAAACGCCGTCGAAGCCGGTGAATCTTCTTTGATGCAACCTCCTCCACAACGGCTCCCTGCTCAACAAACATCTCCTCCTCGCTCTTCTATTGATAAACCTCGGACGATTCCGAAGTTACCACCCCCCGACTCGATAACCGATGATCACCTTGATTATACGGGTGGTGACGATGAAGAGGTCCTTGAGCCCCTACAACAACCCACCTCTCCCAAACAAGTGAAGAAACCAGTATCATCATCAAGGCCTTCTAAAAGAAGAAGAAGACGACTCACTGGTCGATCATGGCTAGATGACGATAAAACCGCAGAATTTTACATGGTTCTCTACACTTGTCAATCAAACTCCCTACCTTGATGAAGGTCAAGATATGGTCGAAGGTTCTACATTGGAGCATGCTAAAATCTTATAAGAAAAGTTCCATGTGAAGAAAATGACGAAATCTGAATTGAGGCGAATCAAGAATGAAGCGTTCAACTTCTAAAAGACGGCAAACCAAAGTGCCATCGAGGTTGAATATCACCTTGAGAACATTGCTAGAGCCATGCTCCAACAACATGGATTGGCTCAACCCTAAGCAAACATTGACTTCACAAAAGGGACAACCCTCCATATTACATAATTGGACCAAACCCTACCACCATTGCCAACCAGATGAACCATGGATTCCCTTCGATATTTCTTCAACAAAGACCTGGAATTTCTTCTCCATGGTGGCGATGGTTCAAGGAAATATGCTACATCCTTGACACTTCCATTCCTTGCAGCTATCTACTCCAACTGCATTGCCATTGAGGAACGTGCCAATCACTTGTTCTCCAACACAGTGGAAGCATATGACCGAGATGCATTGTATGGGATTCATCATGGCCGTAATGCCGATTTAATCTACTACGTAAGCCGCAGTTCGTAAGTCTCAACATGCGTGTTTAGTACTAAAGACATTATCGTTGCCATCAAACATGTTGGTCTTTCATCCAATGGGACTACACCTTCTTAAGAAGATTGTGGTCAAAAGACAGATGAAAGGGAGTATGCATTCTCATGAAGTGACTTTGAGAATTTGTCTCTCAACGATATTGAAGACATGTACCTTGCCAAAGTACAGGTTCGCATGAGACAATTTTCAACCGAAATTCAACGAGAATTCATTAAGTCACTGCTCATCTTCATCAGACGCATAGTCATAAAAGAACGCGTTGAAGATCTCCACTGGCTGTCGTTGAATCTTATCACGCGGTCAACTTCTCCTCCAAAGCTTGATCTTCCGATATCAACCAGCCTATCTCAATATACACTCATCAGCAAACCTTTCGGCGTCGTTTACCGAAGTGAACTTCAAAGAAACTGCTATCGCATGGCGTAGCTTAACTCCACAAGTTCGGGATCATACTTTGAAGTCGGGTTAGGGATGGATTGTCATACAAGTTGAAAGATATACGCCAGAAAAATTGGGTCTCCTAAGCGTACCGGAATTCTCGTGAAAGGAGGAATGTGAGACGGATCATCACAATGATTGATGAACGGTTGTTTCGAAGGGATCAGCCAGACGATTGAGAGTTATGTCGGGTGCGTTCGCACCCGGATTAACATAACCGGATTTCAACGCTTCTGCACACACGGGAACATCACCGCACTTCCCGGTACCCCTTGACTTGTTTTCTTCATATCATTTTGGATGTTTGATTGATTATGTCAATGGCTTGTGCACACATTACATGCTACAACCCGTACTTGTAAATAAAGGACCCTGTGGTACCTTGATCCTCAAAGCCACAATCCTTATAAAAGGAGTTTAAAGCTTCTTACTTTTATGTAAAACCTATCAAACCTTTCACTTTTCAAGGTTTTGCTCAAAAGAACAAGTATTTTCCTTATGACTTTTCAAAACCTCAACGCTTATATCACTCGTTGAGGGGAGTACTTGAATCAAAACTTTGTTCAAAATTGTTCTCAAGTGGTCATTCTTCCCCCTAACAACACCGAAATGGTCATATTTATTCTCAAACGCTTCAAAAATAACACTTTAATATGCCATTTTTGAAGGGGAGAAAATATGTGATAAGAAATATGTTGTGTAAAATGCAAATGAATTTGTGTGATTCAGACTTAACCAACGAATTGACGATGCTTAATTGTTAGTAACTCTAAAAGACTTGTCCCCGACGGTAATAATTTCAAGCTGGTTCGCTAGTGATGTAAACATGTCTCGCAAAGGACTTGTCTGAGTAGAATGTACCATTCGAGAAACTCTTGATAAACAGGAACTCTGACGGGTTTGAAGACCTTTCGAGGATTGTCTACACCTTCAAGGTAGTTATTAGAGCTAGTTGTCACCTAAAAGTTGACAATGCAACTCTTTAACTATGCCATGTAACCGTGTCTCATGGGAAATGTCTATCTTGAGTTAATCAATTCAAAATGTATCGCTGCTTTCTTTTCCTCACTTTGTGGCATTTTAACCGTTAAAACTCTTAAGCACATGTGGAAGGGGGAGTATTTATGCAAAATCTTATCTCAACAGTGGTACTAAAATGTTTTTCATTCATATACACTTTGAGAGATTTTTCACATCGATGGTTTTATGGCAACATAGGTTAGTCATGGAGTTATAAGGTGACTAAGGTTAGAATAACCGTCCTATGATCCGCCAGAGCCGGATGGATCTACCCAGGACATCACAAATAGTTAGTATTTAGAAGTCCTTAGGTATGATTGTAAAAAGGAGAAAATGAGAATCGGAAAAAGGAGTTGAAGAATTAAAAAGAAATGCAAAGAAAAGGGTGAAAAGAAATATCCCTCCAGATTATTCAACTTAGAGCGCATAATCGGGTTCAATTCATATGCTACTGGTTGTCACTTAGTGACGCCGGTATTGAAGATTAAAAGTCGTCATGGACCCAGATGGACGCATGCACTAAACCTTCTTATCCACTCAAGTTTCTCTTAACGAAAACTTGTTTCATTCTCATGGAAACCCTACGTAAACTATCGGTTTTCTCTTAGAGATTGCCGGTATTGAAGAAGGAGACCCTCTCCCTAGTCTCCGCTCCAGAAAACCAAAACGCACTATTGAGTCTAGAGCCACGAGATTCATCAAAAGATCTCTTAGGTACACTTGACATTTAATCACTTGATGATCTACAATAAGGTTATTATATGGTTCATATCGAGTCCTTCATGATCTTAGCAACTCACATCGAGAACATTTATGAGAGGTTCACATTAGTGATCCTCGGTGATTGAATGGAAACTCGCCGTGGTCAACATCAAAACGTGACCGACAGCAGTCGCCGCAACTCCCTCGGATTGCACTTAGTGGTCTCAAACGTCTACGGTCCGAGAGGTGATGCTTCGTTGTACCTCACCTATCTCAATCGTAGGTGTACTTCGGTACATCGTGTTATCTCACTTGTGGGACTCAGATTCAGGAACGGCCTTTGTAAGAATTAGAGTTGTGTTTTCACACTATGTCGTTAACACTCTCGAAGTTCAAACTTGTAAGTGCCGAATCCGCTTATTACTAACCGCTTAAATGTTTTCTTCTTATGGAAGCTCGGAGCCGGAATGATCGTGCATATTCTTCTCATACTCACGCCAACATCATCACTAATGGAAGTTCTATCCAAAAGCAACACAACAAATAATGATTCTTCACAATACAGAGAATCTACAAAGTTAAAGACTTAAAGAACTCCATCAAGATCTGAATTCCAAACGTGAGCGTGTGAGCATGTTGAAGAACGACATGGAGACAACGTAGGCAGCAAAATAAAGGCACTGAGGCACTTGATGCTTCACAACAACAACATACTATCACGTTCACCACAAAGAACAATGATCAAAGAACAAAGTTATTGATGACGCCAAAACATAACCGCTCAAAGTAAACTATCTCTACACCGGGAGATTTTTCAAATCAAGGCAATTCTTCTCACAAGAAAGAAGAATGTCAGAAGACGCCAAAGCTACTATTACATCAACGCCTTCACCGTTTTCATCACCAACGCTTGAGTGTTGGTTACTCATATGTAATAACACTTGAGGGGGACATTGTTGGAATCACTCCTAATCCTTATTCAAGTGTTAGTTACTCATATGTAATAGTTAGCTTATTATGGCCTTTATGTTTGTTATTAGCCTTAGGCTTATGTAGAAGGCCCATAAGCCTAGGCCGAGCCCAATAAGGATAGGAAGGGAACTAGGAGTGTTGCCCTAGCTTCCCTCCTATAAATACCCCTCGTAAACCTTCATTTGAAGGTTGGTTGTTCAAGTTATTTCTTTCACAAACACTCTACGCATAACCAGTCATATTATCTCGTGTGTGTGTGTGTGATATCTTGTTCAATCGCCTCTCTATCTTTCTATTAAGCTTGTGTGGTAAACCTTGTGACCTAACAAACCTGAACTAGCGACTTGAAAGGTTTAAGAAGTGGCGAGTTGACAAAAGGTTAGCGACTTGATATGATTTAAAAGATGTAGCGACTTGTTACAACACAGCCATGACCACAAACATTAGTAGCGACTTGTCACTATTTAGCGACTTGTCTTGAAAAAGATAGCGAGTTGTTTGTATAAATCTGTAGCGACTTGTCATAAAATAATGGTAGCGACTTGACTTTTGAGTCAATGCGATTTGTCATCTTTGAATGGTTAACAACGGGTTGTTGACTCAGTCAATAGCGACTTGTATGATTTAACAGGTTAGCGACTTGAAGATGTAGCAACTTGTTATCTAAAATTGCTAGCAACTTGACTCAACAACTATACCAAGTACCAATGACTCAAGGACCTCAGGAACCCATCATCAGTCACCAGTCACCGAAATCAAATGAAAAATTAATCTGTTATTTTTCATGACTCGATCCACATTTAAAACCTAAATTTAGACTCACCTCAAGAACCCTCACTATCACTCCCCATCTCTCATTCAAATTCAAGACTCCAACAAAATGAAAAACAGGTAAAAAGATCTCAGTTGTCAAGTTTCGTGGTACTCTGAAGTAACATCAAGACCAAACGTCTTAAACACGAAATAGACTTTCATCATTGATCACTTTTCGAAGCCAAGCTTCAATGATATTCAAATCATTCAAGAAATAAAATATAACAAGCTTGTTATTTTCATCTCTTTGATTCGGTCATGAACGAAAAGCAAAACGAAATAAAATCACAACATAACCTACCTGGTTCTCTTTTAAATACTCTCGAAACCGTCTCAAATCAATCAGCCATCCCTGTGGCTGCAACAACATCACCATCCCTGTGGCGAGCGTGCTTGATCAATAAAGGGATTATTGTGCTTGTGGGTTTAATTTGTATAAGATACGACTTTTGTTTGTTGCAACTTATTTGGTAACTGAAGAGTGGTAGGCGGAAGTTTTTGGTGAGAAGAATTAGGGTTTATGTGATTCTTGAGATGTGATACGAACGGTTTTCCTTTTGTTTTTGTGGTTGTGTTCGGATTTGTGAAAGAAAAATGGGGGCTGATATTTCTAGTAAGAGTTATTTTAGGGTTTGAATATAAGTGTGTGTGATGGGGGCGCATTCTTTGTGAGTGAGATTAGGGTATATGTGAGTTAAGTGAGCTTTTATATACTCCCTAATTTTTAGGGGTAGACAGTATTTGGATCCGAATGTATTATGTGGTCATGGGCCAGTTACATGTTATGGGCCGGATCTAATAATCACGTGGTACTCGGCCAATTTGGTTACTTGGTTACTTGGACATGGAAATATTGAACCTAATTTAATTGCAATACACTCGGACTATAATAGATATAATATCATTGGTGGGAGTTTGATACTTTGTGCGTTTGTATAAAAGTATTACATGATTTGGTGCATCGGGTATAAAGTTTGAAATGAGCCAAGTAATCCCATTTGTTAAGGGCTTGTGAGTTTGGGCCCGGGAGAAAATTATTGGACGTGGGTTTTTGATCATACTTGAACAAATGTTGAATATTATACTTGTTTGTGGATTGATCAATCCTATGATTTTATGTGATATGTGGTAAATGGACCGAGTCGTTTAATTGGATTGGGTTGTGAGATATTGGACACATCTATGGACTGGGCGTTCACTGAATATTGGTACATGCTCGTGAATTTATATTTATGGGTGATGATATTTAATGGGCTGCGAGTTATTGATGATGTGATTTGTTAAAGAGACTTAACGATGAGACTTGTAATGATGAGATTGGGTATGATGATGAGATTTGTTGTGTTATGGGGATTTGATACTTTGGTTTATGCTTATTCACGAAGGATACTATGTTACGGCTTGAATTGATGATTGAACAAAACTGACTACGGGGTTGTTTGTACGATATTTCTCATTGGGATTTGAAGTGAGGTTTTCTGGGCACGTTTACTTATTTCGTCTTCTTTCTTTCTACCCTTCCGTGAAGATGACTTGTTTGGGCGTTTATAGAGGGTGATAAAGACTTGGCTATTTAGTTACGGTTGTGATTCTTTCTCACTTAACACACAACGTAACTATCACTTAGGTGTCTCACGCAGTTAAGGATATGTCAAGAGGTTTTGTACATTGGGTACACCGTTTCTTTTTCACGAGGATTAGTACAAGTTTAAGTAACAAATCTGGGGAATTTTACTTCATGATCAAGTTTGGCATATCGGGTTTACTTCCCCATGTTGTCACTGCAATAGCCTATAGAATGCGTGAATGATGTGTTTACCAAAGTATTTATTGGAAGGTTGATGATAATGTTGATGTTGTATAATGAACCGCTGAAGAACCGCTGCATGTTCTCCTAAAACAGATATTCACCGAAACCAAATTTGTCATAACACATTCAAGCTGACGTTGTTTGCGGTTTAGTCTTGATTTTTGTAAAATCCCGCGAAAGAAACTATTTCTCGGTTTAAATCACAGACTTGTAAAATCCCGTGACAATGGAAACATTATGGTAAAAGTAAAGTGCATTTCCGGATCTTTCTTACGGTTTATTCTTGGTTTTGTAAAATCCCGAGAAAGAAACTATTTCTCGGTTTAAACCATAGAGTTGTAAAATCCCGTAATGATGGAACTATCCTGGAGAAAGGAAAGCATATTTCGGAATCTTCTTTGATGCGGTACTATGGTTTTCTGTTTCAAAGAAGGGATAAAAGGGTGTACTTCATAAATTGGATGTGTGTTTGGATATTAGTCATAGCAGTTTGGTTATTACAAGGTTTTACGGGGTTATGTGCTTTTAAACCATGGTCGGGATGAAAACCATTATCAAAGTTCGTTTAAATGTCAAAGGAGGCTAGATTTGAGCTTTTAACCAAGAAGATGTGACAACGGAGTTAATTCACTATTATTTATTTGAGGTTGAAGTGAAATATCACGGGCAAGTGTACTTAGTATCTGAAGGTATCGGGGATGGTTGGATGAAGATTCTTCATGATCCTTGTTCAAGCTTATTATCAATAACGAAGACTTGGAAATCTAGTTATTGTTGGGTGTCTTTTACCTTTTATTTTACCACTTGGGGGAATTGGGCTCTTACCACTACAAAATAACTATCACTTTAAGGAGTTACGTTGTAGTGCTCATATAACAACCCGTAAAATTTTGGATTATTTTAATAATATTTATCGCGTCAGAAAATTCAAATCAATTATTTTCCGACAAAATGCCAATATCTAAAATATAAAAACGAGAGGTCATTTCTTCCTGCCTTAGAAATAAGACACCGCACTTACAATACTTGCCCACAAAGTATCTGTGAAATTTATTATTGTGCAAGTTAAAATTTAAGCATACATAAGCTTAATCCATCAGTTATTTCGCACACTACAACGCAGTAGCAAACAAAACTAAAAATAAATACTGAGATAAGAGAAAAATACATTTTTATCAATCACTAATAATTTACGAAAGAAAACAAAAGGTTATCTCGTGAATTTAGAAAGTCACGGCACCGCACGCATTCCGACATTAATTAAATAACGGCAAACAATTATAATCAAATTTCAACGTAATAAGAATGTCATATTATTACGGTTAAGAAATCGTTTCCAAAAACATAATTTCTATATTTTTCGGGTACCGGGAAGGTACATTTACTCGAAGATTCGACAAAACACGGGTACGATTATACAAGAATAATAATAAAACAAAAGCTACACTCTATCCTTCTGGCAAACACAGACCTAAATTATTTCTCCCTCCTCCTTCTGGCAAACGCAGACCTCTCCTTCCTTCAACAAAACAAAAACTTTCCATTCTCTTGATAAGGTTCATGATCTATCACTCTCAATCCTGAAACTCAAAGAAAAAGAGAAGATAAGCCGACCTATACCCCCTCATATGTCTCACGTTGTCCGACAGGAAGAGACCACAGCCAAGAATAGCTCATCTTCATTCAAGAGCCAAGAAAGGAGATTTCAAGCCTTCTCCTTATTCATCTATAAATCTAGTCAAGTCTTGAAACAAGTTTATTCACTCATCACAACACAAAAGTAATTAGGGTTCATCCGAATAATTAGGGTTCTTCAAATCATGGGGCTTCTAAAAATTGAGTTGGGGGTTTTGTTCCTTGAAGCATAAGGAAGATTCTTCATATATTTAATTTTGCCAATTCGTTCCTAGTCTCCCCTGAATGGAGCTCTTGAGTTTTTGTGTTTATGGCTACTCGACCCATTAATGGGTTCCATGTAAGAACACATTTCTTGTTATCCTTTGAAACTATTGTACTTGTAACATTTGTCTATATCTGAATTTATATAAATTTTGATTTATGAGAAGTTACTGAATGTTGTTGTTGTCGTTGATAAATTGTAAAACAAGGAAATGGGAAACATAAATGTTTTAAACAAATATTGTTGTTGTTAGATGCTGTCGAGAACCAAGAAAAAGAAACCAGAAATATTTTTAGTTTTTGATCTTAATTTTTCGGCTTATACTCATATTTATCAAATCATATTCGGCTTAAACACCTAACTCCTCGCAGTATTGGGTCGTGTTGGTTAGTTACCCACTAGGGTGCGTCTGTCTACTCATTCGAAGCACAAGGTTAAGGCGCCCCGAAGGGTGCCGGTAATCATGTGTAGTCCTAGACCACGAAAGTGGTCGTAATAGTCACAAGTGTCAATTTAGTTTACTATCACTAGTCCTTGAGAGATACATGCTTGTGTTTGGTCTACATTCTGGGTCAAACCATACACCCAGTTGAAACTTGGGTTCTGGGTTAAGAAAACCCACGTCGAGGTACCTATTCTTATTGTCGTAATTGCATCATACCGTCACAAAACCGTATGGTGTGTGACCGTAACAAACTTTCCATTTCGAGTCGAGTAGTACTAGCAAGACATGAGTTAAACTTGGTCACTACCTTTGCGTCTTTTTCCGAATATACATGAACATTGTTGCTAGTCTAGGTTGTTGTGATCACCATTGTGATGTACATGTCTAGTTTACATTCTTCTATTCGAGTCCTGATATACACTCACTCCATTTTCGGGCTAGATATCGAGCTTTCAGTTCACCATTTCCTCATGTCAAAATTCAGATTCCAAAAATCTTCCTAGTGTTACAAACATTTACTAGCAGATTTGGGGCTAAGGATGTGTATTGTTTAGTTATCAATGGGCCGAAGCCCATGTTTCGTTGTTGGGTTCACACTGGGCCACAACCCACCAAGCCCACACAAGCTCAATTATTTCCTTCTGAGCCGCAACCCATCACACACAAATGGAGTACGTTTGTTTGTTATTGAGTAAAGATAGAACACATGAGCTTTTATAAGAATTTAAACATATAAATTTCCAAATGAAAACTAAATATTAATAGTCTTTGCATGTTGTCAAGTATCGTACCCGATCTACTTCACGCGGCATGTCATCGATGGTTCATTTTGTTCATGACATACTCTATAATGAAGTTCTAATCTTGTTGTACACTCAAAACTATAAATATAATTGACACATACAACTACAAGCTATAAAATACATTTGAGATTTATAAAAACTAGTTTAAACAAAAATTGTAGGTTTAAACTTGCATGTAAGATTTACAAATTTATATCACTTATTTAACTTATATGTTTTACAAAAACCTATAATTGAATTGATAAATTTTAAAACGAGTATTTACTTAAACTTATATCTTGTAAATAATAGCTACCACGGGGAAACTAAAATGAATACATGGGTAATACCTATTTTTAATAAACTATTTAGTGATTTATAAACAAAATATATTAATTGAAAACTTATATGGTAATATATTTATCAGTTGGGGATATACACAACTTTTTGGAAACATATTGGTATTATTAGAAACCTACATTGTATTTTTCCAATTTCACATAAATTAAATTGAGACTTAAATTCCTTTATAATATTTATACCAAATGTTCTAAGTACATATATATACATATATACACTTGATACCTATATCTTGTTCATTTCCATCGACAACGTCTTATTATAATCGTACAATTCCTCCGTATATTATCTTTTGGTCATCATTAAACCAAAGTCGTAATTCATTCTTCGAGTTTCCTTCCATGTCATACCCTCATGAGCCGAGGTCTATCCAAATCTTTGTAAACTTTTCTAAGATAAACGATGTCACTTAAGCAACAACAACAACATAAACATTGAAAACTTATAAAGTTAGTTAAACTTTATCGAGTCTTAAACAATAAAGACTAAATATGCCGTACTTAATTAGGTTACGTGTCGGAGCCGTGCACAATCACTCCTTGATTTAATTCCCGTTAGTATTCATTTTGCACATTGCCAAGGTGAGTTTCATAGCCCCTACTTTTAACTGCTTTATACTTGTTTTGGGGGAAGATACATGCTCATTTTACTTAAATCATTTTACTTGTGCATTCCATGCATACTATGCTTTTACATGTTTAAAGTTTTCATCACACATAGATGTTTTATAGAGCATACCAAAACCTTTGACCTAGAATATTACGCAGCTTAGCCTAAGTCCTTAGATCCCAAATTGCCCTCTTCATGAACCACAATTCCTACCGGGAAGCTTGAAAGTTATAAATAGATCTATTGAGGGTGACCTCGTTCGGTTGACCCGCTTGGGTCATATAGCATGTCGGGACCGAGTGTATTAGGATAAACACTCGCCATGGGCTCCTTATTTGTATGACTTCTTTGTGCATACAAGAACCGTCAGTAGTTTCGTTGCATGAACTTAGTGTTAGCGTAATAAATTCAATATATGACATTATATTCGTTGTAATGTACATATACCCTACTTATGGTCCACTAATGAAATCTCTTTATGAAATCCTTTTATGAATTGAAATCATAAACTCTATGACATTATGCAAGACGTAATGATCATCAAGAACCAAATTTGAAACAAGTAATGTTGAAATCCCTTTTAAATAAATCTATGAACTCACCAGAGTCAAGTTCCTTTAGCATGTATCTTCTGTGTTTTGAGGTGATAGCATATCTTTGAGGCGAAGGCAAAGGCATGGTATGGTCATAGACGACTCTGATTTATGTATTGGGACCACTTATTTATAATGGGTCATTTTCCAAGACTAATCAATAATGTAAACATTGTTTTAAAGAATAAATAAAAGTTTATTTATGAAAAACCAATTGTTCTATGCTTATGTTGTGATACCAATTTAGTAGCACCCCAATACCTGTATGCTTCACGAGTCATTTTGGGGGTGTTACGATTGGCATCGAGCCTAGGTTATAGAACTGTATTTTAAAACCTAGACTATAACCACTTTTACAAAAACTAAACCCTATGACCGATAATGCACGCTCCTCCGCCACTGAGTCGATGCCTCACTTATGATCCTGTTGAGATCATACTTGATAATATACATGTTTTATCACTGCTCACCTAATTTCATTATAGGTTATAATTACTTTTCCCTATAATATACTTACGTATCACAGCACTACACCTTTCCCTCACATAAAGAGAATAATTGTTCTAATCCTTCAAGAAAACCTTTAAAAGTATTGTGACATATTACTAGCGTAACTAAGCTGAGTATTTCAAAATTCATTGAACCTCGGGTGAATATAGACTGATCACCTATATTCAACTAGATTGGGACATAGCCTGATCACCTATGTCCGACTCAGAGGTGAATATTGCAGTACTTAGGATAGTTATAATAGCCTTATGTCAAGTGAGAAAATGATAAACATGTAACATTACAATACGTCACACATTGATGGTTACACTAAAGCCACACACTGGCGTGACACTATACCATAATCACAAGCCACTCACCGGCATACCCTAATCACAAGCCACTCACCGGCATATCCTAATCACAAGCCACTCACCGGCATACCCTAATCACAAGCCACTCACCGGCATACCCTAATCACAAGCTACTCACTGGCATTCCCTAATCACAAACCACTCACCGGCATTCTTTAATTACAAGTCACTCACTGACATTCATTAATCACAAGTCACTCACTGACATTCATTAATCACAAGTCACTCACTGACATTCCTTAATCACAAGTCACTCACTGGCATTCCTTAGTCATAAACCACTCACTGGCATCACCCTATCGTAAACCATTCGCTGGCATCACAATATTCCTTAATCATAAGCCACTCACTGGCGTCATCCTACTTCTTAATCATAAACTTTATAATTCCATATCACAATCGGGTTATGTTATAGTCACTCCTCCCCCCCCCCCCCCACACCTTACACCCCATGGACAAATCAAACCATTTTAGGAGCAAGCTTCTATTAGCACCTATGAGAAAGATACAATAAACCTCTGACAGAATCTAGAAGGGCATGATAAAGGACCGATAATCCCACAGAAACTTGAAAACTTTACGCTCTACCCTGAGAATTAAAAACCTAGAAGCTCCACCCACCTCCTAAGAATAACCTTGTTACCCTCCTACAAACAAAAGAGTTGCCATACAAACTGTTTTCGATCATCCCACGAACCATTATAACTAAAATGCCTTATGAACCACTCCATGAATTATTCTACAAACCAAATTACCACCTTACCTTTACATCATAAAGTAAGCTACAATTCTACCTATACCTTACCAAAATAAAGTGTTCCTTAATACTTTGAAAAGTATCCCAAAACCAATCTATTGGTTACTTATTTCCTTGAAATGTGTTTTAAGTTAATACCCCATAAACAGAAATGATCAATGTCCTCCTTGATCGCTAAGCCTGACCTTAGGATGTATCCTACACCTCTGCCTAAAACCATAGATAACCATGAGGTTCATCAACTATTAAACCTCCAATCCTACCCAACTTAGACAACTAAACCCTACCCGTGGCTATGGGTAAATGTTATATCCTGCTACATATCCTTGCTACAATATATTTTCCAAATTTGAGAATTTCTCTTTAGAATCCAACAATAATCCTTTCCAAATCCCTCGTTAAAATGAGACAAAATGCTGAAACACTAAAAGTTTCGCAAAACTTCCCTATACACCCCATAATTGAAAACCAGTTTTACAATCTTTTACAAATGTGTCATTTTTACACATTATCGATTTTGAAATCTGGTCTTAGTCAAACTTGTATAAACTTTTAGTCGAAAGAGAAATTCGAAAACAAATGTTTCTTCATCCCTTAAGAATCAACCCATATACTTTAGAACCATTAAACACCAAAAATGGGTACGTTTTGATAAAACCATGAGAAGTAAGAGATTCTCACATTAACAAAATAGTGCAACCACATAACAACAAGAATTAGAACTTTCACTCAATGAACCTACCCCAAAAATCATGGCTCCTCAGATAGAGGATGTGCTACTGTCATAACACCTAGGTACCCATACCCAAAAAGTAAACCCTAGAACAACCTAAGGAAAATTCAAAACTTGTTCCAAATACCATCACCTCGTTCCCGACACCCTATCGGTAGTAAACTGAGATCCGGACGGATCTCCGTAAGGTGGGTAGACTATAACAACCCGTAAAATTTCGGATTATTTTAATAATATTTATCGCCGTAAAATTCAAATCAATTACTTTCCGACAAAATGCCAATATCTAAAATATAAAAACGAGAGGTCATTTCGTTCCTTTAGAAATAAGACACCGCACTTACAATACTTGCCCACAAAGTATCTGTGAAATTTATTATTGTCCAAGTTAAAATTTAAGCATACATAAACTTAATCCATCGCTTATTCCAAGACACTACAACGCAAGAGTAGCAAACAAAACTAAAATAAATACTCGAGATAAGAGAAAAATACATTTTATCAATCACTAATAATTTATTTAAAGAAAACGAGAGGTTATCTCGTGAATTTAGAAAGTCACGGCACCGCACGCATTCCGACATTAATTAAATAACGGCAAACAATTATAATCAAATTTCAACGTAATAAGAATGTCATATTATTACGGTTAAGAAATCGTTTCCAAAAACATAATTTCTATATTTTTCGGGTACCGGGAAGGTACATTTACTCGAAGATTCGACAAAACACGGGGTACAGATTATACAGTAATTAATAATAAAACAAAAGCTACACTCTATCCTTCTTGCAAACGCAGACCTAAATTATTTCTCCCTCCTCCTTCTGGCAAACGCAGACCTCTCCTTCCTTCAACAAAACAAAAAATTTCCATTCTCTTGATAAGGTTCATGATCTATCACTCTCAATCCTGAAACTCAAAGAAAAAGAGAAGATAAGCCGACCTATACCCCCTCATATGTCTCACGTTGTCCGACAGGAAGAGACCACAGCCAAGAATAGCTCATCTTCATTCAAGAGCCAAGAAAGGAGATTTCAAGCCTTCTCCTTATTCATCTATAAATCTAGTCAAGTCTTGAAACAAGTTTATTCACTCATCACAACACAAAAGTAATTAGGGTTCATCCGAATAATTAGGGTTCTTCAAATCATGGGGCTTCTAAAAATTGAGTTGGGGGGTTTTGTTCCTTGAAGCATAAGGAAGATTCTTCATATATTTAATTTTGCCAATTCGTTCCTAGTCTCCCCTGAATGGAGCTCTTGAGTTTCTGTGTTTATGGCTACTTGACCCATTAATGGGTTCCATGTAAGAACACATTTCTTGTTATCCTTTGAAACTATTGTACTTGTAACATTTGTCTATATCCGAATTTATATAAATTTTGATTTATGTGAGGTTACTGAATGTTGTTGTTGTCGTTGATAAATTGTAAAACAAGGAAATGGGAAACATAAATGTTTTAAGCAAATATTGTTGTTGTTAGATGCCGCCGAGAACCAAGAAAAGAAAGTAAATATTTTTAGTTTTTGATCTTAATTTTGCTTATACTCATATTTATCAAATCATATTCGCTTAAACCTGCTAACTTCCTCAGTATTGGGTCGTTGGTTAGTTACCCACTAGGGTGCGCTGTCTACTCATTCAAGCACAAGGTTAAGGCGCCCCGAAGGGTGCCGGTAATCATGTGTAGTCCTAGACCAAGAAAGTGGTCGTAATAGTCACAAGTGTCAATTTAGTTTACTATCACTAGTCCTTGAGAGATACATGCTCGTGTTTGGTCTACTTCGGGTCAAACCATACACCCCAGTTGAAACTTGGGTTCGGTTGCGAGAAAACCCACGTCGAGGTACCTATTCTTATTGTCGTAATTGCATCCTACCGTCACAAAACCCGTAAGGGTGTGACTGGTAACAAACTTTCCATTTCGAGTCGAGTAGTACTAGCAAGACATGAGTTAAACTTGGTCACTACCTTTGCGTCTTTTTCCGAATATACATGAACATTGTTGCTAGTCTAGTTTGTTGTGATCACCATTGTGATGTACATGTCTAGTTTACATTCTTCTGTTCGAGTCCCGATATACACTCACTCCATTTTCGGGCTCGATATCGAGCTTTCACTTCACCATTTCCTCATGTCAAAATTCAGATTCCAAAAATCTTCCTAGTGTTACAAACATTTACTAGCAGATTTGGGGCTAAGGATGTGTATTGTTTAGTTATGAACGGGCCGAAGCCCATGTTTCGTTGTTGGGTTCACACTGGGCCACAACCCACCAAGCCCACACAAGCTCAATTATTTCCTTCTGAGCCGCAACCCATCACACACAAATGGAGTACGTTTGTTTGTTATGATAGAACACATGAGCTTTTATAAGAATTTAAACATATAAATTTCCAAATGAAAACTAAATATTAATAGTCTTTGCATGTTGTCAAGTATCGTACCCGATCTACTTCACGCGGCATGTCATCGATGGTTCATTTTGTTCATGACATACTCTATAATGAAGTTCTAATCTTGTTGTAGACTCAAAACTATAAATATAATTGACACATACAACTACAAGCTATAAAATACATTTGAGATTTATAAAAACTAGTTTAAACAAAAATTGTAGGTTTAAACTTGCATGTAAGATTTACAAATTTATATCACTTATTTAACTTATATGTTTTACAAAAACCTATAATTGAATTGATAAATTTTAAAACGAGTATTTACTTAAACTTATATCTTGTAAATAATAGCTACCACGGGGAAACTAAAATGAATACATGGGTAATACCTATTTTTAATAAACTATTTAGTGATTTATAAACAAAATATATTACTTGAAAACTTATATGGTAATATATTTATCAGTTGGGGATATACACAACTTTTTGGAAACATATTGGTATTATTAGAAACCTACATTGTATTTTTCCAATTTCACATAAATTAAATTGAGACTTAAATTCCTTTATAATATTTATACCAAATGTTCTAAGTACATATATATACATATATACACTTGATACCTATATCTTGTTCATTTCCATCGACAACGTCTTATTATAATCGTACAATTCCTCCGTATATTATCTTTTGGTCATCATTAAACCAAAGTCGTAATTCATTCTTCGAGTTTCCTTCCATGTCATACCCTCATGAGCCGAGGTCTATCCAAATCTTTGTAAACTTTTCTAAGATAAACGATGTCACTTAAGCAACAACAACAACATAAACATTGAAAACTTATAAAGTTAGTTAAACTTTATCGAGTCTTAAACAATAAAGACTAAATATGCCGTACTTAATTAGGTTGTTTGAGCCGCGTGGCACAATCACTCCTTGATTTAATTCCTGTTAGTCTTCATTTTGCACATTGCCAAGGTGAGTTTCATAGCCCCTACTTTTAACTGCTTTATACTTGTTTTGGGGGAAGATACATGCTCATTTTACTTAAATCATTTTACTTGTGCATTCCATGCATACTATGCTTTTACATGTTTAAAGTTTTCATCACACATAGATGTTTTATAGAGCATACCAAAACCTTTGACCTAGAATATTACGCAGCTTAGCCTAAGTCCTTAGATCCCAAATTGCCCTCTTCATGAACCAGCCAATTCTGGCGGAAGCTGAATGTTATAAATAGATCTATTGAGGGTGAGTCCTTCTGTTCGGTTGACCCCGCCTGGGTCATATATAGCATGTCGGGACCGAAAGTGTATTAGGATAAACACTGCCATGGGCTCCTTATTTGTATAACTTCTTTGTGCATACAAGAACTGCCGTAGTTTCGGTTGCATGAACTTAGTGCTAGCGTAATAAATTCAATATATGACATTATATTCGTTGTAATGTACATATACCCTACTTATGGTCCACTAATGAAATCTCTTTTATGAAATTCTTTTATGAATTGAAATCATAAACTCTATGACATTATGCAAGACGTAATGATCATCAAGAACCAAATTTGAAACAGTGTACCGAAATCCCTTTTAAATAAATCTATGAACTCACCAGTAGTTTCCGACCCTTTAGCATGTATCTTCGGTTTTGAGGTGATAGCATATCTTGGAGGCGCAAGGCAAAGGCATGGCATGGTCATAGATCGACTCGATTTATGTATTGGGACCAGTTATTTATAATGGGTCATTTTCCGCACTAATCAATAATGTAAACATTGTTTTAAGGAATAAATAAAAGTTTATTTATGAAAAACCAATTGTTCTATGCTTATGTTGTGATACCAATTTAGTAGCACCCTAATACCTGTATGCTTCCGCTGAGTCATTTTTGGGGGTGTTACAGCTCAGTGTCACATTCAATTGTGGATTTTCAAGAGGTAATGTACGTCTTATACTTGATGGTTGGTTGGTTGGTTGAAGAGTATAGAGTACATAGAGAGTACTTAGAGATGCTAATGGAAATCGGCACCTCTCTTTGTTACATATGTGCAAGTTTAAGTCACGAGTTCGAGGTAGTTTACTTCAGGGTCAAATTCGTCATATTGGGTTTTTCTCCATCAGCTGTCACGAGAAAGAGCCTACTGAATGATAATGGGGATGATTACATGTCTTGCCAAGAGAGCTGAAAAGAGAGAGATTATGACGTATGAACACAACAGTTCATGCCTCGTTCTCTAAAGAAAAGAGAAGTGTACGTTTCAGTGCGCTTTATCTTATGAAGAAGAGAAATCTTCTTATGACGTATGAACACAACAGTTCATGCCTCGTACTCTAAAGAAAAGAAAAGTGTATGCTTCAGTGCGCTTTATCTTCGGAAGAAGAGAAATCTTCTCATTATATGACCATTCTCATCAACATGCTTCATACTTTTTCCATGCGCCACCATCAAGTGAACCGGCTACCATCGATTGTTTCTCATTCCACTTGCTCGATTATAATTAAGATGGCGACATCATGTGCTGATTTTGCGGGAGAGAAGTGTGAATAGAACATTCGGATGATTTTCACTTATTTAATCAAGAATGGCAACTCCGTTTGCAATTCTTGAGGGAGAGAAGAAGTGTGAAATTACTGCATGGTTGATATTATATGAGAATAAATGGTCAAACGGCTCCAAACTCATGTAAGAACCGAGCTTCTTCTTATCGGGTCATCTTCACATGGAGTTTTCTTCTAAAGAGCCGTTGGTTGACATCTTCACTCGGATTGACGAGTTTATCGACAAAGTGCTTCCGGTTAATGCTTCAAGTATACATCAACATGATGATTCCGAACAATCTCTCTGTTCTTGTTTGATGTGATTGGTAGTTTGGTGTTACCATCTTGTGTGTTCGTATGCGTCTGATTGCTGATTTCCTTGATGAACATCTTTCTGTTTTTGTTTGATTGGGAGGGATTTTAGTTAAGGGGATTTGCAAGATGTAAGTTGTTAGCCTTAATAGTTTTATTAGAAGTGATGGTCATTCACGTTTAGGAACTTTGTAACGTGTGTTAGATATCGTGATAGAATAGTCAACGGGCTCGTGGATTGGGCTAAGCTAATTGGTTAAACGTTAGGGTAGGTTAGCCGTTTGTATGCTCATATATCCCAAGCCCAATCCAAGTCCAACGAAGCCCATAGGAAAGCCTTTTAGGTTTTCATGTATTCCACCTATAAATACCCCTCAAATGGTCATTTGAGGGGTGTGCTTGAGTGTGTGTGTGTGTGTTTTCCTTTGAAGCAATATAACATCTTATTGTTTTCATCTTCTTTCCTTTATCTCTCTAAAAATACATACGCATATACATCTCTTGTCACCATCTTTCTTTCTTTGCTTTCTTAATCTTTACGCATATATTGTATGTGTAACGTGTTCTTCTTCTAAGCTTGGTATTCGTGTGGTAAAGTTGTGTAAAAACGAGGTTTAACAATTGGTATCAATCGCCTAACAATGGTTTAGGAGTGTTTGTGTTTGTTTTGAAGGGTTACGCGTAAGTTTAATAGTTTACGAGTAGGATATTTGTCACGCTTAAAGCTTTAATTTTTGCACTTAAAAATTCAAGATTCTTGTGGTTTAAGGTATATTTGGTGCTAAAGTTTCAGTTTTTTGCAAAAAGTTCGAAGCTTTATGTGTTTTTCTTCAAGTTTGAACTCGTGTTTTTGAAGGTGGTCATTTCTACTCGTAACTTTTATAAGCACTTTGGGTGAAAAAGGTCAAAAGATCTGTGTTATTGGAGTGTTTTTAAGGCTATCTGTGCAAGAGAAATCGTTTGAATCATTGGAAATTTTTTACGAGTAGGTCAAAACCCTAGTTCTACTCGTAAGAAAGTCAACTACGCATAAGGTCCTACTTATAACTTTTTGGTGCAGATTCTTCGAGCTTTAACGGTTACTCAATGCTTCCCTCACTTGGATAAGTGTGTGGAACACTTCGACTTGTGGATATCCCTTACGTTGTGACAGTGTAAAGGATTTTTGGTTTTAACCTAAGTTTACGCATAAGCATAAACTCTTACGAGTAGAACTCTACGCATAAGATCACACTTACGCGTAAGGTTTTACGACTAAGTTTAGCCTAAGGTTACGCGTAAGATACTTTCTACGCATAAGAATCCTACGCCTAAGATCCTACGCATAAAGATCCTACGCATAAGATCCTACGCCTAAGCACCAATTCTACTCGTAACTCCTTTTCTCTAAGTCTACGCCTAAGTTTAAAAAAAAAAAAAAGAGTTTTTTGGCGGGAAAACTTGAGTAAAATTTAAATTTTTGAGGAGACTAAACGTTCAAAGTTTAATGGGTATTTTGAAACATTTGACAAAGTTTGATGGGTATTTTGAAACATTTGACAAAGTTTAATGGGTATTTTGAAACAACTAACTTCACGTAATTAACTTAAAAATAAATAAATAAATCCACGTATGCAGTTTAACCGGTGTAGTCGGTTGCCGGTCATGCCACATAAGCAAAAGTATGATATAGAGCTAAAATTTTAAAGTTTGATGGGTGGTGTAGTATTTTATTGGGTTCATAACTGATATATGAACATTTGATAAAGTTCGTTACTATTAGATGCCATTAACCCTTACTTATATTCAGGTTGACCCAATATTACCATATATGATTTAACCTAATTGACAATGATCATATAACAGAACGAAAAACGAAAATAACGAACAAAGTGTCCGTCTACTCACCTTAACAATTAACTTTAAGAGTCTTTTATCTCAACCATATTATTTTAAATTGGAGTAGGTTCGGGTTATTTTTTTAGGCTCAACCCGAATTGATCCGAACTCGACTAACATCCCTACTTCTATCTTTTTCAAATCAGAAAGTGGTTGAAATTTTTAAATGATACATAGAGACTATGTCATCCTTTTATCAGCAAGATCGGTATTGCTTCAGGTAAACTTTAAAATCAGCCCACTATAAATCTTTGCAATTAAATGTTACGTTTCTTTTTATTAGATTTACTTTGTTCCTTCTCTAATTTTCTTTGGGATCAGTTGTCCCTAGGGTTGTCAGTAGGGTCTGGTTGACCCGACCCGAACCCGATAAAGCTTATTGGGTCGGGTTAAATCGGGTCAAAAAATTTTGTCGGGTGATTTTGACCCGAACCCGATAACCAGACATTGTTATCGGGTCGGGTTAGGGTTGAACTATTTTTTTTATCGGGTTATCGAGGTCAATCCGATAACACCTGAAAAATGCAACTATTCATACCAGTAATCACCGAATGAGATACTGTAATAAACTTATGATTGCTATATTTTCTTCTTTAGGTAGCTGGCTTGTTTCAACAAAAACCTCGTAAATAATTTTTTTTCCTAGTACAGTAGCACCTTTTGTCTACAAGCTCATAAACGCTTTCATACTAACATGTCCAAACAAAGATTACACAAATGAATGTAGTCTAAATGGATACCGTTATAAATAATACATTAAGACCCTGAAAGATTTGTGATCTATCTTTAAGTTTATGAATTTAGTTAATTATGATCAAATAAGATATTTTGTTTAAGTAACCTGATGTGCGACAATATAATCAATAAAGTAAAGGTATTTGAAATTTCATACAACTATAACAAATATAAACGGGTTCAAATAACTTCAAAGAAGGATTTATCTTATAACCTGACAACCCGACTCACCCGACCCGACTTAACCCGACCTGATAAACACCCGAACCCGACAACCCGATTTCTTATCGGGTCGGGTTGCACACTTTTTCAAAATTCAAAACCCGACTCAACCCGACCCGATACACCCGATAACCCGACCCTATAACACCCCTAGTCCCTATTAAGTAAAAGCTTTCGATGAAAGGTTGAACTCGATAGGGACAACTATTATACACGAACCTAGGAAATAATCTTAGAGAAGAATAGATGTTTGTGATAAAGATGCACCCGTACATTATCATCAGATGCAAAAATCTATCTCAAACTGTTTCCTCAGGTAAACAATTTTGTACCGTTATTGTATTCATTGATTTCGCATAAAATTTACTACCAAGTATAGTTTACGTATCTTTAGATTTAACAATCAACTGCGTTAAACACAAAATCCCTTTATTTTACATCTGTTTTGGATATTAATGTCAAGGGTGTAATGATTTATTCGTCTGATACCTTAATTTTTGTGGCTCACATAAAATCTGAGCCACTACATAAAGAAATTGATCACTTTATATTTAGGTTGACCGATAAATATCGAGTAGACATGCTAATGTCGGCATGAAAAAGGATGGGAGAAATAGAGATGAAAGTTATTTGTGATACTTGGAGAAAAAGTTTTGTTAACAACCCTCTCCTTGCATGCATCATAGAAAACTTTCATATCTATCTCTCACATCCTTTTCACGCCAACATTAGTATCTTAACGTTCACTCATTCGCTAAATATAAAATGATCAATTTCGCAGGAAGACACTGATTAAAAGAAATCAGAATACAACCGAGCTCGAGCTCCTACAAATGGCAGAAATATGTGATAGTACCAATAACTGTGACATCGATGATAATAGTGATAATTGTATTTCTTTTTTTGAGAAGAGAAATTGGAATACACATTTTTTTAGGGGTTAACATTCAAATCGATGAAAAACCAACATCGTTGATAAAATACGCTTAAGTAAAGCAAGATGTGGAACAAGAGAAGATATTGTAAAAATAGATTTGGTCAAAATTATTTAACATATCCTCTTCTGTTTCCTTTAACATAATCAAAAACAACAAGTGGCCTTTTTTGCGTGAACATTCTTCCTCAACAATAATCTAAGCAACTTTATTCATGTTGTCGAGTTAGTTCAGGTTTCCAGACTTCTGAAGCCGAGAATTTCTTAGTTAACGATAAATTATTGTGTGTAATGTTTGATACTTTTTTTGTTGACTTAATATAATTCGGAGTGCTATAATATACAGTTAAAGAAAAGGTATATGCTAGGAACAAAACTATTTCTAAAATTGGATTAAAAGTTTACGTACTTTTTATTTTTATTTTTTAGTAAGGCAAAAAAAAAAAAAAGTTTACGTACTTACAGGTGACACACACCACAAACTAATATTATGCCACTACATCTAGATTAAAAAAATAAAAAACAACTTGCTAAAACCATAACTCAAATAGCGAAAAAGATACAAAAACTATTACCACCACATCTAAATTAAAAAAAAATAATAATCCACAAGGCTAAAATAACGACGGAGAAATAAAACCCTACCGAGAACACCATCGTCCGGTAAGAACCCCCACAACGCGACAGCTAACCTATTTACTACAAACACCCATTGGTTTTTGCTTAAAACATGTCGAGTTGCCGGTCTAAAAAGTTTCAAAATATTTACCTTGATTAATTTCCATTAAAACAAGGATTATGATGTAAGTATTAATACATTTTGAACAACGTGCATAGGGTATTTTTCTTTACTGAATCATACTGTTAAAACAGGGACCATGAATGCCTTATAAGTTTTTACCATGGGCTTCAACATACGGGCTATAATAACGTAATAAACAATATGGGCCATAAAGTGGTCTAGTGTTTTCTTGGAGCCGAATATCTTTTATTCATTTTCACACGCATTTCAGATTGAATATTTTCTTTCAAACATCAGGATAAACATGGAATTTACCGTTTACCCAACTCTGATACCAAATGATTATATATTGATGATGAAATGAATAGTTTGTCAATATATATAACATGATTGTAGCAAGTCTGGAAATCACAGGAACCTATTTGAGTATGTGACGACTGACGCCAGAGCGATTATGTCAAACAAGCTGGACATTTTGCATAAAACTGATATAGAGTAGCTACATGGATTAAGTACACAAGCAAGGGAACAAAACCAATAAAACCCAAAGAGCACTAGAAATTGATATGTAGTATTGTAGTTAACTCAAATGGACCCCTATACATAAATAATTCAATAAAGCAAATGAAGGTGCAACCCTTGAGTTAAGATCACGCATGTATAAACTTGCAGGCCTGGACACGGGCCTGTTGACGTAACCACATACGTTATCATTAAACTTTTGTTCATATAATTTGTTTTCGGAAGATAGTTATATATACTCGTTTCTGTACAAACATAAAACGCTAGAACAAACTCCAAGGTTGCCTATTGTTAAGACGTCTCAAAGGTCTTTAGAAGAGACCCGGGTCGTATACGAGAGTGTATAAGGTGTGCTACCGCGCATAACTTTAAATTTTTAAGGACCTCAAAATATATACTTTGTTATATATTTGGGGCCTCAAAATTCACTTTCAACAAAAATTGTTACCGTTGTACAATCTTATGTTGTAAGATTTGTAGAAATTTAAGATAGATCATCAAAAAACAATGATTTTGGTTTCCATAGTTGGTATGATCTAATTTCGATCCTAGCATTTATTTATCG
Organism: Chrysanthemum makinoi; assembly: GCA_910596185.1. NCBI lineage: Eukaryota > Viridiplantae > Streptophyta > Magnoliopsida > Asterales > Asteraceae > Chrysanthemum > Chrysanthemum makinoi. Next base: position 38,154,912 of record OU343224.1, on the reverse strand, counting down.
TGTAAGCTTTTGCACAGAGTATAGCTACGGCACTGGAAGTGACTAGGGTCGTAACACGCTAGGTAAACATGTTAGGATGGTCAGGGAAGACTCGGAAAAGGCATGATTTTCTTTTGTAGCCTGAAGATGAACCCCTCTCCCCGTTCACCCATTTTTTATTCATTAGTTTTCAGAAATGACCTACTTTTTTTTAACAATGATTTATTTAAAAAGAACAAATTCTAGCAAGAAATCAAAGAGTAAAAAGCTTACAACGAGATTTTACAAGCAAACTTTGGATCATAGATCTAATCTAACCAAATGGGTTTTGCATTCTTATTCCTATTTATTACTATCCATGTGTGAGATAATACTTTGATTTATGCGCCTAAGGAATTCCTACTATGAGGTTTCTTGCCAAAACAAATCTTATTCCCTATATATCAATAAGATCCAAGTTGCAGTTTGGAAAACGACATCTAAACAGGTCTTTGCCAAAGAAGTTGGGTTTACCAAGTCACTTCGTGTAAGAGTTCAGATGAATATAGATCTCATATTTATTATAGATCCAAAAAATCAGTTTTAGTCATTCATTTTTTTTTATCAAAATAAATAAGAAAATCATTTTTCACATTTTTTTGAAAACAATATATCTTGCAAACGATAAATCTTTAAACTATAAAAATTACACCATATGGACGAGAATTAAATTATCTTTCTATAGATATGCACTTCTCTATATTTTCGACAAATTTTTTTTAAAAAAAAATTTCGCCCAAAAAAATCAGATATGATTTTTAAAAATCACATATGATCCGATTTTTACAAATCACATATAATTTTTTCAAATCATATATGATTTTGACAAATCACATATGATTTGCAAAAATCATATTTGATTTATAAAAATCGAATCACATATGATTTTTTGGGGCCAAAATTTTGAAAAAAAAAATTGTTAAAAATACCAATCTTAGCAACATTTGCAACGTTAGTCCTTTCGCCATTATCTATAAAAATTTAAAAAAATTAAATTTAGAAAAAAATTATAATTTTTTTTTCAAAATAAATTCAAAAAATTTAAATATATTCAAAAAGATAATTTAAAAGAAACTTTTTAAAAAATAATTTTTTTTAAAAAATTTCGTCGCGATTGTATGATTTTTTTCTCTTCTTAAAGAACTTTTTAAAAACTGAAAATTTGAAATATATTTAAAAAACGATTTGCGAGATATTTATGCATTATAAAAAAAAGTATTACATTTAAAAAATTAGAAAGTTTATTTTTTTTATATTTTCATTAAAAAAATTGAAATAACTTTATTTTTTTCGAAAAAAAGTTGGTTCATTTATTCTAAATGAAATTTAATAACGAAAAAGGACTAATTGTAAATGTTATAAAAGATCTATATGTGTAACTTTCTAACTAAAACGCTTTTAATTAACTAACTTCGGAGACTCACCAAACATTAACCTAAATTTAACCACGTCGAAACTATCTTCCAAATATCAACATCCACCTTGCACTCAACAAAGGGGGAATTGCATATATATTTCTGCAAGACCTCATAATTGCATATATATCCAACCAAAACTCATAATTGCATATATTTCTTTTCAAAACCTTAAAATTGTCATATATATCCAACCAAAACTCATAATTGCATATATATATCCTTCTAAAACCTTAAAATTGTCATATATATCCAAATGATTATTTTAAGTACAATTAATATAAAAAAGTCTAAAAATTATAATTGATATATAAAATAACGATTATAATTTTTTTTTCAATTACAAAATATCTTTATATTGGTTTGAATTTTATTATGTCATTTGATCTATATATTTAGGAGTTTACGTTTAGATGGAACGATGGATGGTGCAGTTGATATTCTTACTCAAGATTCGTCGATAAAGAACACGATTGAGTAGCCGAACATGTTTCCATTTCTTTTCATAAAAAATGGTTTAAGGATATTTGTAATTGTTAAAAATATAATAATTTAATAAGTATAAAGGTATAATCGTTATTTTATATATTAATTATAGTTATTTGAGATGTTTAAGGGCATAATCGTTATTTTATATATCAATTATAATTGATATACAAAATAATGATTATACCCTTATACTTATTAAATTATTATTTTTTATTTACTATTATTTTTTTAACAATTACAAAATATCCTTAAACCATTTTTTAAGAAAAGAAAGAGCAACCATGTTCGGCGACTTAACTATGTTCATTATCGACGAATCTTGAATAAAAATATCAACTGCACCATTCATCGTTCCATCTAAACGTAAGCTTCTATATATAGGTCAAATGACATATTAAAATTCAAATCAATAAAAAGATATTTTGTAATTGTAAAAAAAAAAATGTTATAATCGTCATCTTATATATATCAATTATAATTATTAGACATTTTTTTCTATTAAATATGTATTTAAAATAATTATTTGGATATATATGACAATTTTAAAACTTTGGAAGAATATATATGCAATTATGAGTTTTGGCTGGATATATATGTATGACAATTTTAAGGTTTTGAAAGGATATATATATATGCAATTATGAGTTTTGATTGGATATATATGCAATTATGAGGTTTTGAATGGATATATATGCAATTTTTCCCTCAACGGAAATAGATGATGAGGTGTTTCAATATTATCATAAAAAATAACCTACTGTTGAAAACTTTTACTATGTCATAAGAGATGCCAGGTAAAAAATATTTGTTTCAACCATGGTTGTCAGGATCCCGATCCTGATCTTAGGATCTTACGATTTTACGATACTGTAAAGCAAAAACGATCCAGATCCTACATAGGATCTTTGCAAGCTTAAGATCTTATAAGATCCCGATCTGACATACGATACGATCTAATCCGATCCTCTTACTCTTCGATTACAAACTAAAAAAAATTTATGTTTGTTGTAGAATTCAAAAAACAACATGTTAATCTTTTTAAACATTTTATAATCATAATTTGGACAACATTTATATGAAAACATTCATAAGTATTTTGGGTATAATGTATTAATTTGTAGATTTATAAAATTACATAAACTATTAAGAAATAAGATCTTAAGATCCCGATCCGATCTTACGATCAAAACAACCTTGTTTCAACCACTTTTAATTAATCTTGGTATATCTAGATCCGGAATAATAAGATCCAAAGAAATCAAATCAAATACTGTAAAAAGGGCCATCCATGATAAATGTTGCGAATTGATTAATTCGTTTATATTTTACTAAAAAGAAAATGCATGAGATAATATCATTTCCGTACGCATGGGCCATCAATTATTTAGGTGATTATATTCGAAATGAGCCACAAAGTCACGTGGCCAAGGCTATATCATCCAAATTATGTCCAAGAACCTTAAAGCCATGAGGTGTGTGCTATTAGAAGTGTTATTTGGATAAATGGTCGTATTGACTAGTGTATTTTCATAAAAGAACGTATTTTAACCGTATATGAGATTTTGGATAAGTTGGTGCGCAATGAGTGTACTTTGGTGCGCAGGAGCTATATATTACGCATCATAAATTTCCAAAGACTATATATAGCACCATATTTAATTTATAGACAAATGAGAAGTTGACACCTATACTTTGGTGCCCAAAGTGTCCATTTTACGCACCATAAAATAACAGTGTTATTAAAAAGTGTTTAAGCACCATATTTTATTTCTTAACGAATGATATGCTGACACATCACATTTGGTGCCCAAAGAATCATTTTTGCGCACCATAGAATTTATAATGTGTATGGTTGAAGGATAAAGTCAAGGTATTTATAATTTGGTGCCCAAGCATCATCTTTTGGGCACCACAATGTCCATATCGGTGAAAGAGAATTTTTTTTATATGTTTTGGTAAAATGGTAGTGTATATGAAATGTATTGGTAATTGTTTTAACAATTAATGTAACATGTTAATATTGTACACGTCTCTCATGCATGAATTCAAGTGTTTCAATCAATACTCAATGTGTGCAAATCAATTTTAAAATGGTCTAACGAGATACTATATGATCCTCGTTAAGCATATAAATTCTACCAATGAAACTATATTACATGTAACATGTAATAACCTAAAAAGCTTTGGAGAGACTTCTAATTTTAATTGGAGGTAATTTTGTTGAATAACCCGCTCTTTTTTTCCCATATGAAGTAACAGATATTTCACTACTGAGATACCCACCGGATGCATGATAGTTCACTACTGAGACCAAACTATATATATTGGGGTTGTCAGTTGTGTAACTTTAAACGAAGGTCAAGTTATAGAGAGACGAGATGAAAAATAAATATATAACAATAACAGATCACACAGGAATCCAACTATAGAGAGACGAGAGATGTCCTTTCGTTGTTTGTTTAATGGCAAACAATTTATATTAATGAAGCTATAGACTAGCGAGCATCTAGATTACAAAGAACTTAGTGAACAAATTCAACAATTATTGATCCTTTAAACACGATGAGTCGGCAAGTAAAAGGATTATATAATCATAACTTCCAATCCATCCTGAGAGGATCTCAAAACAATATTGGTAGTGCAAATTAACTGCAAAATTGCAAACATTAATCATGTTAAAATCGTCCTAGACAACCACTTAAAAACCCAAGACCTATATGAACTTGCAACGCAGAAAACAAATATATCTATATGGAAAACGCGTGCTAGCACATTTATAAAGAACGGGTCACTTACTCACATGAATAAGAATTTTAGTCGATATCTATTAAGTATTCAGTGTAGGTAAACCGTGAATCATCTTAAAGTGCGTGGGTCATGGTGTGCCTTCAGATTTAAACAACTTGCAGTATACTCACAGATATTAGATACACAAATACAAATGTGTTTGTGTGTGTGGATAAACACTTGATTATGACACATAGTTTAATGAGTTGCAAGCATCCATTGTTAAATAACAATCCCACGTTAACTTCCAAGTAGACCTTTTTTTATTTACAAGTTTCTCAAGATTTTCAGGTAAGGAAAATCAGTTGTATATTATCTTTAGTTATGCAAATTGTAATGTCCAGCTTACTTTCTTTGACTTAATGTAACTAGCCTTAATCAAAGATAAACTAAACATATTAATGACTTTTCTAGTGTAGATGCATGTGATAAATCTGTTGGATTAGCAACTTGTGCAATTGTTTAATAGTTTCATTATTACTTAAGAAGTGAGCCACGTACTTAACAGAAACACCATTAGTTAAATTAATAATTGCACAAATTATTAATGTTTGATTCTGATTCGGGCCAACAACGATCAAGTCTTTCTTTAGTTTTGAGTAAATAAAAAAACCTGTCCTCGGGCTATATGTCAACTTATTTTTTCGCCATTTGTATCCAAATCGAGAAATTTTACAAATGATATCGGAATGTGGTTTCGATAGGTCGCACTACTACAGAAATTGAATCAGAATCCTCATAATAATAATGCCTGGTTTTGCTGAAAACCGGATTCGAAAGTGACTAAGTGAGCTCGCCTTTTTGAGAATGACAAAGAATTTGGATATGATTCAATGAACCAAATGTGTGATCGTATTTCAGATTCTTTCGATTCCACATCATTTGATAGATTCCATTTTTCTTCTACAACAATAGGGGAGACGTGGGTGGCCTGGTATCGATCCAAAAGGCATGTTTGTATTATTTGTTCCTTCTCTTGGTTTGCCTCTTTAGGTAATACAGAATATATGATTTGTTAAGTATATAAACAACAAATAGTATTGTTAATAACAAAAAATCACAAATTCATAGCATGATTATTCTAATAAAATTGAAGCAAGAGCTTATTCATGGATTCATTCCTGAGTATCCTAACAATACACAGATATTGGTAATTAAACAATATTTCAAACCGGATAAGTTGCTAGTTTCTAATCCATGGGGTTTAGAAAAGAAGATAATTAAGTAACCACTTTGTAAGAAGTTAAGTTTTGGTTTCATTACTTTATAGTTCTCAACTTGCATGAAAAGTTCAAAGGACATTGAATATAACAATAATGTAAACGCGTCATGAGAGAGCCCATCTATACCTCTCTCACTCTCACACACACACACACGTACTTTAATGTAAGTGTATGTATTCAGATACCCAAATACGTAATAGTAAAGTGGTAATTGAGTTTTTTCTTTTTTGAACAACGAAGAAGATGATAGTTTAAAAATGAGCTTTAATTAAGCTAGAAAGTTTGACTTTTTTTTTTTTTTTTTTTTTTTTTTTAATGAGTTTGGCTGTATATAATTAGATAACATAGAGAGTAAATTCTTTTGAAGTCAAGATAAATTTAGTATTATACACTTTAACCTAAATAGTATTTTTTATACTCAACTCGATCTTGTATGTTCATTGACCATCTAGTGATCTGTTTTTGCGATATACTGATGATCAATTCATTCTTCGTATACTAAAAGACGGAGATTTTCATTAAATATAATATATTATATCAAGTTTGTGACTGTCTTCTACTTCTGTGATACCAATAAAAATACACTTAAAACCCAATCATTCATATATTTTTCATCAAGATTATATAACACAAATCTTCAAGTTTGTGACTGTCTTCTCTTTTAAAGGCAAAAATATGAACATCTAGCAAGTAGCTAGGAGAAGAGAATTACAAAAGGGGGGATATATAAAGTGTTACAAGTGACGTTAAATCACTCTAACCAATTAACAGAAGATTTCCTAGATCTATTAACAATAATTCATTTGTAAGAGAGGTTTTGGTGTCATTTAGACTGCTTCGTTTCTTGCTTTCTAAAGAAGCCACAGTTAGAGTTGCTTCGACAACTGCATATATCAAAGAACCCGACAGTAGGTGCTGGAAGGTTGACGTGGCCGGCTAGGGTATGAAGAAGTCGTTAAAGATTCCACCAACATAGAACGTCAATTCAAATAGCCTTAGCAAAGCTATAAAGGATGAAAAGATAAGTTTCCGTCTCGAGATCATCCTCACAAACAGGCAACGGACTGATTGTAATTGAATTCCCCTATTGTTGAGGTTGATTCTTGTTGCTAATTTTCCTTTCTAAATCCTCCACGGCAAAATATTTACTTTCATAGGAACAAGTTTATTCCACCTTAAGACTTAGAAGTTAGAAGTATTAATCGAAAGACATGTTTCATGTTTCCCACTGAATCGCTATTCTATGACTGATTAAAGACATAGAATCTATTCTACAACTTAAAAGTTTCTGTATTTAATATTAATCAGACATGTTTCCTAACACTGAGAACACTCTTGTTTCGTCAATAACACAAACATGTCAATGGAACCTGATAAAATAAGATGAGCCAAGAGGTTATATTTTATGTTCAGGGTCATGAGTATACTATTCCGCGAATTATCATATTAGTATTTTGCTGAATTTGATCAGTCATACAAAAAGAAAATATGTTGTTCGAATAAACGTCAATAGATTATTCTTTTATGTTTTTCTTTTCTATTTTCATCCACGAAACTTCCTTACATTGAATAAATTGGTATCGACTTGGAGCAAAATGATCAAAACTAACATAGTCAATTCGGGGTAAGGAATCTAACCAAGAATGATTAGACTGACAGAGAACGTGCAATCACAAGTCTTTCCATTCATAGTGGCTATAACTATCTTGACTTTTAAAAAATGGTATTTGAGTCTTCATGTCTGTCGGCAACATAACGCTCATTTCCGATTTTTGTACACAATGATTTTAATGTGCAATCTACTTAACTTTCAGTTCCAAGGTATATAATTGTAGTCTTTCTATTATTAGTAGCTATAGTTACCAATGATTGTTTGATTATGTATTCGTATTTGTCAAAAACTTCCCATACATGCAGCTGCAAAATTAAGAAAAGGAGAAGTTACCGTGTATATTTTTCAACGCTCACATATTTATACACATCCGCTTCACGACCCAATTGTTACCGTTGGAAATGTATATATTTATAAATACGTGAATGTCCGGATTCGAACTCGTGACCACGGGATTGCGCACATTAGCGAATGAGAATTAAAGTTAAATAATTAATGTTAATGTTTACGATTAATTATTGCACATTAAGTTCGTTTAACGATCGTTAAGTATTTAACGGAAAAATGACTAACGACCGTTAAATGAAAAGAGAAAGGATTAGTAATGGAAAATCTTGAAATAGAAAAGTTATGGGTTTTCTCTTGGGCTTGTCTCATGGCCGGCCAAGGGATGGGTTCTCAACCCAAGCCCTAACTTGTTCCCAAAGTTTTCCATACACTATATAAACAAGGCTAGGTTCTAGGGTTTTTCATAACTTTGTGCATTGAATTAACCTTAGATCTCTCCTCTCCTCTCTCTTGCAATTCTCGGCCGAACACCCCTAGTTAGGGAGTTTGGTTTTGGTTTTTTTTTTTTCCATAAAACGAGGACTTGTGTTAGATTTAGCAATCGCTTGATTCGTTGGTTAATTCGTGTGTACAAGAACGTGGTAGTAAGACACTATTCTTACACCAATTGGTTTGAGTTGTAGAAAGGTAAGTGACAACTCTTTAAACCACTTCTTTGTTTTGCTCAAGAGATCTGACATTCGCAAGAGGTACATTACGCATACTTTCAGTTAATTAATTTATTTGTTATGATCTTAAGTCTTCCGATGTGTACTCTTGATGTCTACATGTTTTATTGTATATCATGTATTATAAACTCAACAGTGGCATCACGAGCCTTGTATTACAAGTAATTAATTACTGAAACACATAATTAAAATAAACATGTTGTGTTATTATTTGTATGCGTAGATCTAGGGTTTGCAAAACCTAAACCCTAATTTTTAGGGGGGCGTTTTTATTGGTGCCCTAATTAGGGTTTTGTAAACTAAAGTTTTAATTGGATTAGAAACCCTAGGATGCATGCAACTTTATGTGTATTGTGTAACTCTGTTTAATTGCATTAATTGTTAAGTGTAATTTTATGTCCATGATAATTACATGCATGTTTTATCATGGATCTGCTTTTATTGTACGTCTTTCTTGTTTAAGTGATATACATTAAATTATGATAGATCTAAAATTGAGGAAAACCTCAATAATTATTATTTAATCAATTATGTGCTATGTGGTATATGTTTAATTTTGACTTACGCAATCGATGAATCGATGCATGTGGCTCACCTTGTACATAGCTGAAAACGGGTGAAAGTCTTAATTAAATATATACATATTGACAGATCTAGAATTGATCATTAATAGGATTTATCAAAAGGTTTGCATGTGGCTATTTGATATGCATGATTTTTTGTTTATGAATTCATTGTTTATATGTTTATTTTTTAAATACTTGCTTGTTTGTTATGTGTAACAAGGGTATTTTTACAAGAAAAATAAACTGAACTAAACAATGGTGAAACATGTATTTTTAAGCATAGTAATCATAATCGTTTAATTGATTGGTGACTTTGGTACAAATGGTCTGAACGGCTCACCCATTAGAATGAACTATAAAGGGGTTAATAAAGAAGTGTGCATAGTCACACCTAAAGGATGTCTAAGGTTATGCTTTGCGCTTACCTGATCCTCCTCGTGAAGTTCGAATGGAGCTACCTAGTAAGCCATAAAATGTGCAAGCTCATCTTAAGGGCGAATTAGTTTTAATTCCATGCGCCATTTCGGTGGTAATTACCCGAAACACTAAGTGTTTACACTTATGCAAAAATACGGTATAATGGATGATAATTAACACTAAATTCCTTGATTGGTGAATCCAATACCTCAATTAAAGTTTGATGATGAAAATCTTATATATTAAAACAAGATATAAATGTTTTAATAAAACCTATGCTACAAAGATGAATGCATGACATCTTTGTACATATTTGATTTGACATAAAAATTTATTACCCTTTAATTTGAGTTATATGCCATCCAACGAAACGGAAACACCTAAGATTACTTTTTATTTGCGTGAGATCGTGACTTAGATCGTAATCAAAGGGTAAAATGTCCACGTGACGTGAGAACGGGCATGGATGATTTTGCAGTTTCTTAAGTTGGACAACTTAATTGAGTTTTGTAGTGAGAACTGGCAACTCAAGGCATAAGATGGGGATAAAACATGTTTACATGGCAATTGATATTGGCTAAATGTAAATCCCATAAATCTAGGAATTGCAATTTGAGAATTGGCAATTGAGGCTCGACTCGTACCATTTTGAATAATTTCATTACTAGCAGATCAACAGATGTGATGAAACTATGTCAATTTGGATCCTAGTTTTCAGTGAAAATTAATGGTTATATGTTTATGAACCATGGGTATTTAATTTTCTTGAAAAGGTTAATTATCGAAAATACTAAAATTGAATTTTGTAATTCTTTTGAATGTATAACTGCAACATTTAACCGTAACGTGGTTTAGTCTTTGATTAGTAAATTGAACCATTCTACTTTCAAACAAATGTTTGATCGAGAATAATTTACCGGAAAGACAAACAAAGTCTTTTTTCTATGGGAAAAGAATGAGACTCAATCCTATTCCTTTTCATGAATGAGAAAGGTATAATAGGAACATTTGAATGGTCTAAATTCTAATGTAACTCATAGCAATGAATTGCATATCTTATTTTCCTTAAAGATTTTATTACCCTCATTTGGTGAATAAATCCTTTTGTAACAACATGAATATTGGTTAACTGGAAAACATGTATATGAGTTACTAAATTAGAAGCTAGACTAATTACCGCGAAAATTGGTAAAAGGCAAACTAGCATATTTTATCTAGTTGTTTTGCTTTAGCCTTTAAAGGTGCTACATACTAGTATGGGCATGGTAGGCCTGTTAAGGAAGAAATTGCATACCAAATTTTTCGAGTTAATAACATTGATGGATATTCCATTATTCATAAAGTTGAATACACCTTTTAGTACCTTAGTAATGATTACGTATGGTTCTTTACAGGTGTAGGAAAGTAAAAAGCAAGCAAGTTGTTTTCACTGGTTATGCAACACTTACAATGTTGTCAAATTCAGTGGGAGCATTTGTGTTGCATTACTGAATAAGAAGTTGTTATAATGATTTCTAATTCAGTGGGAGCTACAAGCTTTGTTTCCTGTGTAGTAATCCAAATTATCTCTTGAATATCATGAAGATAATTACTTTTCAATTGTAGGCACTTATGTTTGTTAAGGATTGTCATGTGCGTTTCCTTACAAATATATATAGTCCTATATCTACTAGTTATATCTATGACACAAATCATATTAATCAAATAAACGAACGTGTATCGTGTTGTTTATCTGCTACATGATGTTGTTCCATGCACAAGTGGGAGAAATCTTTATTGTGTGCAAGGTACAACACATATTAATATGATTTAAATGAATTCTCTTGACTGTATAGTAAGAGAATAACGTTCTAATAGGAATTATACATTTAAATATGTATGATTGCGCTATTAAGAGCATGTGTCAAGATAACAACAAAGACTACTTTAAATATTTATGTCATTCAACATTTAAGAAACACTTGTAGTTACAATTTATGTTACGTGAGAACGTGAACTAGATTGTAGCCCAAGGTAAAATACCCACGTGTCGTGAGAACGAGCATGGATGATTTTGCAGTTTCTTACGTTGAACATTTCATGGAATGACATAATTAAATGAAATAATCTAATACTACTTTGAATTTAAGTATTCGTTGAATGACTTAAATATATGTAGTAAATATTAACTTGAAATATTAATTGAAACACGAGGTGGTGTTCATAATTACTTTAATTATAAATGTTTATGATTTTGTAAAATCACAAACATGAAGTCTTTTAATACAAGACTTACAATATAAAGTAAGACGTTAACTTGCTATGTTTTAAGACATATGCATGAAGTTAATGAATTGATCAATGACTTAAAACGTATAGTGGGATTATAACTAATATGTCTTTTGACTTGGTCAAGAATACTTGTGTTATAATACATGCAATTGACTTGGTAATTCTATTGTACCATTGAGTTTTACTTTGTTGGTAAATAGGATAAACCAAAGAGTAGATGGTTATCTTAAATATTGTTAGATTAATCTTACAATATTAATTCTAAGGAAATACCATAGTTTTATGGTATGTTCAGTTAGAAGAATCAAAATCTGTTGGCATGTTTGATTCAAGATAACTATAGTTTCTTCCACATGTTATCCAGGTTAGTAGATTGAGTATAGACTGAATATACTCAATAAGACTCCAACCTAGAAGATTAATAAGACAACATTTTTATGGAATGTGATGAATCACATTAAGTCTTATAATGAAGTTCTGAATTTGTTAAACTACTTGTAAAGTGGGTTGTAACAAACTAATGTCAGGAACTGTCAATGTTTTTTGTAATATCCCAAAAGAGAACAATGTATTGTTGCTCTACTTGCTAAACTATTGAAAGGTAATCTTTAAATTGTTAAAGGCAAGTGGGAGTTTTGTTTAGATCTTGAAAGATTGAATTTCAAAATACATAATCTTCTAAAATGCACTAGCAAATATCATGATGAGGCTAAACATGTATATGATAGACCTCAATGTAATGGAATTGTCATTCATAGATCCGTAAGGATATTTCAGATATTTATATGGTGAGGATTATGAGTTACAGGATCATGGTAAGCCTGTTAATCATGATGATGAATTTACCAAATGTTGAATTGTGGAAAATCAATCATACTATGAATGTTGAGATGCTGTCCATAAAGATAATCAACTTTAGATACTTGGCTTATCTTAATGAAGATGATTTTCTTCAAAGGATGAAAATCCTAGTGGTTTAAATCTTTGTGTAGAAATCATATGGACAATATTGTACACGTATTTAATGTATGTCTAGTGATAATAATATTAATCATATTTAAGCAATTAACTATGATTGAATATTCTTTTCTAGATACATTAAATAGAAGTATAAAGATTATAATTGTCATACTTAGTTTCATTGATATGAAATTTTGACAATGAATATCAAAACTCTTTGTTGTGGAATTACTTTTGCGAGGACGATGAGTAATACAAAGTAGTTTTATAAATTCAAATAATCTTTGAATATGTACAGATTGCAAGAATCCATGAATGGATATATGCATGCATTTAGGAGATGATTCTTATGTTTAATATTAAATCCATGTTTGATTTAATAATTAAAATAAGATTGCTCATAAGTATTCCTGAAAGCTAGTGGGAGTATTATTTATTTTTCTTAAATCTTATATGTTGTATGGGCAACTACATTCCACTTAAATTAAGTTTTAGTTTGGAATAAAACTTCGTTTGTAAGATTTGGAAATAATATATACAATATTGGAATATATGTTTATTATTATAAACATATGCGGTAAATAAATGAGTCAAATAGAACATGATGAATACATATCTTTGACAAGATAGATGAGATCTTAAAGTTTAACTTGAAGATTCATTATGAACATCATGTTGTGTATAAGATTGTTGTGTCATGCTTGATTACAAGATGATTTGACAACATTGAAAGTTGTTAGTGTAATAAATATTTTAAAAGGAATATGTTTGGATTTAGAATCACATTCCATAGTCTGGAGATGCTTCTAGATTCTATGGATGATTATATGACAATTGTTTCATAATTGTCATTGCCAACAAACTTGAGTTTTGGTAGGCACCAACATTACACTATAACTGTTCAAAGTTTACGGATGTTTAAAGAGCATATTGTTGTACACAATGATGCTAGTATAATTGAGATGATGCTCAATTCTAGTCACGGTATCCTTGATGATGACCATGTTGACTAGTTATGCTCAACTAAGAGCATAGTTGCATTATACATTAAAGCATAAAGAATACTTTAAAACTTTAAAGTTTTGAAAGATGATTGTCATAAAAGGGTGGTTTAGGTTATCACGCACCTTATGGAATGATATGACAATATCAAGATATGTGTAAATACATACAAGAAATTCACTTATTGAATTTTTGAAATAAGTATTCTAAAAATTCTTATAGATCAAAGTTAGTTGAAATTATGCCTTATCAACAAGTATGAGTTGCATGACTTGTGGTAAAATTCATTAACTAAGAATTATCATGCATTGATCTATTTAGTATTTGGATAAAGGATGATAAACAATTATTGTTTATAATGAATTAAAGTACGGTATACGTTTAATTTCATTTATAATATTGTGTCCTGTATTTGCATGTTTAAATCCTTGAATAACTTAAGTTATTCTAAATAGTCCATTGTCGATCAATAACATGGGAATGATATTGAATTAAGACAAATCTGAGTATTAGTTAGAATATATTTGAAAGTATATTGATGCATAGCATGACTAATTTCAGATGATATTCAATGGATTGAGTATAGGACTTATCCCACCCACATGATGGTACTTTATGGATCTTAGTCATTAAGTACATCATGAATATTTATCCTCTGACTTGAGATACTAGAGATATGTCATGGATGTAGTGCATTTCTGTGAAGCAATCTAACGCTATACGTGAATCGGTGGTTATAAGGATTGTTTTCTAAATGTTGCGAAATCTGTGAATCCTGTTTGTAGTCAAAATAGGATTTGTTTCCTTCAAATTTATTTTGAAGTATAATACTGCTGGGCCCCTCGTAGGGTTGTCAAGATGTTTGCATGGCCATGCCCAAGGTCTTTTGGAATATGTTCAGAAGAGTTGGTAATCTTGATCAATCATATAAAGTGAGAAACAAAATAGTTAATTAAGAAATGAGTGAGATCCATATTCTTATTAACATGGTATTAGAAACAAAAGGATGAATATGATGATGAATCATCAAAATTGGGTTTTCTCCAGAAAATCATACACGAGTTGTACCGGGGGCATTGGCGTGTTGCTAGACGCTAAACAATGTCATTACACGTTTTGTAAACATATCCAAGTGGGAGTTGTTGGAAATGTATATATTTATAAATACGTAAATGTCCGGATTCGAACTCGTGACCACGGGATTGCACACATTAGCGAATGAGAATTAAAGTTAAATAATTAATGTTAATGTTTACGATTAATTATTGCACATTAAGTTCGTTTAACGATCGTTAAGTATTTAACGGAAAAATGACTAACGACCGTTAAATGAAAAGAGAAAGGACTAGTAATGGAAAATCTTGAAATAGAAAAGTTATGGGTTTTCTCTTGGGCTTGTCTCATGGCCACCCAAGGGATGAGTTCTCAACCCAAGCCCTAACTTGTTCCCAAAGTTTTCCATACACTATATAAACAAGGCTAGGTTCTAGGGTTTTTCATAACTTTGTGCATTGAATTAACCCTAGATCTCTCCTCTCCTCTCTCTTGAAATTCTCGGCCGAACACCCCTAGTTAGGGAGTTTGGTTTTGGTTTTTTCCATAAAACGAGGACTTGTGTTAGATCTAGCAATCGCTTGATTCGTTGGTTAATTCGTGTGTACAAGAACGTGGTAGTAAGACACTATTCTTACACCAATTGGTTTGAGTTGTAGAAAGGTAAGGGACAACTCTTTAAACCACTTCTTTGTTTTGCTAAAGAGATCTGACATTCGCAAGAGGTACATTACGCATACTTTCAGTTAATTAATTTATTTGTTATGATCTTAAGTCTTCCGCTGTGTACTCTTGATGTCTACATGTTTTATTGTATATCATGTATTATAAACTCAACAGTTACATTATAGTGATGGCCGACTGCTAGGTAAGTTCTCCATTTCATTTAACTATTCTGAACAACGATTAAATATAATCTAAAAGCAAGACGTAAGAGAAAAGATTTGATAGAATGTTGCAAGAATTGCTAAATCATGCTATCCAATTAATCAAAACTTTCTTACTGTTGGAAATATGGTTTTTGCAAAGTGAATTTTTGCAAATTTTGGATACTATATTATATGTATATGTTATATATATTTATATTTCTTGGTAGCTTTACGTTCTCTTTGACGAGACCTTCGCAATAAGCTAAAATGTGTAAAAAATGGAGTTGATATGAACGAGATATCGTGTCTCTAAATGAGACACTCGAAATACAAAAACTCAAAATTTGGAGGGTATCCCACATAGACCAAAGAAGGAAATGAAGAGTTGTTTATATAGAAATTCAAGTATCAACCATCAAATTTTCTTTTGTTGGTTTTATTCCAAGCTTGTGTACTCATGCGAGCTCGCGCAATTTGCGGGCACGAACGCAGCTCTGAAAAGTCGAGCTTATGCGCGAATCCTTTTGCGTTTTTGTCAAAGATTGATTTCCAAACCGGGTTTAAATTTTAACAGATTTTCAAATCAGTTTAATTTCTAGATGGTATTCTGTCTTGGTGACCAAGACACGGTTTTGCTATAAATTGAACGCATTCTCATTCAGTTTTGAACAGACCAAAAACGTTCTCCAACACAGTAATATTCGAGCGGTCAATCGATTAGAAACACACTTTTTCTTCCGTGATTTTTCAAGAAAGTTTGTCAGGTCCGGTTGTACATCAGCTTTGGCTGTTGTACCCTGAGTAATAAACGACGAATCTATTTTAAAGGAATCATGTTAAACACGACCGACCGTTTATTTTTTTATTTATCGTTTCATTAGTGTTTGTCTTCTTTTTCTACTCCATTCTATCTGTTATTATATTTTATGCCATTTATTTTCAATTAATTGTTATTATTGTTATTTGTAATCAAAATTTATTAATAAAAATCTACACGTTTCTTACACTTACACCTACAAGAAAACGAAGTAAAAGACTACTATTGTATCAGTAAACTAAGAAGAAGATTCTTTTGGGGAGCTCTCCATTAGTTACGCCCATGCATCTATTAATTATCTAAGTAATTAAGAATTTCAAAATAAGATTTGAAGTACCGCTTACTTTATTACATTTTAACCGCTCTTAACATAGCATCTTTTATACTTAAACATGCATACATTGCAACCCCTTTTACATATCACACCAAATTGTGCCGTGGGAAAAGTATCCAACTGACTATTTCATACTATGAAAGATCAAGTCTACCATATTGATTCTATCCATGTGAATAGATATCCTTAAGAATTCTTTTGTGTAATTGTGCGTTTACGTGTGAAGAAGTCTTCTTTGGCGACATGGTGTTTGCTACTTGTTTTGAAACCAGCTAACGGTTAATTATTTGTGATTTAAGGGGGTGCTTGTTTATAACATGTAGACACTATCCAACTTTTTATAAATAAACTACTTATTAAATTTAAAAATCACCCATCTAAAGTACTTCGAATTTATCACAAACACCTTTTAATTAATCTAGAAAAAATCTTTTTGTATCTTATTGATAATGAAATTTTAATATTGGCTATCATATACTACTCAGCAGGCAAATGATATTTTTATAAAATATTGCTACACTACAAGAAAGCAATAGAGACAAATAATCTATTGAAGGCTTTCAAGTATTGTCAATTAATATATTTGTTTAATTTTGCAAGTAGAAAATGTTGTTATTTTTGATAATTCAAGTGTCAAGAAAGTTAATAAATTTAACAAAGAGCAAATACAAAAAAATAAATAAATAAACAAATAAATAAATAAAATAAAAAAATGAAAATAAGAAATGGAACATGAGAGTGATGTTAGGAGGAAAATAAGAAGAAAAGTAAGTTATATTTAAAAGTCATTATTTGGTTCATTATCCTCAAATTAAAGAGGAATGATGAATTATTAGATAGTGGGTAATGTTTCATTGCATTATAGTAAACTAACCACGATTTATCACTATCATTGTCATTCTCTAGACATCTTTATTAGTTTGGTGGAATGTGTGTTGTTTATGGAGGTGGTTGTGGAGATGATCCTGTTGCTGGTTGTGCTTTAGGAGAGGATGTAGTGTCTCTGTCAAGATCTATGAGAGTGGGAGCGGGTTGATCTTCAAGATGCATGAAAACGTCATCGTGCGAGGATTGAGGGTGTTCTTGATGGTGAGTGTCATCATGTAGAGTTTCTTGAATGTAGTCACCAGCCTCTATTTCTGCTTTCTTTAGATGCTCATCCATCGGAGATTCATTTCCATGCTTCTCGATGTAGTGTTCATCAACAAACTCATCATCATCTTCTTGATCTTGTTCCTCAACTACAGACTATGTCATTACTGTATCTATACCTTTGCTAGAGCCCTCACCAGCTTAATTAACTGGATGAGATGAACCATCACCAGGATGATTAATTGGATGAGTTGGTTCTTTTCTGATCATTTTGTTTGTAGCTTGTAGATTTTGCAGATTAAGTTCTTCGAGGGTTGGTTCATTTGTAGCAGCCGTCTTCAATTTCCTCTTGTCAACCAATGGTTCTGTAAGTAATTCATCATTTTTATCATCTTTTGCAGCCTTGGCACCTTCTTCAACCATATAATCAACATCCTTAGAAAGTTTCAGGTTCTCTTGTGCTTCTTTTTCTTGTCGAAGTTTTTCTTCGTCAACACTGACTTCTAGAGCAATATTGGTAGGAGCTTCCTCATTATATTTGAAACCATCAAGAAATTCTTCTTCAAAATCTTCTTTGTCAGATTCATCTTTGGTTGATTTCTTGACTGGAACATATCTTTTATTTGAGGGTTTTCTTTTGGTAGGAGTTGTTGGTTTGGATTGTGTTGAAGTTTCAAAGCTTATTGCAACTCTACCAGCACTGCCTTAAGATTTGCCACATCTCTTGCTTCTAGTGGTAACTTTAGAGCCCTTTTCCCCTTCAACATCTCTACTAACTCCCACGGAACTAGCCTTGTAAGCCATATCATCCTTCTTGTTGGTAAGAGTTTTCTTGGTATCATTAGTGAGAGGATATCAGGTAACCGTAACCCTTGTTTTTTGGTGTTTGTATTCTGGATTTTGGCGATGGATATTGTGTAGTCGAGCTTATAGGTGTGAATCTTTTATTCAAGTCTTCGAGGATGTGAGTGTACTCAGTCATGAAGTGAAAGATGAACATCTTGGTGAATCAGACAAAAGGAATCTTTGGTTTTTCCTTAGACTATTTGTTTTGAAGGTTTTGTATCTGATACACCAGATCTTCCCAAATCATACTGGCAAAATCAATTGCCCTGAGATTGACCATGCCCCAAAAGATTTGAAGGAGTGAAAAATGAGGGTGCTCAAGTATGGTATCTTTCTCAGTTAAGGATCGGTTGATGATGGTGTAGAGAGTTAATCAAGGTTGAGGAATGAATTTCCGGTCAATCTTGGAGTAGGTGGTGATGTCTCCCTTAGATTAATTGTAACCTATAATTAACTGTTTTTGTACGATAGTGAATAGGGAACAACAAGTGGTATCAGAGAAAGGCTGATTATAAAACCTTTTAAAAGCCGCTCTAAAACGTTTTTAAATCAGGATCCTAATGGCTGAAATTGATGTACCCCAACTAGTCGACAAAAAGGGTGGAGCTTATTCAGCAATGTTCCCTAGACTTGAAGTTGATAAATTTAACAAATGGAAAAAGCGTATGCTTTGCTATTTGATTGGGATGGAACCTTATTATATCAAGTGTATTAATGAAGGTCCATTTATCCCAAAGATCACCGGTTTGCTAAACATGAAGCTCAGTGGACTCAGGATGAGAGGAGAGTGGTCAACCAGGACCAAAGACTCAAAAGTATCATCATATCATGTCTTCCTGATGATATTATGGAGTCCGTAATAAGTCGTAGTACAGCTAAACAAACCGGGATGACCTGGTCCACAGTCATGAAGGCCCATCTGATACCAAGGAAAACAGGATAATGGACCTGAAACTTGAGTATAACACCTTCGTGGCTAAGGACTCGTAAACTCGTCTCAAACTTACACCCGATACAAAAACTCTTTAAATGAACTGTCTAATGATGGTGTAAAGTTGTCCAAACATGAAATCAATGTTGGTTTTGTCAATAATGTCCCTAAGAAGTGGTTGAATTTCTCTGTGGACTTAGGAATGCCAATCATATCCGTAATCTTGATCTTCCCGAAATATATGGGAAATTTGTCTATGAGGAAAACCTCATCAACAGCACGATACCCTCGACTTAAAGAAATCTCGTGAAGTCAAGAAGTCCCCACCACCACTTCAACACCAATATCTACCTTTTTATTCTAACAGGTGGTTCAAGATTTTCGTGATAATTATGATGATGAGCCTGATGAGAGATCAAGTGAGGAGTACCTAAATGACCTGAACATCAAATTTTAGGAAAGGGCACTCCTTGCTAACTCTCGGAGGTTTATAAAAAGAAACAAAGGTTTTTCAAATGCTAAAGCAAACTAGGACACTGAATGCTTTAAGTGTCACAAAAGAGGTCATTTTGCAAAAGACTGGTTTTCAAAAACAACTTTCTGAACCCTCTTATAAACCATCAGGGTCAAATCAGTCATCAGGTTTTAGCAAATTTCAACCAAAAATCTATCAGTCTCATCAAAATTTTCTAAACAAATCTAATCAAAACAAAACCATAGATTTTGAAGCTAAGTACAGGAAAGTCAAAGCTAGCAAGCGCTTTTGAGGCCACTCCCTTAGAAACAACAAACACTGTTAAATCTGCAGGGTAAGTTAAAACAAAGGCTTGGTTGTGAAGTCTTTGACTGGATGAAGAGCCTCTTCAACAATGAAATGGTGCAAGTCGAGCACCGATGGCTCTTCGAAGAGCAAAGCTAGCTGTTGGGAAAAATCATGCAAGGAATGGAGAATGGGTCAATATCACAATGAAGAAGGTAAACATTTTACTTTCTATGGATGATGACTCTGATTGGCAGTCTTTTATGAATTATATCAATGTAGACCTTAAGTTTGTAGAAGAGCAACGATTAAATCTTTTTTCAAAGTACAACAAGTTATGTTTTGAATTGAATAAGTGTAGGGATGAACTATTACTTTTACAACAGGCCAAGCTTGAGGCTGTCACACTGCAAATTCAAAACACTGAACTAGTTAGAAATCAAGCTCTTCAAGATGAACTTAAGAAAGAAAAAGATATCATTGAAAGTTGGACTGCTAAAAATCCTAGGGTCTTTGATGTTGTGGGTGCTCCCAGTAGCAAAAAGATAGTCATAGGTGAAGATCTTCTCCCTGAATCTCACAACAAAGACCAGAGTCCAAAGCCCTTTGTGTCTGGTGGCATGATTACCAATGTGATGACTACTCCCAAGCCCAAAGATTGGATTGAACGGGTTAAACCTGAGAGTAAGCTTCCAAATTTCAATTCTGGAAGAATACTAGAGCCTGAAAGCCAAGCTCTAAAGAGCATGCTTGGACTCCCTGAAGTTCCCAGTAGTACTTAACACATCTCTGAAGTCTCAATCAATCTCAAGCACCGCTTCCACCCCTGAAACCTCTTCAGGGTGCTGCACCTAGCTCTGAGCTTACTCCATTACAATTCAATCCTCACTCACCAAAAGAAAGGTTTGGACTTGGTAGAACCATCCTGAAAAGACCAACAAAACAAATCCAACAAAAGTCTACTCCCACTAAGACTTCCACATTCTCAGTCCCCAATGAAGCTGACCAAATTCAGCAACTGACTAAACTTGTGAGGAATCTAACTGAAAATATGGAATCTATTGAAAAGGTTCCTGAATCAATCAAGGAAACAAAGTCAACATCCTCTTGTTCCTCAAAGTCAAAGTCAATCACCAAACCCAAGCAGAAGTGTGATCTGTGCCACTATACCATACCATACCACGATAACTAAGTATAGAATCCTTTTTGTATGATCTACAAAAGGATGATCACAGAACTTTGATCACTTACAATATGTAAGTTCACTCAAGAAGCAAACTATACCAAAGTTGGTCATCAGTATGCTTCAACCTCCAAATCTGCTCAAATGCATAGAGCAAAACCCTTTCCTCCTTGTCCACACTGTGGCTTTAATGATCATCATCCTGATGATTGTCTCATGAAATCATGTTGTGATGTTTATGAAATCTAGCTCATGAGACATCCCAAAGATGACAAGATCATCCAAGCAAGGAGAAGTTCCAAGCAACCCAGAATCACTGAGTTATCCTCAGTCTCTAAATGCAAAACCTGTGGTAGCACAATGCACTCAACCACTGACCATGAGTCAATTGCTAAGTTCAAACAGACCTTTAAGCCCAAGCCCACCAGTATGTGGGTCAGCAAGAGAAACTAATCCAGTTTACTATTTGTGTAGAGACACGCCAGGGAGCCTATTTGGCATCCTTATAGTGGATGCTCAAGAAGCATGACTGGCATTAAGGAGTATCTGTACAAGTATGTAAAGGAACTAGGACCCAAGGTAGTATTTGGTGATAACTCATCATGTCCCACTGAAGGTTATGGTTCAGTATACTGCAATGGAATATTTTTCTCTAGAATAGCTTATGTAAATGGTCTAAAATACAATCTCATCAGTGTCAGTCAACTATGTGATGCTAAATACATTGTGCAGTTTAATGACAAACAAGGCACCATTTTCAATGCCAACAAAGAAGTTGTTTTGATTGCTCCTAGAAGAGATGATGTTTATGTTATACCCCTTTATCACTTATTCCTTATCACAACAAGAACACGTCTCACACAAACACCCACGTTATACAAACACAAACGTAGATAAGAAAGATTAAGATGAAGAACATGGTGACTTGAATATGAATTCGTGTATGTTAAGAGAGATAGAGAGAAGAAAGATGAAAACAATAAGATGTTATATTGCTTCAAGGAAAACACACACACACACACTCAAGCACACCCCTCAAATGACATACTTGAGGGTATTTATAGTAAGAGAGATGATGCCCTAAGGCTTGGCCATGGGCCGTGAGATGGGCTTGGACATGGATTGGGTTACATGAACTTATACAAGGCTAACTTAACTAAACGTCTAACCATTTAGCTTAGCCCAATCCACGAGCCCTTTGACTATTCTAGCACGATATCTAACACACGTTACAAAGTTCCTAAATGTGAATGACCATCACTTCTAATAAAACTATTAAGGCTAACAATCTCCCCCTAAGGGGTGGTCATTCAAATGATGCTCCACTTGATAAGATCTTTACTTTCCTTGAGCTTGAACTTTGCGTGTAGATATAGAATAGTCTTAATTCTTTGTTCCTTCATGCTTTGTGATCAATTAATGTGGTTTTCTGCCGTTGTCAACTTCGTTGGTTAGGTATCTCCACGTCATTCTCCACCATGCTCACACTTCTATTTGTCTTTTGGTTACCAATGATGTAGTTCTCGAGTCTTTAGATTCATTGACGAAGAATCATCTTTAACTTTGTGTAGCCTTTGATTATGATGAGAAATTTCATGTGTTTTTGGTATGAGCATGTGGCGAATCTGCAGATCGAATCCAACGGAGCTTCCATAAGAAGAAAACATAAAAATAGGTTAGTAATAAGCGGATTCCGGCACTTACAAGTTTGAATTTCGAGGGTCTTAACAGCATAGTGTGAAAACACATCTCTAATTCTCACAAAGGCCGTTCCTGAATTGGAGTCCCACAAGTGAGATAACGCGATATACCGAAGTATCATAGTTCAGATGAGTCGCTGAGGTACGACGAAGCATCACCCCACGACTGTAGACCGTTTGAGACACACTAAGCGTAATCCACGGGAGTTACCGGTGACTCCTGCCGTCAGGTCGCTTGATGTTGATCCCGGCAGGAGTTTCCATTCAATCACCGAAGATCACAGATGTGAAACTTCTCATAAATGTTCGCATTGCTAAGATCTGCGCAGGACTCTAGAATATATCACTTGTGTCCTTATAGATGAACAACAAGCGATGTCATGACATGTGTTCCTATGAGATCTTTTGATGAATCTCGTGGCTCTAGTCTCAATGTTTGCATGGTTTTTCCTAAGGAGACTAGGGAGAGGGTCTCCTTCTTCAATATCAACAATATCTAAGAGAAAGTCGATAGATTATGTAGGGTTCCAGTGAGAATGAAACAAATCCTTTTAAGAGGAATTGAGTGGCTAGAAGGTTTAGTGCGCATGGCCACTGGGTCCATGACGCTTTGTCTTCAATGTGTCAATCTTAGTGACAACTGCATAGCATGAATTGAACCCGGTTTCTTCTAAGGTTGATTATGGAGGGCTATTTCTTTTCAATTTTTTCATTTACATTTCTTTTTAATTCTTCAACCCCTTCTTTCTCCTTTCTCACATTACTCCTTTTTTCAATCATACCTAAGGACTTCTAATACTAACTATGGGTATTGTCCTTGGGTAGATCCTCCGCTCTGGGGATCATAGGAAGGATTTCCTATCCTTAGTCACCTTATAACTCCATGACTGTCCCATGTTGCCATAAAACCATTTTACTTGAAAATCTCACAGAGTGTTTATGATAGAAAACATGTTTGAGACACTACGAGAGTTTTATATTTTCGAAACACTCCCTTCACATGTGCTTATATATTTTTAAGAGAAATTTTCACATTGAGGGAAGAGTTCGCACTTTTGAATTGATCGACTTTCAATAGACAAGACCGATTCGAGACACGTTTACATCACTAGTGAATTAGCTTGAAATTATTACCCTACCGTCAAGTCCATTGAAAGTTTCTCAAATGGTACATTTAATGACTTTGATTACTCGTCAATTCATTGGTTCCATCTGAGTCGAGCTCTTTTGAGATTCAAACAACGATCATTAAACTTTTTGATCACATTTTAATCACGTTTCTCCCCTCAAAAATAGCATATCCATGATGTTTTTGAAACAAAATGATTAAAAGATATGTTTTTCAAAAGCATTTGAGAGAAAACTGATTTAGCATAAATTTTGGAACAATTCTTTTTGTTTTATACTCCCCCTTAACGAAAGCATATTTTCATACGAAAATTTTAGAATCAATGAAGGGTTTAGAGGGAGTTATCTTGGTACCAAATGTGAGAGATTTTGAAAAATCTTTTTGAAAAATTTCAAATTAATGGTACGCAAGATGAAGATTTTAAAAATCTTTTGAAGATATTTAGAGAAAAATTATCTTCATGTGATTAAGGATAAGTGCTCGATATATATGAAAATCGATTTTGCGTAGCACTTTCCTTTCTTTAAAGATCGGGTTACAGTCTGAAGTAACTGCAAGCCATTATGTTTTTAGGAATAGTGCTTGAAAAATATTTAAAACCTTTGATTTTGATAAGCACTTTCCTTTCTTTGAAGCACGGGTCCTGAACTGATGTGTCCAGAAGCCATTATGTTGAAGTCCGGGTTTCGTACTGAAGTATACGAAAGCCATTGTTTTTAAATTTTTTGAGAAACGACATGTTTTAGAAAACAAATTAAAGAACTCTCGCTCAAGCATCTCAGATATGTCCCAGATCATTGTTGAATGAAATTTCTAGAAACGTACAGAATATCGATTATACGAGAGACATGTCGAGAGAAGAATATTTTTGGATTTTTGCAATTTATAATGTTTTGTGTTTTGAAAATTTTCTATTTATGTATTTTGATTTTGTTGGTTTTTCAAATTTTGTATTTGGTTTTTTTTTTTTTTTTTTAGAAAAAAAATATTTACAAAGAAGATTTGAAGAAAGAGAAATTAAGTTGGGACAAGTAAAAGTGGAGTTAAGAGTGGAACTAGAAAAGGATTTCCACATGCTTAAATTGGCATAAAGTTCTTCTTTACCACATGAGGTATATGAACCTTCAACACTTTTACAAGAACCTGCATCCACGGAAGAAGAATTTTCACAAATAACAGTGTTAGAAGTATATGTTTCCTCACGCTGAGGGTGATCACTATCAACGGTTGTAGTGGTTTGTACTTCCTTATCCGAATGAGTGTCACTATTATCTGTGTTGGAGTGTATCAAAATCTTTTCTGTGGGAATCCATCTAAGACCTCTTGAGTTGAAAACTTTGCCCGTGGGTATCCACCTAAGGTAAGATCTAGAGTTGTTTTCTTATCGATGCGCGGAAGACTCATTTTTAGAAAAACTACGCCCCAAGAGATCCACCTATTAGGTTTCTGTTTGTTTGACATATTATCAACGGGCTTGTTTCTATTTGGTGTCTTAGTGGATTGTGCCTTGGCACGAGAATTATCTTTCTTGAGATATAGTGAGACACATGCATCATGATTAGCTGAAAAGACACATTTTTTACATGTAGTACGGACAAATTCAATATTCTTGTTTAAAACATCAGCTTTAACTTTGTCACTACAGTCTTTTGCAAATTGATTCTTGTTCGAAAAAGACTTAGAATTCCTAGTGTTGTTTTCTAAGGGCCTAGCATTTTCTTTTGCGCAACTACTCTTAGATGCAAGCCAATCCCTAGTCTTATGTAGAGTGTTCCTAGGTAATGGTTTACTACTACTAGCAGTGCCTTGAAATCTTGTAGAATTCGTCACCCTAGATGTTGCACCTAAAATTCCGTCTTTTCGAGTCTGTGCCTTTTTCCTAGCTTCTTCTAGATAGTGATTGTTGACCATGTCGTTAGAACCAACATATTCTTTAACTGGATTTTTGGTCACATTCCGTGTGCTATTCTAGAGATGCAGGTGTAATCACTTTTGGTGTTTCAAAGAATCGCTCTTTTCAAAACTTTTACAATTCTCTTTTTAATAGGCAGGGACTGTGGAGGATGGTTTTGACAAATCATTTTTCTCATTGACTTTGGAGGAGGCAGAAATTGACATTTTTGGTTTAAAAACCGGTTTGGGAACCTTTGCTTTCTCCTCAGTCAATGGTTTTGCAAACTTAGTATCCACAGCCTTTCCTTTTTGACATTCCGCATGAACTCTCAAAGATCATTTTGCTCTTTCATGTCCTTGTAGGCACGCTCATACGACAGTTTGTCATACTTACATTCCTCAGATTTTCGATCAAGTTGTTTAAAATAGGACACGTTTTCTTTTTCAAGTTTTTCAAGAGCTTTTCATATTTTGAAACAATTGCGGAGGTCTCAGACTGGAGTCTTTCATGATCTTCAAAAGAATATGTTTGCAAAATGATGGACATAATATCAGAGTCGAACATCTTCAAGAGAGAGTCATTTAACTTTTCCAAAACTTTGATGTGTTCAACACTTTCATTAGCTTGCTTTACCAGGGATTTATGGTCCTTGACAAAGTCACTGTTTCTCTCAAAAATGCTTGTTCGAATGAATTACCCTCGCACTGATGCCACCGAGGGGCAATTTGAGTTTAAAAAACTTTCTTTGTTCGATGTCAAAACTAGAGAACCAGTTGTTAGGTGTAATAGTGGTTTTAGTTTTAACAGTGTCTTGAAGATCCACAATTCTAGTTTTCACATTGTCTAAAATACTTCTCGCATCACTTGTGTTAAAAGGATTGTTTGAAGACATTTGTTCAATGTTCAAAAGAGATTTTGAGACAACGCTGTTTTGAAACGATTTTAAACAGTGTTG
The DNA here is from genome assembly GCA_910596185.1 of Chrysanthemum makinoi. Taxonomy (NCBI): domain Eukaryota; kingdom Viridiplantae; phylum Streptophyta; class Magnoliopsida; order Asterales; family Asteraceae; genus Chrysanthemum; species Chrysanthemum makinoi. The sequence continues at coordinate 38,127,573 of OU343224.1, read as the reverse complement.
ACTCTCTTTGTTTGAAACATTGGGTGTGATGGAAAACTTTGACTTTTCTTTTTGATTAACAAAAGTAATCATTAAAGTTTGTTCCATTTGTTATAGTCAATAGGTTTGAGATCTGGATTCTTTTGTTTCATTTTTGATCTACTCTCCTCAGATAGTGCCAACATTTCAAGAGAATCACGAATATTATGGGTTCATGCAAAGGTTTTCCATTGTTTAACACATTCCGAGATTTCTGAGCTTTGAGGAACGAAAAGGGTTGTTACCAAGAGCCATTTTATGTGCAGTGTAAAAAATCGGATTTGCTTGATTAGAAAGCATCTTGTTTGTTTTAGCGAATGACCCGTTGTAGAAGCAAATTATCCAAATTTTTGATAGTTTCATTTTTATCCAGAATTTCATCAAGAAGAGAATCTTCTCGTTTTGAAAATCAGAATCAACTCTTCTTCTTTTTTCAAGATCGTAATAGTTGCTTGTTGTTTAGAAAGTTGGTTTTGAAGATCAGAAATTTCCTTGTTTAAAGATTTGATTTTCAAGTGAGAATTCACATCAAGTGTGTTATACTTGATTTGCAATTTTTCTTAAAACAGAATCTCGATAACCAATTTCTAATTCGACATTTTTTGTATGAAATTCATAGGCTTTGGCGTGTTCTCTTGTAACTCTCAAGCTCGGCCGTCAATTTTCTTATTTTAAGGACCTTAACCTCGCGATTGACCTTACTAACATTCTCAATTTCAATACCACAATTATTAATTAATTTTTCAAAATAAGCACGGGTTTCCTCATCAGTCTCAGATTTTGTGCCACAAACCTCCATTAGGATCCACTCAGAGTTCGTATTGCTACAACTCGGATTGTCGAGGTATGTATCATAAGTAGGTGCTGATGTCACAGAATGCTGTTCATCATGAGTAAACTGACTAGAAACATTACTATAATTTGGTACCTCATTGAGTGGATCGTGGTCATAGACCGGAGGTGTATCAAAAGTACCACTTGATGTTGTGTCCTCGGATTGATTCTAATGACCGAGGTTGCGATTTTTGCTTTATCCGCCTGCTTTTGATTCATGAATGCGTATTCTGATCAGTCAATTCAATTCCCGACTCTTCTTCTCGTTAAAACATCAACATGTATCTGGAGCCTTTCAAGCTTCTCGTCGTTTGACACTAGATTCAACTAAAATAACCCATTTTGGCTTAGAGGTTCGGAGGTAGCATTCGAACCAAGTCATATAACGTTATTCCCATGTTGATATCCCATATTCTCGATTCATAACTGACCCCTTGATGTCCAACAAACTCCCCTGCATATTGCATCTGAATCCCCATTTGTATACCCGTAGCAAATCCATTCTGATTCCCAATAACATCAACCATTTGTCCTTCTTGACTCATATGCATACTCGGTTGAGCAAATCATGGATTATACGATGAAATCCATTGGTTGTTATTTGGTGTAGTGGGACTAATGTTTACTTCATTGAAGAATCCTTTTAAGAAAGCAGTTATGAGACGATCTTCCTGAGTTGCCATTGATGAAGGTATGATCGAAAGTTGATGTAGGATCGATTCAACGAAAGTTGTTGGTGAAGGATTAAACTCGGTTGAGGTGATTCTGAAAGTCGTACTGTAACCTTGGTTCTTAAAAAATTCTCACCAAAATTTGAAATTCACTATAAAAATCAATTCTAAGGTCGTATGATAAATTTGAGTTATGACAATTTTCAAATTTGACCCGAAAAAATTGAATTTAGGCCCAAAAATTTGAATTTTTGACCAAAATTTTCACGGTTAAACCAAAATTTGAATTTCGCGTAAAAATTGAACGTTTAGTCTCATCAAAAATTTAAATTTTACTCAAGTTTTCTCCATTTTTAAACCTTAGGCTTAGAAAGAGCTTAAAGGAGGACCAAAGAAGTTACAAGTAGGATATGGTTACGAGTAGGATGTAGTTACGAGTAGGATCTTATGCGTAGGAAGGTTAGGCGTAGGATTCCTTAGGCGTAGGATCTTATGCGTAAAAAGCTTATCTTACGCGTAACTTTAAGCTTATGCGTAGACAAAAAGTTACTCGTAAACCTTACGCGTAATTGTGAAGTTATGCGTAGAGTTACTCGTAAGCTTTTAGCTTATGTGTAAACTATGGTTAAGAACCAAAAATCCTTTACACTATCACAGCGTAAGGGATATCCATAAAGTCGGTGTTCACACACTTATCCAAGTGAGGGAAGCACCGAGTAACACGTATAGCTCAAGATTCTTCACCAAAAAGTTACTTAGTAGAAAACTTATGAGTAGTTGACTTTTTACAGTAGAACTAGGTTTTGACTTACTCAAAAAATTTCCAACGATTCAAACAAATTCCGTAATGCATATCCTTAAAAACATTCAATAACACAAAATATGTTAACTTTTCACCCAAAGTGCTTATAAAAGTTATGAGTAGAAATGACCAATAACCAAATACGAGCTAAAAATGAAGAAAAACACGTAAAGCTACGAACTTTTTGAAAAGAACTGAAACTTTAGCACCAAATAAACCTTAAACCACAAGAATCTTGAATTTTTAGAAAATGAAAGCTTTAAGCGTTTCAAATATGTAAACGTGCTTATACGCGTAACCCTTCAAAACAAACACAAACACTCCTAAACCATTGTTAGCCGATTGATACCAATTGTTATACCCCTTTATCACTTATTCCTTATCACAACAAGAACACGTCTCACACAAACACCCACGTTATACAAACATAAACGTAGATAAGAAAGATTAAGATGAAGAACTTGGTGACTTGAATATGAATTCGTGTATGTTAAGAGAGATAGAGAGAAGAAAGATGAAAACAATAAGATGTTATATTGCTTCAAGGAAAACACACACACACACACACTCAAGCACACCCCTCAAATGACATACTTGAGGGGTATTTATAGTAAGAGAGATGATGCCCTAAGGCTTGGCCATGGGCCGTGAGATGGGCTTGGACATGGATTGGGTTACATGAACTTATACAAGGCTAACTTAACTAAACGTCTAACCATTTAGCTTAGCCCAATCCATGAGCCCTTTGACTATTCTAGCACGATATCTAACACACGTTACAAAGTTCCTAAATGTGAATGACCATCACTTCTAATAAAAACTATTAAAGCTAACAATCTCCCCCTAAGGGGTGGTCATTCAAATGATGCTCCACTTGATAAGGTCTTTACTTTTCTCGAGCTTGAACTTTGCGTGTAGATATAGAATAGTCTTGATTCTTTGTTCTTTCATGCTTTGTGATCGTTAATGGTTGTTCCGCCGTTGTCAACTTCGTTGGTTAGGTGTCTCCACGTCTTTCTCCACCATGCTCACACTTCTATTTGAATTTTGGTTACCAATGACGTAGTTCTCGAGTCTTTAAACTTTGTGTAGCCTTTGATTGTGATGAGAACTTTCATGTGTCGCTATATGAGCATGTGGTGAGTCTCAAGACGATCCATCCGCCCGGAGCTTCCATAAGAAGAAAACATAAAAACAAGTTAGTAATAGCGGATTCTAAGCACTTACAAGTTTGAATTTCGAGGGTGTTAACATCATAGTGTGAAAACACATCTCTAATTCTCACAAAGGCCGTCCTCAACCGGAGTCCCACAAGTGAGATAACGCCGATATACCGGGTAATACCCAGTCAGATGAGTCGCCAGGTACACCGAAGCATTTCCCACTTCAGAGACCGTTTGAGACACACTAAGCGTAATCCACGGAGAATTCGCGAGTGACCAAGCCGTATCGTTTGATGTTGACCTCGCGGAGTTTCCATTCAATCAACAAGATCACGTGTGTGAAACTTCTATAAATGTTCTAGCAAATTGCTAAGATTCAAGGGACTCTATAATATATCACTTGTGCCTTTATTGATGAACAAGTTTATGTCATGTCAAGTGTTCCTATGAGATCTTTGATGAATCTCGTGGCTCTAGACTCATTAGTGCATTTGGTTTCCCGAAGCGGAGACTGGAGAGGGTCTCATTCTTCAATATCAACCAACTCTAAGAGAAAGTCGATAGATTATGTAGGGTTCCCAGTGAGAATGAAACAAACCCCTTTTGAGAGGAATTGAGTGGCTAGAAGGTTTAGTGCAAGCAAGGCCACTGGGTCCATGCCGTCTTTGTCTTCAATACTGTCAACTTAGTGACAACCAAGAGTGCATGAATTGAACCCGCTTTCTGCCTCTAAGGTTGATTATGGAGGGCTATTTTCACCTTTTTCATTACATTTCATTTTAATTCTTCAACCCCTTCTTTCTCCTTTCTCACATTACTCCTTTTTTTTTCCAATCATTCCTAAGGACTTCTAATACTAACTATGGGTATTGTCCTTGGTAGATCCCTCCGCTCGGGCGGATCATAGGACGAATTTCCTATCCTTAGTCACCTTATAACTCCATGACTGTCCCATGTTGCCATAAAACCTTTTCTTGAAAATCTCTCAGAGTGTTTATGATAGAAAACATGTTTGAGACACTCCGAGAGTTTTATATTTCGTAAACACTCCCCTTCACATGTGCTTATATATTTTTAAGAGAAATTTTCACATTGAGGGAAGAGTTCGCACTTTTGAATTGATCGACTTTCAATAGAGAAGACCGATTCGAGACACGCTACATCACTAGTGAATTACCTTGAAATTATTACCCGGCCTGGTCAAGTCCAAAGAAAGTTTCTCGAAATGGTACATTTATTGACTTTGCATTCTCGTCAATTCATTGGTTTCAACCGAAGTCGAAGCTCTTTTGAGATTCGAACAACGATCATTAAACTTTTTGATCACATTTTAATCACGTTTCTCCCCCTTTTTAAGACCATTACTATTAAGGCTAACAGTTTATGTCTTAGACATGTCAACACTCTCTCAAGATGGAACTTGTCTCTTTGCCAAAGCCACTGAACCGCCAACCGGCAGTAAGCAAGAGACTCTCTCACTTAAACTTTAAAAACATCAACAACTTGGCAAAAGAAAACAAGGTCCTTGCCTTACCATCACTCGTTTTTGCAAAAGATAAACCATGCTCATCCTGTGAAAAAGGCAAATACCAAAGAGCATCTTTCAAAACAAAACAAAATTTCTCCATCAGAAGCTTCCTTCACCTCCTACACATGGATCTCTTTGGACCAGTTAGTCCTAGATCAATCTAGCATGAGAAGTATACACTTGTTATTGTTTATGAATTCTCAAGATACAGTTGGGTATAATTTCTTTCCAAAAAGAGTCAGGCAGATGATACAATAATGTCATTCATCAGGAACATTGAAAACCAGAATAACATTATCAAGTTAAACAAATCGAACCGACAATGGCATTGAGTTCAGAAATGAAGAGCTTGAGAATTTCTGTGATGAAAAGGGAATCTCCCAAAACATTTCATCTCCTTACACCCCTGAACAAAATGGGGTAGAATAAAGGAAAAATAGAACTCTCATTGAGGTCTGCTAGAACCATGTTAAATGGCTCACTTATCAAAACATTTTCGGATCAAGCACCAAAACGTACTGCTACACTCAAAACAAATCAATCATTGTCAAAAGACATAACAAAACTCCATATGAGATGTTCAAAGGTAGACTTCCCGATATCAACTACTATGTTAGTGTCCTGTCATCACAATCACAAGGATCACCTAGGCAAGTTTGATGCAAAAGCTAATGATGGATATTTTCTAGGTTACTCACTGATCTCTAAAGCCTTCAGGGTGTTTAACGCCAGAAACAAGTTGAGGAAACCTTTCATGTCACCTTTGATGAAAGTTCTGAAAGCATCAAATTTACCAATACCTCAGTGAAGGAAATAGGAATTGAAAACTCATCAAGATATCCTCCTGATGAATTCAAATCGAAATCAATTCATCATATCAAGTGACTTTGACATCTCATACTATGTCTTACCACAATCTTCCTCAACCCACTATCGAATTTATTGATAATCAATCACCCCCTCGGGATAGGTAATACTTAACCAAATGTTCGTGAACTTGTGATTCAAGATAACCCTAACTCAACAAAGCATCTCGCAGATGATCTTAATGATTCTCAGGCTCCCCGTGACCAACTCACTCCTCGAAGTTTCCAGTGACCTCTTCAAGCTCAGATCCTAGACCACAATGTAAGTGGACAAAATCTCAGGACATTGAGCTTGTAAACATCATTGGTAAACCCACCTGAAGGCATGCTCACTAGCGTGGTGCTAATTTAACTGCAGCCAAAATTTCAATGAATGTCTATATGCGATTTTCTATGAAATAGAACCCAAAAGTGTCACTGAGGCTCTTAAACATCCAAGTGGGTTCAAGGCTATGCAAGAAGAATTTCAACAGTTTGATAAAAACAAGGTCATGACCTTGATCAAATGTCCTCAGGATATCGTTGTCATAGGAATGAAGTGGGTTTTCAGGAACAAAACCGGTGAAAACGCACAAGTCATTAAAAACAAAGCGAACTTGTAGCCAAAGGTTACAAATAACAAGAAGGCATTGACTATGATGAGACATTTGCTCCTGTTGCAAGAATGGAAGCCATCAGAATCTTCCTTGCATTTGCTACCTACATGAACTTCATAGTTTACCAAATGGATGTAAAAAGTGCATTCTTGAATGGTGAACTCAAGGAAGATGTGTATGTTCAGCAACCTCCTGGCTTTGAGAGTAGTGAATTCCCTAACTATGTCTCAAGAAGCTTGATAAAGCCCTTTATGGATGAAACAAGCTCCCGTGGCATGATATGAAACTCTCTCACCTTCCGATTCAAAACAAGTTTGTCGAGGAAAGATATACAACACATTGTTTATCTATAGGACAAAAAACAAGATGTGATACCACCCAAGTATATGTTGATGACATCATCTTAGGCTCAACAAACTACACTTTTGCAAAACAGAAAACTGATGACAAAGAAGTTTGAGATGAGCATGATGGGTGAACTCACATACTTCCTTGGACTAAAAATCAGGCAAATTGATAAAGGAATCTCCATCAGTCAAGAGAAATACACCATAAATCTCTTGAAGAAATATGAGATATTTGACTGTGCCTAAGTGAAGACACCAATGGTCCCTTCTAACAACCTTAGACCTGATCTCACTAGCAAATCAGTCAATCAAACTCATTTTAGGGGGATTGTTGGCTCACGATGTATCTAATCGCTCTGCACTGCACATACAATTCTCACTGTCTAATAGCAAGATATCACCCAATCCCAAAGAATCCCATCTCACTGCAAACTTAAAGAATCCTAGATACCGAAAGGAACTCCAAGCCTTGGACTCTACTATCCAAAGTGCTCGTGGTTTGATCTTTAAAGGTTATTCTCGACCTTGATTATGCAAAAATGCAACATGGACAGTAAAAAAGTACCTCGTGGTCCTCACATTTATGTGAGGAAAATTAGTTTGTTGGAGTGCTAAAAAGCAACAATCGGTGGCTATGTCTTCGCCAGGTTGTATGTGGTCAGCTGCAGTGGCGTGTGCCAATGTTTTATGGATGAAAAGTCAACTCGGTGACTACGACATCCATTACAAAATGGTACCCATCTTTGTGATAACACCTCGCAATTCAAGAATCTCCAACAACCCTCAGTCCTTCATTAAAGAACCAAACACATTGATATGTATATCATTTCATCAGGGACCACATAATGAAAGGAGACATAGAGCTTCATTTCATCCCTATTGAATATCAACTTGTTGATATCTTCACCAAACCCTTAGATGAACCTACCTTGAGATGAAAGTTTGAATTAGGAATGCTAGACATTGAAAGTCGAACCCTAAAACCAATCCCAATCTCAGAAATTCTCTCGAAATGGTTCATCCTCCCCAACATAACCCCCAAAAACTTCTTCATGAATGAGTAAGACCACTAGGGATCATGACTTTAGATTTTGAGCATTGAATGAGTAACTAAATGCACCAAGTATCAAGCACTTAATTGTCCTAGGTTGGTAAACACACCAATTTAATATAGGATATGTCTCTTTATCTTATCATCATCCATGTCAAGGGTCTCTCAAACTTACCTCATCCAACTTGGCATTAAATGCCTCCTTTCACATAAAATATCTTGTGGATATTTTATTACTGCAGAATGCACTTTTTGTGGGATATGAAAGTGTGAAGACATGAAAGTAATGAAGATATGAAAGCACCGTGTTTCCAGCACCGAAAAGTAGAGTCAAAGTAACTGCTAAAGACAAAGTCAAAGTAATCGCACCTAAAAGTCAAAGTATCGCAAAGAACTAAAGAACATTATTCGCTTATGGAAAGTATTGTATTCTATGTTTAGATTACTTGTCAGACAAGGTTATCAATTGTAAACCGACTAGTATATCCTTGAGCCTATAAAAGGACTCCTAGATTGGCATTAGATGTACGATTGCTTATGAGTCTATGAGTTTTAGAGTTTACGAATTTACAAGTTAATTAGTGTTTTAGAGAAAAGTTCGATTATCTTAGAGTTGTACTTAGAGTATGCATAATAAGCGATTTAGAGTTTATAATAAAAGGTTATTCTTCTTAGCTTTGTTAAGTAAATTCCGCTGCACTTAATAAAGATTTCTCGTTTCTTTGTTAATAACTTAGGATTTATCCGAGGTTATTAAACCTTAACAAGCTAGTTAAGATAGTTTGATTAAAGTATATCGATCCAACAAGTGGTATCGGAGCTTGTGTGGAAACTCAATAGGAAGAAACCCTACTACAACAATATTCAAGATGTCGATCAAGTCGCATCAACTCCTATCACGAGGTATGTTCCAAGTGTCATGATTTTTATCATAAATTACTGCAGCTATATGATTGAGAGAGATAATGTGTTAAGGTTAGGGTGAGGTAGCGTGTTATCAAATAACCTTAGAATCTATGGATGCCAAAATCTTAGCACATGAAACTAATGAAGTAGCTTAATGAAAAATATGCCCAACAGGATTATCGCTAGCTTAGTGAATGGAAACTAAACTGTAAAATTGCTGAAATTGAGAAATTAATTAAGGAAAGAGATGATTTGTTAGCTAAGTTTGCTGCTTAGTGAAGCCGGTTCACACATGTTTCTTATGTTAAAAAATAGCAAAGAGCCTACCTAAATCTGATTAGGTTTTGGAATGGATTTTAGTAAAATAGAAGAAAACCAATCTAGTAATCAGGAAGAAGGTGAGTATGAGGATATAACCACTAGTGATGAAGAACTCATTAATTATGTATATACATCTAGTAATGATGGTTCAATAAGTGACTCACCTCCTGAATATAAGAAAGCTAATGATTATCATGCGTGTTCCACATCCCACGGCATTCATCAACCCCTTAGCCCGATGTTTCTCGCTTTGGGAGTAGACAAGTTAGAGTTTAGGAAAAAGCTAGTCGCTAAATCTAGGTCCTAAAACCCAAAGAATTGTTGAAAACGATGTTCAAAATCAAGCAAGACCTTTAAATCAAAGTATCGCTCCACAAGCAGACCTTCTTCAAAACCTTTTCAAAACAAGATCGCTAAACCTTTTTGGGATAATTTTGGTCAAAACAAATTTAATCACTCACCAAGAAGGCAAAATAATTTTGGGCATAGACATAGAAGATGTCACTTTGACAAGATGGGTCGAAATCGGTTTTGTGTGTTTCACCCTACCATCTAATTAAGGATTCAGAACATCACTCAAAATACCTTTAGAAAATTTCCAAAGAACGTGCCCAACCAGAAACCTAGAGAGCACAAACCAGTTTGGAATAATTCAAATAGGGTCAATCACATAAATTTCTCACCGGATCATAGATACTCACACCAAATAAAACCTTTTCAAAACCTTCAGTATCTCACAAGCTTTCCAAAGTAATCGTTAACTCCCACCCAAGACTTTCTCAATGTACCGCTTCGACAAAACAAGGTAATCGACACAATACTTATAGAAATTCTAGAAATCTCACTATCAACCTAGAAGTAGCCAATTCACATAGGAGATTTAGATCAGAGGAACCAAGTGTTAAAACAGAATGGTGTTTAAGAGGGAAAGTACCTGGAGGGACGCATGATTTCAACCAAAAGTGAATCATGTTTTTGTGCTACAAGAAAAGAGATTTGTGTTGAAAACCGTAAAGTTTTGAAAATCCACATGTTTTGAATAACAAGATAATAATCGATCATGCTTTAGAAAACAGCGGAGATTATGTACTCAAAGAATGTGAGTATGTCACTCCACAAGGGGAACACAAGTCAGTAATGGCTTGGGTTCCTCAAAGCCACTAACTTTTCATCTTATTAGACGTGGCAACCCAGAAGAGGAACTTAAAGATCATTTTATTGTTGATAGTGGTTGTTCTGTGAGCATGACAGGAGATGATTGGTGCAAAACCGTCAAGTTTTCTCACGCGAGCTGATCACTTGTGAATGACCAACCGTAAGAAACTCAAAACAACTCAAACACCAAATGCAATTTAGATCGAGAATAATGTGGATTCTCGGTCGTTAAGTCCCATGGAGGATGACTGGTGTTTAACACAATCAGATGTCGAATGATCACTAAGGATAGTGATCAGATAGGGTTTTGAGTTTATTTTATAAATTACGGAACTCGAAATGCAAATTAAAGAAAATTAAAAAGATAAATTATATTAAATAAACGCTATCACTAATTTTATACGATGTTTTGATTTTTGTTATTATAAACTTAATTTAAAAACTGACGCATACAAATAAAAAACTAAACTTACACAATATTAATCCTAAAAATATGAAAATGATATTTTTACAAACCTAATGATATAAGAAACTTTATAGAAAAGGAAAATTATTTTTATAACTATTTAATTAATTATTATTAATTAAAACTAATTTTAACTATTAAATAATAACCTAAATTACAAGAAAATAGGAAATAAAGCTAGAAAAATAAAATTATGACTTGAAAAAATCTAAAATAACAAAAGAGAATTTTCAAAACTATTTTTGTATTTTTCTGATTATTTTTCTATTTTTATGAATTTTAAACTATTAAAACTAATTAAATTACTAAAAATTACAAAATAAACTATGAAAAATCTGAAAATTACTTTTTTATTTTTTTATATTTATCTTAACCTAAGAAAATTGAAAATTTATTTTTTTGAACTTTTTCTGATTTAATTGTATTAAAAAGCTATTAAAATTACCTAAAACCTGCTTTTAATTAAGAAAAATAGCAAACAAAGGTTGGAAAATTATGAAAATTTCAGGAAAACTCTAAATTAATGTTATGAATCTAAGAAAAAATAGAAAACATGTGGTTATGTGGAGGAATAAGAAATGCAGAATGTAAGTGCTTGTGTAATAAAGCATGAATAAGCCAAATGATCACCACAAGCTACCAACCGAAACAAAAGCATTAATATGCTAAAAATACTAAAATGCAGCAAGAAACAACAATCCTTAACCTCTGGATTACACACTTAAACAGATTTGATTATTTGAGTACTTATGCTAAAAACAGTTGGAGTGTGCTACTTTGAAGCTTAATCAACGCTTATTAATAAGTCAGTAATGAAAACCACAGGTTGGAACTTAAACTAGACCTGGTTGGCAAATTGTAAACCAAAGCACAGACCAAGACAAGCTCTTATGAGCTTGGGACAAGCCCTTCAATAAGCTGAGAAATACTCAGCTTTGACTGAGTTTTGGAGCAGGGCATATAAGCCCTGTTTGAAGAGCTTATTTGAAGCTTTTACAAAATTACTAAAATCATGCAAAAATGACAATAAGGAAACAGACCAGTTGAAGATTTAAAGTCCTAAATTTGACTTGATTTGGCCTAAAGATGAGCCTGTGAAAAATCTTGCTAGTTGGGCTAAAAACTAGTTTTTGCAAATATTTTGACTTTTAACACAGGTAATAAAAGTTAACTTTGGTGAGATTAGAACTAAATTTATGGACTGATGTTGATGATATATGGTTAAATGAAACTATATTAGGCTATGCTACTGATTTCCAAACATGAAACAAGCTTTTGGATTCACAAAATCACAACAGATAAAGACTTAGACAGATTTGAAGTGGATTTTGACTTTTGCTTATGTAGTGATAAATAACTGACCAAAATGGCTTAAGTAGACAATATTAAAAACCGCATAGACAAGTATCAAACACTGCACAAGAGTTCAAGTTCTTGTAAATTACTAATCCAAACACAACTTTTTAAACTGTTTTACTACTTTTCTCACCTAGCTAGCCATCGATCTAGATATCTTATCAACAAGATGATCAATATTAACCTATTACTACTATGGACAGTTAACATTACTTGATGACCACAAATTCAAATATGAACACAAATTGCAACCTAATTAAAAATGAAAATGAGAAATAACTTACAAGAGCCCTAGCTTATTTGGTAGCTTAAACAGAACCCAAACTATGCTTATCCTAACCAAATCCAACCCAAAACTACTCTGCATCAATCCATATCATTACCAAATCTTCTTGAACCAATTTCTTCTTCACAGTTGACTATTGTTGACCTTTAGTACTTTTGATTGAAACTGAATAACAAGCTTACAAAAAGCTATATTTAGCTTAAATAAGCTGGTTTGACTATTAAATAAGCTTATTGAAGCTTGGTTTTAGCACACTTATACTTGAAATGGTAACAATGATTATAAAATTTGAAAAACATAATAATACTTTGAATTAAAACTGGAAACTGAGTTACAATGACTAAATGTATTAGTCTTAGTACACTAAAGCTTGATATTACAGAATTGTGAACTAATTAAGAGGTTTAAAGAAAAAACAACATACAAGAATTTAAAAAGCTAACTAACTGCCTTCTCTCTTCTTCTCTTCCTCTTTTTATACTTCCATTGACTCCCACGTGTCGTTCTGAGCTAATCCCACCTCTCACTTTTGACCAATGGATGAGTTTTTGCACATTTTGGCCGCTTATCAATTGCCATG